>OY747716.1:7710070-8310070 GCA_963556495.2 Valencia hispanica
GATCTCGCGAGAGCTGTGCGTAAGTAATATGGCGGTAAACTGGTAAAACAAACAAACTCGGGTAAAAACAAACCATAACATTCGAGCCAAATATAGCAAACGTTTAATAATAATAACCATTATTTTGTATTTCTCCATAAAACAAACTGGACGAGGAAACCTTGCACAGCCTGGAAAGCTACTTGGACGAGTGCTTTGACAACATTGTTATGGGCAAGCCACAAAAATCCACCTCTGCTATGCCGACAAGCACACCATCACAAAAACGCACCCGTTCTGAGGCCAGCACCTCCACCATCTCTCCAGAGAAAAGCTACAGTGATGTCCTGGACTCAATAGACAAGAAGCTAACCAGCCTAGACGCCCGTCTGGCCCTGGTTGAGGTTCTCCACAAATAGTTTCAAGCTCTAAGGGAATCTCTAGAGTTCAGCCAACAACAGGTAGCATCGCTCGCTGCATAAAATCAAACGCTTAGAGACGGTGTAAAGAAACTCACCGAGGGGATGACGCAGCTGTCCGGAGAAAGTAAGAGGATGAAAGAAACTATCTTGGATATACAGGCCAGGGGAATGCGGGACAATCTTGTTTTTTCCGGGATCCCAGAACAGGCTGAGGACGACGCTGAATCCACCGTCCGAGATTACAGAAGCGGTAGATGTTCAGGGACCCCCAGCTTACTCCTTGGCTTTATTAGTCATGTAACACTGGTCAGATAGTAGTTGTTTTATCAGTCAACTATAATCTAATGTTGCACAGCTCTGTAAAGTTGTTTACATTACTCAATGTGGGCGGGGCCAGGGCTAAGCACTGGGATACTGGCTCTTTTTTCTTTTCTCATCTTCACATGTCTATCACCAAATGTCTGTCACTCCTTTTTTCTTCTTTTATCACTCACACACACAGAATTTTTTCATAACATAACTATTTCTTTCTCTCTGACCCTTCACACCTTCGCAACTTTCTTCTATTTCTCTCTTTGTTATATCTCGGCTTCTGGATTTTCAATCAGGCAACCCCAAGCACAAACTATAATGCACCTGTGTTTATCTGTTTGAATGGTGATATGGACTTTACAACTTTTGTCTCAAAACTATGGCTACTCTAAGGTTTGTCACATGGAATGTTCATGGAGCTGGCACCAGAGAGAAAAGAGTTTTTAACCAGCTTAAAAGATTGAAGGCAGATGTCGTCTTATTACAAGAAACCCATAAATCTACCTTAGCTGCAGTTGATCTTAAATCCCCTGAGTTTCCTAATGTGTTTTCTGCATGCTATAACTCTAGACAAAGGGGAGTAGCAATATTAATAAATAAAAATGTTAATTTTACAGTAATATATACAGTTACAGATCCAGAGGTTAGATTTATTATAGTAAAACTAGCTATACATAACCAAAAGTTATGTATTGTCAGTATATATGGTCCAAATGTTGATGACCCCTCATTCTTTCATTCCTTCTTCTCAGTGCTCCTTGAACACATGGATTGCTCACTTCTTCTTGGAGGCGACCTCAACTTTGGTTTAAATGAAGAAATAGACAGGCTCAGCACAGCAGGGACTCAGCGCAGCTGGAAATCTATAGATATAGTCAAACACTACATGAGCGATTATGGACTTTGCGATGCATGGCGATCTCTTCACCCCTATGACAAAAAATATACTTTCTTCTCAAATGTCCACCATTCGTATTCTTGACTGGATTATTTGTTAGTCAGCAGCTCACTGTTGACTGACATTTCAGACACTGAGATACACCCTATAGCTGTTAGCGATCATGCTCCTGTTTCTTTAACTTTAGTAAATAAAATAGAAACGCCTCAAAGCAAAAATTGGAGATTTAATATGTGATTACTGAAGGATAAAAAATTTATTAAATATTTTGAAAAAGAGTGGGCTTCTTGTTTGGAATATAATGATATACATGGTACATCACCATCCATTCTTTGGGAGGCAGGGAAAGCTGTGATTAGAGGTAAAATAATCTCATTCTCATCAAATAAAAAGAAAATAGAAAAAAAACGTATTTAGGAATTAGAAAAAACTATTAATTCATTCGAAGCTTCTCTAGATGAGGAGAGACTAGGCAAAATCCGTAAAGCAAAGCTAGAATTAAATGAAATTATTAATAAACAGACCCAGTTCTTTATTCAAAGACTTAGGATAGAAAACTTTAAACAAGGTAATAAATCAGGTAGATTTTTGGCTAACCAGCTTAAAATTAATAAAGAAAAACCAACTATATCTGCTATTAAAGATCAGACCGGGAATACAGTATATGATCCCGGAAGAATAAACAACACCTTTAAAGAATTTTACAAGGCTTTATACTTACCAGAGATAAACCCATCAGATCATGAAATCGAACAATTTTTGGATAACATATCACTACCTAAATTATCTGAAAGTCAAGCGATGGCCCTAACAGCTGCTGAATTCCAGGAGGCCCTCCAAAGCATGCCCAATAAAAAGGTTCCAGGCCCAGATGGATTTCCAGCAGAGTTCTATAAAGAATTCTGGAATATTCTGGCACCAACATTCCACAGAATGGTGCAGGAAACCAAGGAAAATGGCCGACTTCCACCAAATATGAATTCTGCCTACATTAGTCTTCTACTAAAATCAGGTAAAGACCCTTTGTTTCCTTCCAGCTATCGTCCCATATCCCTCATTAATGTTGATCTTAAAATAATCTGCAAAGCCCTCGCAAAAAGGATTGAGAAAGTTACTCCTCTTATAATACATCCTGATCAAACTGGTTTTATTAAAGGGAGACATTCATCCACAAATTCACGTAGATTAATAGATTTAATAGATTTTTCTAACTATAAAAACATTAAAACTAATATATTATCTTTAGATGCAGAAAAAGGATTTGATAGAGTTAACTGGAAATTCTTATTTGTAACCTTACATAAATTTGGCTTTGGAAATTCTTTTATAAACTGGTTGAAAATATTATACAGTTCACCAACAGCATGTATCAGAACAAATAACCAAACATCATCTAGGTTTTATCTTCAGAGAGGTACCAGGCAGGGATGTCCTCTCTCTCCCTCCCTGTTTGCTATTTTTATTGAACCACTAGCTGCAGCAATCAGGCAAACTCACAATATTAAAGGCATAAAATGCAATAACATTGAACATAAAATCAGTCTTTATGCAGATGATGTATTACTTTTTCTCCAGCATTCACAAACTTCTGTCTCTCAGGTAATCGGGTTGATAAACTCTTACTCAAACGTTTCAGATTATTCTATAAATTGGTTAAAATCTGCAGTTCTTCCAATCAATTGTTCTGTCCAGAATCCAACTAATACACAACTGCAGTCAGGGAATATAACTTATTTAGGTATCAATGTCTCACCAAGACTGGCAGATTTAATAAAGCTAAACTACATCCCACTTTTTAAAAAAGTGGAAGATGATCTTGCTAGATGGAAATCCCTACCCATATCACGTATGGGAAGGGTTGCTTAAAAAAAATGATGGTTTTGCCCAGAATCAACTACTTATTCTCAATGATCCCAAGTAAACCATCACTAGACTGGTTTAGATCTCTGGACTCCTCTGTCTCTAAATTTCTTTGGAAAGATAAACCCCCACGTATCAGCTTAAAAAACTGCAGAAGACCAAAGAAAAAGGAGGTCTAGATCTACCAAACTTCCATCATTATTTCTTAGCCAACAGGCTCCAATACATCTCAAGATGGTTAAAACATAGCTACCTAGATGAATCCTGGTTAGACGTAGAACAGACACTATGCAATAAGATAAAACTTTCAGACCTACAATTCCACAATAATCCCATGCAGACGTACACCCATCTGGAATAACCCCGACATCTTGCAAAAAAAAATTATGATAAGTTTTCAAGACTGGAGGTGTAATGGAATTGAATACCTGGAACACATATTTGAAGGAACAGACTTTATCCCATTTAATACATTAATTACACAATATGGATTTGATAAAAACAAATTCTTAGAATATCAACAAATTAAATCTATTATTAAAGGTAAATTTAGGCTCAGTACAGTTGAATTACAAATTCCAGCAAGAGTTTTAGATTTTATTAATCTCAACCCCCCCAAATTGCTGTCTAAAATATACAAAACTTTATCTACATTAGATGATTCAATAGCCATCCCTATTTCAAAATGGGAGGTGAATTTATCAGCCAGCTTTGAGCAAAACGTCTGGTCTCAGATATGTTTAAGAACCTTTAAAATAACAAAAAAATCCTAATTTGCAATTAATACAATACAAAATCCTTCATAGAGTACACTATAAAGGTCAATGGATGTTTAGGATGGGTTTTACGTCGTCTAATACCTGCTTACAATGCACAAGCAATATAACAGATACTTATATTCATGCGCTTTGGTTCTGTCTACCTGTTAAGAAATTCTGGTGCCAGATATGTGAGGACTTATCAAAGTGTCTGAAATGTAACATTCCACCATCTCCCTCAGTTTGCCTGTTAGGAGATTTAAATGATGTCACCATGGACACAAAGTCAGTTCTAATGGTTCACATTGCCTTATGCATCGCTAAGAAAACTATCCTCCTGAACTGGAAAAATAAAAAGGCTCTTAATATTAATCAGTATAGAAATCTCTTGTTGGACCATATTGGTCTTGAGACGGCCTCTGGCTCCATATCTGATCAATCTCTGGTCTCCTTTGATCGGCTCTATCAACTAGTAGGGGTGGGGGGCACTTGGTTTTGTCGTTTAGGATATTGTTGCTGATGTGGAGGTTTTTGGGGTTGGAGGCATCTGGGGTCCGCGCCTGGGGTCCGCCCGGGTCCGCCTGGGGCTCTGGGGGTCCTTTGGACGTCTTGGCTCTGATCTCCTTCATGTCTGCATCGATTCCTGGGAGACGGATTGATACCTGCTCACACCAGCTATCGAACACTCTTATGGAGAAACCTTATATGCACCAGCATGCTAACACACATACATAGATGTGGGGTCTCTGGTGTTTACAGATATATTCTTGGGCTGAGGTTATCATTACTAGAGCTTGCTTAATCGGTACCATGAGTTTTTCTGTGACGTTGTTGTATTTTTATATCCATTCTTGTGTGATGTGGTTGTGTAGTTCTTAGTTCATGATGTTAGGTTTATTTTGTCAATGTTCCTTTTCGTGTTTTGTTTTGTTTTTTCCCCTCTCTCTGCCGTCCTGTGGGTATGGAGGCAGACTTCAATGTTTTCCTGTGTTTTCTTTGTTCCCTTTCCTCTCTTGTATTTTCAACTCACCCTCTCTCATGACTTTTTGTTTCCTACCTCTCTTCTTCATCTTCTTTCTTTCTTCCCCTTAATTTTCCGTCTCCGTGTCCATAACATCAGGAAATAAAACCCCCAGCAATTCATAATAAAGATTTTTCACACATATATCAAGTGGAGTTCTATAGCAAAAGCTTTACTGCTCCGCTTGTGAAAGTAAATCTGTTGGGCTTCTACTTGGTACTCAGACACCAATTCTGAGCTCCACACTGCCAAACAGGACACGTTTAAAAAACAAAAAAACAAAACCCAAAACAAAACAAAAAAAACTTGTAGAGCTTTCCGCACACAGACACATAACCAGCAGTCACCCCCCCCCATCCCATCTTGGAACTGAGAATAAAAATGAGAATCTGAATGAAAAAATATTACACATCAGAATTATATCACAGTATGTTCATATGTATTTATCTATTTAGATTATATAAAAATTGCACTTATTGGTGAATTGTGTGAAGTATGAATACTGCAGCATCCACTGCACAATGACGCACAATGGATGATGGCACTCATTAAAGATCACGCCACTGGAAGTATCTGGATGGGGGACCCGGTGTAGATTCCTTAAAGCAGTCTTATTAGATCTATGTGCTGAACTGGACCCGGTGTTAGATCTACTGGAACCGTGCACACAGTACCCCGCTCTTCTGATTTATGTCAGGAACACTGCTGCATCAATGCTGCGTCACTTGCAGCTCGTCCGTTTGTTTGTGACCCCAAATCAATATTTTGCAAGGATGAAACACACCTTTTCTGTCAGGCTTTGGGAAAGAAAAAAAGAAAAAACCATGAAGATACATGTATGAGGTCAAAAACAGCTTTATCTCACGGAGAAAAGGTGAAAATGGACCAGTTTTAGAAACTACTGTCTAGTCATAATTGGTTCATTTATTTTACTTATATTGAGCTAAAAACAATGTATGTAGCAGTATATAATCACCACATGAACATAGAACTGTTTAACATGAAGTTACATGTATGAGGTCCAAAACAGCTTTATCTCACCGAGAAAAGGTGAAAACGGACCAGTTTTAGAAACTCCTTTCTAGTCATAATGTTATGTTTAACTTTACTTCTTATGAGATAAAAACAATGTCTGTAGTAGTTTATAATCAACAAATCAATATACAAATGTTTAACATGAAGTTACATGTATGAGGTCCAAAACAGCTTTATCTCACCAAAAAAGGTGAAAACGGACCAGTTTTAGAATCTTCATTCTAGTCATAATGTTATGTTTACCTTTACTTCTTATGAACTAAAAACAATGTCTGTAGTAGTTTATAATCACCACATCAACATAAAACTGTTTAACATGAAGTTAGATGTATGGGGTCAAAAACAGCTTTATCTCATCGAGAAAAGGTGAAACGGACCAGTTTTAGAAACTCCTTTCTAGTCATAATGTTATGTTTAAGTTTATTTCTTATGAGCTAAAAACAATGTCTGTAGTAGTTTATAATCACCACATAAACATACAACTGTTTAACATGAAGTTACATGTAAGAGGTCCAAAACAGCTTTATCTCACCAAAAAAGGTGAAAACGGACCAGTTTTAGAATCTTCATTCTAGTCATAATGTTATGTTTACCTTTACTTCTTATGAACTAAAAACAATGTCTGTAGTAGTTTATAATCACCACATCAACATAAAACTGTTTAACATGAAGTTACATGTATGGGGTCAAAAACAGCTTTATCTCATCGAGAAAAGGTGAAACGGACCAGTTTTAGAAACTCCTTTCTAGTCATAATGTTATGTTTAAGTTTATTTCTTATGAGCTAAAAACAATGTCTGTAGTAGTTTATAATCAACACATCAACATAAAACTGTTTAACATGAAGTTACATGTATGAGGTCCAAAACAGCTTTATCTCACCAAAAAAGGTGAAAACGGACCAGTTTTAGAATCTTCTTTCTAGTCATAATGTTATGTTTACCTTTACTTCTTATGAACTAAAAACAATGTCTGTAGTAGTTTATAATCACCACATCAACATAAAACTGTTTAACATGAAGTTACATGTATGGGGTCAAAAACAGCTTTATCTCATCGAGAAAAGGTGAAACGGACCAGTTTTAGAAACTCCTTTCTAGTCATAATGTTATGTTTAAGTTTATTTCCTATGAGCTAAAAACAATGTCTGTAGTAGTTTATAATCAACACATCAACATAAAACTGTTTAACATGAAGTTACATGTATGAGGTCCAAAACAGCTTTATTTCTTTGAGAAAAGGTGAAACGGACCAGTTTTAGAAACTCCTTTCTAGTCATAATATGTTTAACTTACCTTCTTATGAGCTCAAAACAATGTCTGTAGTAGTTTATAATAAACACATTAACATAAAACTGTTTAACATGAAGTTACATGTATGAGGTCCAAAACAGCTTTATCTCACCAAAAAAGGTGAAACGGACCAGTTTTAGAAACTCCTTTCTGGTCAGTAATGTTATGTTTAAGTTTATTTCTTATGAGCTAAAAACAATGTCTGTAGTAGTTTATAATCACCACATAAACATACAACTGTTTGACATGAAGTTACATGTATGAGGTCCCAAACAGCTTCATCTCATCGAGAAAAGGTGAAACGGACCAGTTTTAGAAACTCCTTTCTAGTCATAATATGTTTAACTTACCTTCTTATGAGCTCAAAACAATGTCTGTAGTAGTTTATAATAAACACATTAACATAAAACTGTTTAACATGAAGTTACATGTATGAGGTCCAAAACAGCTTTATCTCACCAAAAAAGGTGAAAACGGACCAGTTTTAGAATCTTCTTTCTAGTCATAATGTTATGTTTACCATTACTTCTTATGAACTAAAAACAATGTCTGTAGTAGTTTATAATCACCACATCAACATAAAACTGTTTAACATGAATTTACATGTATGAGGTCCAAAACAGCTTTATCTCACCAAAAAAGGTGAAAACGGACCAGTTTTAGAAACTCCTTTCTGGTCATAATGTTATGTTTAAGTTTATTTCTTATGAGCTAAAAACAATGTCTGTAGTAGTTTATAATCACCACATCAACATAAAACTGTTTAACATGAAGTTACATGTATGGGGTCAAAAACAGCTTTATCTCATCGAGAAAAGGTGAAACGGACCAGTTTTAGAAACTCCTTTCTAGTCATAATGTTATGTTTAAGTTTATTTCCTATGAGCTAAAAACAATGTCTGTAGTAGTTTATAATCAACACATCAACATAAAACTGTTTAACATGAAGTTACATGTATGAGGTCCAAAACAGCTTTATTTCTTTGAGAAAAGGTGAAACGGACCAGTTTTAGAAACTCCTTTCTAGTCATAATATGTTTAACTTACCTTCTTATGAGCTCAAAACAATGTCTGTAGTAGTTTATAATAAACACATTAACATAAAACTGTTTAACATGAAGTTACATGTATGAGGTCCAAAACAGCTTTATCTCACCAAAAAAGGTGAAACGGACCAGTTTTAGAAACTCCTTTCTGGTCATAATGTTATGTTTAAGTTTATTTCTTATGAGCTAAAAACAATGTCTGTAGTAGTTTATAATCACCACATAAACATACAACTGTTTGACATGAAGTTACATGTATGAGGTCCCAAACAGCTTCATCTCATCGAGAAAAGGTGAAACGGACCAGTTTTAGAAACTCCTTTCTAGTCATAATATGTTTAACTTACCTTCTTATGAGCTCAAAACAATGTCTGTAGTAGTTTATAATAAACACATCAACATAAAACTGTTTAACATGAATTTACATGTATGAGGTCCAAAACAGCTTTATCTCACCAAAAAAGGTGAAAACGGACCAGTTTTAGAAACTCCTTTCTAGTCATAATGTTATGTTTAAGTTTATTTCTTATGAGCTAAAAACAATGTCTGTAGTAGTTTATAATCACCACATAAACATACAACTGTTTAACATGAAGTTACATGTAAGAGGTCCAAAACAGCTTTATCTCACCAAAAAAGGTGAAAACGGACCAGTTTTAGAATATTCTTTCTAGTCATAATGTTATGTTTACCTTTACTTCTTATGAACTAAAAACAAAGTCTGTAGTAGTTTATAATCACCACATCAACATAAAACTGTTTAACATGAAGTTACATGTATGAAGTCCAAACAAGCTTTATCTCACCAAAAAAGGTGAAAACGGACCAGTTTTAGAAACTCCTTTCTAGTCATAATGTTATGTTTAACTTTACTTCTTATGAGCTAAAAACAGTCTGTAGTAGTTTATCATCACCACATCAACATACAACTGATTAACATGAAGTTACATGTATGAGGTCCAAAACAGCTTTATTTCTTCGAGAAAAGGTGAAACGGACCAGTTTTAGAAACTCCTTTCTAGTCATAATGTTATGTTTAAGTTTATTTCTTATGAGCTAAAAACAATGTCTGTAATAGTTTATAATCACCACATCAACATAAAACTGTTTGACATGAAGTTACATGTATGAGGTCCCAAACAGCTTTATCTCATCGAGAAAAGGTGAAACGGACCAGTTTTAGAAACTCCTTTCTAGTCATAATATGTTTAACTTACCTTCTTATGAGCTCAAAACAATGTCTGTAGTAGTTTATAATAAACACATTAACATAAAACTGTTTAACATGAAGTTACATGTATGAGGTCCAAAACAGCTTTATCTCACCAAAAAAGGTGAAACGGACCAGTTTTAGAAACTCCTTTCTGGTCATAATGTTATGTTTAAGTTTATTTCTTATGAGCTAAAAACAATGTCTGTAGTAGTTTATAATCACCACATAAACATACAACTGTTTGACATGAAGTTACATGTATGAGGTCCCAAACAGCTTCATCTCATCGAGAAAAGGTGAAACGGACCAGTTTTAGAAACTCCTTTCTAGTCATAATATGTTTAACTTACCTTCTTATGAGCTCAAAACAATGTCTGTAGTAGTTTATAATAAACACATTAACATAAAACTGTTTAACATGAAGTTACATGTATGAGGTCCAAAACAGCTTTATCTCACCAAAAAAGGTGAAAACGGACCAGTTTTAGAATCTTCTTTCTAGTCATAATGTTATGTTTACCATTACTTCTTATGAACTAAAAACAATGTCTGTAGTAGTTTATAATCACCACATCAACATAAAACTGTTTAACATGAATTTACATGTATGAGGTCCAAAACAGCTTTATCTCACCAAAAAAGGTGAAAACGGACCAGTTTTAGAAACTCCTTTCTAGTCATAATGTTATGTTTAACTTTACCTTTTATGAGCTAAAAATAATGTCTGTAGTAGTTTATAATTACCACATCAACATACAACTGTTTAACATGAAGTTACATGTATGAGGTCCCAAACAGCTTTATCTCATCGAGAAAAGGTAAAACGGACCAGTTTTAGAAACCCGTTTCTATTCATAATATGTTTAACTTTACTTCTTATGAGCTAAAAACACTGTCTGTAGTAGTTTATAATCACCACATAAACATAAAACTGTTTAACATTAAGTTAGATGTATGAGGTCCAAAACAGCTTTATCTCACCAAAAAAAAGGTAAAAAAACGGACCAGTTTTAGAAACTCCTTTCGAGTCATAATGTTATGTTTAACTTTACTTCTTATGAGCTAAAAACAATGTCTGTAGTAGTTTATAATCAACAAATCAATATACAAATGTTTAACATGAAGTTACATGTATGAGGTCCAAAACAGCTTTATCTCACAGAGAAAAGGTGAAAACGGACCAGTTTTAGAAACTCCTTTCTAGTCATAATGTTATGTTTAACTTTACTTCTTATGAGCTAAAAACAGTCTGTAGTAGTTTATAATTACCACATCAACATAAAACTGTTTAACATGAAGTTACATGTATGAGGTCCAAAACAGCTTTATCTCACCAAAAAAGGTGAAAACGGACCAGTTTTAGAAACTCCTTTCTAGTCATAATGTTATGTTTAACTTTACTTCTTATGAGCTAAAAACAATGTCTGTAGTAGTTTATAATCACCACATCAACATTAAACTGTTTAACATGAAGTTACATGATGAGGTCCAAAACAGCTTTATCTCACCAATAAAAGGGTGAAAACGGATCAGTTTTAAAAACTCCTTTCTAGTCATAATGTTATGTTTAACTTTACTTCTTATGAGATAAAAACAATGTCTGTAGTAGTTTATAATCAACAAATCAATATACAAATGTTTAACATGAAGTTACATGTAAGAGGTCCAAAACAGCTTTATCTCACCAAAAAAGGTGAAAACGGACCAGTTTTAGAATCTTCATTCTAGTCATAATGTTATGTTTACCTTTACTTCTTATGAACTAAAAACAATGTCTGTAGTAGTTTATAATCACCACATCAACATAAAACTGTTTAACATGAAGTTACATGTATGGGGTCAAAAACAGCTTTATCTCATCGAGAAAAGGTGAAACGGACCAGTTTTAGAAACTCCTTTCTAGTCATAATGTTATGTTTAACTTTACTTCTTATGAGCTAAAAACAGTCTGTAGTAGTTTATCATCACCACATCAACATACAACTGATTAACATGAAGTTACATGTATGAGGTCTAAAACAGCTTTATTTCTTCGAGAAAAGGTGAAACGGACCAGTTTTAGAAACTCCTTTCTAGTCATAATGTTATGTTTAACTTTACTTCTTATGAGCTAAAAACAGTCTGTAGTAGTTTATCATCACCACATCAACATACAACTGATTAACATGAAGTTACATGTATGAGGTCCAAAACAGCTTTATCTCATCGAGAAAAGGTGAAACGGACCAGTTTTAGAAACTCCTTTCTAGTCATAATATGTTTAACTTACCTTCTTATGAGCTCAAAACAATGTCTGTAGTAGTTTATAATAAACACATTAACATAAAACTGTTTAACATGAAGTTACATGTATGAGGTCCAAAACAGCTTTATCTCACCAAAAAAGGTGAAACGGACCAGTTTTAGAAACTCCTTTCTGGTCATAATGTTATGTTTAAGTTTATTTCTTATGAGCTAAAAACAATGTCTGTAGTAGTTTATAATCACCACATAAACATACAACTGTTTGACATGAAGTTACATGTATGAGGTCCCAAACAGCTTTATCTCATCGAGAAAAGGTGAAACGGACCAGTTTTAGAAACTCCTTTCTAGTCATAATATGTTTAACTTACCTTCTTATGAGCTCAAAACAATGTCTGTAGTAGTTTATAATAAACACATTAACATAAAACTGTTTAACATGAAGTTACATGTATGAGGTCCAAAACAGCTTTATCTCACCAAAAAAGGTGAAAACGGACCAGTTTTAGAAACTTCTTTCTAGTCATAATGTTATGTTTACCATTACTTCTTATGAACTAAAAACAATGTCTGTAGTAGTTTATAATCACCACATCAACATAAAACTGTTTAACATGAATTTACATGTATGAGGTCCAAAACAGCTTTATCTCACCAAAAAAGGTGAAAACGGACCAGTTTTAGAAACTCCTTTCTAGTCATAATGTTATGTTTAACTTTACCTTTTATGAGCTAAAAACAATGTCTGTAGTAGTTTATAATTACCACATCAACATACAACTGTTTAACATGAAGTTACATGTATGAGGTCCCAAACAGCTTTATCTCATCGAGAAAAGGTAAAACGGACCAGTTTTAGAAACCCGTTTCTATTCATAATATGTTTAACTTTACTTCTTATGAGCTAAAAACACTGTCTGTAGTAGTTTATAATCACCACATAAACATAAAACTGTTTAACATTAAGTTAGATGTATGAGGTCCAAAACAGCTTTATCTCACCAAAAAAAAGGTAAAAAAACGGACCAGTTTTAGAAACTCCTTTCGAGTCATAATGTTATGTTTAACTTTACTTCTTATGAGCTAAAAACAATGTCTGTAGTAGTTTATAATCAACAAATCAATATACAAATGTTTAACATGAAGTTACATGTATGAGGTCCAAAACAGCTTTATCTCACAGAGAAAAGGTGAAAACGGACCAGTTTTAGAAACTCCTTTCTAGTCATAATGTTATGTTTAACTTTACTTCTTATGAGCTAAAAACAGTCTGTAGTAGTTTATAATTACCACATCAACATAAAACTGTTTAACATGAAGTTACATGTATGAGGTCCAAAACAGCTTTATCTCACCAAAAAAGGTGAAAACGGACCCGTTTTAGAAACTCCTTTCTAGTCATAATGTTATGTTTAACTTTACTTCTTATGAGCTAAAAACAATGTCTGTAGTAGTTTATAATCACCACATCAACATTAAACTGTTTAACATGAAGTTACATGATGAGGTCCAAAACAGCTTTATCTCACCAATAAAAGGGTGAAAACGGATCAGTTTTAAAAACTCCTTTCTAGTCATAATGTTATGTTTAACTTTACTTCTTATGAGATAAAAACAATGTCTGTAGTAGTTTATAATCAACAAATCAATATACAAATGTTTAACATGAAGTTACATGTAAGAGGTCCAAAACAGCTTTATCTCACCAAAAAAGGTGAAAACGGACCAGTTTTAGAATCTTCATTCTAGTCATAATGTTATGTTTACCTTTACTTCTTATGAACTAAAAACAATGTCTGTAGTAGTTTATAATCACCACATCAACATAAAACTGTTTAACATGAAGTTACATGTATGGGGTCAAAAACAGCTTTATCTCATCGAGAAAAGGTGAAACGGACCAGTTTTAGAAACTCCTTTCTAGTCATAATGTTATGTTTAACTTTACTTCTTATGAGCTAAAAACAGTCTGTAGTAGTTTATCATCACCACATCAACATACAACTGATTAACATGAAGTTACATGTATGAGGTCTAAAACAGCTTTATTTCTTCGAGAAAAGGTGAAACGGACCAGTTTTAGAAACTCCTTTCTAGTCATAATGTTATGTTTAACTTTACTTCTTATGAGCTAAAAACAGTCTGTAGTAGTTTATCATCACCACATCAACATACAACTGATTAACATGAAGTTACATGTATGAGGTCCAAAACAGCTTTATCTCATCGAGAAAAGGTGAAACGGACCAGTTTTAGAAACTCCTTTCTAGTCATAATATGTTTAACTTACCTTCTTATGAGCTCAAAACAATGTCTGTAGTAGTTTATAATAAACACATTAACATAAAACTGTTTAACATGAAGTTACATGTATGAGGTCCAAAACAGCTTTATCTCACCAAAAAAGGTGAAACGGACCAGTTTTAGAAACTCCTTTCTGGTCATAATGTTATGTTTAAGTTTATTTCTTATGAGCTAAAAACAATGTCTGTAGTAGTTTATAATCACCACATAAACATACAACTGTTTGACATGAAGTTACATGTATGAGGTCCCAAACAGCTTTATCTCATCGAGAAAAGGTGAAACGGACCAGTTTTAGAAACTCCTTTCTAGTCATAATATGTTTAACTTACCTTCTTATGAGCTCAAAACAATGTCTGTAGTAGTTTATAATAAACACATTAACATAAAACTGTTTAACATGAAGTTACATGTATGAGGTCCAAAACAGCTTTCTCTCACCAAAAAAGGTGAAAACGGACCAGTTTTAGAATCTTCTTTCTAGTCATAATGTTATGTTTACCTTTACTTCTTATGAACTAAAAACAATGTCTGTAGTAGTTTATAATCACTACATCAACATAAAACTGTTTAACATGAAGTTACATGTATGAGGTCCAAAACAGCTTTATCTCACCAAAAAAGGTGAAAACGGACCAGTTTTAGAAACTCCTTTCTAGTCTTAATGTTATGTTTAACTTTACCTTTTATGAGCTAAAAACAAGGTCTGTAGTAGTTTATAATTACCACATCAACATAACACTGTTTAACATGAAGTTACATGTATGAGGTCCCAAACAGTTCCTGCGCCCCAGTTCCAGTTCCTGTTGTCTGTTGGCCATTGAGTGGTTGTGGTGACGGGGTAAGCCGTATTGCGTCATTTCCTGCTGTCACTGCTGTGGTCCGTGGAGCTGTTTTGGTGTTCAAACGCTCTTGAATTGATCTTATTTTTTCTGTGCTGAGGCTTTTCTAAGTTATTTTAACACACATTCACACTAAAACACACATTTTGTGGTGGTGTACTTTACGTTTTGGGAACTCCTCGTGTTTCACACAGTTTTTCTTTGGGTGGAAGGTCTCGCTAGCTCAGTTAGCTTAGCTTCATTGCGGCTATGGCTACTCTTCTTTCTCCTGTCTCTAACTCTTCTCTTCTCTCTTGCTCTCTCTGTCAGATGTTTAGTTACTTCCCTGCCTCCTTTAGTGATAATGGTAACTGTAATAAATGTAATATTTTTGTAGCTTTGGAGGCGAGGGTATCAGAATTAGAAGCACGGCTCCGCGCCTTTGAAAAACCAGCAGATAGCCGAAGCCCATTAGCCAGCGTGGAGCCAACAAGGATAGAACCCCCTAGCTGTCCTCCGGTAGAGCCCGCGCAGCCGGGACCTCTAGGCGGCTGGGTGACTGTTACCTAGGAAGCATAGTTCTAGGACCCAGCCCCCGGGCCACCACCAACCGGTCCGCGTTTCTAACAGATTTTCCCCGCTCAGCAACACACCCGCTGAGAAGCCGGCCCTGGTAATTGGCAGCTCCATAGTCAGAAACGTGGCATTAGAGACACCATTGACCATAGTCAAATGTTTGCCAGGGGCCAGAACGGGCGACATCAAATCCAACCTGAAACTGCTGGCTAAAGATAAGCGTAAATACAGTAAGATTGTTATTCACGCTGGCGGTAATGACACCCGGTTACGCCAATCGGAGGTCACTAAAATTAGTGTTGCTTCGGTGTGTAAGTTTGCCAAAACAATGTCAGACTCCGTAATCTTTTCTGGTCCCCTGCCTGATCGGACCAGTGACGACATGTTTAGCCGCATGCTGTCATTCCATCAATGGTTGTCTGGGTGGTGTCCTGCAAACGATGTGGGCTACATTGATAACTGGAGAACTTTTTGGGGAAAACCTGGTCTGATCCGGAGAGACGGCATCCATCCCACTTTGGATGGAGCAGCTCTTCTTTCTAGGAATATGGCCGAATTTATTAATCCTCCAAAACACTGACAACCCAGGGTCCAGACCAGGAAGCAGAGTCGTAGTTTAACCCACCTCTCTGCTGCTTCTGTACTGTTACCCACCCATTACCCTATAGAAACAGTGTCTTGCCCACGGCCAAAATTAAATGGATTAAAAGTTAAGCCAACAAAAGCAAATTATGGAAATCTCATAAAAATAAATACAACTTTGACTGAAAATAAATCTATTAAATGTGGTTTATTAAACATAAGATCTCTCTCCTCAAAGACTTTGTTAGTAAATGACTTGATTTGTGATAATCACATTGATTTCCTTTGTCTCACAGAAACCTGGTTGCAGCAGGAGGATTATGTCAGTATAAATGAGTCAACTCCTTCCAGTCATTTAAATTTTCACATTCCTAGAAATACTGGGCGAGGAGGAGGAGTTGCAGCCATTTTCCGTTCTGATTTACTAATTAGTCCCAGACCAATTGATAGCTACAGTTCTTTTGAGCATCTAACCCTTAATTTTCCTCATCCAAGTTGCAAAACATTAAGACCATTTTTGTTTGTGGTTTTGTATCGTCCACCAGGCCCTTACTCTCAATTCTTGGATCAGATCTCACATTTTTTATCTGATATAGTATTAAATACTGATAGGGTTATTATAGTGGGGGACTTCAATATTCATGTGGATACTGAAAGTGATAGCCTAAATGCAGCCTTTAATGCTATTTTAGACTCAATTGGCTTTACTCAAAAAGTACAGGGATCGACCCACTCAGGTAAACACACTTTGGACCTTGTACTGACATACGGTATTGAGTGTGAGGAAATAACAGTCCACCCACATAACCCGGTCCTGTCTGACCACTTCTTGATAACTTTTGAATTTACTTTAACTGACCATCTTAAATCTGAAAGAAAATTTCATTATAGTAGAACTTTATCAGACAATGCTGTAACAATTTTTAAAGAATCTGTACCATTCTTACTTTCCTCAGTGTCTCAGAGTAACACAGTGGATGGCAGCAATTCTATCTCTAACCCTTCAGAAATTGATGGTCTGGTTCACAGCGTTACGTCCTCATTGCGTTTGGCATTAGATAGTGTAGCCCCATTAAAAAAGAAAGTGGCTAGCCATAGGAGGCTGACTCCTTGGTTTAACGCAGAGTTGCGTACTTTAAAGCAGAATACTAGGAAGTTGGAGAGAAAATGGCGCTTTACACATCTAGAGGATTCCTATTTAACCTGGAATAACAGTCTATTGCTGTATAAAAAGACCCTTCGACAAGCTAGAACAGCATATTTTTCATCATTAATAGAGGCGAATAAAAACAATCCTAGGTTTATTTTTAGTACAGTTGCCAAACTTACACAGAGTCATAGCTCTGTTGAGCAAACTATTCCCCCGGCTCTTAGCAGTGATGATTTTATGAGATTCTTCATAAATAAAATAAATTTTATTAAAAATAAAATCATTGGCACCCTCCCAAACATGATTACTTCTTCCTCAGTAAATGAGTCAGTATTGGAAAGAACTGTAGAACCTCAGTATTGCTTAGGCTGTTTTGATTCAGTCGAGCTTTCAGAATTATCAAAAATATTAGCCTCATCTAAATCTTCAACTTGTATTTTGGACCCAATCTCAACCAAATTATTTAAAGAAGTGTTCCATTTGGTTCCTGGCCCCATTTTGGATATGATGAATCTATCCTTAGTAAACGGATACGTACCACAGGAATTTAAAATAGCTGTAATTAAACCTTTACTCAAGAAACCTTCCCTTGTCAAGATGACTTAGTGAATTACAGACCTATATCTAACCTTCCTTTCTTATCCAAAGTCCTTGAGAAAATAGTTGCTAATCAAGTCTGTGAACATCTAAACAGTAACGAGCTGTTTGAAGAGTTTCAGTCAGGTTTTAGAGCTCATCATAGCACTGAAACAGCACTGGTGAAGGTTACTAATGATATTCTCATGGCCTCAGATAATGGACTGGTGTCTGTTCTGGTTTTGTTAGATCTCAGTGCTGCTTTTGACACAGTCGATCATAATATTCTCTTAGAAAGGCTTGAACATGTTGCAGGGATCAAAGGAACAGCACTAGGCTGGTTTAAATCATATTTGTCTGATAGATTCCAGTTTGTTCATCTAAATGATAAATCATCTTCACTCTCAAGGGTTACTTGTGGAGTTCCACAGGGTTCTGTCCTTGGACCAATTCTTTTCACCATATATATGCTTCCAATTGGTAGAATCATTAGACAGCATGGGATAAATTTCCACAGCTATGCCGATGATACACAACTATATTTATCCATAAATCCTGATGAACCCAGTCAGTTAGGTAGATTACAGGCATGTCTGGAAGACATAAAAGCATGGATGACCCTAAACTTTTTGCTTTTAAATTCTGACAAGACAGAAGTTGCTGTCTTTGGACCAGAAGTTCTTAAACAGAAACTGATTAGTCAATCACTTCATCTGGATGGCATTAAATTGTCCCCCAGTAATAACGTAAAGAACCTCGGCGTTATTTTTGACCAAGACTTGACATTTAAATCCCATATTAAACAGGTTTCTAGGATTTCCTTCTTTCACCTCAGGAATATTGCTAAAATTAGAAACATCCTGTCCAGGAGTGATGCTGATAAACTAGTCCATGCATTTGTTACCTCAAGGCTGGACTACTGTAATTCTTTACTATCAGGAAGTCCACAAAATGCCATTAAAAGCCTTCAGTTGATCCAAAATGCGGCAGCAAGAGTTCTGATGAATATTAAAAAGAGAGATCACATTTCTCCTGTTTTAGCTTCCCTTCATTGGCTCCCTGTTAAATCCAGAATAGAATTTAAGATCCTTCTTCTTACATACAAAGCCCTTAATAATCAAGCTCCATCATACATCAGAGATCTAATTGTTCCATATGTTCCTAAAAGAGCACTTCGCTCTCAGACTGCAGGTTTACTTGTAGTTCCTAGGATCTCTAAAAGTAGAATGGGAGGCAGATCTTTTAGTTATCAGGCTCCTCTCCTGTGGAACCAGCTCCCAGCTTTAGTCCGTGAGGCAGACACTCTGTTTACTTTTAAGGCCAGGCTTAAAACTTTCCTTTTTGATAAAGCTTATAGTTAGAGTGGCTTAGGTCATCCTGAGCTATCTCTGTAGTTATGCTGCTATAGGCTTAGACTGCTGGAGGACAGACTTACCAATTTTCTTCACTCTGCTACTTCCTTTTCTCCTACGACTCTCCAGTTGTATTACAGTACATTCTGTTATTTCGACTGTTAACTTTGTTTTCTCTCAGTGTTTTTCTCCCCATCGAAGATACACCTGGTCTGGTATCCTGCTTGGCTGCAATGCCGTGTTGGACGGGGGTCATCGACTGGGATGATCCTCTCAGTAACTGAAGATCCACTGTGTCCTGTTATCAACTTTTACTTTCTGTAACATAGAAAGTTCTCTTATATCGGATCTTCTGTTCCTTCTATGTTCTGCTCTGTCTTCTCAAACCCCCAGACGGTCGTGGCAGATGGCCGCTCCTACTGAGCCTGGTTCTGTTGGAGGTTTCTTCCTGTTAAAGGGGAGTTTTTCCTCTCCACTGTCGCTACATGCTTGCTCAGTATGAGGGATTGCTGAAGGATTGCTGTGGTTGGAAATCTGCCCAACCTCACGCCAATGACTGACGCAATCTGCTGGGATTCCTTAAATAGGAAACTTTTTAACTGATTGGAATGTTTGTATAATTGTATTGAAATGACTTCTTGTTAAGTGCCTTGAGATGACATCTGTTGTGAATTGGCGCTATATAAATAAACTGAATTGAATTGAATTGAACACTGTTTAACATGAAGTTACATGTATGAGGTCCCAAACAGCTTTATCTCATCGAGAAAAGGTGAAACGGACCAGTTTTAGAAACTCCTTTCTATTCATAATATGTTTAACTTTACTTCTTATGAGCTAAAAACACTGTCTGTATTAGTTTATAATCACCACATAAACATAAAACTGTTTAACATGAAGTTAGATGTATGAGGTCCAAAACAGCTTTATCTCACCAAAAAAGGTGAAAACGGACCAGTTTTAGAAACTCCTTTCTAGTCATAATGTTATGTTTAACTTTACTTCTTATGAGCTAAAAACAATGTCTGTAGTAGTTTATAATCACCACATCAACATACAACTGTTTAACATGAAGTTACATGTATGAGGTCCAAAACAGCTTTATCTCATCGAGAAAAGGTGAAAACGGACCAGTTTTAGAAACTCCTTTCTAGTCATAATGTTATGTTTAACTTTACTTCTTATGAGCTAAAAACAATGTCTGTAGTAGTTTATAATCACCACATCAACATAAAACTGTTTAACATGAAGTTACATGTATGAGGTCCAAAACAGCTTTATCTCACCAAAAAAGGTGAAAACGGACCAGTTTTAGAAACTCCTTTCTAGTCATAATGTTATGTTTAACTTTACTTCTTATGAGCTAAAAACAATGTCTGTAGTAGTTTATAATCAACAAATCAACATACAAATGTTTAACATGAAGTTACATGTATGAGGTCCAAAACAGCTTTATCTCACCGAGAAAGGTGAAAACGGACCAGTTTTAGAAACTCCTTTCTAGTCATAATGTTATGTTTAACTTTACTTCTTATGAGCTAAAAACAATGTCTGTAGTAGTTTATAATCACCACATAACATAAAACTGTTTAACATGAAGTTACATGTATGAGGTCCAAAACAGCTTTATCTCACAGAAAAGGTGAAAACGGACCAGTTTTAGAAACTCCTTTCTAGTCATAATGTTATGTTTAACTTTACTTCTTATGAGCTAAAAACAATGTCTGTAGTAGTTTATAATCACCACATCAACATAAAACTGTTTAACATGAAGTTACATGTATGAGGTCCAAAACAGCTTTATCTCATCGAGAAAAGGTGAAAAGACCAGTTTTAGAACTCCTTTCTAGTCATAATGTTATGTTTAACTTTACTTCTTATGAGCTAAAAACAATGTCTGTAGTAGTTTATAATCAACACATCAACATACAAATGTTTAACATGAAGTTACATGTATGAGGTCCAAAACAGCTTTATCTCATCGAGAAAAGGTGAAAACGGACCAGTTTTAGAAACTCCTTTCTAGTCATAATGTTATGTTTAATTTTACTTCTTATGAGCTAAAAACAATGTCTGTAGTAGTTTATAATCACCACATCAACATAAAACTGTTTAACATGAAGTTACATGTATGAGGTCCAAAACAGCTTTATCTCACCAAAAAAGGTGAAAACGGACCAGTTTTAGAAACTCCTTTCTAGTCATAATGTTATGTTTAACTTTACTTCTTATGAGCTAAAAACAATGTCTGTAGTAGTTTATAATCAACACATCAACATACAACTGTTTAACATGAAGTTACATGTATGAGGTCCAAAACAGCTTTATCTCATCGAGAAAAGGTGAAAACGGACCAGTTTTAGAAACTCCTTTCTAGTCATAATGTTATGTTTAACTTTACTTCTTATGAGCTAAAAACAATGTCTGTAGTAGTTTATAATCACCACATCAACATAAAACTGTTTAACATGAAGTTACATGTATGAGGTCCAAAACAGCTTTATCTCACCGAGAAAAGGTGAAAACGGACCAGTTTTAGAAACTCCTTTCTAGTCATAATGTTATGTTTAACTTTACTTCTTATGAGCTAAAAACAATGTCTGTAGTAGTTTATAATCACCACATCAACATAAAACTGTTTAACATGAAGTTACATGTATGAGGTCCAAAACAGCTTTATCTCATCGAGAAAAGGTGAAACGGACCAGTTTTAGAAACTCCTTTCTAGTCATAATGTTATGTTTAACTTTACTTCTTATGAGCTAAAAACAATGTCTGTAGTAGTTTATAATCACACATCAACATACAACTGTTTAACATGAAGTTACATGTATGAGGTCCAAAACAGCTTTATCTCACCGAGAAAAGGTGAAAACGGACCAGTTTTAGAAACTCCTTTCTAGTCATAATGTTATGTTTAACTTTACTTCTTATGAGCTAAAAACAATGTCTGTAGTAGTTTATAATCACCACATCAACATAAAACTGTTTAACATGAAGTTACATGTATGAGGTCCAAAACAGCTTTATCTCATCGAGAAAAGGTGAAAACGGACCAGTTTTAGAAACTCCTTTCTAGTCATAATGTTATGTTTAACTTTACTTCTTATGAGCTAAAAACAATGTCTGTAGTAGTTTATAATCAACACATCAACATACAACTGTTTAACATGAAGTTACATGTATGAGGTCCAAAACAGCTTTATCTCACCGAGAAAAGGTGAAAACGGACCAGTTTTAGAAACTCCTTTCTAGTCATAATGTTATGTTTAACTTTACTTCTTATGAGCTAAAAACAATGTCTGTAGTAGTTTATAATCACCACATCAACATACAACTGTTTAACATGAAGTTACATGTATGAGGTCCAAAACAGCTTTATCTCACCGAGAAAAGGTGAAAACGGACCAGTTTTAGAAACTCCTTTCTAGTCATAATGTTATGTTTAACTTTACTTCTTATGAGCTAAAAAAAATGTCTGTAGTAGTTTATAATCACCACATCAACATAAAACTGTTTAACATGAAGTTACATGTATGAGGTCCAAAACAGCTTTATCTCATCGAGAAAAGGTGAAAACGGACCAGTTTTAGAAACTCCTTTCTAGTCATAATGTTATGTTTAATTTTACTTCTTATGAGCTAAAAACAATGTCTGTAGTAGTTTATAATCATCACATCAACATACAACTGTTTAACATGAAGTTACATGTATGAGGTCCAAAACAGCTTTATCTCATCGAGAAAAGGTGAAACGGACCAGTTTTAGAAACTCCTTTCTAGTCATAATGTTATGTTTAACTTTACTTCTTATGAGCTAAAAACAATGTCTGTAGTAGTTTATAATCACCACATCAACATAAAACTGTTTAACATGAAGTTACATGTATGAGGTCCAAAACAGCTTTATCTCACCAAAAAAGGTGAAAACGGACCAGTTTTAGAAACTCCTTTCTAGTCATAATGTTATGTTTAACTTTACTTCTTATGAGATAAAAACAATGTCTGTAGTAGTTTATAATCAACAAATAAACATACAACTGTTTAACATGAAGTTACATGTATGAGGTCCAAAACAGCTTTATCTCATCGAGAAAAGGTGAAAACGGACCAGTTTTAGAAACTCCTTTCTAGTCATAATGTTATGTTTAACTTTACTTCTTATGAGCTAAAAACAATGTCTGTAGTAGTTTATAATCACCACATCAACATAAAACTGTTTAACATGAAGTTACATGTATGAGGTCCAAAACAGCTTTATCTCATCGAGAAAAGGTGAAAACGGACCAGTTTTAGAAACTCCTTTCTAGTCATAATGTTATGTTTAACTTTACTTCTTATGAGCTAAAAACAATGTCTGTAGTAGTTTATAATCACCACATCAACATAAAACTGTTTAACATGAAGTTACATGTATGAGGTCCAAAACAGCTTTATCTCATCGAGAAAAGGTGAAAACGGACCAGTTTTAGAAACTCCTTTCTAGTCATAATGTTATGTTTAACTTTACTTCTTATGAGCTAAAAACAATGTCTGTAGTAGTTTATAATCACCACATCAACATAAAACTGTTTAACATGAAGTTACATGTATGAGGTCCAAAACAGCTTTATCTCATCGAGAAAAGGTGAAAACGGACCAGTTTTAGAAACTCCTTTCTAGTCATAATGTTATGTTTAACTTTACTTCTTATGAGCTAAAAACAATGTCTGTAGTAGTTTATAATCAACAAAATCAACATAAAACTGTTTAACATGAAGTTACATGTATGAGGTCCAAAACAGCTTTATCTCATCGCGAAAAGGTGAAACGTACCAGTTTTAGAAACTCCTTTCTAGTCATAATATGTTTAACTTTACTTCTTATGAGCTAAAAACAATGTCTGTAGTAGTTTATAATCACCACATCAACATAAAACTGTTTAACATGAAGTTACATGTATGAGGTCCAAAACAGCTTTATCTCATCGAGAAAAGGTGAAAACGGACCAGTTTTAGAAACTCCTTTCTAGTCATAATGTTATGTTTAACTTTACTTCTTATGAGATAAAAACAATGTCTGTAGTAGTTTATAATCAACAAATCAATATACAAATGTTTCACATGAAGTTACATGTATGAGGTCCAAAACAGCTTTATCTCACCGAGAAAAGGTGAAAACGGACCAGTTTTAGAAACTCCTTTCTAGTCATAATGTTATGTTTAACTTTACTTCTTATGAGCTAAAAACAATGTCTGTAGTAGTTTATAATCACCACATCAACATAAAACTGTTTAACATGAAGTTACATGTATGAGGTCCAAAACAGCTTTATCTCATCCAAAAAGGTGAAAACGGACCAGTTTTAGAAACTCCTTTCTAGTCATAATGTTATGTTTAACTTTACTTCTTATGAGCTAAAAACAATGTCTGTAGTAGTTTATAATCAACAAATCAACATACAACTGTTTAACATGAAGTTACATGTATGAGGTCCAAAACAGCTTTATCTCACCGAGAAAAGGTGAAAACGGACCAGTTTTAGAAACTCCTTTCTAGTCATAATGTTATGTTTAACTTTACTTCTTATGAGCTAAAAACAATGTCTGTAGTAGTTTATAATCACCACATCAACATAAAACTGTTTAACATGAAGTTACATGTATGAGGTCCAAAACAGCTTTATCTCACCAAAAAAGGTGAAAACGGACCAGTTTTAGAAACTCCTTTCTAGTCATAATGTTATGTTTAACTTTACTTCTTATGAGCTAAAAACAATGTCTGTAGTAGTTTATAATCACCAAATCAACATACAACTGTTTAACATGAAGTTACATGTATGAGGTCCAAAACAGCTTTATCTCACCGAGAAAAGGTGAAAACGGACCAGTTTTAGAAACTCCTTTCTAGTCATAATGTTATGTTTAACTTTACTTCTTATGAGCTAAAAACAATGTCTGTAGTAGTTTATAATCACCACATCAACATAAAACTGTTTAACATGAAGTTACATGTATGAGGTCCAAAACAGCTTTATCTCATCGAGAAAAGGTGAAAACGGACCAGTTTTAGAAACTCCTTTCTAGTCATAATGTTATGTTTAACTTTACTTCTTATGAGCTAAAAACAATGTCTGTAGTAGTTTATAATCACCACATCAACATAAAACTGTTTAACATGAAGTTACATGTATGAGGTCCAAAACAGCTTTATCTCATCGAGAAAAGGTGAAAACGGACCAGTTTTAGAAACTCCTTTCTAGTCATAATGTTATGTTTAACTTTACTTCTTATGAGCTAAAAACAATGTCTGTAGTAGTTTATAATCACCACATCAACATAAAACTGTTTAACATGAAGTTACATGTATGAGGTCCAAAACAGCTTTATCTCACAGAAAAGGTGAAAACGGACCAGTTTTAGAAACTCCTTTCTAGTCATAATGTTATGTTTAACTTTACTTCTTATGAGCTAAAAACAATGTCTGTAGTAGTTTATAATCACCACATCAACATAAAACTGTTTAACATGAAGTTACATGTATGAGGTCCAAAACAGCTTTATCTCATCGAGAAAAGGTGAAAACGGACCAGTTTTAGAAACTCCTTTCTAGTCATAATGTTATGTTTAACTTTACTTCTTATGAGCTAAAAACAATGTCTGTAGTAGTTTATAATCACCACATCAACATAAAACTGTTTAACATGAAGTTACATGTATGAGGTCCAAAACAGCTTTATCTCATCGAGAAAAGGTGAAAACGGACCAGTTTTAGAAACTCCTTTCTAGTCATAATGTTATGTTTAACTTTACTTCTTATGAGCTAAAAACAATGTCTGTAGTAGTTTATAATCACCACATCAACATAAAACTGTTTAACATGAAGTTACATGTATGAGGTCCAAAACAGCTTTATCTCACCAAAAAAGGTGAAAACGGACCAGTTTTAGAAACTCCTTTCTAGTCATAATGTTATGTTTAACTTTACTTCTTATGAGCTAAAAACAATGTCTGTAGTAGTTTATAATCAACAAATCAACATACAAATGTTTAACATGAAGTTACATGTATGAGGTCCAAAACAGCTTTATCTCACCGAGAAAAGGTGAAAACGGACCAGTTTTAGAAACTCCTTTCTAGTCATAATGTTATGTTTAACTTTACTTCTTATGAGCTAAAAACAATGTCTGTAGTAGTTTATAATCACCACATCAACATAAAACTGTTTAACATGAAGTTACATGTATGAGGTCCAAAACAGCTTTATCTCATCGAGAAAAGGTGAAAACGGACCAGTTTTAGAAACTCCTTTCTAGTCATAATGTTATGTTTAACTTTACTTCTTATGAGCTAAAAACAATGTCTGTAGTAGTTTATAATCAACAAATCAACATACAAATGTTTAACATGAAGTTACATGTATGAGGTCCAAATCAGCTTTATCTCACCGAGAAAAGGTGAAAACGGACCAGTTTTAGAAACTCCTTTCTAGTCATAATGTTATGTTTAACTTTACTTCTTATGAGCTAAAAACAATGTCTGTAGTAGTTTATAATCAACACATCAACATACAAATGTTTAACATGAAGTTACATGTATGAGGTCCAAAACAGCTTTATCTCACCGAGAAAAGGTGAAAACGGACCAGTTTTAGAAACTCCTTTCTAGTCATAATGTTATGTTTAACTTTACTTCTTATGAGCTAAAAACAATGTCTGTAGTAGTTTATAATCACCACATCAACATAAAACTGTTTAACATGAAGTTACATGTATGAGGTCCAAAACAGCTTTATCTCATCGAGAAAAGGTGAAAACGGACCAGTTTTAGAAACTCCTTTCTAGTCATAATGTTATGTTTAACTTTACTTCTTATGAGCTAAAAACAATGTCTGTAGTAGTTTATAATCACCACATCAACATAAAACTGTTTAACATGAAGTTACATGTATGAGGTCCAAAACAGCTTTATCTCATCGAGAAAAGGTGAAAACGGACCAGTTTTAGAAACTCCTTTCTAGTCATAATGTTATGTTTAACTTTACTTCTTATGAGCTAAAAACAATGTCTGTAGTAGTTTATAATCATCACATCAACATACAACTGTTTAACATGAAGTTACAAGTATGAGGTCCAAAACAGCTTTATCTCACCGAGAAAAGGTGAAAACGGACCAGTTTTAGAAAGTCCTTTCTAGTCCTAATGTTATGTTTAACTTTACTTCTTATGAGCTAAAAACAATGTCTGTAGTAGTTTGTAATCAACAAATCAACATACAAATGTTTAACATGAAGTTACATATATGAGGTCCAAATCAGCTTTATCTCACCGAGAAAAGGTGAAAACGGACCAGTTTTAGAAACTCCTTTCTAGTCATAATGTTATGTTTAACTTTACTTCTTATGAGCTAAAAACAATGTCTGTAGTAGTTTATAATCACCACATCAACATAAAACTGTTTAACATGAAGTTACATGTATGAGGTCCAAAACAGCTTTATCTCATCGAGAAAAGGTGAAAACGGACCAGTTTTAGAAACTCCTTTCTAGTCATAATGTTATGTTTAACTTTACTTCTTATGAGCTAAAAACAATGTCTGTAGTAGTTTATAATCACACATCAACATAAAACTGTTTAACATGAAGTTACATGTATGAGGTCCAAAACAGCTTTATCTCACCGAGAAAAGGTGAAAACGGACCAGTTTTAGAAACTCCTTTCTAGTCATAATGTTATGTTTAACTTTACTTCTTATGAGCTAAAAACAATGTCTGTAGTAGTTTATAATCACCACATCAACATAAAACTGTTTAACATGAAGTTACATGTATGAGGTCCAAAACAGCTTTATCTCATCGAGAAAAGGTGAAAACGGACCAGTTTTAGAAACTCCTTTCTAGTCATAATGTTATGTTTAACTTTACTTCTTATGAGCTAAAAACAATGTCTGTAGTAGTTTATAATCAACAAATCAACATACAAATGTTTAACATGAAGTTACATGTATGAGGTCCAAAACAGCTTTATCTCACCAAAAAAGGTGAAAACGGACCAGTTTTAGAAACTGCTTTCTAGTCATAATGTTATGTTTAAATTTACTTCTTATGAGCTAAAAACAATGTCTGTAGTAGTTTATAATCAACAAATCAACATACAAATGTTTAACATGAAGTTACATGTGTGAGGTCCAAATCAGCTTTATCTCACCGAGAAAAGGTGAAAACGGACCAGTTTTAGAAACTCCTTTCTAGTCATAATGTTATGTTTAACTTTACTTCTTATGAGCTAAAAACAATGTCTGTAGTAGTTTATAATCACCACATCCACATAAAACTGTTTAACATGAAGTTACATGTATGAGGTCCAAAACAGCTTTATCTCATCGAGAAAAGGTGAAAACGGACCAGTTTTAGAAACTCCTTTCTAGTCATAATGTTATGTTTAACTTTACTTCTTATGAGCTAAAAACAATGTCTGTAGTAGTTTATAATCACCACATCCACATAAAACTGTTTAACATGAAGTTACATGTTTGATGTCCAAAACAGATTAATCTCATCGAGAAAAGGTGAAAATGCACCAGTTTTAGAAACTCCTTTCTAGTCATAATGTTATGTTTAACTTTACTTCTTATGAGCTAAAAACAATGTCTGTAGTAGTTGGTAATCAACAAATCAAAATACAAATGTTTAACATGAAGTTACATATATGAGGTCCAAATCTGCTTTATCTCACCGAGAAAAGGTGAAAACGGACCAGTTTTAGAAACTCCTTTCTAGTCATAATGTTATGTTTAACTTTACTTCTTATGAGCTAAAAACAATGTCTGTAGTAATTTATAATCACCACATCAACATAAAACTGGTTAACATGAAGTTACATGTATGAGGTCCAAAACAGCTTTATCTCACCGAGAAAAGGTGAAAACGGACAAGTTTTAGAAACTCCTTTCTAGTCATAATGTTATGTTTAACTTTACTTCTTATGAGCTAAAAACAATGTCTGTAGTAGTTTATAATCACCACATCAACATACAAATGTTTAACATGAAGTTACATGTATGAGGTCCAAAACAGCTTTATCTCATCGAGAAAAGGTGAAAACGAACCAGTTTTAGAAACTCCTTTCTAGTCATAATGTTATGTTTAACTTTACTTCTTATGAGCTAAAAACAATGTCTGTAGTAGTTTATAATCACCACATCAACATAAAACTGTTTAACATGAAGTTACATGTATGAGGTCCAAAACAGCTTTATCTCATCGAGAAAAGGTGAAAACGGACCAGTTTTAGAAACTCCTTTCTAGTCATAATGTTATGTTTAACTTTACTTCTTATGAGCTAAAAACAATGTCTGTAGTAGTTTATAATCAACAAATCAACATACAAATGTTTAACATGAAGTTACATGTATGAGGTCCAAATCAGCTTTATCTCACCGAGAAAAGGTGAAAACGGACAAGTTTTAGAAACTCCTTTCTAGTCATAATGTTATGTTTAATTTTACTTCTTATGAGCTAAAAACAATGTCTGTAGTAGTTTATAATCACCACATCAACATAAAACTGTTTAACATGAAGTTACATGTATGAGGTCCAAAACAGCTTTATCTCACCAAAAAAGGTGAAAACGGACCAGTTTTAGAAACTCCTTTCTAGTCATAATGTTATGTTTAACTTTACTTCTTATGAGCTAAAAACAATGTCTGTAGTAGTTTATAATCATCACATCAACATACAACTGTTTAACATGAAGTTACATGTATGAGGTCCAAAACAGCTTTATCTCATCGAGAAAAGGTGAAAACGGACCAGTTTTAGAAACTCCTTTCTAGTCATAATGTTATGTTTAACTTTACTTCTTATGAGCTAAAAACAATGTCTGTAGTAGTTTATAATCAACAAATCAACATACAAATGTTTAACATGAAGTTACATGTGTGAGGTCCAAATCAGCTTTATCTCACCGAGAAAAGGTGAAAACGGACCAGTTTTAGAAACTCCTTTCTAGTCATAATGTTATGTTTAACTTTACTTCTTATGAGCTAAAAACAATGTCTGTAGTAGTTTATAATCACCACATCAACATAAAACTGTTTAACATGAAGTTACATGTATGAGGTCCAAAACAGCTTTATCTCATCGAGAAAAGGTGAAAACGGACCAGTTTTAGAAACTCCTTTCTAGTCATAATGTTATGTTTAACTTTACTTCTTATGAGCTAAAAACAATGTCTGTAGTAGTTTATAATCACCACATCAACATAAAACTGTTTAACATGAAGTTACATGTATGAGGTCCAAAACAGCTTTATCTCACGAGAAAAGGTGAAAACGGACCAGTTTTAGAAACTCCTTTCTAGTCATAATGTTATGTTTAACTTTACTTCTTATGAGCTAAAAACAATGTCTGTAGTAGTTTATAATCACCACATCAACATACAAATGTTTAACATGAAGTTACATGTATGAGGTCCAAATCAGCTTTATCTCACCGAGAAAAGGTGAAAACGGACCAGTTTTAGAAACTCCTTTCTAGTCATAATGTTATGTTTAACTTTACTTCTTATGAGCTAAAAACAATGTCTGTAGTAGTTTATAATCACCACATCAACATAAAACTGTTTAACATGAAGTTACATGTATGAGGTCCAAAACAGCTTTATCTCACCGAGAAAAGGTGAAAACGGACCAGTTTTAGAAACTCCTTTCTAGTCATAATGTTATGTTTAACTTTACTTCTTATGAGCTAAAAATAATGTCTGTAGTAGTTTATAATCAACAAATCAACATACAAATGTTTAACATGAAGTTACATGTATGAGGTCCAAATCAGCTTTATCTCACCGAGAAAAGGTGAAAACGGACCAGTTTTAGAAACTCCTTTCTAGTCATAATGTTATGTTTAACTTTACTTCTTATGAGCTAAAAACAATGTCTGTAGTAGTTTATAATCACCACATCAACATAAAACTGTTTAACATGAAGTTACATGTATGAGGTCCAAAACAGCTTTATCTCATCGAGAAAAGGTGAAAACGGACCAGTTTTAGAAACTCCTTTCTAGTCATAATGTTATGTTTAACTTTACTTCTTATGAGCTAAAAACAATGTCTGTAGTAGTTTATAATCACCACATCAACATAAAACTGTTTAACATGAAGTTACATGTATGAGGTCCAAAACAGCTTTATCTCATCGAGAAAAGGTGAAAACGGACCAGTTTTAGAAACTCCTTTCTAGTCATAATGTTATGTTTAACTTTACTTCTTATGAGCTAAAAACAATGTCTGTAGTAGTTTATAATCACCACATCAACATAAAACTGTTTAACATGAAGTTACATGTATGATGTCCAAAACAGCTTTATCTCATCGAGAAAAGGTGAAAATGCACCAGTTTTAGAAACTCCTTTCTAGTCATAATGTTATGTTTAACTTTACTTCTTATGAGCAAAAAACAATGTCTGTAGCAGTTTATAATCAACAAATCAACATACAAATGTTTAACATGAAGTTACATGTATGAGGTCCAAAACAGATTAATCTCATCGAGAAAAGGTGAAAATGCACCAGTTTTAGAAACTCCTTTCTAGTCATAATGTTATGTTTAACTTTACTTCTTATGAGCTAAAAACAATGTCTGTAGTAGTTTATAATCACCACATCAACATAAAACTGTTTAACATGAAGTTACATGTATGAGGTCCAAAACAGCTTTATCTCATCGAGAAAAGGTGAAAACGGACCAGTTTTAGAAACTCCTTTCTAGTCATAATGTTATGTTTAACTTTACTTCTTATGAGCTAAAAACAATGTCTGTAGTAGTTTATAATCACCACATCAACATAAAACTGTTTAACATGAAGTTACATGTATGAGGTCCAAAACAGCTTTATCTCATCGAGAAAAGGTGAAAACGGACCAGTTTTAGAAACTCCTTTCTAGTCATAATGTTATGTTTAACTTTACTTCTTATGAGCTAAAAACAATGTCTGTAGTAGTTTATAATCACCACATCAACATAAAACTGTTTAACATGAAGTTACATGTATGAGGTCCAAAACAGCTTTATCTCATCGAGAAAAGGTGAAAACGGACCAGTTTTAGAAACTCCTTTCTAGTCATAATGTTATGTTTAACTTTACTTCTTATGAGCTAAAAACAATGTCTGTAGTAGTTTATAATCAACAAATCAACATACAAATGTTTAACATGAAGTTACATGTATGAGGTCCAAAACAGCTTTATCTCACCGAGAAAAGGTGAAAACGGACCAGTTTTAGAAACTCCTTTCTAGTCATAATGTTATGTTTAACTTTACTTCTTATGAGCTAAAAACAATGTCTGTAGTAGTTTATAATCAACAAATCAACATACAAATGTTTAACATGAAGTTACATGTATGAGGTCCAAATCAGCTTTATCTCACCGAGAAAAGGTGAAAACGGACCAGTTTTAGAAACTCCTTTCTAGTCATAATGTTATGTTTAACTTTACTTCTTATGAGCTAAAAACAATGTCTGTAGTAGTTTATAATCACCACATCAACATAAAACTGTTTAACATGAAGTTACATGTATGAGGTCCAAAACAGCTTTATCTCATCGAGAAAAGGTGAAAACGGACCAGTTTTAGAAACTCCTTTCTAGTCATAATGTTATGTTTAACTTTACTTCTTATGAGCTAAAAACAATGTCTGTAGTAGTTTATAATCACCACATCAACATAAAACTGTTTAACATGAAGTTACATGTATGAGGTCCAAAACAGCTTTATCTCATCGAGAAAAGGTGAAAACGGACCAGTTTTAGAAACTCCTTTCTAGTCATAATGTTATGTTTAACTTTACTTCTTATGAGCTAAAAACAATGTCTGTAGTAGTTTATAATCACCACATCAACATAAAACTGTTTAACATGAAGTTACATGTATGAGGTCCAAAACAGCTTTATCTCATCGAGAAAAGGTGAAAACGGACCAGTTTTAGAAACTCCTTTCTAGTCATAATGTTATGTTTAACTTTACTTCTTATGAGCTAAAAACAATGTCTGTAGTAGTTTATAATCACCACATCAACATAAAACTGTTTAACATGAAGTTACATGTATGAGGTCCAAAACAGCTTTATCTCATCGAGAAAAGGTGAAAACGGACCAGTTTTAGAAACTCCTTTCTAGTCATAATGTTATGTTTAACTTTACTTCTTATGAGCTAAAAACAATGTCTGTAGTAGTTTATAATCACCACATCAACATAAAACTGTTTAACATGAAGTTACATGTATGAGGTCCAAAACAGCTTTATCTCATCGAGAAAAGGTGAAAACGGACCAGTTTTAGAAACTCCTTTCTAGTCATAATGTTATGTTTAACTTTACTTCTTATGAGCTAAAAACAATGTCTGTAGTAGTTTATAATCACCACATCAACATAAAACTGTTTAACATAAGTTACATGTATGAGGTCCAAAACAGCTTTATCTCATCGAGAAAAGGTGAAAACGGACCAGTTTTAGAAACTCCTTTCTAGTCATAATGTTATGTTTAACTTTACTTCTTATGAGCTAAAAACAATGTCTGTAGTAGTTTATAATCAACAAATCAACATACAAATGTTTAACATGAAGTTACATGTATGAGGTCCAAAACAGCTTTATCTCACCGAGAAAAGGTGAAAACGGACAAGTTTTAGAAACTCCTTTCTAGTCATAATGTTATGTTTAATTTTACTTCTTATGAGCTAAAAACAATGTCTGTAGTAGTTTATAATCACCACATCAACATAAAACTGTTTAACATGAAGTTACATGTATGAGGTCCAAAACAGCTTTATCTCACCGAGAAAAGGTGAAAACGGACCAGTTTTAGAAACTCCTTTCTAGTCATAATGTTATGTTTAACTTTACTTCTTATGAGCTAAAAACAATGTCTGTAGTAGTTTATAATCAACAAATCAACATACAAATGTTTAACATGAAGTTACATGTATGAGGTCCAAATCAGCTTTATCTCACCGAGAAAAGGTGAAAACGGACAGTTTTAGAAACTCCTTTCTAGTCATAATGTTATGTTTAATTTTACTTCTTATGAGCTAAAAACAATGTCTGTAGTAGTTTATAATCACCACATCAACATAAAACTGTTTAACATGAAGTTACATGTATGAGGTCCAAAACAGCTTTATCTCACCGAGAAAAGGTGAAAACGGACCAGTTTTAGAAACTCCTTTCTAGTCATAATGTTATGTTTAACTTTACTTCTTATGAGCTAAAAACAATGTCTGTAGTAGTTTATAATCAACAAATCAACATACAAATGTTTAACATGAAGTTACATGTATGAGGTCCAAATCAGCTTTATCTCACCGAGAAAAGGTGAAAACGGACCAGTTTTAGAAACTCCTTTCTAGTCATAATGTTATGTTTAACTTTACTTCTTATGAGCTAAAAACAATGTCTGTAGTAGTTTATAATCACCACATCAACATAAAACTGTTTAACATGAAGTTACATGTATGAGGTCCAAAACAGCTTTATCTCATCGAGAAAAGGTGAAAACGGACCAGTTTTAGAAACTCCTTTCTAGTCATAATGTTATGTTTAACTTTACTTCTTATGAGCTAAAAACAATGTCTGTAGTAGTTTATAATCACCACATCAACATAAAACTGTTTAACATGAAGTTACATGTATGAGGTCCAAAACAGCTTTATCTCATCGAGAAAAGGTGAAAACGGACCAGTTTTAGAAACTCCTTTCTAGTCATAATGTTATGTTTAACTTTACTTCTTATGAGCTAAAAACAATGTCTGTAGTAGTTTATAATCACCACATCAACATAAAACTGTTTAACATGAAGTTACATGTATGAGGTCCAAAACAGCTTTATCTCATCGAGAAAAGGTGAAAACGGACCAGTTTTAGAAACTCCTTTCTAGTCATAATGTTATGTTTAACTTTACTTCTTATGAGCTAAAAACAATGTCTGTAGTAGTTTATAATCACCACATCAACATAAAACTGTTTAACATGAAGTTACATGTATGAGGTCCAAAACAGCTTTATCTCATCGAGAAAAGGTGAAAACGGACCAGTTTTAGAAACTCCTTTCTAGTCATAATGTTATGTTTAACTTTACTTCTTATGAGCTAAAAACAATGTCTGTAGTAGTTTATAATCAACAAATCAACATACAAATGTTTAACATGAAGTTACATGTATGAGGTCCAAATCAGCTTTATCTCACGAGAAAAGGTGAAAACGGACCAGTTTTAGAAACTCCTTTCTAGTCATAATGTTATGTTTAACTTTACTTCTTATGAGCTAAAAACAATGTCTGTAGTAGTTTATAATCACCACATCAACATAAAACTGTTTAACATGAAGTTACATGTATGAGGTCCAAAACAGCTTTATCTCATCGAGAAAAGGTGAAAACGGACCAGTTTTAGAAACTCCTTTCTAGTCATAATGTTATGTTTAACTTTACTTCTTATGAGCTAAAAACAATGTCTGTAGTAGTTTATAATCAACAAATCAACATACAAATGTTTAACATGAAGTTACATGTATGAGGTCCAAATCAGCTTTATCTCACCGAGAAAAGGTGAAAACGGACCAGTTTTAGAAACTCCTTTCTAGTCATAATGTTATGTTTAACTTTACTTCTTATGAGCTAAAAACAATGTCTGTAGTAGTTTATAATCACCACATCAACATAAAACTGTTTAACATGAAGTTACATGTATGAGGTCCAAAACAGCTTTATCTCATCGAGAAAAGGTGAAAACGGACCAGTTTTAGAAACTCCTTTCTAGTCATAATGTTATGTTTAACTTTACTTCTTATGAGCTAAAAACAATGTCTGTAGTAGTTTATAATCACCACATCAACATAAAACTGTTTAACATGAAGTTACATGTATGAGGTCCAAAACAGCTTTATCTCATCGAGAAAAGGTGAAAACGGACCAGTTTTAGAAACTCCTTTCTAGTCATAATGTTATGTTTAACTTTACTTCTTATGAGCTAAAAACAATGTCTGTAGTAGTTTATAATCACCACATCAACATAAAACTGTTTAACATGAAGTTACATGTATGAGGTCCAAAACAGCTTTATCTCATCGAGAAAAGGTGAAAACGGACCAGTTTTAGAAACTCCTTTCTAGTCATAATGTTATGTTTAACTTTACTTCTTATGAGCTAAAAACAATGTCTGTAGTAGTTTATAATCAACAAATCAACATACAACTGTTTAACATGAAGTTACATGTTGAGGTCCAAATCAGCTTTATCTCACCGAGAAAAGGTGAAAACGGACCAGTTTTAGAAACTCCTTTCTAGTCATAATGTTATGTTTAACTTTACTTCTTATGAGCTAAAAACAATGTCTGTAGTAGTTTATAATCAACAAATCAACATACAAATGTTTAACATGAAGTTACATGTATGAGGTCCAAATCAGCTTTATCTCACCGAGAAAAGGTGAAAACGGACCAGTTTTAGAAACTCCTTTCTAGTCATAATGTTATGTTTAACTTTACTTCTTATGAGCTAAAAACAATGTCTGTAGTAGTTTATAATCACCACATCAACATAAAACTGTTTAACATGAAGTTACATGTATGAGGTCCAAAACAGCTTTATCTCATCGAGAAAAGGTGAAAACGGACCAGTTTTAGAAACTCCTTTCTAGTCATAATGTTATGTTTAACTTTACTTCTTATGAGCTAAAAACAATGTCTGTAGTAGTTTATAATCACCACATCAACATACAACTGTTTAACATGAAGTTACATGTATGAGGTCCAAAACAGCTTTATCTCACCGAGAAAAGGTGAAAACGGACCAGTTTTAGAAACTCCTTTCTAGTCATAATGTTATGTTTAACTTTACTTCTTATGAGCTAAAAACAATGTCTGTAGTAGTTTATAATCACCACATCAACATAAAACTGTTTAACATGAAGTTACATGTATGAGGTCCAAAACAGCTTTATCTCATCGAGAAAAGGTGAAAACGGACCAGTTTTAGAAACTCCTTTCTAGTCATAATGTTATGTTTAACTTTACTTCTTATGAGCTAAAAACAATGTCTGTAGTAGTTTGTAATCAACAAATCAACATACAAATGTTTAACATGAAGTTACATGTATGAGGTCCAAATCAGCTTTATCTCATCGAGAAAAGGTGAAAACGGACCAGTTTTAGAAACTCCTTTCTAGTCATAATGTTATGTTTAACTTTACTTCTTATGAGCTAAAAACAATGTCTGTAGTAGTTTATAATCAACAAATCAACATACAAATGTTTAACATGAAGTTACATATATGAGGTCCAAATCAGCTTTATCTCACCGAGAAAAGGTGAAAACGGACCAGTTTTAGAAACTCCTTTCTAGTCATAATGTTATGTTTAACTTTACTTCTTATGAGCTAAAAACAATGTCTGTAGTAGTTTATAATCACCACATCAACATAAAACTGTTTAACATGAAGTTACATGTATGAGGTCCAAAACAGCTTTATCTCACGAGAAAAGGTGAAAACGGACCAGTTTTAGAAACTCCTTTCTAGTCATAATGTTATGTTTAACTTTACTTCTTATGAGCTAAAAACAATGTCTGTAGTAGTTTATAATCACCACATCAACATAAAACTGTTTAACATGAAGTTACATGTATGAGGTCCAAAACAGCTTTATCTCATCGAGAAAAGGTGAAAACGGACCAGTTTTAGAAACTCCTTTCTAGTCATAATGTTATGTTTAACTTTACTTCTTATGAGCTAAAAACAATGTCTGTAGTAGTTTATAATCACACATCAACATACAACTGTTTAACATGAAGTTACATGTATGAGGTCCAAAACAGCTTTATCTCATCGAGAAAAGGTGAAAACGGACCAGTTTTAGAAACTCCTTTCTAGTCATAATGTTATGTTTAACTTTACTTCTTATGAGCTAAAAACAATGTCTGTAGTAGTTTATAATCAACAAATCAACATACAAATGTTTAACATGAAGTTACATGTATGAGGTCCAAATCAGCTTTATCTCACCGAGAAAAGGTGAAAACGGACCAGTTTTAGAAACTCCTTTCTAGTCATAATGTTATGTTTAACTTTACTTCTTATGAGCTAAAAACAATGTCTGTAGTAGTTTATAATCACCACATCAACATAAAACTGTTTAACATGAAGTTACATGTATGAGGTCCAAAACAGCTTTATCTCATCGAGAAAAGGTGAAACGACCAGTTTTAGAAACTCCTTTCTAGTCATAATGTTATGTTTAACTTTACTTCTTATGAGCTAAAAACAATGTCTGTAGTAGTTTATAATCACCACATCAACATAAAACTGTTTAACATGAAGTTACATGTATGAGGTCCAAAACAGCTTTATCTCATCGAGAAAAGGTGAAAACGGACCAGTTTTAGAAACTCCTTTCTAGTCATAATGTTATGTTTAACTTTACTTCTTATGAGCTAAAAACAATGTCTGTAGTAGTTTATAATCAACAAATCAACATACAAATGTTTAACATGAAGTTACATGTATGAGGTCCAAAACAGCTTTATCTCATCGAGAAAAGGTGAAAACGGACCAGTTTTAGAAACTCCTTTCTAGTCATAATGTTATGTTTAACTTTACTTCTTATGAGCTAAAAACAATGTCTGTAGTAGTTTATAATCACCACATCAACATAAAACTGTTTAACATGAAGTTACATGTATGAGGTCCAAAACAGCTTTATCTCATCGAGAAAAGGTGAAAACGGACCAGTTTTAGAAACTCCTTTCTAGTCATAATGTTATGTTTAACTTTACTTCTTATGAGCTAAAAACAATGTCTGTAGTAGTTTATAATCACCACATCAACATAAAACTGTTTAACATGAAGTTACATGTATGAGGTCCAAAACAGCTTTATCTCATCGAGAAAAGGTGAAAACGGACCAGTTTTAGAAACTCCTTTCTAGTCATAATGTTATGTTTAACTTTACTTCTTATGAGCTAAAAACAATGTCTGTAGTAGTTTATAATCACCACATCAACATAAAACTGTTTAACATGAAGTTACATGTATGAGGTCCAAAACAGCTTTATCTCATCGAGAAAAGGTGAAAACGGACCAGTTTTAGAAACTCCTTTCTAGTCATAATGTTATGTTTAACTTTACTTCTTATGAGCTAAAAACAATGTCTGTAGTAGTTTATAATCACACATCAACATACAACTGTTTAACATGAAGTTACATGTATGAGGTCCAAAACAGCTTTATCTCATCGAGAAAAGGTGAAAACGGACCAGTTTTAGAAACTCCTTTCTAGTCATAATGTTATGTTTAACTTTACTTCTTATGAGCTAAAAACAATGTCTGTAGTAGTTTATAATCATCACATCAACATACAACTGTTTAACATGAAGTTACATGTATGAGGTCCAAAACAGCTTTATCTCATCGAGAAAAGGTGAAACGAACCAGTTTTAGAAACTCCTTTCTAGTCATAATGTTATGTTTAACTTTACTTCTTATGAGCTAAAAACAAGGTCTGTAGCAGTTTATAATCAACAAATAAACATACAAATGTTTAACATGAAGTTACATATATGAGGTCCAAATCAGCTTTATCTCACCGGGAAAAGGTGAAAACGTACAAGTTTTAGAAACTCCTTTCTAGTCATAATGTTATGTTTAATTTTACTTCTTATGAGCTAAAAACAATGTCTGTAGTAGTTTATAATCACCACATCAACATAAAACTGTTTAACATGAAGTTACATGTATGAGGTCCAAAACAGCTTTATCTCATCGAGAAAAGGTGAAAACGGACCAGTTTTAGAAACTCCTTTCTAGTCATAATGTTATGTTTAACTTTACTTCTTATGAGCTAAAAACAATGTCTGTAGTAGTTTATAATCACCACATCAACATAAAACTGTTTAACATGAAGTTACATGTATGAGGTCCAAAACAGCTTTATCTCATCGAGAAAAGGTGAAAACGGACCAGTTTTAGAAACTCCTTTCTAGTCATAATGTTATGTTTAACTTTACTTCTTATGAGCTAAAAACAATGTCTGTAGTAGTTTATAATCACCACATCAACATAAAACTGTTTAACATGAAGTTACATGTATGAGGTCCAAAACAGCTTTATCTCATCGAGAAAAGGTGAAAACGGACCAGTTTTAGAAACTCCTTTCTAGTCATAATGTTATGTTTAACTTTACTTCTTATGAGCTAAAAACAATGTCTGTAGTAGTTTATAATCAACAAATCAACATACAAATGTTTAACATGAAGTTACATGTATGAGGTCCAAATCAGCTTTATCTCACCGAGAAAAGGTGAAAACGGACCAGTTTTAGAAACTCCTTTCTAGTCATAATGTTATGTTTAACTTTACTTCTTATGAGCTAAAAACAATGTCTGTAGTAGTTTATAATCACCACATCAACATAAAACTGTTTAACATGAAGTTACATGTATGAGGTCCAAAACAGCTTTATCTCATCGAGAAAAGGTGAAAACGGACCAGTTTTAGAAACTCCTTTCTAGTCATAATGTTATGTTTAACTTTACTTCTTATGAGCTAAAAACAATGTCTGTAGTAGTTTATAATCAACAAATCAACATACAAATGTTTAACATGAAGTTACATGTATGAGGTCCAAATCAGCTTTATCTCACGAGAAAAGGTGAAAACGGACCAGTTTTAGAAACTCCTTTCTAGTCATAATGTTATGTTTAACTTTACTTCTTATGAGCTAAAAACAATGTCTGTAGTAGTTTATAATCACAATCAACATACAACTGTTTAACATGAAGTTACATGTATGAGGTCCAAAACAGCTTTATCTCACCGAGAAAAGGTGAAAACGGACCAGTTTTAGAAACTCCTTTCTAGTCATAATGTTATGTTTAACTTTACTTCTTATGAGCTAAAAACAATGTCTGTAGTAGTTTATAATCACCACATCAACATAAAACTGTTTAACATGAAGTTACATGTATGAGGTCCAAAACAGCTTTATCTCACCGAGAAAAGGTGAAAACGGACCAGTTTTAGAAACTCCTTTCTAGTCATAATGTTATGTTTAACTTTACTTCTTATGAGCTAAAAACAATGTCTGTAGTAGTTTATAATCACACATCAACATACAACTGTTTAACATGAAGTTACATGTATGAGGTCCAAAACAGCTTTATCTCATCGAGAAAAGGTGAAAACGGACCAGTTTTAGAAACTCCTTTCTAGTCATAATGTTATGTTTAACTTTACTTCTTATGAGCTAAAAACAATGTCTGTAGTAGTTTATAATCATCACATAAACATACAACTGTTTAACATGAAGTTACATGTATGAGGTCCAAAACAGCTTTATCTCACCAAAAAAGGTGAAAACGGACCAGTTTTAGAAACTCCTTTCTAGTCATAATGTTATGTTTAACTTTACTTCTTATGAGCTAAAAACAATGTCTGTAGTAGTTTATAATCACCACATCAACATAAAACTGTTTAACATGAAGTTACATGTATGAGGTCCAAAACAGCTTTATCTCATCGAGAAAAGGTGAAAACGGACCAGTTTTAGAAACTCCTTTCTAGTCATAATGTTATGTTTAACTTTACTTCTTATGAGCTAAAAACAATGGCTGTAGCAGTTTATAATCATCACATCAACATACAACTGTTTAACATAAAGTTACATGTATGAGGTCCAAAACAGCTTTATCTCATCGAGAAAAGGTGAAAATGCACCAGTTTTAGAAGCTCCTTTCTAGTCATAATGTTATGTTTAACTTTACTTCTTATGAGCTAAAAACAATGTCTGTAGTAGTTTATAATCACCACATCAACATAAAACTGTTTAACATGAAGTTACATGTATGAGGTCCAAAACAGCTTTATCTCATCGAGAAAAGGTGAAAACGGACCAGTTTTAGAAACTCCTTTCTAGTCATAATGTTATGTTTAACTTTACTTCTTATGAGCTAAAAACAATGTCTGTAGTAGTTTATAATCATCACATCAACATACAACTGTTTAACATGAAGTTACATGTATGAGGTCCAAAACAGCTTTATCTCATCGAGAAAAGGTGAAAACGGACCAGTTTTAGAAACTCCTTTCTAGTCATAATGTTATGTTTAACTTTACTTCTTATGAGCTAAAAACAATGTCTGTAGTAGTTTATAATCACCACATCAACATAAAACTGTTTAACATGAAGTTACATGTATGAGGTCCAAAACAGCTTTATCTCATCGAGAAAAGGTGAAAACGGACCAGTTTTAGAAACTCCTTTCTAGTCATAATGTTATGTTTAACTTTACTTCTTATGAGCTAAAAACAATGTCTGTAGTAGTTTATAATCACACATCAACATACAACTGTTTAACATGAAGTTACATGTATGAGGTCCAAAACAGCTTTATCTCATCGAGAAAAGGTGAAAACGGACCAGTTTTAGAAACTCCTTTCTAGTCATAATGTTATGTTTAACTTTACTTCTTATGAGCTAAAAACAATGTCTGTAGTAGTTTATAATCAACAAATCAACATACAAATGTTTAACATGAAGTTACATGTATGAGGTCCAAATCAGCTTTATCTCACCGAGAAAAGGTGAAAACGGACCAGTTTTAGAAACTCCTTTCTAGTCATAATGTTATGTTTAACTTTACTTCTTATGAGCTAAAAACAATGTCTGTAGTAGTTTATAATCACCACATCAACATAAAACTGTTTAACATGAAGTTACATGTATGAGGTCCAAAACAGCTTTATCTCATCGAGAAAAGGTGAAAACGGACCAGTTTTAGAAACTCCTTTCTAGTCATAATGTTATGTTTAACTTTACTTCTTATGAGCTAAAAACAATGTCTGTAGTAGTTTATAATCACCACATCAACATAAAACTGTTTAACATGAAGTTACATGTATGAGGTCCAAAACAGCTTTATCTCATCGAGAAAAGGTGAAAATGCACCAGTTTTAGAAGCTCCTTTCTAGTCATAATGTTATGTTTAACTTTACTTCTTATGAGCTAAAAACAATGTCTGTAGTAGTTTATAATCACCACATCAACATACAACTGTTTAACATGAAGTTACATGTATGAGGTCCAAAACAGCTTTATCTCATCGAGAAAAGGTGAAAACGGACCAGTTTTAGAAACTCCTTTCTAGTCATAATGTTATGTTTAACTTTACTTCTTATGAGCTAAAAACAATGTCTGTAGTAGTTTATAATCACCACATCAACATAAAACTGTTTAACATGAAGTTACATGTATGAGGTCCAAAACAGCTTTATCTCATCGAGAAAAGGTGAAACGAACCAGTTTTAGAAACTCCTTTCTAGTCATAATGTTATGTTTAACTTTACTTCTTATGAGCTAAAAACAATGTCTGTAGTAGTTTATAATCACCACATCAACATAAAACTGTTTAACATGAAGTTACATGTATGAGGTCCAAAACAGCTTTATCTCATCGAGAAAAGGTGAAAACGGACCAGTTTTAGAAACTCCTTTCTAGTCATAATGTTATGTTTAACTTTACTTCTTATGAGCTAAAAACAATGTCTGTAGAGTTTATAATCAACAAATCAACATACAAATGTTTAACATGAAGTTACATGTATGAGGTCCAAATCAGCTTTATCTCACCGAGAAAAGGTGAAAACGGACCAGTTTTAGAAACTCCTTTCTAGTCATAATGTTATGTTTAACTTTACTTCTTATGAGCTAAAAACAATGTCTGTAGTAGTTTATAATCAACAAATCAACATACAAATGTTTAACATGAAGTTACATGTATGAGGTCCAAATCAGCTTTATCTCACCGAGAAAAGGTGAAAACGGACAGTTTTAGAAACTCCTTTCTAGTCATAATGTTATGTTTAATTTTACTTCTTATGAGCTAAAAACAATGTCTGTAGTAGTTTATAATCACCACATCAACATAAAACTGTTTAACATGAAGTTACATGTATGAGGTCCAAAACAGCTTTATCTCATCGAGAAAAGGTGAAAACGGACCAGTTTTAGAAACTCCTTTCTAGTCATAATGTTATGTTTAACTTTACTTCTTATGAGCTAAAAACAATGTCTGTAGTAGTTTATAATCAACACATCAACATACAACTGTTTAACATGAAGTTACATGTATGAGGTCCAAAACAGCTTTATCTCACCGAGAAAAGGTGAAAACGGACCAGTTTTAGAAACTCCTTTCTAGTCATAATGTTATGTTTAACTTTACTTCTTATGAGCTAAAAACAATGTCTGTAGTAGTTTATAATCAACACATCAACATACAACTGTTTAACATGAAGTTACATGTATGAGGTCCAAAACAGCTTTATCTCATCGAGAAAAGGTGAAAACGGACCAGTTTTAGAAACTCCTTTCTAGTCATAATGTTATGTTTAACTTTACTTCTTATGAGCTAAAAACAATGTCTGTAGTAGTTTATAATCACCACATCAACATAAAACTGTTTAACATGAAGTTACATGTATGAGGTCCAAAACAGCTTTATCTCATCGAGAAAAGGTGAAAACGGACCAGTTTTAGAAACTCCTTTCTAGTCATAATGTTATGTTTAACTTTACTTCTTATGAGCTAAAAACAATGTCTGTAGTAGTTTATAATCAACACATCAACATACAACTGTTTAACATGAAGTTACATGTATGAGGTCCAAAACAGCTTTATCTCATCGAGAAAAGGTGAAAACGCACCAGTTTTAGAAACTCCTTTCTAGTCATAATGTTATGTTTAACTTTACTTCTTATGAGCTAAAAACAATGTCTGTAGTAGTTTATAATCACCACATCAACATACAACTGTTTAACATGAAGTTACATGTATGAGGTCCAAAACAGCTTTATCTCATCGAGAAAAGGTGAAAACGGACCAGTTTTAGAAACTCCTTTCTAGTCATAATGTTATGTTTAACTTTACTTCTTATGAGCTAAAAACAATGTCTGTAGTAGTTTATAATCACACATCAACATACAACTGTTTAACATGAAGTTACATGTATGAGGTCCAAAACAGCTTTATCTCATCGAGAAAAGGTGAAAACGGACCAGTTTTAGAAACTCCTTTCTAGTCATAATGTTATGTTTAACTTTACTTCTTATGAGCTAAAAACAATGTCTGTAGTAGTTTATAATCACCACATCAACATAAAACTGTTTAACATGAAGTTACATGTATGAGGTCCAAAACAGCTTTATCTCATCGAGAAAAGGTGAAAACGGACCAGTTTTAGAAACTCCTTTCTAGTCATAATGTTATGTTTAACTTTACTTCTTATGAGCTAAAAACAATGTCTGTAGTAGTTTATAATCATCACATCAACATACAACTGTTTAACATGAAGTTACATGTATGAGGTCCAAATCAGCTTTATCTCACCGAGAAAAGGTGAAAACGGACCAGTTTTAGAAACTCCTTTCTAGTCATAATGTTATGTTTAACTTTACTTCTTATGAGCTAAAAACAATGTCTGTAGTAGTTTATAATCATCACATCAACATACAACTGTTTAACATGAAGTTACATGTATGAGGTCCAAAACAGCTTTATCTCATCGAGAAAAGGTGAAAACGGACCAGTTTTAGAAACTCCTTTCTAGTCATAATGTTATGTTTAACTTTACTTCTTATGAGCTAAAAACAATGTCTGTAGTAGTTTATAATCACCACATCAACATAAAACTGTTTAACATGAAGTTACATGTATGAGGTCCAAAACAGCTTTATCTCATCGAGAAAAGGTGAAACGAACCAGTTTTAGAAACTCCTTTCTAGTCATAATGTTATGTTTAACTTTACTTCTTATGAGCTAAAAACAATGTCTGTAGTAGTTTATAATCACCACATCAACATAAAACTGTTTAACATGAAGTTACATGTATGAGGTCCAAAACAGCTTTATCTCATCGAGAAAAGGTGAAAACGGACCAGTTTTAGAAACTCCTTTCTAGTCATAATGTTATGTTTAACTTTACTTCTTATGAGCTAAAAACAATGTCTGTAGTAGTTTATAATCAACAAATCAACATACAAATGTTTAACATGAAGTTACATGTATGAGGTCCAAAACAGCTTTATCTCATCGAGAAAAGGTGAAAATGCACCAGTTTTAGAAACTCCTTTCTAGTCATAATGTTATGTTTAACTTTACTTCTTATGAGCTAAAAACAATGTCTGTAGTAGTTTATAATCACCACATCAACATAAAACTGTTTAACATGAAGTTACATGTATGAGGTCCAAAACAGCTTTATCTCATCGAGAAAAGGTGAAAACGGACCAGTTTTAGAAACTCCTTTCTAGTCATAATGTTATGTTTAACTTTACTTCTTATGAGCTAAAAACAATGTCTGTAGTAGTTTATAATCACCACATCAACATAAAACTGTTTAACATGAAGTTACATGTATGAGGTCCAAAACAGCTTTATCTCATCGAGAAAAGGTGAAAACGGACCAGTTTTAGAAACTCCTTTCTAGTCATAATGTTATGTTTAACTTTACTTCTTATGAGCTAAAAACAATGTCTGTAGTAGTTTATAATCAACACATCAACATACAACTGTTTAACATGAAGTTACATGTATGAGGTCCAAAACAGCTTTATCTCATCGAGAAAAGGTGAAAACGGACCAGTTTTAGAAACTCCTTTCTAGTCATAATGTTATGTTTAACTTTACTTCTTATGAGCTAAAAACAATGTCTGTAGTAGTTTATAATCACACATCAACATACAACTGTTTAACATGAAGTTACATGTATGAGGTCCAAAACAGCTTTATCTCATCGAGAAAAGGTGAAAACGGACCAGTTTTAGAAACTCCTTTCTAGTCATAATGTTATGTTTAACTTTACTTCTTATGAGCTAAAAACAATGTCTGTAGTAGTTTATAATCAACACATCAACATACAACTGTTTAACATGAAGTTACATGTATGAGGTCCAAAACAGCTTTATCTCATCGAGAAAAGGTGAAAACGGACCAGTTTTAGAAACTCCTTTCTAGTCATAATGTTATGTTTAACTTTACTTCTTATGAGCTAAAAACAATGTCTGTAGTAGTTTATAATCACACATCAACATACAAACTGTTTAACATGAAGTTACATGTATGAGGTCCAAAACAGCTTTATCTCATCGAGAAAAGGTGAAAACGGACCAGTTTTAGAAACTCCTTTCTAGTCATAATGTTATGTTTAACTTTACTTCTTATGAGCTAAAAACAATGTCTGTAGTAGTTTATAATCACCACATCAACATAAAACTGTTTAACATGAAGTTACATGTATGAGGTCCAAAACAGCTTTATCTCATCGAGAAAAGGTGAAAACGGACCAGTTTTAGAAACTCCTTTCTAGTCATAATGTTATGTTTAACTTTACTTCTTATGAGCTAAAAACAATGTCTGTAGTAGTTTATAATCACCACATCAACATAAAACTGTTTAACATGAAGTTACATGTATGAGGTCCAAAACAGCTTTATCTCATCGAGAAAAGGTGAAAACGGACCAGTTTTAGAAACTCCTTTCTAGTCATAATGTTATGTTTAACTTTACTTCTTATGAGCTAAAAACAATGTCTGTAGTAGTTTATAATCAACAAATCAACATACAAATGTTTAACATGAAGTTACATGTATGAGGTCCAAATCAGCTTTATCTCACCGAGAAAAGGTGAAAACGGACAAGTTTTAGAAACTCCTTTCTAGTCATAATGTTATGTTTAATTTTACTTCTTATGAGCTAAAAACAATGTCTGTAGTAGTTTATAATCACCACATCAACACATCAACATAAAACTGTTTAACATGAAGTTACATGTATGAGGTCCAAAACAGCTTTATCTCATCGAGAAAAGGTGAAAACGACCAGTTTTAGAAACTCCTTTCTAGTCATAATGTTATGTTTAACTTTACTTCTTATGAGCTAAAAACAATGTCTGTAGTAGTTTATAATCAACAATTCAACATAAAACTGTTTAACATGAAGTTACATGTATGAGGTCCAAAACAGCTTTATCTCACCAAGAAAAGGTGAAAACGGACCAGTTTTAGAAACTCCTTTCTAGTCATAATGTTATGTTTAACTTTACTTCTTATGAGCTAAAAACAATGTCTGTAGTAGTTTATAATCAACAAATCAACATACAAATGTTTAACATGAAGTTACATGTATGAGGTCCAAATCAGCTTTATCTCACCGAGAAAAGGTGAAAACGGACCAGTTTTAGAAACTCCTTTCTAGTCATAATGTTATGTTTAACTTTACTTCTTATGAGCTAAAAACAATGTCTGTAGTAGTTTATAATCACCACATCAACATAAAACTGTTTAACATGAAGTTACATGTATGAGGTCCAAAACAGCTTTATCTCACGAGAAAAGGTGAAAACGGACCAGTTTTAGAAACTCCTTTCTAGTCATAATGTTATGTTTAACTTTACTTCTTATGAGCTAAAAACAATGTCTGTAGTAGTTTATAATCACCACATCAACATAAAACTGTTTAACATGAAGTTACATGTATGAGGTCCAAAACAGCTTTATCTCACCGAGAAAAGGTGAAAACGGACCAGTTTTAGAAACTCCTTTCTAGTCATAATGTTATGTTTAACTTTACTTCTTATGAGCTAAAAACAATGTCTGTAGTAGTTTATAATCACCACATCAACATAAAACTGTTTAACATGAAGTTACATGTATGAGGTCCAAAACAGCTTTATCTCATCGAGAAAAGGTGAAAACGGACCAGTTTTAGAAACTCCTTTCTAGTCATAATGTTATGTTTAACTTTACTTCTTATGAGCTAAAAACAATGTCTGTAGTAGTTTATAATCACCACATCAACATAAAACTGTTTAACATGAAGTTACATGTATGAGGTCCAAAACAGCTTTATCTCATCGAGAAAAGGTGAAAACGGACCAGTTTTAGAAACTCCTTTCTAGTCATAATGTTATGTTTAACTTTACTTCTTATGAGCTAAAAACAATGTCTGTAGTAGTTTATAATCAACAAATCAACATACAAATGTTTAACATGAAGTTACATGTATGAGGTCCAAATCAGCTTTATCTCACCGAGAAAAGGTGAAAACGGACCAGTTTTAGAAACTCCTTTCTAGTCATAATGTTATGTTTAACTTTACTTCTTATGAGCTAAAAACAATGTCTGTAGTAGTTTATAATCACCACATCAACATAAAACTGTTTAACATGAAGTTACATGTATGAGGTCCAAAACAGCTTTATCTCATCGAGAAAAGGTGAAAACGGACCAGTTTTAGAAACTCCTTTCTAGTCATAATGTTATGTTTAACTTTACTTCTTATGAGCTAAAAACAATGTCTGTAGTAGTTTATAATCAACAAATCAACATACAAATGTTTAACATGAAGTTACATGTATGAGGTCCAAATCAGCTTTATCTCACCGAGAAAAGGTGAAAACGGACCAGTTTTAGAAACTCCTTTCTAGTCATAATGTTATGTTTAACTTTACTTCTTATGAGCTAAAAACAATGTCTGTAGCAGTTTATAATCAACAAATCAACATACAAATGTTTAACATGAAGTTACATGTATGAGGTCCAAATCAGCTTTATCTCACCGAGAAAAGGTGAAAACGGACCAGTTTTAGAAACTCCTTTCTAGTCATAATGTTATGTTTAACTTTACTTCTTATGAGCTAAAAACAATGTCTGTAGTAGTTTATAATCACCACATCAACATAAAACTGTTTAACATGAAGTTACATGTATGAGGTCCAAAACAGCTTTATCTCATCGAGAAAAGGTGAAAACGGACCAGTTTTAGAAACTCCTTTCTAGTCATAATGTTATGTTTAACTTTACTTCTTATGAGCTAAAAACAATGTCTGTAGTAGTTTATAATCACCACATCAACATAAAACTGTTTAACATGAAGTTACATGTATGAGGTCCAAAACAGCTTTATCTCATCGAGAAAAGGTGAAAACGGACCAGTTTTAGAAACTCCTTTCTAGTCATAATGTTATGTTTAACTTTACTTCTTATGAGCTAAAAACAATGTCTGTAGTAGTTTATAATCACCACATCAACATAAAACTGTTTAACATGAAGTTACATGTATGAGGTCCAAAACAGCTTTATCTCATCGAGAAAAGGTGAAAACGGACCAGTTTTAGAAACTCCTTTCTAGTCATAATGTTATGTTTAACTTTACTTCTTATGAGCTAAAAACAATGTCTGTAGTAGTTTATAATCAACAAATCAACATACAAATGTTTAACATGAAGTTACATGTATGAGGTCCAAATCAGCTTTATCTCACCGAGAAAAGGTGAAAACGGACCAGTTTTAGAAACTCCTTTCTAGTCATAATGTTATGTTTAACTTTACTTCTTATGAGCTAAAAACAATGTCTGTAGTAGTTTATAATCAACACATCAACATACAAATGTTTAACATGAAGTTACATGTATGAGGTCCAAATCAGCTTTATCTCACCGAGAAAAGGTGAAAACGGACCAGTTTTAGAAACTCCTTTCTAGTCATAATGTTATGTTTAACTTTACTTCTTATGAGCTAAAAACAATGTCTGTAGTAGTTTATAATCACCACATCAACATAAAACTGTTTAACATGAAGTTACATGTATGAGGTCCAAAACAGCTTTATCTCATCGAGAAAAGGTGAAAACGGACCAGTTTTAGAAACTCCTTTCTAGTCATAATGTTATGTTTAACTTTACTTCTTATGAGCTAAAAACAATGTCTGTAGTAGTTTATAATCACCACATCAACATAAAACTGTTTAACATGAAGTTACATGTATGAGGTCCAAAACAGCTTTATCTCATCGAGAAAAGGTGAAAACGGACCAGTTTTAGAAACTCCTTTCTAGTCATAATGTTATGTTTAACTTTACTTCTTATGAGCTAAAAACAATGTCTGTAGTAGTTTATAATCACCACATCAACATAAAACTGTTTAACATGAAGTTACATGTATGAGGTCCAAAACAGCTTTATCTCATCGAGAAAAGGTGAAAACGGACCAGTTTTAGAAACTCCTTTCTAGTCATAATGTTATGTTTAACTTTACTTCTTATGAGCTAAAAACAATGTCTGTAGTAGTTTATAATCAACAAATCAACATACAAATGTTTAACATGAAGTTACATGTATGAGGTCCAAAACAGCTTTATCTCATCGAGAAAAGGTGAAAATGCACCAGTTTTAGAAACTCCTTTCTAGTCATAATGTTATGTTTAACTTTACTTCTTATGAGCTAAAAACAATGTCTGTAGTAGTTTATAATCATGACATCAACATACAACTGTTTAACATGAAGTTACATGTATGAGGTCCAAAACAGCTTTATCTCATCGAGAAAAGGTGAAAACGGACCAGTTTTAGAAACTCCTTTCTAGTCATAATGTTATGTTTAACTTTACTTCTTATGAGCTAAAAACAATGTCTGTAGTAGTTTATAATCAACAAATCAACATACAAATGTTTAACATGAAGTTACATGTGTGAGGTCCAAATCAGCTTTATCTCACCGAGAAAAGGTGAAAACGGACCAGTTTTAGAAACTCCTTTCTAGTCATAATGTTATGTTTAACTTTACTTCTTATGAGCTAAAAGCAATGTCTGTAGTAGTTTATAATCATCACATCAACATACAACTGTTTAACATGAAGTTACATGTTTGAGGTCCAAAACAGCTTTATCTCATCGAGAAAAGGTGAAAACGGACCAGTTTTAGAAACTCCTTTCTAGTCATAATGTTATGTTTAACTTTACTTCTTATGAGCTAAAAGCAATGTCTGTAGTAGTTTATAATCACCACATCAACATAAAACTGTTTAACATGAAGTTACATGTATGAGGTCCAAAACAGCTTTATCTCATCGAGAAAAGGTGAAAACGGACCAGTTTTAGAAACTCCTTTCTAGTCATAATGTTATGTTTAATTTCACTTCTTATGAGCTAAAAACAATGTCTGTAGTAGTTTATAATCACCACATCAACATAAAACTGTTTAACATGAAGTTACATGTATGAGGTCCAAAACAGCTTTATCTCATCGAGAAAAGGTGAAAACGGACCAGTTTTAGAAACTCCTTTCTAGTCATAATGTTATGTTTAACTTTACTTCTTATGAGCTAAAAACAATGTCTGTAGTAGTTTATAATCAACAAATCAACATACAAATGTTTAACATGAAGTTACATGTATGAGGTCCAAATCAGCTTTATCTCACCGAGAAAAGGTGAAAACGGACCAGTTTTAGAAACTCCTTTCTAGTCATAATGTTATGTTTAACTTTACTTCTTATGAGCTAAAAACAATGTCTGTAGTAGTTTATAATCACCACATCAACATAAAACTGTTTAACATGAAGTTACATGTATGAGGTCCAAAACAGCTTTATCTCACGAGAAAAGGTGAAAACGACCAGTTTTAGAAACTCCTTTCTAGTCATAATGTTATGTTTAACTTTACTTCTTATGAGCAAAAAACAATGTCTGTAGCAGTTTATAATCAACAAATCAACATACAAATGTTTAACATGAAGTTACATGTTTGATGTCCAAAACAGATTAATCTCATCGAGAAAAGGTGAAAATGCACCAGTTTTAGAAACTCCTTTCTAGTCATAATGTTATGTTTAACTTTACTTCTTATGAGCTAAAAACAATGTCTGTAGTAGTTTATAATCAACAAATCAACATACAAATGTTTAACATGAAGTTACATGTATGAGGTCCAAAACAGCTTTATCTCACCGAGAAAAGGTGAAAACGGACAAGTTTTAGAAACTCCTTTCTAGTCATAATGTTATGTTTAATTTTACTTCTTATGAGCTAAAAACAATGTCTGTAGTAGTTTATAATCACCACATCAACATAAAACTGTTTAACATGAAGTTACATGTATGAGGTCCAAAACAGCTTTATCTCATCGAGAAAAGGTGAAAACGGACCAGTTTTAGAAACTCCTTTCTAGTCATAATGTTATGTTTAATTTTACTTCTTATGAGGTAAAAACAATGTCTGTAGTAGTTTATAATCATCACATCAACATACAACTGTTTAACATGAAGTTACATGTATGAGGTCCAAAACAGCTTTATCTCACCGAGAAAAGGTGAAAACGGACCAGTTTTAGAAACTCCTTTCTAGTCATAATGTTATGTTTAACTTTACTTCTTATGAGCTAAAAACAATGTCTGTAGTAGTTTATAATCACCACATCAACATAAAACTGTTTAACATGAAGTTACATGTATGAGGTCCAAAACAGCTTTATCTCATCGAGAAAAGGTGAAAACGGACCAGTTTTAGAAACTCCTTTCTAGTCATAATGTTATGTTTAACTTTACTTCTTATGAGCTAAAAACAATGTCTGTAGTAGTTTATAATCACCACATCAACATAAAACTGTTTAACATGAAGTTACATGTATGAGGTCCAAAACAGCTTTATCTCATCGAGAAAAGGTGAAAACGGACCAGTTTTAGAAACTCCTTTCTAGTCATAATGTTATGTTTAACTTTAACTTCTTATGAGCTAAAAACAATGGCTGTAGCAGTTTATAATCATCACATCAACATACAACTGTTTAACATGAAGTTACATGTATAAGGTCCAAAACAGCTTTATCTCATCGAGAAAAGGTGAAAACGGACCAGTTTTAGAAACTCCTTTCTAGTCATAATGTTATGTTTAACTTTACTTCTTATGAGCTAAAAACAATGTCTGTAGTAGTTTATAATCAACAAATCAACATACAAATGTTTAACATGATGTATGAGGTCCAAAACAGCTTTATCTCATCGAGAAAAGGTGAAACGAACCAGTTTTAGAAACTCCTTTCTAGTCATAATGTTATGTTTAACTTTACTTCTTATGAGCTAAAAACAATGTCTGTAGTAGTTTATAATCACCACATCAACATAAAACTGTTTAACATGAAGTTACATGTATGAGGTCCAAAACAGCTTTATCTCATCGAGAAAAGGTGAAAACGGACCAGTTTTAGAAACTCCTTTCTAGTCATAATGTTATGTTTAACTTTACTTCTTATGAGCTAAAAACAATGTCTGTAGTAGTTTATAATCACCACATCAACATAAAACTGTTTAACATGAAGTTACATGTATGAGGTCCAAAACAGCTTTATCTCACCGAGAAAAGGTGAAAACGGACCAGTTTTAGAAACTCCTTTCTAGTCATAATGTTATGTTTAACTTTACTTCTTATGAGCTAAAAACAATGTCTGTAGTAGTTTATAATCACCACATCAACATACAACTGTTTAACATGAAGTTACATGTATGAGGTCCAAAACAGCTTTATCTCATCGAGAAAAGGTGAAAACGGACCAGTTTTAGAAACTCCTTTCTAGTCATAATGTTATGTTTAACTTTACTTCTTATGAGCTAAAAACAATGTCTGTAGTAGTTTATAATCACCACATCAACATACAACTGTTTAACATGAAGTTACATGTATGAGGTCCAAAACAGCTTTATCTCATCGAGAAAAGGTGAAAACGGACCAGTTTTAGAAACTCCTTTCTAGTCATAATGTTATGTTTAACTTTACTTCTTATGAGCTAAAAACAATGTCTGTAGTAGTTTATAATCAACAAATCAACATACAAATGTTTAACATGAAGTTACATGTATGAGGTCCAAATCAGCTTTATCTCATCGAGAAAAGGTGAAAACGGACCAGTTTTAGAAACTCCTTTCTAGTCATAATGTTATGTTTAACTTTACTTCTTATGAGCTAAAAACAATGTCTGTAGTAGTTTATAATCACCACATCAACATAAAACTGTTTAACATGAAGTTACATGTATGAGGTCCAAAACAGCTTTATCTCACCGAGAAAAGGTGAAAACGGACCAGTTTTAGAAACTCCTTTCTAGTCATAATGTTATGTTTAACTTTACTTCTTATGAGCTAAAAACAATGTCTGTAGTAGTTTATAATCACCACATCAACATAAAACTGTTTAACATGAAGTTACATGTATGAGGTCCAAAACAGCTTTATCTCATCGAGAAAAGGTGAAAACGGACCAGTTTTAGAAACTCCTTTCTAGTCATAATGTTATGTTTAACTTTACTTCTTATGAGCTAAAAACAATGTCTGTAGTAGTTTATAATCACCACATCAACATAAAACTGTTTAACATGAAGTTACATGTATGAGGTCCAAAACAGCTTTATCTCACCGAGAAAAGGTGAAAACGGACCAGTTTTAGAAACTCCTTTCTAGTCATAATGTTATGTTTAACTTTACTTCTTATGAGCTAAAACAATGTCTGTAGTAGTTTATAATCAACAAATCAACATACAAATGTTTAACATGAAGTTACATGTATGAGGTCCAAACAGCTTTATCTCACCGAGAAAAGGTGAAAACGGACCAGTTTTAGAAACTCCTTTCTAGTCATAATGTTATGTTTAACTTTACTTCTTATGAGCTAAAAACAATGTCTGTAGTAGTTTATAATCACCACATCAACATAAAACTGTTTAACATGAAGTTACATGTATGAGGTCCAAAACAGCTTTATCTCATCGAGAAAAGGTGAAAACGGACCAGTTTTAGAAACTCCTTTCTAGTCATAATGTTATGTTTAACTTTACTTCTTATGAGCTAAAAACAATGTCTGTAGTAGTTTATAATCAACAAATCAACAAACAACTGTTTAACATGAAGTTACATGTATGAGGTCCAAAACAGCTTTATCTCATCGAGAAAAGGTGAAAACGGACCAGTTTTAGAAACTCCTTTCTAGTCATAATGTTATGTTTAACTTTACTTCTTATGAGCTAAAAACAATGTCTGTAGTAGTTTATAATCACCACATCAACATAAAACTGTTTAACATGAAGTTACATGTATGAGGTCCAAAACAGCTTTATCTCATCGAGAAAAGGTGAAAACGGACCAGTTTTAGAAACTCCTTTCTAGTCATAATGTTATGTTTAACTTTACTTCTTATGAGCTAAAAACAATGTCTGTAGTAGTTTATAATCACCACATCAACATAAAACTGTTTAACATGAAGTTACATGTATGAGGTCCAAAACAGCTTTATCTCATCGAGAAAAGGTGAAAACGGACCAGTTTTAGAAACTCCTTTCTAGTCATAATGTTATGTTTAACTTTACTTCTTATGAGATAAAAACAATGTCTGTAGTAGTTTACTATCACCACATCCACATAAAACTGTTTAACATGAAGTTACATGTTTGATGTCCAAAACAGCTTTATCTCATCGAGAAAAGGTGAAAATGCACCAGTTTTAGAAACTCCTTTCTAGTCATAATGTTATGTTTAACTTTACTTCTTATGAGCTAAAAACAATGTCTGTAGTAGTTTATAATCAACAAATCAAAATACAAATGTTTAACATGAAGTTACATATATGAGGTCCAAATCAGCTTTATCTCACCGGGAAAAGGTGAAAACGTACAAGTTTTAGAAACTCCTTTCTAGTCATAATGTTATGTTTAACTTTACTTCTTATGAGCTAAAAACAATGTCTGTAGTAGTTTATAATCACCACATCAACATAAAACTGTTTAACATGAAGTTACATGTATGAGGTCCAAAACAGCTTTATCTCATCGAGAAAAGGTGAAAACGGACCAGTTTTAGAAACTCCTTTCTAGTCATAATGTTATGTTTAACTTTACTTCTTATGAGCTAAAAACAATGTCTGTAGTAGTTTATAATCATCACATCAACATACAACTGTTTAACATGAAGTTACATGTATGAGGTCCAAAACAGCTTTATCTCACCGAGAAAAGGTGAAAACGGACCAGTTTTAGAAACTCCTTTCTAGTCATAATGTTATGTTTAATTTTACTTCTTATGAGCTAAAAACAATGTCTGTAGTAGTTTATAATCACCACATCAACATAAAACTGTTTAACATGAAGTTACATGTATGAGGTCCAAAACACCTTTATCTCACCAAATAAACAGGTGAAAACGGACCAGTTTTAGAAACTCCTTTCTAGTCATAATGTTATGTTTAACTTTACTTCTTATGAGATAAAAACAATGTCTGTAGTAGTTTATAATCAACAAATCAACATACAAATGTTTAACATGAAGTTACATGTATGAGGTCCAAAACAGCTTTATCTCACCGAGAAAAGGTGAAAACGGACCAGTTTTAGAAACTCCTTTCTGGTCATAATATGTTTAAGTTTACTTCTTATGAGTTACAAAACAATGTCTGTAGTAGTTTATAATCACCACATCAACATAAAACTGTTTAACATGAAGTTACATGTATGAGGTCCAAAACAGCTTTATCTCACCAAAAAAGGTGAAAACGGACCAGTTTTAGAAACTCCTTTCTAGTCATAATGTTATGTTTAACTTTACTTCTTATGAGCTAAAAACAATGTCTGTAGTAGTTTATAATCAACAAATCAACATACAAATGTTTAACATGAAGTTACATGTATGAGGTCCAAATCAGCTTTATCTCACCGAGAAAAGGTGAAAACGGACCAGTTTTAGAAACTCCTTTCTAGTCATAATGTTATGTTTAACTTTACTTCTTATGAGCTAAAAACAATGTCTGTAGTAGTTTATAATCACCACATCAACATAAAACTGTTTAACATGAAGTTACATGTATGAGGTCCAAAACAGCTTTATCTCATCGAGAAAAGGTGAAAACGGACCAGTTTTAGAAACTCCTTTCTAGTCATAATGTTATGTTTAACTTTACTTCTTATGAGCTAAAAACAATGTCTGTAGTAGTTTATAATCACCACATCAACATAAAACTGTTTAACATGAAGTTACATGTATGAGGTCCAAAACAGCTTTATCTCATCGAGAAAAGGTGAAAACGGACCAGTTTTAGAAACTCCTTTCTAGTCATAATGTTATGTTTAACTTTACTTCTTATGAGCTAAAAACAATGTCTGTAGTAGTTTATAATCACCACATCAACATAAAACTGTTTAACATGAAGTTACATGTATGAGGTCCAAAACAGCTTTATCTCATCGAGAAAAGGTGAAAACGGACCAGTTTTAGAAACTCCTTTCTAGTCATAATGTTATGTTTAACTTTACTTCTTATGAGCTAAAAACAATGTCTGTAGTAGTTTATAATCACCACATCAACATAAAACTGTTTAACATGAAGTTACATGTATGAGGTCCAAAACAGCTTTATCTCATCGAGAAAAGGTGAAAACGGACCAGTTTTAGAAACTCCTTTCTAGTCATAATGTTATGTTTAACTTTACTTCTTATGAGCTAAAAACAATGTCTGTAGTAGTTTATAATCACCACATCAACATAAAACTGTTTAACATGAAGTTACATGTATGAGGTCCAAAACAGCTTTATCTCATCGAGAAAAGGTGAAAACGGACCAGTTTTAGAAACTCCTTTCTAGTCATAATGTTATGTTTAACTTTACTTCTTATGAGCTAAAAACAATGTCTGTAGTAGTTTATAATCACCACATCAACATAAAACTGTTTAACATGAAGTTACATGTATGAGGTCCAAAACAGCTTTATCTCACCAGAAAAGGTGAAAACGGACCAGTTTTAGAAACTCCTTTCTAGTCATAATGTTATGTTTAACTTTACTTCTTATGAGCTAAAAACAATGTCTGTAGTAGTTTATAATCAACAAATCAACATACAAATGTTTAACATGAAGTTACATGTATGAGGTCCAAATCAGCTTTATCTCACCGAGAAAAGGTGAAAACGGACCAGTTTTAGAAACTCCTTTCTAGTCATAATGTTATGTTTAACTTTACTTCTTATGAGCTAAAAACAATGTCTGTAGTAGTTTATAATCACACATCAACATACAACTGTTTAACATGAAGTTACATGTATGAGGTCCAAAACAGCTTTATCTCACGAGAAAAGGTGAAAACGGACCAGTTTTAGAAACTCCTTTCTAGTCATAATGTTATGTTTAACTTTACTTCTTATGAGCTAAAAACAATGTCTGTAGTAGTTTATAATCAACAAATCAACATACAAATGTTTAACATGAAGTTACATGTATGAGGTCCAAAACAGCTTTATCTCACCGAGAAAAGGTGAAAACGGACCAGTTTTAGAAACTCCTTTCTAGTCATAATGTTATGTTTAACTTTACTTCTTATGAGCTAAAAACAATGTCTGTAGTAGTTTATAATCAACACATCAACATACAACTGTTTAACATGAAGTTACATGTATGAGGTCCAAAACAGCTTTATCTCACCGAGAAAAGGTGAAAACGGACCAGTTTTAGAAACTCCTTTCTAGTCATAATGTTATGTTTAACTTTACTTCTTATGAGCTAAAAACAATGTCTGTAGTAGTTTATAATCACCACATCAACATAAAACTGTTTAACATGAAGTTACATGTATGAGGTCCAAAACAGCTTTATCTCATCGAGAAAAGGTGAAAACGGACCAGTTTTAGAAACTCCTTTCTAGTCATAATGTTATGTTTAACTTTACTTCTTATGAGCTAAAAACAATGTCTGTAGTAGTTTATAATCACCACATCAACATAAAACTGTTTAACATGAAGTTACATGTATGAGGTCCAAAACAGCTTTATCTCATCGAGAAAAGGTGAAAACGGACCAGTTTTAGAAACTCCTTTCTAGTCATAATGTTATGTTTAACTTTACTTCTTATGAGCTAAAAACAATGTCTGTAGTAGTTTATAATCACACATCAACATACAACTGTTTAACATGAAGTTACATGTATGAGGTCCAAAACAGCTTTATCTCATCGAGAAAAGGTGAAAACGGACCAGTTTTAGAAACTCCTTTCTAGTCATAATGTTATGTTTAACTTTACTTCTTATGAGCTAAAAACAATGTCTGTAGTAGTTTATAATCAACAAATCAACATACAAATGTTTAACATGAAGTTACATGTATGAGGTCCAAATCAGCTTTATCTCACCGAGAAAAGGTGAAAACGGACAGTTTTAGAAACTCCTTTCTAGTCATAATGTTATGTTTAATTTACTTCTTATGAGCTAAAAACAATGTCTGTAGTAGTTTATAATCACCACATCAACATAAAACTGTTTAACATGAAGTTACATGTATGAGGTCCAAAACAGCTTTATCTCATCGAGAAAAGGTGAAAACGGACCAGTTTTAGAAACTCCTTTCTAGTCATAATGTTATGTTTAACTTTACTTCTTATGAGCTAAAAACAATGTCTGTAGTAGTTTATAATCAACACATCAACATACAAATGTTTAACATGAAGTTACATGTATGAGGTCCAAAACAGCTTTATCTCACCGAGAAAAGGTGAAAACGGACCAGTTTTAGAAACTCCTTTCTAGTCATAATGTTATGTTTAACTTTACTTCTTATGAGCTAAAAACAATGTCTGTAGTAGTTTATAATCACCACATCAACATAAAACTGTTTAACATGAAGTTACATGTATGAGGTCCAAAACAGCTTTATCTCATCGAGAAAAGGTGAAAACGGACCAGTTTTAGAAACTCCTTTCTAGTCATAATGTTATGTTTAACTTTACTTCTTATGAGCTAAAAACAATGTCTGTAGTAGTTTATAATCAACAAATCAACATACAAATGTTTAACATGAAGTTACATGTATGAGGTCCAAATCAGCTTTATCTCACCGAGAAAAGGTGAAAACGGACCAGTTTTAGAAACTCCTTTCTAGTCATAATGTTATGTTTAACTTTACTTCTTATGAGCTAAAAACAATGTCTGTAGTAGTTTATAATCAACAAATCAACATACAAATAGTTTAACATGAAGTTACATGTATGAGGTCCAAAACAGCTTTATCTCACCGAGAAAAGGTGAAAACGGACCAGTTTTAGAAACTCATTTCTAGTCATAATGTTATTTTAACTTTACTTCTTATGAGCTAAAAGCAATGTCTGTAGTAGTTTATAATCACCACATCAACATAAAACTGTTTAACATGAAGTTACATGTATGAGGTCCAAAACAGCTTTATCTCACGAGAAAAGGTGAAAACGGACCAGTTTTAGAAACTCCTTTCTAGTCATAATGTTATGTTTAACTTTACTTCTTATGAGCTAAAAACAATGTCTGTAGTAGTTTAATCATCACAAATCAACATACAAATGTTTAACATGAAGTTACATGTATGAGGTCCAAAACAGCTTTATCTCACCGAGAAAAGGTGAAAACGGACCAGTTTTAGAAACTCCTTTCTAGTCATAATGTTATGTTTAACTTTACTTCTTATGAGCTAAAAACAATGTCTGTAGTAGTTTATAATCACCACATCAACATAAAACTGTTTAACATGAAGTTACATGTATGAGGTCCAAAACAGCTTTATCTCACGAGAAAAGGTGAAAACGGACCAGTTTTAGAAACTCCTTTCTAGTCATAATGTTATGTTTAACTTTACTTCTTATGAGCTAAAAACAATGTCTGTAGTAGTTTATAATCAACAAATCAACATACAAATGTTTAACATGAAGTTACATGTATGAGGTCCAAATCAGCTTTATCTCACCGAGAAAAGGTGAAAACGGACCAGTTTTAGAAACTCCTTTCTAGTCATAATGTTATGTTTAACTTTACTTCTTATGAGCTAAAAACAATGTCTGTAGTAGTTTATAATCACCACATCAACATAAAACTGTTTAACATGAAGTTACATGTATGAGGTCCAAAACAGCTTTATCTCATCGAGAAAAGGTGAAAACGGACCAGTTTTAGAAACTCCTTTCTAGTCATAATGTTATGTTTAACTTTACTTCTTATGAGCTAAAAACAATGTCTGTAGTAGTTTATAATCACCACATCAACATAAAACTGTTTAACATGAAGTTACATGTATGAGGTCCAAAACAGCTTTATCTCATCGAGAAAAGGTGAAAACGGACCAGTTTTAGAAACTCCTTTCTAGTCATAATGTTATGTTTAACTTTACTTCTTATGAGCTAAAAACAATGTCTGTAGTAGTTTATAATCACCACATCAACATAAAACTGTTTAACATGAAGTTACATGTATGAGGTCCAAAACAGCTTTATCTCACCGAGAAAAGGTGAAAACGGACCAGTTTTAGAAACTCCTTTCTAGTCATAATGTTATGTTTAACTTTACTTCTTATGAGCTAAAAACAATGTCTGTAGTAGTTTATAATCACCACATCAACATAAAACTGTTTAACATGAAGTTACATGTATGAGGTCCAAAACAGCTTTATCTCATCGAGAAAAGGTGAAAACGGACCAGTTTTAGAAACTCCTTTCTAGTCATAATGTTATGTTTAACTTTACTTCTTATGAGCTAAAAACAATGTCTGTAGTAGTTTATAATCACCACATCAACATAAAACTGTTTAACATGAAGTTACATGTATGAGGTCCAAAACAGCTTTATCTCATCGAGAAAAGGTGAAAACGGACCAGTTTTAGAAACTCCTTTCTAGTCATAATGTTATGTTTAACTTTACTTCTTATGAGCTAAAAACAATGTCTGTAGTAGTTTATAATCAACAAATCAACATACAAATGTTTAACATGAAGTTACATGTATGAGGTCCAAATCAGCTTTATCTCACCGAGAAAAGGTGAAAACGGACCAGTTTTAGAAACTCCTTTCTAGTCATAATGTTATGTTTAACTTTACTTCTTATGAGCTAAAAACAATGTCTGTAGTAGTTTATAATCACACATCAACATACAACTGTTTAACATGAAGTTACATGTATGAGGTCCAAAACAGCTTTATCTCACCGAGAAAAGGTGAAAACGGACCAGTTTTAGAAACTCCTTTCTAGTCATAATGTTATGTTTAACTTTACTTCTTATGAGCTAAAAACAATGTCTGTAGTAGTTTATAATCACCACATCAACATAAAACTGTTTAACATGAAGTTACATGTATGAGGTCCAAAACAGCTTTATCTCATCGAGAAAAGGTGAAAACGGACCAGTTTTAGAAACTCCTTTCTAGTCATAATGTTATGTTTAACTTTACTTCTTATGAGCTAAAAACAATGTCTGTAGTAGTTTATAATCACCACATCAACATAAAACTGTTTAACATGAAGTTACATGTATGAGGTCCAAAACAGCTTTATCTCATCGAGAAAAGGTGAAAATGCACCAGTTTTAGAAACTCCTTTCTAGTCATAATGTTATGTTTAACTTTACTTCTTATGAGCTAAAAACAATGTCTGTAGTAGTTTATAATCAACAAATCAACATACAAATGTTTAACATGAAGTTACATATATGAGGTCCAAAACAGCTTTATCTCAACGAGAAAAGGTGAAAACGGACCAGTTTTAGAAACTCCTTTCTAGTCATAATGTTATGTTTAACTTTACTTCTTATGAGCTAAAAACAATGTCTGTAGTAGTTTATAATCAACAAATCAACATACAAATGTTTAACATGATGTGTGAGGTCCAAATCAGCTTTATCTCACCGAGAAAAGGTGAAAACGTACAAGTTTTAGAAACTCCTTTCTAGTCATAATGTTATGTTTAATTTTACTTCTTATGAGCTAAAAACAATGTCTGTAGTAGTTTATAATCACCACATCAACATAAAACTGTTTAACATGAAGTTACATGTATGAGGTCCAAAACAGCTTTATCTCATCGAGAAAAGGTGAAAACGGACCAGTTTTAGAAACTCCTTTCTAGTCATAATGTTATGTTTAACTTTACTTCTTATGAGCTAAAAACAATGTCTGTAGTAGTTTATAATCAACAAATCAACATACAAATGTTTAACATGAAGTTACATGTATGAGGTCCAAATCAGCTTTATCTCACCGAGAAAAGGTGAAAACGGACCAGTTTTAGAAACTCCTTTCTAGTCATAATGTTATGTTTAACTTTACTTCTTATGAGCTAAAAACAATGTCTGTAGTAGTTTATAATCACCACATCAACATAAAACTGTTTAACATGAAGTTACATGTATGAGGTCCAAAACAGCTTTATCTCATCGAGAAAAGGTGAAAACGGACCAGTTTTAGAAACTCCTTTCTAGTCATAATGTTATGTTTAACTTTACTTCTTATGAGCTAAAAACAATGTCTGTAGTAGTTTATAATCACCACATCAACATAAAACTGTTTAACATGAAGTTACATGTATGAGGTCCAAAACAGCTTTATCTCATCGAGAAAAGGTGAAAACGGACCAGTTTTAGAAACTCCTTTCTAGTCATAATGTTATGTTTAACTTTACTTCTTATGAGCTAAAAACAATGTCTGTAGTAGTTTATAATCACCACATCAACATAAAACTGTTTAACATGAAGTTACATGTATGAGGTCCAAAACAGCTTTATCTCATCGAGAAAAGGTGAAAACGGACCAGTTTTAGAAACTCCTTTCTAGTCATAATGTTATGTTTAACTTTACTTCTTATGAGCTAAAAACAATGTCTGTAGTAGTTTATAATCACCACATCAACATAAAACTGTTTAACATGAAGTTACATGTATGAGGTCCAAAACAGCTTTATCTCATCGAGAAAAGGTGAAAACGGACCAGTTTTAGAAACTCCTTTCTAGTCATAATGTTATGTTTAACTTTACTTCTTATGAGCTAAAAACAATGTCTGTAGTAGTTTATAATCACCACATCAACATAAAACTGTTTAACATGAAGTTACATGTATGAGGTCCAAAACAGCTTTATCTCATCGAGAAAAGGTGAAAACGGACCAGTTTTAGAAACTCCTTTCTAGTCATAATGTTATGTTTAACTTTACTTCTTATGAGCTAAAAACAATGTCTGTAGTAGTTTATAATCACACATCAACATACAACTGTTTAACATGAAGTTACATGTATGAGGTCCAAAACAGCTTTATCTCACCGAGAAAAGGTGAAAACGGACCAGTTTTAGAAACTCCTTTCTAGTCATAATGTTATGTTTAAATTTACTTCTTATGAGGTAAAAACAATGTCTGTAGTAGTTTATAATCAACAAATCAACATACAAATGTTTAACATGAAGTTACATGTATGAGGTCCAAATCAGCTTTATCTCACCGAGAAAAGGTGAAAACGGACCAGTTTTAGAAACTCCTTTCTAGTCATAATGTTATGTTTAACTTTACTTCTTATGAGCTAAAAACAATGTCTGTAGTAGTTTATAATCACCACATCAACATAAAACTGTTTAACATGAAGTTACATGTATGAGGTCCAAAACAGCTTTATCTCATCGAGAAAAGGTGAAAACGACCAGTTTTAGAAACTCCTTTCTAGTCATAATGTTATGTTTAACTTTACTTCTTATGAGCTAAAAACAATGTCTGTAGTAGTTTATAATCACCACATCAACATAAAACTGGTTAACATGAAGTTACATGTATGAGGTCCAAAACAGCTTTATCTCACAGAGAAACAGTGAAAACGGACCAGTTTTAGAAACTCATTTCTAGTCATAATGTTATGTTTAACTTTACTTCTTATGAGCTAAAAGCAATGTCTGTAGTAGTTTATAATCAACAAATCAACATACAAATGTTTAACATGAAGTTACATGTATGAGGTCCAAACAGCTTTATCTCACCGAGAAAAGGTGAAAACGGACCAGTTTTAGAAACTCCTTTCTAGTCATAATGTTATGTTTAACTTTACTTCTTATGAGCTAAAAACAATGTCTGTAGTAGTTTATAATCACCACATCAACATAAAACTGTTTAACATGAAGTTACATGTATGAGGTCCAAAACAGCTTTATCTCATCGAGAAAAGGTGAAAACGGACCAGTTTTAGAAACTCCTTTCTAGTCATAATGTTATGTTTAACTTTACTTCTTATGAGCTAAAAACAATGTCTGTAGTAGTTTATAATCACCACATCAACATAAAACTGTTTAACATGAAGTTACATGTATGAGGTCCAAAACAGCTTTATCTCATCGAGAAAAGGTGAAAACGGACCAGTTTTAGAAACTCCTTTCTAGTCATAATGTTATGTTTAACTTTACTTCTTATGAGCTAAAAACAATGTCTGTAGTAGTTTATAATCACCACATCAACATAAAACTGTTTAACATGAAGTTACATGTATGAGGTCCAAAACAGCTTTATCTCACCGAGAAAAGGTGAAAACGGACCAGTTTTAGAAACTCCTTTCTAGTCATAATGTTATGTTTAACTTTACTTCTTATGAGCTAAAAACAATGTCTGTAGTAGTTTATAATCAACAAATCAACATACAAATGTTTAACATGAAGTTACATGTTTGATGTCCAAAACAGCTTTATCTCATCGAGAAAAGGTGAAAACGGACCAGTTTTAGAAACTCCTTTCTAGTCATAATGTTATGTTTAACTTTACTTCTTATGAGCTAAAAACAATGTCTGTAGTAGTTTATAATCACCACATCAACATAAAACTGTTTAACATGAAGTTACATGTATGAGGTCCAAAACAGCTTTATCTCATCGAGAAAAGGTGAAAACGGACCAGTTTTAGAAACTCCTTTCTAGTCATAATGTTATGTTTAACTTTACTTCTTATGAGCTAAAAACAAGGTCTGTAGCAGTTTATAATCAACAAATCAACATACAAATGTTTAACATGAAGTTACATATATGAGGTCCAAATCAGCTTTATCTCACCGGGAAAAGGTGAAAACGTACAAGTTTTAGAAACTCCTTTCTAGTCATAATGTTATGTTTAATTTTACTTCTTATGAGCTAAAAACAATGTCTGTAGTAGTTTATAATCACCACATCAACATACAACTGTTTAACATGAAGTTACATGTATGAGGTCCAAAACAGCTTTATCTCATCGAGAAAAGGTGAAAACGGACCAGTTTTAGAAACTCCTTTCTAGTCATAATGTTATGTTTAACTTTACTTCTTATGAGCTAAAAACAATGTCTGTAGTAGTTTATAATCACCACATCAACATAAAACTGTTTAACATGAAGTTACATGTATGAGGTCCAAAACAGCTTTATCTCATCGAGAAAAGGTGAAAACGGACCAGTTTTAGAAACTCCTTTCTAGTCATAATGTTATGTTTAACTTTACTTCTTATGAGCTAAAAACAATGTCTGTAGTAGTTTATAATCACCACATCAACATAAAACTGTTTAACATGAAGTTACATGTATGAGGTCCAAAACAGCTTTATCTCATCGAGAAAAGGTGAAAACGGACCAGTTTTAGAAACTCCTTTCTAGTCATAATGTTATGTTTAACTTTACTTCTTATGAGCTAAAAACAATGTCTGTAGTAGTTTATAATCAACAAATCAACATACAAATGTTTAACATGAAGTTACATATATGAGGTCCAAATCAGCTTTATCTCACCGAGAAAAGGTGAAAACGGACCAGTTTTAGAAACTCCTTTCTAGTCATAATGTTATGTTTAACTTTACTTCTTATGAGCTAAAAACAATGTCTGTAGTAGTTTATAATCACCACATCAACATAAAACTGTTTAACATGAAGTTACATGTATGAGGTCCAAAACAGCTTTATCTCATCGAGAAAAGGTGAAAACGGACCAGTTTTAGAAACTCCTTTCTAGTCATAATGTTATGTTTAACTTTACTTCTTATGAGCTAAAAACAATGTCTGTAGTAGTTTGTAATCAACAAATCAACATACAAATGTTTAACATGAAGTTACATGTATGAGGTCCAAAACAGCTTTATCTCATCGAGAAAAGGTGAAACGAACCAGTTTTAGAAACTCCTTTCTAGTCATAATGTTATGTTTAACTTTACTTCTTATGAGCTAAAAACAATGTCTGTAGCAGTTTATAATCAACAAATCAACATAAAACTGTTTAACATGAAGTTACATATATGAGGTCCAAATCAGCTTTATCTCACCGAGAAAAGGTGAAAACGGACCAGTTTTAGAAACTCCTTTCTAGTCATAATGTTATGTTTAATTTTACTTCTTATGAGCTAAAAACAATGTCTGTAGTAGTTTATAATCACCACATCAACATAAAACTGTTTAACATGAAGTTACATGTATGAGGTCCAAAACAGCTTTATCTCATCGAGAAAAGGTGAAAACGGACCAGTTTTAGAAACTCCTTTCTAGTCATAATGTTATGTTTAACTTTACTTCTTATGAGCTAAAAACAATGTCTGTAGTAGTTTATAATCACCACATCAACATAAAACTGTTTAACATGAAGTTACATGTATGAGGTCCAAAACAGCTTTATCTCACCGAGAAAAGGTGAAAACGGACCAGTTTTAGAAACTCCTTTCTAGTCATAATGTTATGTTTAACTTTACTTCTTATGAGCTAAAAACAATGTCTGTAGTAGTTTATAATCAACAAATCAACATACAAATGTTTAACATGAAGTTACATGTATGAGGTCCAAAACAGCTTTATCTCACCGAGAAAAGGTGAAAACGGACCAGTTTTAGAAACTCCTTTCTAGTCATAATGTTATGTTTAACTTTACTTCTTATGAGCTAAAAACAATGTCTGTAGTAGTTTATAATCACCACATCAACATAAAACTGTTTAACATGAAGTTACATGTATGAGGTCCAAAACAGCTTTATCTCATCGAGAAAAGGTGAAAACGGACCAGTTTTAGAAACTCCTTTCTAGTCATAATGTTATGTTTAACTTTACTTCTTATGAGCTAAAAACAATGTCTGTAGTAGTTTATAATCAACAAATCAACATACAAATGTTTAACATGAAGTTACATGTATGAGGTCCAAAACAGCTTTATCTCATCGAGAAAAGGTGAAAACGGACCAGTTTTAGAAACTCCTTTCTAGTCATAATGTTATGTTTAACTTTACTTCTTATGAGCTAAAAACAATGTCTGTAGTAGTTTATAATCACCACATCAACATAAAACTGTTTAACATGAAGTTACATGTATGAGGTCCAAAACAGCTTTATCTCATCGAGAAAAGGTGAAAACGGACCAGTTTTAGAAACTCCTTTCTAGTCATAATGTTATGTTTAACTTTACTTCTTATGAGCTAAAAACAATGTCTGTAGTAGTTTATAATCAACACATCAACATACAAATGTTTAACATGAAGTTACATGTATGAGGTCCAAATCAGCTTTATCTCACCGAGAAAAGGTGAAAACGGACCAGTTTTAGAAACTCCTTTCTAGTCATAATGTTATGTTTAACTTTACTTCTTATGAGCTAAAAACAATGTCTGTAGTAGTTTATAATCAACAAATCAACATACAAATGTTTAACATGAAGTTACATGTATGAGGTCCAAATCAGCTTTATCTCACCGAGAAAAGGTGAAAACGGACCAGTTTTAGAAACTCCTTTCTAGTCATAATGTTATGTTTAACTTTACTTCTTATGAGCTAAAAACAATGTCTGTAGTAGTTTATAATCACCACATCAACATAAAACTGTTTAACATGAAGTTACATGTATGAGGTCCAAATCTGCTTTATCTCAACGAGAAAAGGTGAAAACGGACCAGTTTTAGAAACTCCTTTCTAGTCATAATGTTATGTTTAACTTTACTTCTTATGAGCTAAAAACAATGTCTGTAGTAGTTTATAATCACCACATCAACATAAAACTGTTTAACATGAAGTTACATGTATGAGGTCCAAAACAGCTTTATCTCACGAGAAAAGGTGAAAACGGACCAGTTTTAGAAACTCCTTTCTAGTCATAATGTTATGTTTAACTTTACTTCTTATGAGCTAAAAGCAATGTCTGTAGTAGTTTATAATCAACAAATCAACATAAAACTGTTTAACATGAAGTTACATGTATGAGGTCCAAAACAGCTTTAACTCATCGAGAAAAGGTGAAACGAACCAGTTTTAGAAACTCCTTTCTAGTCATAATGTTATGTTTAACTTTACTTCTTATGAGCTAAAAACAATGTCTGTAGTAGTTTATAATCACCACATCAACATAAAACTGTTTAACATGAAGTTACATGTATGAGGTCCAAAACAGCTTTATCTCATCGAGAAAAGGTGAAAACGGACCAGTTTTAGAAACTCCTTTCTAGTCATAATGTTATGTTTAACTTTACTTCTTATGAGCTAAAAACAATGTCTGTAGTAGTTTATAATCACCACATCAACATAAAACTGTTTAACATGAAGTTACATGTATGAGGTCCAAAACAGCTTTATCTCACGAGAAAAGTGAAAACGGACCAGTTTTAGAAACTCTTTCTAGTCATAATGTTATTTTAACTTTACTTCTTATGAGCTAAAAGCAATGTCTGTAGTAGTTTATAATCAACAAATCAACATACAAATGTTTAACATGAAGTTACATGTATGAGGTCCAAAACAGCTTTATCTCACCGAGAAAAGGTGAAAACGGACCAGTTTTAGAAACTCCTTTCTAGTCATAATGTTATGTTTAACTTTACTTCTTATGAGCTAAAAACAATGTCTGTAGTAGTTTATAATCACCACATCAACATAAAACTGTTTAACATGAAGTTACATGTATGAGGTCCAAAACAGCTTTATCTCACCAAAAAAGGTGAAAACGGACCAGTTTTAGAAACTCCTTTCTAGTCATAATGTTATGTTTAACTTTACTTCTTATGAGCTAAAAACAATGTCTGTAGTAGTTTATAATCAACAAATCAACATACAAATGTTTAACATGAAGTTACATGTGTGAGGTCCAAATCAGCTTTATCTCACCGAGAAAAGGTGAAAACGGACCAGTTTTAGAAACTCCTTTCTAGTCATAATGTTATGTTTAACTTTACTTCTTATGAGCTAAAAACAATGTCTGTAGTAGTTTATAATCACCACATCAACATAAAACTGTTTAACATGAAGTTACATGTATGAGGTCCAAAACAGCTTTATCTCATCGAGAAAAGGTGAAAACGAACCAGTTTTAGAAACTCCTTTCTAGTCATAATGTTATGTTTAACTTTACTTCTTATGAGCTAAAAACAATGTCTGTAGTAGTTTATAATCACCACATCAACATAAAACTGTTTAACATGAAGTTACATGTATGAGGTCCAAAACAGCTTTATCTCATCGAGAAAAGGTGAAACGAACCAGTTTTAGAAACTCCTTTCTAGTCATAATGTTATGTTTAACTTTACTTCTTATGAGCTAAAAACAATGTCTGTAGTAGTTTATAATCACCACATCAACATAAAACTGTTTAACATGAAGTTACATGTATGAGGTCCAAAACAGCTTTATCTCATCGAGAAAAGGTGAAAATGCACCAGTTTTAGAAACTCCTTTCTAGTCATAATGTTATGTTTAACTTTACTTCTTATGAGCTAAAAACAATGTATGTAGCAGTTTATAATCAACAAATCAACAAACAAATGTTTAACATGAAGTTACATGTATGAGGTCCAAAACAGCTTTATCTCATCGAGAAAAGGTGAAACGAACCAGTTTTAGAAACTCCTTTCTAGTCATAATGTTATGTTTAACTTTACTTCTTATGAGATAAAAACAATGTCTGTAGTAGTTTATAATCACCACATCAACATAAAACTGTTTAACATGAAGTTACATGTATGAGGTCCAAAACAGCTTTATCTCACAGAGAAACAGTGAAAACGGACCAGTTTTAGAAACTCATTTCTATTCATAATGTTATTTTAACTTTACTTCTTATGAGCTAAAAGCAATGTCTGTAGTAGTTTATAATCAACAAATCAACATACAAATGTTTAACATGAAGTTACATGTATGAGGTCCAAAACAGCTTTATCTCACCGAGAAAAGGTGAAAACGGACCAGTTTTAGAAACTCCTTTCTAGTCATAATGTTATGTTTAACTTTACTTCTTATGAGATAAAAACAATGTCTGTAGTAGTTTATAATCACCACATCAACATAAAACTGGTTAACATGAAGTTACATGTATGAGGTCCAAAACAGCTTTATCTCACAGAGAAACAGTGAAAACGGACCAGTTTTAGAAACTCATTTCTAGTCATAATGTTATGTTTAACTTTACTTCTTATGAGCTAAAAACAATGTCTGTAGTAGTTTATAATCAACAAATCAACATACAAATGTTTAACATGAAGTTACATGTATGAGGTCCAAAACAGCTTTATCTCACCGAGAAAAGGTGAAAACGGACAAGTTTTAGAAACTCCTTTCTAGTCATAATGTTATGTTTAACTTTACTTCTTATGAGCTAAAAACAATGTCTGTAGTAGTTTATAATCACCACATCAACATAAAACTGTTTAACATGAAGTTACATGTATGAGGTCCAAAACAGCTTTATCTCATCGAGAAAAGGTGAAAACGGACCAGTTTTAGAAACTCCTTTCTAGTCATAATGTTATGTTTAACTTTACTTCTTATGAGCTAAAAACAATGTCTGTAGTAGTTTATAATCAACAAATCAACATACAAATGTTTAACATGAAGTTACATGTATGAGGTCCAAATCAGCTTTATCTCACCGAGAAAAGGTGAAAACGGACCAGTTTTAGAAACTCCTTTCTAGTCATAATGTTATGTTTAACTTTACTTCTTATGAGCTAAAAACAATGTCTGTAGTAGTTTATAATCAACAAATCAACATACAAATGTTTAACATGAAGTTACATGTGTGAGGTCCAAATCAGCTTTATCTCACCGAGAAAAGGTGAAAACGGACCAGTTTTAGAAACTCCTTTCTAGTCATAATGTTATGTTTAATTTTACTTCTTATGAGCTAAAAACAATGTCTGTAGTAGTTTATAATCACCACATCAACATAAAACTGTTTAACATGAAGTTACATGTATGAGGTCCAAAACAGCTTTATCTCACCGAGAAAAGGTGAAAACGGACCAGTTTTAGAAACTCCTTTCTAGTCATAATGTTATGTTTAACTTTACTTCTTATGAGCTAAAAACAATGTCTGTAGTAGTTTATAATCAACACATCAACATACAACTGTTTAACATGAAGTTACATGTATGAGGTCCAAAACAGCTTTATCTCACCGAGAAAAGGTGAAAACGGACCAGTTTTAGAAACTCCTTTCTAGTCATAATGTTATGTTTAACTTTACTTCTTATGAGCTAAAAGCAATGTCTGTAGTAGTTTATAATCAACAAATCAACATACAACTGTTTAACATGAAGTTACATGTATGAGGTCCAAAACAGCTTTATCTCACCGAGAAAAGGTGAAAACGGACCAGTTTTAGAAACTCCTTTCTAGTCATAATGTTATGTTTAACTTTACTTCTTATGAGCTAAAAACAATGTCTGTAGTAGTTTATAATCACCACATCAACATAAAACTGTTTAACATGAAGTTACATGTATGAGGTCCAAAACAGCTTTATCTCATCGAGAAAAGGTGAAAACGGACCAGTTTTAGAAACTCCTTTCTAGTCATAATGTTATGTTTAACTTTACTTCTTATGAGCTAAAAACAATGTCTGTAGTAGTTTATAATCACCACATCAACATAAAACTGTTTAACATGAAGTTACATGTATGAGGTCCAAAACAGCTTTATCTCACGAGAAAAGGTGAAAACGGACCAGTTTTAGAAACTCCTTTCTAGTCATAATGTTATGTTTAACTTTACTTCTTATGAGCTAAAAACAATGTCTGTAGTAGTTTATAATCAACAAATCAACATACAAATGTTTAACATGAAGTTACATGTATGAGGTCCAAAACAGCTTTATCTCACCGAGAAAAGGTGAAAACGGACCAGTTTTAGAAACTCCTTTCTAGTCATAATGTTATGTTTAACTTTACTTCTTATGAGCTAAAAACAATGTCTGTAGTAGTTTATAATCACCACATCAACATAAAACTGTTTAACATGAAGTTACATGTATGAGGTCCAAAACAGCTTTATCTCACCGAGAAAAGGTGAAAACGGACCAGTTTTAGAAACTCCTTTCTAGTCATAATGTTATGTTTAACTTTACTTCTTATGAGCTAAAAACAATGTCTGTAGTAGTTTATAATCAACAAATCAACATACAAATGTTTAACATGAAGTTACATGTATGAGGTCCAAATCAGCTTTATCTCACCGAGAAAAGGTGAAAACGGACCAGTTTTAGAAACTCCTTTCTAGTCATAATGTTATGTTTAACTTTACTTCTTATGAGCTAAAAACAATGTCTGTAGTAGTTTATAATCACCACATCAACATAAAACTGTTTAACATGAAGTTACATGTATGAGGTCCAAAACAGCTTTATCTCATCGAGAAAAGGTGAAAACGGACCAGTTTTAGAAACTCCTTTCTAGTCATAATGTTATGTTTAACTTTACTTCTTATGAGCTAAAAACAATGTCTGTAGTAGTTTATAATCACCACATCAACATAAAACTGTTTAACATGAAGTTACATGTATGAGGTCCAAATCAGCTTTATCTCATCGAGAAAAGGTGAAAACGGACCAGTTTTAGAAACTCCTTTCTAGTCATAATGTTATGTTTAACTTTACTTCTTATGAGCTAAAAACAATGTCTGTAGTAGTTTATAATCACCACATCAACATAAAACTGTTTAACATGAAGTTACATGTATGAGGTCCAAAACAGCTTTATCTCATCGAGAAAAGGTGAAAATGCACCAGTTTTAGAAACTCCTTTCTAGTCATAATGTTATGTTTAACTTTACTTCTTATGAGCTAAAAACAATGTCTGTAGTAGTTTATAATCATCACATCAACATACAACTGTTTAACATGAAGTTACATGTATGAGGTCCAAAACAGCTTTATCTCATCGAGAAAAGGTGAAAACGGACCAGTTTTAGAAACTCCTTTCTAGTCATAATGTTATGTTTAACTTTACTTCTTATGAGCTAAAAACAATGTCTGTAGTAGTTTATAATCAACAAATCAACATACAAATGTTTAACATGAAGTTACATGTATGAGGTCCAAATCAGCTTTATCTCACCGAGAAAAGGTGAAAACGGACCAGTTTTAGAAACTCCTTTCTAGTCATAATGTTATGTTTAACTTTACTTCTTATGAGCTAAAAACAATGTCTGTAGTAGTTTATAATCACCACATCAACATAAAAACTGTTTAACATGAAGTTACATGTATGAGGTCCAAAACAGCTTTATCTCATCGAGAAAAGGTGAAACGAACCAGTTTTAGAAACTCCTTTCTAGTCATAATGTTATGTTTGTTTTTATCTCATAAGAAGTAAAGTTAATGTCTGTTGTAGTTTATAATCACCACATCAACATAAAACTGGTTAACATGAAGTTACATGTATGAGGTCCAAAACAGCTTTATCTCACAGAGAAACAGTGAAAACGGACCAGTTTTAGAAACTCATTTCTAGTCATAATGTTATTTTAACTTTACTTCTTATGAGCTAAAAGCAATGTCTGTAGTAGTTTATAATCAACAAATCAACATACAAATGTTTAACATGAAGTTACATGTATGAGGTCCAAAACAGCTTTATCTCACCGAGAAAAGGTGAAAACGGACAAGTTTTAGAAACTCCTTTCTAGTCATAATGTTATGTTTAATTTTACTTCTTATGAGCTAAAAACAATGTCTGTAGTAGTTTATAATCACCACATCAACATAAAACTGTTTAACATGAAGTTACATGTATGAGGTCCAAAACAGCTTTATCTCACCGAAAAAGGTGAAAACGGACCAGTTTTAGAAACTCCTTTCTAGTCATAATGTTATGTTTAAATTTACTTCTTATGAGGTAAAAACAATGTCTGTAGTAGTTTATAATCAACAAATCAACATACAAATGTTTAACATGAAGTTACATGTGTGAGGTCCAAATCAGCTTTATCTCACCGAGAAAAGGTGAAAACGGACCAGTTTTAGAAACTCCTTTCTAGTCATAATGTTATGTTTAACTTTACTTCTTATGAGCTAAAAACAATGTCTGTAGTAGTTTATAATCACCACATCAACATAAAACTGTTTAACATGAAGTTACATGTATGAGGTCCAAAACAGCTTTATCTCATCGAGAAAAGGTGAAAACGGACCAGTTTTAGAAACTCCTTTCTAGTCATAATGTTATGTTTAACTTTACTTCTTATGAGCTAAAAACAATGTCTGTAGTAGTTTATAATCACCACATCAACATAAAACTGTTTAACATGAAGTTACATGTATGAGGTCCAAAACAGCTTTATCTCACGAGAAAAGGTGAAAACGGACCAGTTTTAGAAACTCCTTTCTAGTCATAATGTTATGTTTAACTTTACTTCTTATGAGCTAAAAACAATGTCTGTAGTAGTTTATAATCACACATCAACATACAACTGTTTAACATGAAGTTACATGTATGAGGTCCAAAACAGCTTTATCTCACCGAGAAAAGGTGAAAACGGACCAGTTTTAGAAACTCCTTTCTAGTCATAATGTTATGTTTAACTTTACTTCTTATGAGCTAAAAACAATGTCTGTAGTAGTTTATAATCACCACATCAACATACAACTGTTTAACATGAAGTTACATGTATGAGGTCCAAAACAGCTTTATCTCATCGAGAAAAGGTGAAAACGGACCAGTTTTAGAAACTCCTTTCTAGTCATAATGTTATGTTTAACTTTACTTCTTATGAGCTAAAAACAATGTCTGTAGTAGTTTATAATCAACAAATCAACATACAAATGTTTAACATGAAGTTACATGTATGAGGTCCAAATCAGCTTTATCTCACCGAGAAAAGGTGAAAACGGACCAGTTTTAGAAACTCCTTTCTAGTCATAATGTTATGTTTAACTTTACTTCTTATGAGCTAAAAACAATGTCTGTAGTAGTTTATAATCACCACATCAACATAAAACTGTTTAACATGAAGTTACATGTATGAGGTCCAAAACAGCTTTATCTCATCGAGAAAAGGTGAAAACGGACCAGTTTTAGAAACTCCTTTCTAGTCATAATGTTATGTTTAACTTTACTTCTTATGAGCTAAAAACAATGTCTGTAGTAGTTTATAATCACCACATCAACATAAAACTGTTTAACATGAAGTTACATGTATGAGGTCCAAAACAGCTTTATCTCATCGAGAAAAGGTGAAAACGGACCAGTTTTAGAAACTCCTTTCTAGTCATAATGTTATGTTTAACTTTACTTCTTATGAGCTAAAAACAATGTCTGTAGTAGTTTATAATCAACAAATCAACATACAACTGTTTAACATGAAGTTACATGTATGAGGTCCAAAACAGCTTTATCTCACCGAGAAAAGGTGAAAACGGACCAGTTTTAGAAACTCCTTTCTAGTCATAATGTTATGTTTAACTTTACTTCTTATGAGCTAAAAACAATGTCTGTAGTAGTTTATAATCACCACATCAACATAAAACTGTTTAACATGAAGTTACATGTATGAGGTCCAAAACAGCTTTATCTCATCGAGAAAAGGTGAAAACGGACCAGTTTTAGAAACTCCTTTCTAGTCATAATGTTATGTTTAACTTTACTTCTTATGAGCTAAAAACAATGTCTGTAGTAGTTTATAATCAACAAATCAACATACAAATGTTTAACATGAAGTTACATGTATGAGGTCCAAAACAGCTTTATCTCACCGAGAAAAGGTGAAAACGGACCAGTTTTAGAAACTCCTTTCTAGTCATAATGTTATGTTTAACTTTACTTCTTATGAGCTAAAAACAATGTCTGTAGTAGTTTATAATCACCACATCAACATAAAACTGTTTAACATGAAGTTACATGTATGAGGTCCAAAACAGCTTTATCTCATCGAGAAAAGGTGAAAACGGACCAGTTTTAGAAACTCCTTTCTAGTCATAATGTTATGTTTAACTTTACTTCTTATGAGCTAAAAACAATGTCTGTAGTAGTTTATAATCACCACATCAACATAAAACTGTTTAACATGAAGTTACATGTATGAGGTCCAAAACAGCTTTATCTCATCGAGAAAAGGTGAAAATGCACCAGTTTTAGAAACTCCTTTCTAGTCATAATGTTATGTTTAACTTTACTTCTTATGAGCTAAAAACAATGTCTGTAGCAGTTTATAATCAACAAATCAACATACAAATGTTTAACATGAAGTTACATGTATGAGGTCCAAAACAGCTTTATCTCATCGAGAAAAGGTGAAAACGGACCAGTTTTAGAAACTCCTTTCTAGTCATAATGTTATGTTTAACTTTACTTCTTATGAGCTAAAAACAATGTCTGTAGTAGTTTATAATCAACAAATCAACATACAAATGTTTAACATGAAGTTACATGTATGAGGTCCAAAACAGCTTTATCTCACCGAGAAAAGGTGAAAACGGACCAGTTTTAGAAACTCCTTTCTAGTCATAATGTTATGTTTAACTTTACTTCTTATGAGCTAAAAACAATGTCTGTAGTAGTTTATAATCAACACATCAACATACAAATGTTTAACATGAAGTTACATGTATGAGGTCCAAATCAGCTTTATCTCACCGAGAAAAGGTGAAAACGGACCAGTTTTAGAAACTCCTTTCTAGTCATAATGTTATGTTTAATTTTACTTCTTATGAGCTAAAAACAATGTCTGTAGTAGTTTATAATCACCACATCAACATACAACTGTTTAACATGAAGTTACATGTATGAGGTCCAAAACAGCTTTATCTCACCGAGAAAAGGTGAAAACGGACCAGTTTTAGAAACTCCTTTCTAGTCATAATGTTATGTTTAACTTTACTTCTTATGAGCTAAAAACAATGTCTGTAGTAGTTTATAATCACCACATCAACATAAAACTGTTTAACATGAAGTTACATGTATGAGGTCCAAAACAGCTTTATCTCACCAAGAAAAGGTGAAAACGGACCAGTTTTAGAAACTCCTTTCTAGTCATAATGTTATGTTTAACTTTACTTCTTATGAGCTAAAAACAATGTCTGTAGTAGTTTATAATCAACAAATCAACATACAAATGTTTAACATGAAGTTACATGTATGAGGTCCAAATCAGCTTTATCTCACCGAGAAAAGGTGAAAACGGACCAGTTTTAGAAACTCCTTTCTAGTCATAATGTTATGTTTAACTTTACTTCTTATGAGCTAAAAACAATGTCTGTAGTAGTTTATAATCACCACATCAACATAAAACTGTTTAACATGAAGTTACATGTATGAGGTCCAAAACAGCTTTATCTCATCGAGAAAAGGTGAAAACGACCAGTTTTAGAAACTCCTTTCTAGTCATAATGTTATGTTTAACTTTACTTCTTATGAGCTAAAAACAATGTCTGTAGTAGTTTATAATCACCACATCAACATAAAACTGTTTAACATGAAGTTACATGTATGAGGTCCAAAACAGCTTTATCTCATCGAGAAAAGGTGAAAATGCACCAGTTTTAGAAACTCCTTTCTAGTCATAATGTTATGTTTAACTTTACTTCTTATGAGCTAAAAACAATGTCTGTAGTAGTTTATAATCACCACATCAACATACAACTGTTTAACATGAAGTTACATGTATGAGGTCCAAAACAGCTTTATCTCACCGAGAAAAGGTGAAAACGGACCAGTTTTAGAAACTCCTTTCTAGTCATAATGTTATGTTTAACTTTACTTCTTATGAGCTAAAAACAATGTCTGTAGTAGTTTATAATCACCACATCAACATACAACTGTTTAACATGAAGTTACATGTATGAGGTCCAAAACAGCTTTATCTCACCGAGAAAAGGTGAAAACGGACCAGTTTTAGAAACTCCTTTCTAGTCATAATGTTATGTTTAACTTTACTTCTTATGAGCTAAAAACAATGTCTGTAGTAGTTTATAATCAACAAATCAACATACAAATGTTTAACATGAAGTTACATGTATGAGGTCCAAATCAGCTTTATCTCACCGAGAAAAGGTGAAAACGGACCAGTTTTAGAAACTCCTTTCTAGTCATAATGTTATGTTTAACTTTACTTCTTATGAGCTAAAAACAATGTCTGTAGTAGTTTATAATCAACACATCAACATACAACTGTTTAACATGAAGTTACATGTATGAGGTCCAAAACAGCTTTATCTCACCGAGAAAAGGTGAAAACGGACCAGTTTTAGAAACTCCTTTCTAGTCATAATGTTATGTTTAACTTTACTTCTTATGAGCTAAAAACAATGTCTGTAGTAGTTTTAATCAACAAATCAACATACAAATGTTTAACATGAAGTTACATATATGAGGTCCAAATACAGCTTTATCTCACCGAGAAAAGGTGAAAACGGACCAGTTTTAGAAACTCCTTTCTAGTCATAATGTTATGTTTAACTTTACTTCTTATGAGCTAAAAACAATGTCTGTAGTAGTTTATAATCACCACATCAACATAAAACTGTTTAACATGAAGTTACATGTATGAGGTCCAAAACAGCTTTATCTCATCGAGAAAAGGTGAAAACGGACCAATTTTAGAAACTCCTTTCTAGTCATAATGTTATGTTTAACTTTACTTCTTATGAGCTAAAAACAATGTCTGTAGTAGTTTATAATCACCACATCAACATAAAACTGTTTAACATGAAGTTACATGTATGAGGTCCAAAACAGCTTTATCTCATCGAGAAAAGGTGAAAACGGACCAGTTTTAGAAACTCCTTTCTAGTCATAATGTTATGTTTAACTTTACTTCTTATGAGCTAAAAACAATGTCTGTAGTAGTTTATAATCAACACATCAACATACAACTGTTTAACATGAAGTTACATGTATGAGGTCCAAAACAGCTTTATCTCACCGAGAAAAGGTGAAAACGGACCAGTTTTAGAAACTCCTTTCTAGTCATAATGTTATGTTTAACTTTACTTCTTATGAGCTAAAAACAATGTCTGTAGTAGTTTATAATCAACAAATCAACATACAAATGTTTAACATGAAGTTACATGTATGAGGTCCAAATCAGCTTTATCTCACCGAGAAAAGGTGAAAACGGACCAGTTTTAGAAACTCCTTTCTAGTCATAATGTTATGTTTAACTTTACTTCTTATGAGCTAAAAACAATGTCTGTAGTAGTTTATAATCACCACATCAACATAAAACTGTTTAACATGAAGTTACATGTATGAGGTCCAAAACAGCTTTATCTCACCGAGAAAAGGTGACAATGGACCAGTTTTAGAAACTCCTTTCTAGTCTTAATGTTATGTTTAACTTTACTTCTTATGAGCTAAAAACAATGTTTGTAGTAGTTTAAAATCAACACATAAAAATACAACTGTTTAACATGAAGTTACATGTATGAGGTCCAAATCAGCTTTATCTCACCGAGAAAAGGTGAAAACGGACCAGTTTTAGAAACTCCTTTCTAGTCATAATGTTATGTTTAACTTTACTTCTTATGAGCTAAAAACAATGTCTGTAGTAGTTTATAATCACCACATCAACATAAAACTGTTTAACATGAAGTTACATGTATGAGGTCCAAAACAGCTTTATCTCATCGAGAAAAGGTGAAAACGGACCAGTTTTAGAAACTCCTTTCTAGTCATAATGTTATGTTTAACTTTACTTCTTATGAGCTAAAAACAATGTCTGTAGTAGTTTATAATCAACACATCAACATACAAATGTTTAACATGAAGTTACATGTATGAGGTCCAAACAGCTTTATCTCACCGAGAAAAGGTGAAAACGGACCAGTTTTAGAAACTCCTTTCTAGTCATAATGTTATGTTTAACTTTACTTCTTATGAGCTAAAAACAATGTCTGTAGCAGTTTATAATCAACAAATCAACATACAAATGTTTAACATGAAGTTACATGTATGAGGTCCAAATCAGCTTTATCTCACCGAGAAAAGGTGAAAACGGACCAGTTTTAGAAACTCCTTTCTAGTCATAATGTTATGTTTAACTTTACTTCTTATGAGCTAAAAACAATGTCTGTAGTAGTTTATAATCACCACATCAACATAAAACTGTTTAACATGAAGTTACATGTATGAGGTCCAAAACAGCTTTATCTCATCGAGAAAAGGTGAAAACGGACCAGTTTTAGAAACTCCTTTCTAGTCATAATGTTATGTTTAACTTTACTTCTTATGAGCTAAAAACAATGTCTGTAGTAGTTTATAATCACCACATCAACATAAAACTGTTTAACATGAAGTTACATGTATGAGGTCCAAAACAGCTTTATCTCATCGAGAAAAGGTGAAAACGGACCAGTTTTAGAAACTCCTTTCTAGTCATAATGTTATGTTTAACTTTACTTCTTATGAGCTAAAAACAATGTCTGTAGTAGTTTATAATCAACACATCAACATACAACTGTTTAACATGAAGTTACATGTATGAGGTCCAAAACAGCTTTATCTCACCGAGAAAAGGTGAAAACGGACCAGTTTTAGAAACTCCTTTCTAGTCATAATGTTATGTTTAACTTTACTTCTTATGAGCTAAAAACAATGTCTGTAGTAGTTTATAATCAACAAATCAACATACAAATGTTTAACATGAAGTTACATGTATGAGGTCCAAATCAGCTTTATCTCACCGAGAAAAGGTGAAAACGGACAAGTTTTAGAAACTCCTTTCTAGTCATAATGTTATGTTTAACTTTACTTCTTATGAGCTAAAAACAATGTCTGTAGTAGTTTATAATCAACAAATCAACATACAAATGTTTAACATGAAGTTACATGTATGAGGTCCAAATCAGCTTTATCTCACCGAGAAAAGGTGAAAACGGACCAGTTTTAGAAACTCCTTTCTAGTCATAATGTTATGTTTAACTTTACTTCTTATGAGCTAAAAACAATGTCTGTAGTAGTTTTAATCAACAAATCAACATACAAATGTTTAACATGAAGTTACATGTTGAGGTCCAAATCAGCTTTATCTCACCGAGAAAAGGTGAAAACGGACCAGTTTTAGAAACTCCTTTCTAGTCATAATGTTATGTTTAACTTTACTTCTTATGAGCTAAAAACAATGTCTGTAGTAGTTTATAATCACCACATCAACATAAAACTGTTTAACATGAAGTTACATGTATGAGGTCCAAAACAGCTTTATCTCATCGAGAAAAGGTGAAAACGGACCAGTTTTAGAAACTCCTTTCTAGTCATAATGTTATGTTTAACTTTACTTCTTATGAGCTAAAAACAATGTCTGTAGTAGTTTATAATCAACAAATCAACATACAAATGTTTAACATGAAGTTACATGTATGAGGTCCAAATCAGCTTTATCTCACCGAGAAAAGGTGAAAACGGACCAGTTTTAGAAACTCCTTTCTAGTCATAATGTTATGTTTAACTTTACTTCTTATGAGCTAAAAACAATGTCTGTAGTAGTTTATAATCAACAAATCAACATACAAATGTTTAACATGAAGTTACATGTATGAGGTCCAAATCTGCTTTATCTCACCGAGAAAAGGTGAAACGAACCAGTTTTAGAAACTCCTTTCTAGTCATAATGTTATGTTTAACTTTACTTCTTATGAGCTAAAAACAATGTCTGTAGTAGTTTATAATCAACAAATCAACATACAAATGTTTAACATGAAGTTACATGTATGAGGTCCAAATCAGCTTTATCTCACCGAGAAAAGGTGAAAACGGACCAGTTTTAGAAACTCCTTTCTAGTCATAATGTTATGTTTAACTTTACTTCTTATGAGCTAAAAACAATGTCTGTAGTAGTTTATAATCACCACATCAACATAAAACTGTTTAACATGAAGTTACATGTATGAGGTCCAAAACAGCTTTATCTCATCGAGAAAAGGTGAAACGACCAGTTTTAGAAACTCCTTTCTAGTCATAATGTTATGTTTAACTTTACTTCTTATGAGCTAAAAACAATGTCTGTAGTAGTTTATAATCACCACATCAACATAAAACTGTTTAACATGAAGTTACATGTATGAGGTCCAAAACAGCTTTATCTCATCGAGAAAAGGTGAAAACGGACCAGTTTTAGAAACTCCTTTCTAGTCATAATGTTATGTTTAACTTTACTTCTTATGAGCTAAAAACAATGTCTGTAGTAGTTTATAATCAACAAATCAACATACAAATGTTTAACATGAAGTTACATGTATGAGGTCCAAATCAGCTTTATCTCACCGAGAAAAGGTGAAAACGGACCAGTTTTAGAAACTCCTTTCTAGTCATAATGTTATGTTTAACTTTACTTCTTATGAGATAAAAACAATGTGTGTAGTAGTTTATAATCAACAAATAAACATACAACTGTTTAACATGAAGTTACATGTATGAGGTCCAAAACAGCTTTATCTCACCGAGAAAAGGTGAAAACGGACCAGTTTTAGAAACTCCTTTCTAGTCATAATGTTATGTTTAACTTTACTTCTTATGAGCTAAAAACAATGTCTGTAGTAGTTTATAATCATCACATCAACATACAACTGTTTAACATGAAGTTACATGTATGAGGTCCAAATCAGCTTTATCTCACCGAGAAAAGGTCAAAACGGACCAGTTTTAGAAACTCCTTTCTAGTCAGAATGTTATGTTTAATTTTACTCCTTATGAGATAAAAACAATGTCTGTAGTAGTTTATAATCACCACATCAACATAAAACTGTTTAACATGAAGTTACATGTATGAGGTCCAAAACAGCTTTATCTCATCGAGAAAAGGTGAAAACGGACCAGTTTTAGAAACTCCTTTCTAGTCATAATGTTATGTTTAACTTTACTTCTTATGAGCTAAAAACAATGTCTGTAGTAGTTTATAATCACCACATCAACATACAACTGTTTAACATGAAGTTACATGTATGAGGTCCAAATCAGCTTTATCTCACCGAGAAAAGGTGAAAACGGACCAGTTTTAGAAACTCCTTTCTAGTCATAATGTTATGTTTAACTTTACTTCTTATGAGCTAAAAACAATGTCTGTAGTAGTTTATAATCAACACATAAACATAAAAATATTTAACACAAAGTTACATGTATGAGGTCCAAAACAGCTTTATCTCATCGAGAAAAGGTGAAACCGACCAGTTTTAGAAACTCCTTTCTAGTCATAATGTTATGTTTAACTTAACTTCTTATGAGCTAAAAACAATGTCTGTAGTAGTTTATAATCAACACAACATACAAATGTTTAACGAAGTTACATGTATGATGTCCAAAAAAGCTTTATCTCACCGAGAAAAGGTGAAAACGGACCAGTTTTAGAAACTCCTTTCTAGTCATAATGTTATGTTTAACTTTACTTCTTATGAGCTAAAAACAATGTCTGTAGTAGTTTATAATCAACAAATCAACATACAAATGTTTAACATGAAGTTACATATATGAGGTCCAAATCAGCTTTATCTCACCGAGAAAAGGTGAAAACGGACAGTTTTAGAAACTCCTTTCTAGTCATAATGTTATGTTTAATTTTACTTCTTATGAGCTAAAAACAATGTCTGTAGTAGTTTATAATCACCACATCAACATAAAACTGTTTAACATGAAGTTACATGTATGAGGTCCAAAACAGCTTTATCTCATCGAGAAAAGGTGAAACGAACCAGTTTTAGAAACTCCTTTCTAGTCATAATGTTATGTTTAACTTTACTTCTTATGAGCTAAAAACAATGTCTGTAGTAGTTTATAATCACCACATCAACATAAAACTGTTTAACATGAAGTTACATGTATGAGGTCCAAAACAGCTTTATCTCACGAGAAAAGGTGAAAACGGACCAGTTTTAGAAACTCCTTTCTAGTCATAATGTTATGTTTAACTTTACTTCTTATGAGCTAAAAACAATGTCTGTAGTAGTTTATAATCACCACATCAACATAAAACTGTTTAACATGAAGTTACATGTATGAGGTCCAAAACAGCTTTATCTCATCGAGAAAAGGTGAAAACGGACCAGTTTTAGAAACTCCTTTCTAGTCATAATGTTATGTTTAACTTTACTTCTTATGAGCTAAAAACAATGTCTGTAGTAGTTTATAATCACCACATCAACATAAAACTGTTTAACATGAAGTTACATGTATGAGGTCCAAAACAGCTTTATCTCATCGAGAAAAGGTGAAAATGCACCAGTTTTAGAAACTCCTTTCTAGTCATAATGTTATGTTTAACTTTACTTCTTATGAGCTAAAAACAATGTCTGTAGTAGTTTATAATCAACAAATCAACATACAAATGTTTAACATGAAGTTACATGTATGAGGTCCAAATCAGCTTTATCTCATCGAGAAAAGGTGAAAACGGACCAGTTTTAGAAACTCCTTTCTAGTCATAATGTTATGTTTAATTTACTTCTTATGAGCTAAAAACAATGTCTGTAGTAGTTTATAATCACCACATCAACATAAAACTGTTTAACATGAAGTTACATGTATGAGGTCCAAAACAGCTTTATCTCATCGAGAAAAGGTGAAAACGGACCAGTTTTAGAAACTCCTTTCTAGTCATAATGTTATGTTTAATTTTACTTCTTATGAGCTAAAAACAATGTCTGTAGTAGTTTATAATCACCACATCAACATAAAACTGTTTAACATGAAGTTACATGTATGAGGTCCAAAACAGCTTTATCTCATCGAGAAAAGGTGAAAAGACCAGTTTTAGAAACTCCTTTCTAGTCATAATGTTATGTTTAACTTTACTTCTTATGAGCTAAAAACAATGTCTGTAGTAGTTTATAATCAACAAATCAACATACAAATGTTTAACATGAAGTTACATGTATGAGGTCCAAATCAGCTTTATCTCACCGAGAAAAGGTGAAAACGGACCAGTTTTAGAAACTCCTTTCTAGTCATAATGTTATGTTTAACTTTACTTCTTATGAGCTAAAAACAATGTCTGTAGTAGTTTATAATCACCACATCAACATAAAACTGTTTAACATGAAGTTACATGTATGAGGTCCAAAACAGCTTTATCTCATCGAGAAAAGGTGAAACGAACCAGTTTTAGAAACTCCTTTCTAGTCATAATGTTATGTTTAACTTTACTTCTTATGAGCTAAAAACAATGTCTGTAGTAGTTTATAATCACCACATCAACATACAACTGTTTAACATGAAGTTACATGTATGAGGTCCAAAACAGCTTTATCTCACCGAGAAAAGGTGAAAACGGACCAGTTTTAGAAACTCCTTTCTAGTCATAATGTTATGTTTAACTTTACTTCTTATGAGCTAAAAACAATGTCTGTAGTAGTTTATAATCAACATCAACATACAAATGTTTAACATGAAGTTACATGTATGAGGTCCAAAATCAGCTTTATCTCATCGAGAAAAGGTGAAAACGGACCAGTTTTAGAAACTCCTTTCTAGTCATAATGTTATGTTTAACTTTACTTCTTATGAGCTAAAAACAATGTCTGTAGTAGTTTATAATCACCACATCAACATAAAACTGTTTAACATGAAGTTACATGTATGAGGTCCAAAACAGCTTTATCTCATCGAGAAAAGGTGAAAACGGACCAGTTTTAGAAACTCCTTTCTAGTCATAATGTTATGTTTAATTTTACTTCTTATGAGCTAAAAACAATGTCTGTAGTAGTTTATAATCACCACATCAACATAAAACTGTTTAACATGAAGTTACATGTATGAGGTCCAAAACAGCTTTATCTCATCGAGAAAAGGTGAAAATGCACCAGTTTTAGAAACTCCTTTCTAGTCATAATGTTATGTTTAACTTTACTTCTTATGAGCTAAAAACAATGTCTGTAGTAGTTTATAATCAACACAACATACAAATGTTTAACGAATTTACATGTATGAGGTCCAAAACAGCTTTATCTCACCAAAAAAGGTGAAAACGGACCAGTTTTAGAAACTCCTTTCTAGTCATAATGTTATGTTTAACTTTACTTCTTATGAGCTAAAAACAATGTCTGTAGTAGTTTATAATCACCACATCAACATAAAACTGTTTAACATGAAGTTACATGTATGAGGTCCAAAACAGCTTTAACTCATCGAGAAAAGGTGAAAACGGACCAGTTTTAGAAACTCCTTTCTAGTCATAATGTTATGTTTAACTTTACTTCTTATGAGCTAAAAACAATGTCTGTAGTAGTTTATAATCATCACATCAACATACAACTGTTTAACATGAAGTTACATGTATGAGGTCCAAAACAGCTTTATCTCATCGAGAAAAGGTGAAAACGGACCAGTTTTAGAAAGTCCTTTCTAGTCATAATGTTATGTTTAACTTTACTTCTTATGAGCTAAAAACAATGTATGTAGCAGTTTATAATCAACAAATCAACAAACAAATGTTTAACATAAAGTTACATGAATGAGGTCCAAATCTGCTTTATCTCAACGAGAAAAGGTGAAAACGGACCAGTTTTAGAAACTCCTTTCTAGTCATAATGTTATGTTTAACTTTACTTCTTATGAGCTAAAAACAATGTCTGTAGTAGTTTATAATCAACAAATCAACATACAAATGTTTAACATGAAGTTACATGTATGAGGTCCAAAACAGCTTTATCTCACCGGGAAAAGGTGAAAACGGACAAGTTTTAGAAACTCCTTTCTAGTCATAATGTTATGTTTAATTTTACTTCTTATGAGCTAAAAACAATGTCTGTAGTAGTTTATAATCACCACATCAACATAAAACTGTTTAACATGAAGTTACATGTATGAGGTCCAAAACAGCTTTATCTCATCGAGAAAAGGTGAAAACGGACCAGTTTTAGAAACTCCTTTCTAGTCATAATGTTATGTTTAACTTTACTTCTTATGAGCTAAAAACAATGTCTGTAGTAGTTTATAATCACCACATCAACATAAAACTGTTTAACATGAAGTTACATGTATGAGGTCCAAAACAGCTTTATCTCATCGAGAAAAGGTGAAAACGGACCAGTTTTAGAAACTCCTTTCTAGTCATAATGTTATGTTTAACTTTACTTCTTATGAGCTAAAAACAATGTCTGTAGTAGTTTATAATCAACAAATCAACATACAAATGTTTAACATGAAGTTACATGTATGAGGTCCAAAACAGCTTTATCTCACCGAGAAAAGGTGAAAACGGACAGTTTTAGAAACTCCTTTCTAGTCATAATGTTATGTTTAATTTTACTTTATGAGCTAAAAACAATGTCTGTAGTAGTTTATAATCACCACATCAACATAAAACTGTTTAACATGAAGTTACATGTATGAGGTCCAAAACAGCTTTATCTCACCAAAAAAGGTGAAAACGGACCAGTTTTAGAAACTCCTTTCTAGTCATAATGTTATGTTTAACTTTACTTCTTATGAGCTAAAAACAATGTCTGTAGTAGTTTATAATCAACAAATCAACATACAAATGTTTAACATGAAGTTACATATATGAGGTCCAAATCAGCTTTATCTCACCGAGAAAAGGTGAAAACGGACCAGTTTTAGAAACTCCTTTCTAGTCATAATGTTATGTTTAACTTTACTTCTTATGAGCTAAAAACAATGTCTGTAGTAGTTTATAATCACCACATCAACATACAACTGTTTAACATGAAGTTACATGTATGAGGTCCAAAACAGCTTTATCTCACCGAGAAAAGGTGAAAACGGACCAGTTTTAGAAACTCCTTTCTAGTCATAATGTTATGTTTAACTTTACTTCTTATGAGCTAAAAGCAATGTCTGTAGTAGTTTATAATCAACAAATCAACATACAAATGTTTAACATGAAGTTACATGTATGAGGTCCAAAACAGCTTTATCTCACCGAGAAAAGGTGAAAACGGACCAGTTTTAGAAACTCCTTTCTAGTCATAATGTTATGTTTAATTTTACTTCTTATGAGCTAAAAACAATGTCTGTAGTAGTTTATAATCACCACATCAACATAAAACTGTTTAACATGAAGTTACATGTATGAGGTCCAAAACAGCTTTAACTCATCGAGAAAAGGGAAACGAACCAGTTTTAGAAACTCATTTCTAGTCATAATGTTATGTTTAACTTTACTTCTTATGAGCTAAAAACAATGTCTGTAGTAGTTTATAATCAACAAATCAACATACAAATGTTTAACATGAAGTTACATGTATGAGGTCCAAAACAGCTTTATCTCACCGAGAAAAGGTGAAAACGGACCAGTTTTAGAAACTCCTTTCTAGTCATAATGTTATGTTTAACTTTACTTCTTATGAGCTAAAAACAATGTCTGTAGTAGTTTATAATCACCACATCAACATAAAACTGTTTAACATGAAGTTACATGTATGAGGTCCAAAACAGCTTTATCTCATCGAGAAAAGGTGAAAACGGACCAGTTTTAGAAACTCCTTTCTAGTCATAATGTTATGTTTAACTTTACTTCTTATGAGCTAAAAACAATGTCTGTAGTAGTTTATAATCATCACATCAACATACAACTGTTTAACATGAAGTTACATGTATGAGGTCCAAAACAGCTTTATCTCATCGAGAAAAGGTGAAAACGGACCAGTTTTAGAAACTCCTTTCTAGTCATAATGTTATGTTTAACTTTACTTCTTATGAGCTAAAAACAATGGCTGTAGCAGTTTATAATCATCACATCAACATACAACTGTTTAACATGAAGTTACATGTATGAGGTCCAAAACAGCTTTATCTCACAGAGAAAAGGTGATTATGGGCCAGTTTTAGAAACTCTTTTACAGTCATAATGTTTCATTTATTTTTCTTCTATTGAACTAAAAACAATATTTGTAGTAGTTTATAATCAACACATAACAATACAACTGTTATGAAAAGGTGATTATGGACCAGCTTTAGAAACCTTTTTCAAGGCATAATGTTTTGTTAAATTTTATTTCTAATGAGGTAAAAAGAATGTCTGCAGTAGTTTATAATCACCACATCTATGTACAACTGTTTAAAATGAAGTTACATGTATGACGTCCAAAAGTAGCTTTATCTGACCGAGAAAATGTGAAACTGGACCAGATTTAGAATCTCCTGTCTAATAAAAATGTTACTTTTAACTTTGCTTCTAATAAGCTCAAATATGGAAAGGCATTTGAGCATTTCTTAGTCTATGTACTAGCACACACTTCGTCCTCAATAGTAAGACAATTTGGCACACTAGTATAACGACTAGGGTGGGGTAGTGTAACGACTGTGTCTTACTTGTCTTGTTTTTTCCACTACTAGTGCCACTTTTGGACTACTAGTATGCAATCAAACCTTACTAGTAAACTACTGGTCAGCACTAGTGATACTACTAGACCCAAGCAGTAGGCATGTGTCACGCACTAGTAGCCTCCTGCACCCTACTAGTAGCGCAAAAATGCCCACTATTAGCACTCAGTGATTCTCCTTACATAGACTTTGCTGTGGCACTGCGCCATGGCTGCATTTACAGCGCCACGGCAACAAAATGCTAAAAATAAATTATTTTACGGGACAAGGTGATTATTTCTTAACTGAACCTGCGCTGCTGCCTCATGAGGAAGTAGCTGTTCTCTACTGTCAGAGATCTGCACATGATCAAAGCGTGCCGAGAGGCGCAGAAACGGGGGGCATACCTAATCCTCGGTCAGTCTCGTTAAGTGAAGGTCGAGCGCATCCTACAAGCGTAAAAGGACAAGAGAGAAGGTAGCTGTGGTTAAATTGCTTTTTGTTTTTACAAGTTAAACAGGCATTTCGTTAACGATATTGACGAGCAGTGCTCACGATTGTACTTTTAAGTAATTGGCCGTAGCCATGACTGGTAAGGCCGTAGCTAGGGTTGCCAACCGTCCCGTAAAAAACGGAATTGTCCCGTATTCAGAGAAAATATTATGCGTTCCGTATTGAGGTGAAAAGGAATGCTGTTTGTCCCGTACTTCAGCTACAATGAAAACAAGACACAAAGGTGGAGTTATTCTATGTCTTTAAGCTGTGCAGCTGCCTTTTCTTCTCTCATTTTCTCATCCCTCCCTCCTGTTGGTCATTCAATCATGAAACTGATCAATGATCAGCTGATCGGCTTTTCTGTCGGAATTCCCGTCTCTCGCTCTTGTTTGTTTATCGCCCACTTTGCGCAAGAAAGAGGAAACCAGCGGATGTTGCGCCAAACAACAGCAGCACATTTAATAACCTGTTAGAACTGATTTAAAGGTATAGCGAAAGATCTTTCCGAATTTTAGAAAAGACCCGCCCTCTCCAATTTTTTCAAAAATGCACATGCGCAACACTATCTGCTCCCGAGAGGGAACGCCGTGTGCACGAGAGAGCATGCACGAGCCTAGTTCACCTCGTGCATGTCGTTTCCACTATGTCAGACTCACCACCGGTAAGTGAAAATCTATTTACGACAAGCATCTCTATAACTAACTTTAGCATGCTACAGGCCAATTAACAAGCTATCGTCTAGCATCAAACTCATCACACATAATACACCTGAATGTGCGCATGCGCAGAAAGCGAAAACTACCTAGGGACGAGCACATATGACGGCCTTACGTAAACATATCACCAGAATGATTGATACTTAGGTGCACCAATAGTATAGGCTACCCACCCGGAAAAAGAAAATCCTCCGCTATACCTTTAATATGACTTTCTAGTATCAGCTGATGTTTGCTGGAGCCACAGCTGTAAAAGCTGCTGGTCATGATATCGGTTATATAGTTGACAGCTGGTAACTGTGCAGGGGCGGCTGTAGCAAAGTTTTGCGAGGGGGCCAGTTAGGGCATTAACAGGGAAAGGGGAGAACAAATAAATACTTCTCTTTCTTATGCTCATTTAAAATGTCTAGCTTTTAATAAAACAATATCTGAATCTGCAGCAGCCCCTCAAACCCCCCCGCCGGTGTAGCACCACAGCTACAAAAATTTCTAGGGGAAACACTGAGCACTGGTAAGGCATTTTGACCTCACTAGAGCTACTAGTAAGAGACAAAATGTCCACTAGTAATACTAGTGGGGTGTTTTTTTTCTTACTAGTACTACTAGTAACAACGAAGATACTCACTAGTAGTACTAGTGAAAGCCAAAATGTCCACTAGTGGAACTAGTGAGGATGTGTTTTACCTTACTAGTACAACTAGTAACAGCCAAACAGTCTACTAGTAGCACTAGTGAAACTTTTATCATATTAATAGTACTACAAGAAAAGGCCAACATGTCTACTAGTGCTACTAGTGAGGCATGTTTTACTTTACTAGTACTACTAGTAAGGGCCAAAATGTGCACTAGTAGCACTAGTAAGAGGCAAAATGTCCACTTGTAGCACAAGTAGGAGACTTTTACACCTTACTAGTAGTACTAGTGACATCAAAAATGTTACTAGTGGCACGGTTTGTTTTTTACCAGTGTAATTTGTAGAAGAAAGTTTGTCTCACTAGTAAGCTTCTGAACGTCACATGTAAAGGCTTTGGCTGTACTAGTGCGCATTTGCCCATCACTAGTTCTCAACTAGCTTGCCACTAGTATGCAATTACACACTACTAGTGCGTGACTACACACTACTAGTGCAACATTTCTGTAACATGTGAGACATTTCTGCACAATAGCAGGACAACTTTGGGCTACTAGTAGGACAGCTACATCTTACAAGTGAGGCAAAACTGTGCACTAGTTGACATCTGAATGGTACTAGTACTACTGATGCAGCACTAGATGTTAACTAGTAGAAATTTATGATGTCACTAGTGGTACTTAATTGTCAACTGGTGCACAGTTTTGCCTCACTAGTAAGATGTAGCTGTCCTAGATTTTCCGGGAGTGATGAGCCACGTTACGCTGCCAAGAAGGCGACGGTGGGAACCGCCCACCAAACTTCAAACCTGCAGGTGACGTCACGGAGGCTCTGTCCATCTTTTATGGACAGTCTATGGTTCCAACTCTACTATCATCTCTGACAACAAACTTACATGAGAAATTTCTTAATGTAGGTTTTTTTGTCTAAAGAATGTTTGACTATTATGCTACACAGCGTGAAAATTGCTCTAAGAGTTGACCATATCCAACAGTATGCTCACATCTGATCACTGAACATATTCTCTCTCTGCAGCTATGTACTTTGAAAAGGGATGCTGTCAAAGTCTGGAACTCATGTCATACATATGCAGCCACAGGAATGAGTTGAAGGCCTGTTCAGCCTGAATCACAGCCCTCCACCCTAACTGATACCAAGCCATCACAACAACCTGTTACAATGCCCAACCATCCCATCTGGTTCTGTTCTTGGGACAACTGTGGAACATCTGGAGATGATAATGCAAAGAAGGATTCTTCATAAAATCAAAAAAATTATGGACAACCCTGAGCATCCTCTTCATGAGACTGTCATACAACAACAGAGCGTCTTCAGTCGGAGGCTTCTTCAGTTTCACTGCAATACAGACCGCTACAGGAAATCCTTTCTGCCCACAGCTATCATCACCTACAACAACTCCTTATAGAATTAATTATATGAGCTATATCAACACTTAATTTCCCTCTGGGATGAATAAAGTATTTTTGAATTTGAATTGAATTTGAATTAAAATGATAGTGTTTTTTTTCCACTTCATGTCAAAGCAGACAAGGTCGTGCCAAAAAGGGATTCCGCCAATTTACTGTAAAAGGACTGTACCCAGAGGCGGAGCCAGACATTTTATACACCAGGTAAGTTGTGTTAGACAAGCATAACTTTATATAAGAAAACAAATTGTATCACATACATGTGACACATTAAGATCACATTAGATTATTTTTTTTAACCAACAAGGCAGAACAGAACCAGGGCTGTATCTAGACACCAGGACTAAACCACAATTCAACCAAACCCAAAACTGACCCGGGATTAAAACAGGACTGTAACAGTTCTAAATCAGGACTACTTCAGGACTGAACCAAGACAAAACCAGAATCAAAACTAGTTGATAGTAGCACTGAAAATCAAAACCTCTTTATTTTAGCAGCATGAGTCTGTATCTTCAAAGCTTGAGTTTTGCGAACCTATCAATGACATTTTCAGGGTCAATATTATTCAAGTATTCTTTTTCAGCTGTGTTTTGGTGTTCTCTGTCTTTCCTGATTTCCCCTGACCTATCTGAATGATCAGAAAGAGAGTCATTACTATTTAATGATACCTCTATCTTTGTCTCTCTGAGTTACTAGTTTGTACCATATTGTTTTTTAATTCTGCCAAAGAACTACACTATTTATATAACTATTTCGCCTAGTTGTTCAAAAATGCCTGCAGGAACTATTAAATATAGAATTAGAAAAATTACAAACCTAACAAGATACACTTGTGAACATGTTCTAGCGAGTTTTGGCAAACAACTGTCTGTGACCAACATGTCTTTCTCACCTGGATCTTGTTCCATCTCTGTTCTGTCCTCATTCTCCTCTCCCTCTCTGTTCCTCTCTCTCCCTCTTTGTGCTAGCAATCAAGCCAAACATCAAGAACATCAAATATACAGTTGAAACCAGATATTTACATACACTTTAGGTAAAAACACTTTTTTACTGTCAAATATCAAATCAGACTAAACGTTTATTTTTTTAGATTAATAAATATAAAAAAATATATTTGTTAAATTTAAGCATAAAGAGAGTATTGTTATGTATTTTTTAATGGCAAATTGCACCCAAATTGTATTTAAAATTGAGCCACACTTGTGGAGGTCCACAATTCTTTTCCTGATGTCTTGGTTGATTACTCTTGATTTTAACATGTCAAAGAAAGAGGCTCTGTGTTTTGGGGGTGCTTTAATATGCATCCACAGGTGTGCCACCAATTAACTTAAATGGACTCTATTAACCTATCAGAAGCTTCTTAAACTCAGAATGGAATCTGGAGTTTCCTTTTTGATTAAAGATGCAATAAACTTAGCGTATATAGTACTGACTTTGTTTAAACTGCTAAACATAAATACATAATTCTTATATTCTGACATTTAACTAATTCAAAACATATGTCAATATTTATTTAGCTAAAACAAAAAAGTTTAATCTAATTTGTGGTTTAATAGTAAAGAAAAAATATTTGTTTTTTTTCCTGAAGTAACAGGTTTCAAATGTGAATATACTGCGGTATTGAAATTCCTCGTTTTGGATAGAAATATAATGAACGGTATATAAAGCATAATATAATAAAATTTACCTGAGATTTTGCTTTGAAAGAATCCACTTATGTCCATTGGTTAGTACATTACTACATAAATGAAACCAATTTAGAGAGTGCTTTATTTAGCCATGGGGGATAGCAACTGAAAATATCAAATAAACACACATGTAAGCTAAAAAAACAACAACAACAAAAACAGCATTGTTGTTCAGCTTTTCATTTCGCTATTGGTTGATTAGCCCTGACAGAGCTAGCAAAAATACAAGAGCAAGTAACATAATATGGTGAGCAGCGTTACATCAGTCTTTGTGATACATCGTCACATTTAAAGTATGAGTGATTTGCTTTGGTACCTGGTGAAACGTGAGCTCTCCTCTGTCTGCCTGCACTTCTCCACAGCAAATTCGATGGCACTGTGTCTCCCCCCCTCCCTCACATGCGCAAGTGCTGCGCACAAACACATACAGCAGAGTGCCTGAACTCGGATCATACCAAGATTAGGGGGGAATTTACGACTGTGTTATGTGCTTCTAATATTGTGTGTACTTTTTAGTAGCTTTTGTTTTATACAATTTTCAGTCAGACATCTTATTATGAAAAAAACAACAACTCCAAAAGACCCAGAGCTTCTGAAAAAACAACCCGGGCTTAAGCCCAATAAGCCCCCTTTATCTAATAGCATACAGTATCAGCTTTGATTTTGATATATAATTAGTTTTGCAACATGACCAAAACACAAAGAATGCTTTACTCTTGAGTTAATATCTGTGTTTTGCCTTGTAGCATGAACACACAGTACAGTACAACCTTTAGGGGATTCCTAAAGGGATATCCTAATTCCTAAAGGTCAATAAGTTAAAAAAAAGTTAATAATTGGTTCCACAGACTGTATTACATTAATTTTAACACCCTATATTTTACCGCAAACACGCAACTATAGTTAACTTTCTAAAGAAGGAGCAATCGCTTGTTTGCTAACGGTAGGGAGCTACAGTAACATCAACACACTGAAACTATTGTATTCAGAATATAAAATATTTTATAGCACTTTTTAATCTGTGATTGTGTGTTAAAAGTGTTCACAAGATACCAACATTTCGCCAGCCGTCTTCTCTGCACCAAATAGACCAGGTGATCCAGACAGATGTGCTGTGCATGGAGGGGAGGGGCTGTGTGTGTGTGTGTGTGCGTGTGTGTGTGTGTGTGTGTGAGTGTGTGTGTGTGTGTGTGTAGGTGTGTGTGTGTGCGTGTGTGCGCGTGTGTGTGTCTGTGTGGGTAAGAGACATCAGTGAAGGTGTCCCCCCACCCATTTGAAAAGTAAAATCTAATAGGCGGAGCGGTTAGTGCTTCGTTTGTGCAGATTTGTGCAGGTAAAATTATCGTTTGTGCTGCTTTGGTTTTTGAGATATTAAACTTTATTTTATAGGTCATTCAAAGGTCACCATCCCCCCAGACAGCTCCAAAACGGACCAAAATAGTCTACTTTTTTAGTGCTTCGTTTGTGCTGATTTGTGCAGGTAAAATTAACGTTTGTGCTGCTTTGGTTTTTGAGATATAACAAGTTTTATTTTTGCGTGATGACGTCACCGTCCCCCCAGACAGCTCCAAAACGGACCAAAATAGTAAACTTTTTTATTGCTTCGTTTGTGCTGATTTGTGCAGGTAAAATTAACGTTTGTGCTGCTACGGTTTCTCAGATATAACAAGTTTTATTTTTGCGTGATGACGTCACCGTCCCCCAAGACTGCTTCAAAACGGACCAAAATAGTCTACATTTTTAGTGCTTCGTTTGTGCTGATTTGTGCAGGTAAAATTAACGTTTGTGCTGCTACGGTTTCTCAGATATAACAAGTTTTATTTTTGCGTGATGACATCACCGTCCCCCCAGACTGCTTCAAAACGGACCAAAATAGTCTACTTTTTTAGTGCTTCATTTGTGCTGATTTGTGCAGTTAAATTAACGTTTGTGCTGCTACCGTTTGAGATATACACTTGAAAATGTTTTTCAAATGGTCGTGTGCCTTTTGTGTATAAATGTGTTCAATAACTTGATTTCCTTCTGGGATCGATAAAGTATTTTTGAATTTGTTGAATTGAATTGAATAAAGTTCTGCAAGAAAACCTTGTCTCCTTATGTTTTTGGGATCTAAATTTGTTGCACATGTACATTAATAAATTTTACTTGTTCAATTATGTTCCTTTTATAAATTCAAGATTTTAGTTCATAAAAAAAAACATTCACATATCGAGGAGGCGAACCCTTGACAGAAGTTATAGGCTCTGCACCTGCTGCACCTGTCTTAACCACTGTCTTACACCTCCCCCTGCTGAACAAATGAGAGATGCTAGACATATGTTAAAGTGGATCTTTCCTATTCAAATATAATCTTTATTGAAATAAACAATCTGCATTGCCATCATTTTTACAACAAACGAACAAGCTAGCAGTCTTTGCATCAAATAAAGGTTTGGCAGGAAAGGTATTTCAAGTAGTTTTTGTTTTTTTTACAACCCTTTTTATTTTTTGAACAAGGTAAGAGTATATTTCAATTAAACTTTAGATACTGAGTTAATACATGGTATAGTATACATGTTTTTAGATATTGAGCAAACACACAGTGTAGTACACATCGTAAAATTCACTGAATCAAGTCAGAAACAGTGATTTTTTTATTTATTAACATTTTTAAAAACGGTTACTTTTATTTGCAGATTCAAAAAAAAACATTTAATAAAGCACTTAAAAATTAACCAGTACACTGGACCAAAGTGCTGTACAGTACATGTTAATGTATAAAACAACATTCAGACACAGAATAATACCAACAATGAAATTTAAGTAGCCCTATGTGCTACTGCACTAAAAATTCCTGTGTGTAGGTTGGAGAACTGGGTTTTTATCTCCATGCTGATTATATAGCGTAGGTCAGAAGTAATCATTTGATCCATCCTACTCATAGTTTCTTTTAATTCTGATTTAGATGCCTCAAAAGCCATCTGTAGACAGAGACTCAATTTTTGCAGTCCTTTGCAATTCAAAAGGGGCCATATTCCAAAATGGCAAAATAGCCACACCAGCTGCCCCGGTATGGATAGAGATGAGTCATCAGCTAGAAAACAATATGTCAGCAAAGGCCCTGTACACTTTTGTGAAGCTGAATAGACATAACATCTGGTCAGTTTTGGAAATCAGTGATCAGGAAAGTGATGGTGAAACAGAGGTAGACTCCAGTGGCATTTCTTCTGGACAAGAAAACTGTCAGGCCTTTCAGCTTGAGGTACCTTTACCTCCACATATAATAAGACTAGCAAGTTACTTGCCACTCTGGACAGGAATAATGGTCCCTCTCTTCAAAAGCACCAGCATCACAGCAAGCTCAGCCACTGTTGAAGCGGAGTTCAAAAACATAAAACATGGCCTTTTTAAACATTAAAACTTGCCTATCCGAGCTGACCGCTTCATTGCTCGTCATCTTTCCTTCATCGAAGGAAATATGCGGATTTGTTCTGCACAAGAAAAAAACAAAGATGAGGCAACAGTGGACTCACTGACAGTGACAGATATTAATCCAGGATCCATGACTACTCACAGTGCAGAAGAGAAAATAAAAATGGATGCTCAACAATTTGTGGGATCTGATGCAAATGTTAATCTACTTGATGAAGATGCCTTTGAGAACTGGAGGGGCCAAGCTGTTCCACCAAAAAAAAGGAAGAGGACCTCCTACCTCTCTCCTTGTACTGAGTGGCTCAATGCAGATGAATCTTTTGGGGCCAAAAGAGTGAAGTTGGGATTATTAAAAAATGGAAGCCTTCACCAGCCTATTAGATTTGGGGAATCACCAATCTCTGTAATCAATACCTGTGGATTTGACGCATTAGTTCAGTGCTTATGTTGTGCCTTCTGCGACACCTCAGCATTTCAAAATGCTGTTATGAAAGACAGCGAAAACCCAGTCTTGCAGTTGGTGAAAGCCATTGCCACAGATGGTGTTACCCAACAAACCTACAAGAGGAGGGCAGAGCTGCTTAGTGCAATGTTTGAAGCAGTCGAATTGAGGTTTGGTGCCCTCCAAATTGATGCTCAGTGCAACATCTCCACTGTCATTGAAAAGACAATGAGGAACATTTCAAGTGTTTATTTCACCAAATACTGCTCTTCACAATACTGCTATCTCAGTAAAGGGATGATGAGGGGAGTGCCTCTTGTTTCTCCTACCATTTCTGTCCTCAAAGGTTCTTGTATGGCTAATCTTGGCACTGCTGTGGAAGCAGGACTCAGCCTACCTGAGTCTCCCTGCCTCAGGCCAATCTCCAATGCATCTCTATGTCCACTAGATTTCAAAACAGAAGACAGCACCTCAGGAAAGGAACTCTGTACAGGGACAATTACTCACAGCTACAAGATTGGAGATATAGTATGGATCGATACTGATCTTGCAAACAAAAAAGAGGTTTCCTTGAATGAATGTCCTGCCGATCGGGTTCTCCAAGGCAAGACTTTCACTTTGAGGGCATTGATTGCTTTCCAAGGAAGCTTGTCCAGTGGTGGTTTGGGGCACTACACTGCCTACTGCAGGTGAGCTCCATGTGTCTGGGAGTTCTACGATGACCTGGCAAATGGAGTGGACACGGCATCTGAAAACCAAAAGTTACAACCCCATGCTGTGTTATACACAATATAATTAGCATTGCTTGTATTCTGTCTTTTGTTTTATTACTGTTACATGTGTTCATATAGCTAAGTTGTGTTATCAGCATGTTCAGTCTTTCATATAAAGTCATTTTTCAAAATCAAGTCACTTTTGCACTCTTTTCTTTTTCAACAAGGTATATTTGCTTTTCAAACCCAGTCAACTTCACCTGTATCCTCTTGAAGGTAACATTTTTCTTTCACGTAGTATTTATTATGTGTTGATCTCATGAGCAAAGTCACGGGTCAGCCAACTTTTCAGTTCCAAATAAAATGGCTAGAGCTGCAAAAAAAAAAGATAGAATTTATAAAGATGTACTAAACAATTTGTTGTATTTTGAAAGATATGGAAATGTCAACTAAAATTATTGTTATTTTTGGAATTACTTTTAGAACAAAATGAATAGCCACAGTGGAGGGGCTAAAGAGCCATAGGTTGCTCTACAGCCTAAAATCTAAAAATCTGCATTTTAGACCCCTGGCCTAAATGCTGTAGAACATCCCCCTTTCCACATGTAGGTGGTGTCGGCTTCTTCTCATTGTATGCTCTGGAACTCGCTTTTTTTACTCAGAGAGGGGAGGGGCGCCGAACTCCAAAACCCCAGCGGGAACTGTTTCAAAATAAGACCCAGAGCTGAGAGACAGAGAGTAACAACAACACACACAAACAACAGATATCTGTTTTTAAAGGACACACCTGCAGATGGGAGCCAGACAAGATCTGACTCCCTCTCTTACAAGGCTGTACCATTTTTATTTCCAAAAGAACAAAGAACATATCACATGACTCCTCTCTCCTCCTTCTCCGTCTTGACAGGTCATTTATTTTCTCCAGGTCTCCTGACCGTACCATGAACTGGGTTATAACATGAATTAGAGTTATAGCTGATCCTCCCTGCTTTCAATTCATATCTTTACTCAAGAGTTTGTTTACTTAAAACCTTCAACCCTATAAAATACTGGTAACAGAGTCATGTTTTACTACCCTGAATAATATAAACAGGCCTATTACTTCTAAAGCTTAAAAAAGATATAATTAAAACATATGTACTGCATAATAAAAAATAGCCTCAAAAAAGTAGAATACAACAGTGGCAATCAACAAACATCCTCAAAGTAGCACTTAAAATCGAAAAGTAACATATAAGCAAACATACATTTTCTCTAAGACAGCAATAGTAAATGGCCTTCATTTCTGTAGCGCTTTATCTAGTCTTTGAGGACCCCAAGGCACTTTACAGTAGGCTATATTCAGTCATTGACCCATTCACGCACACATTCACACACTGATGGCAAACTTTTGGATGATAGCCACAGCTTCCCTGGGGCACACTGACAGAAGCGAGGCTGCTGGACAGTAATAATAATAATAAACTTGTATGGTTAAAAGCAAAATCATACAAACTGACTGAAAAAACACTATAGGTTCACTTCAATCACTTCACCTGTGATGCCAGTTTTAAGAGAATCAAATGCAAATTTTAGTCTATCTTGTGTTCGTTTCAGCTCTGGTTTAAAAACCACCACCATATGAACCTGTTTATGTTCTGAAACATTCATAAAAACTAATACCACAGCAAGCACAAGAAAAGTGGATGTTTACATAACAGAGTTCTACAGCTGTGTTTAAAACCACAGAACCACAAACAGCAGTGTTATTATGGTGTACGCTGTAAATAACTTTTTGAATATATCAGAAACCGTAGCAACACAAACGATAATTTTAACTGATCAAATCTGCACAAACGAAGCACCAAAAAAGTTGACTATTTTGGTCCGTTTTGAAGCAGTCTGGGGGGACGGTGACGTCATCACGCAAAAATAAAACTTGTTATATCTCAGAAACCAAAGCAGCACAAACGTTAATTTTAACTGCACAAATCAGCACAAACGAAGCACTAAAAAAGTAGACTATTTTGGTCCGTTTTGGAGCTGTCTGGGGGGATGGTGACCTTTGAATGATCTATAAAATAAAGTTTAATATCTCAAAAACCAAAGCAGCACAAACGATAATTTTACCTGCACAAATCTGCACAAACGAAGCACTAACCGCTCCGCCTATTAGATTTTACTTTTCAAATGGGTGGGGGGACAGCTTCACTGAGGTGTGAAACAGAGAGCGAGAGACATGCGTGAGTGACAGAGAGACGAAGAGAGAGCAGCTGAACGAATATACTGCATGTTTTAAATAGCGTAAAAAAGAAAAACGAAACGCAATATGTGACGGTCGATGTTGATTTTTTTTTCTTTTTTTTTGGTCGGTGTTGAATCCGTGGCGGTCAGAGTTTAATCTGTGGCACACCGCCACAGATTCGTCTATGTGTGGGAAACACTGACGTGGGCAGGTTATAGGTAACGGAGGGAGGGGAATAACAGTGAGCTCATCAGTTGTTTCCTAAAAATAAACATTGTTCACAAGTCTAGCTAACACTATGTTATGCTACTGGGCTAATGTCTACTTTCTGGGTTTTTTGTTTTTGTTTTGTTTTTGTTTTTTGTTGGTTTTTTTACATAAACGCAACAACTTAGAAGCTCCACGCCTTCAATTTGGAGAGTCAAGCTCTTCTTGTTGCCAAATGCCGATCAAGTGGTTCTTCCAATGTACGCTGAATGCAACAAACTAACCAAAAAGGGCTTAGGTAATTTACACACTGTATTCTTTTGAATGTGAATTGGCCCTTGAGTTTTATGTATTTATTTACACAGAAAATGTACATCTGTCAACATTACTGTTTATTCTCAAGGGTTGGTTGTCTTGTTTTCCCACATTGCACACTGGCATACAGAAAAACATACGTTGAGTATGTTTTTCTGTATGCCAGTGTGCAATGTGGGAAAACAAGACAAATAAAACACAATCATTTTGCTTCAGGCTTAGTTGCACCCAAGTGCACATCATAGTAGAAAAAATTTGTTGTGTCTAAATTATAACAGGGTATGGTCAATAAATACCAGAAAGTCATGATTTCATTCTAATCCTATTTATCTTACACTGTTTATTTGTCTTACTAGTTAGGTCAAGCAAACATACGTTGAGTATGTTTTTCTGTATGCCAGTGTGCAATGTTGCACAAACAAGACATTAATAAAACACAATCATTTTGTCAGGCTTAGTTGCACCCAAGTGCACATCATAGTAGAAAATAATTTGTTGTGTCTAAATTATAACAGGGTATGGTCAATAAATACCAGAAAGTCATGATTTCATGAAATCTAATCCTATATTGGATCTGTACATCTGTTTATTTGTCTTACTAGTTAGGTCAAGCAAACATGGTATAATCCTAATAAGTCTTGAAGAGGAACACATTTCTGATGACGTGATATCCATCATTTGCATCAGGGGAAGAAAGCTTCTGGAGAGTGTCATTAAGGCTATCTCCAGAGTGACGTTTTCCTGGACTCATTTGCCACAGATGAGAAGATGCAGATGATATGGGGGGACCACAGCGGGAGTTTTTCAGGTTTGGATACTGCAAGTAATTTATATAATGTCTAACAACTTTGATTTTTTTCTGGAGAACTAAACAGTAATACAAATTCCTTTCTCTGGATTTGAGTAGTACAGACCTCTCTTGGTATCTTTGAGGGAAAGGCTGGCCAGGTCTTTCTTACTTATGACCAAGCAGCATTAGAGCAGCACAATGCTTCAAAGGTGGAAATCTTATTGCATGGTCAATTGCGCATGGAGGTCCATGTATCCGTACCCTGGATACCAGCCTCTTCCAGCTGATGTGCGGCCAGGAGCCGACTGGCATGTGCTGCCTGACCCAGATGTACAAAGCAAAGTCAAACAAGTAATTAATAATCATTTTACAATTTACTGGGATTTTGAACAAACAAACAATTTATTACTTCTGGTCAAAGTTGTCAAAAGCATGAAATAGCATTTCATTTCTAGTAAACCATAACATGCCAAGCTACATTGTTCTCACTCAGACCTCTCTCTAAGATCCAGCAGTGTAAGAGTGCAGAGGACCTGACTGCCATCCAACAAAACTTGGGGGACTGGATTGCTGAGTGTGGCGTCCCAGGCATATTTAATGCTACAGTGGAAGACATGCCGAAACCTTATGCATATGTAGTGAAGCACTATATCTTTCCCAGGTTAACACATGAAATAAGCTTTACTGTTGCAACAACTACAAAATACTGTCAATACGAAAAGATTACTTTCTGTATGCTGACATTATCACATTGTAAGTTAATGTAAATACGAAAAAAATCAAATTTAATCTGTGTCTAATTGACATTTTTGAGTTAAAACATGTGCACAATATTGTGTCTTCAAGGAATTATGTAAACAAAAAGTTTGGAATCACTGAGAAATGTTAATATATTTATTTGTTTATATTGGACAGAGATGTAAGCTTGTATTGTTTAACATTGATAAAAAATAATAATGTTGTTGTTAGAAATTACAAATTATTTGTTTGTAAAACTTAACATAGGTGTAGTTGTCTGAGGTCCCCCCCCCCCCCCGGTCATAGCTGCTGCAACTAGCAAGCCCTTGTGAATTTATAATTGAGGAACAGTGATTTCATGAAGTAAAAACAAAATTTCAATTTTCTAAATATCTGTAAACTTCTGCACAGTAATGTACATGTTTGATCTCTGTTGCTCAATAGAACAGCTAAGATGATACATGGGAAGCTGTAGGACGTGGTCAAGGACAACTGGATTGGCTTCCTGCCTTTGTTCACTGACATGAAGGAACCTCTGTCAAAGGCAGCCTTCAAGGCCATCTTCAGTTACAACTACAGCATTAGAGGAACCAACCATTGTGAGGCAGAGGAGGACACCATCTTCAGCTGGGAGATGGTTCTCAACATGATTGAAGGTACAGATTCCCTGTTAATTATTAGAACTGCAACAACATATTGGCTAATCATATGCTGATTGAAAAATAATCACAAGTTATTTTGATAATCATGTAATCCTTAAGATAAAATTTCATGCAAAAATTGCAGATTTACTGGATAGACATAGGTTATTTTTTGCTTTTCTCTGTTTTATATCACATTAAACTGAATATTTTTGGGTTTTAGAAAAATAAAACAAGACCTCACCTTAAAAATGTATTTTTTCCCCCAAACTTCTGTTGGCAGATTAATCCATAATGAAAATAACTTTTGGTTGCAGCCCTAATAATTATGAAACCGTAACAATCCAATTTTGCACTTGACAAATAATATGTAAACTTTAAATGTACACAAGACATATACTCCCATATGTTATTCTAAATGTTTTACTTATTTAGGAAAATTAAAGTTATCTTATGCCAGTGTAGCCAAAGCAGTTGGAACAAGGGGAACATAGAAATGTTGATTTCATCAGTCATATTTGCATTCTTCACATCCTCCAAGGACATTTGATTTTAGAAATTAATACGAATGTTAATTTAGATGTACTACTTTTTTGGCTAAACTGAGATTTGAAGATCTATTGATTTTTGTCACTGGAGCGGATGAAGTCCCTACCCTCGGTTTTCCAAGGAAGCCCTGCATCGACTTCTATGAACAGGAAGCAGGCCATCATCGTTTGCCCTATGCATCTACTTGTGCAATGTGTCTTTACCTCCCTAGAGGTATCACAGAGGAGGGCAAACTGCATGAGATGCTTTTCCAGGCCACCAGAGACTCATTGGGATTTGGAAAGGTTTAGCTCACAACAGCAGGATTGGAATTAGTGTAGGAATGTAACAAATTCTATTTGCATCCATACTCTGAACATCTGTGTGGTTTTATTATGTTCTTTGAACAAAGTTTTAAATTTCTCTTTTACACAGCAGGTACCTTTCCTTTAAGTTTGCTGCTCCATCCATTGCATTTTGCAGCTGTTGCTGCTGTTCAGAGGTCAGGTTATAAAGCGGTTGTGACACAGTCACTATTGGTTCTATGTCTTCAGCGTTTGCGTCTAACTGGGTGAGCTGTATGCCATGTCTTGCCAAGGCAGTTTCCAGATTTTCTTGACTGTACGGGTCATCATTATTTTTTGGTTGCTATGGTGGCGCACAGTGTTGCAGCGGCTTCTCCAGCTCCCAGAATTAAGCCTAATTTGTTGCCCTTTGTGGGCACTTTTAGCACTAATTTATTGCTAAATTCCCGGCTGAAGTACAGCTCAACCGAACTGACAGACATCAGGGACAGTTCGGTTATTATAATTTCACAAAAACTTAAATCTGCTCTCGGAAGCCAACGGCTCCTGAGGACAACGGAGTGGCGCAGCAGGATTCTGGGAGCAACGGGCAAGAGGAAACGATGCCCCCGAAAACAGAAGAGAGGAAAGCGGGCAGGTGCGCTGGCACAGTTAAAGGCTAGGAGACCGCCGATACCAACTCTCTTTCTGGCCAACGTCCACTCACTGGATAAAAAACTGGACTTGTTACGTCTGAGGCTGAGTGTTTATACAGAGATGAGGAGCTGTGCTGTTCTTTGCCTAACTGAAACCTGGCTCAACAACAACATGCCAGACTCAGCCTTCCAGATCGAAGGACAGTTTTTCCGAGCGGACCGCGACCAACGGTCGGGTAAAACACGGGGAGGAGGACTCTGCGTGTACGTGAATGAAGGTTGGTGTACGAACTGTGGACTGGTGAAAAGCTCCTGCTCTGAGGCGACTGTGAAATGTCGGCCGTTTTATCTGCCACGAGAGTTAACTGCAGTGTTCGTCACCATTGTTTACATTCGACCGGGTGCAAATGTCAATGAAGCATCAAAGGATCTATTTGACACCATTAGCTCTTTGCATACAAAGCACCTGGAGGCGTTTTACATGGTTGCGGGGGACTTTAACCATGTGAAACTGACGGACACTCTGCCAAGTTTTCCCCCATCTTGGCCTCTCCGACCACATCTCCATACTGCTGGGGCCAGCATACCGCCCCCTGCTGAGACGTATCAGGCCAATGAAGAAGATGATCACTGTGTGGCCCAGAGATGCGGCCTGTGTGCTCAAGGACTGTTTTCAGTGCACAGAATGGCATGTCTTCAAAGAGGCAGCTACACATGAGGGAGAGGTGTACCTGGAGGAATATGCATCATCTGTCCTTGGTTTCATCTCCAATTGTGCTGATGATGTCACCACCACCAGGATAATAACCTACTATCCGAACCAGAAAGCCTGGCTGAACTCTGAGGTGAGAGCTCTGCTGAAAGCTAGGGATGCTGCGTTCAAGGCAGGTGAGGCAACAGCACTCAGAGAGGCCCGAAAAGGACTGACTGCAGGCATTACAAGGGCCAAAGCCACATACGCCCAGAAAATCCAGGGTCACTTCACCACCAATGACCCTCGGCGCATGTGGAGGGGCATTAAATACATCACGGACTACAACACCAAGGATGCACAATGCCCAAGAGACCCCTCCTTGCCAGATGCACTCAACCATTTCTATGCCCGCTTTGAGTTCCCTGATGTCTCCCCCAGCACCATACTTATACCACCCTTCAGTGTATCAACCCTCACAAACCAGCAGGGCCCAGAACAACATCCCAGGGCGGGTACTGAGGGACTGTGCACACCAGCTGGCTGAGTGCTGGCAGACATCTTTAACACTTCACTGTCACTGTCATCTGTCCCCACCTGCTTAAAGACTGCCACAATTGTCCCCAAGTGCTCGACAGTGACAAGCCTGAATGACTATCAGCCCATAGCTTTAACCCCGGTAGTCATAAGGTGCTTCGAGAGGTAAAGAAAAAGAGCTGACCCCTAATTACCAAATGAGACGCATATGGCCATCAATGTGCCATAAACTATTAGGAAATGGCACATGGAATGTTCTCCTAGCTACAGTCTGACTCCATCTCTGTGCTGCAGCAGCTGGATCAATGTGGTTTGGGGTCTCTCGAACTCTTCTTCTTGAGACTACAAGAATGCAAGTACTTAGTAGTAGTCATCATCTGAATGAGTTGATAATTCAAGATAATTTTGTACAATTTGTATTTAAAAATTGATTAAACCAAGGGATTATATAATATGCTTACTTCTGAGCCTGATCTTGGAAACTGGTTGTGGAGTCTCCTGACATGCTCTTCAAGGTTAGCATCACTAATGGGAGGCTCTCAACTATATCTCGCATAGCCTCTGTGCTAATAGTGTCTGCAAATCTTCTCAGGTAAGCAATGGAGATGTCAATAGCGTGCACTTCTCTTCGACCTGCATATCCTTGGCGAAATTCTCTTTCAATTGCAGTACATCGTCTTCTAATGCGCCCTAGGACAGCGTCCGCCATATTGGTCCTTGAACTTCTGTGAAATACTATGTGAAGCAATGACCAAATCAGCCACCGATTGGTCAGAATTTCAACCAATGAATTTAAAATAAGTAGCTTCCTTATACGCCCTCATTCCCAATTGACACTAGTGGCACTTAGCGGCCAATAGTGGCATTAGTGGCCTCTAAGTGCCCACTAGTGCTACTAGTGGCCTCGGAGTGCCCACTAGTGGTACTAGTGGCCTCGGAATGCCCACTAGTGGTACTAGTGGCCTTGGAATGCCCACTAGTGCTGCAAGTGGCCGTTAAGTGCTATTAGTGGGCATTTAGAGGCAACTAGTGGACACTAAAATCAAATGACATCATGTTTCGAAAAGAGTATTGTGTTCAGGACAGTGAATAATTATGGAACATAGGCATACACTTGAATCTGAATGTCAAATTCATTATATAATCAATGAAAAACCATTGTAGGTTATGTAAAAAGGTAACACTACCAGTTACAATTTATTTTTTTGTAGTAGTTTATAATCAACACATAACAATTAAACGGTTTAACATGAAGTTACATGTATGAGGTCCAGAAAATCTTTATCTTGCCGAGAAAAGGTTATGGACCAGTATTAGAAACTCTTTTCTAGTCATAATGTTACTTTGAACTTTGCCACTAATGAGCTCAAAACAATGTATGCAGTAGTTTATAATCAGCACATAACCATACAACTGTTTAAAATGAAGTTACATGTATGAGGTCCAAAACAGCTTTATCTCGCCGAAAAAGGTGATTTTGGACCAGTATTAGAAAGTCTTTTCTAGTCATATGTCATTTATTTTACTTCTATTGAGCTAAAAACAATGTGTGCAGTAGTTTATACTCAACAAATAACAATAGAACTGTTTAACATGAAGTTACATGTATGAGGTCCAAAACAGCTTTATCTCACCGAGAAAAGGTGAAAATGGACAAGTTTTAGATAATCCTGTCTAATCATAATGGTTAATTCAGTTTACTTATATTGAGCTAAAAACAATGTCTGTAGTAGTTTAAAATCAACACATAAAACTACAAATGTTCAACATGAAATTACATGAATGATGTCCAAAACAGCTTTATCTCACCAAGAAAATGTGAAAATGGACCAGATTTAGAAACTCCTGTCTAATAATAATGTTACTTTTAGCTTTTCTGCTAATGAGCTCAAAACATTGTCTGTAGTAGTTTATAATCACCACATAACCATGCAGCTATTTAACATGAAGTTACATGTATGAGGTCCAAATCAGCTTTATCTCACTGAAAAAAGGTGAAAATGGACCCGTTTTAGAAAATCCTGTCTAGTCATAGTGGTTCATTTATTTTACTTCTATAGAGTTAAAAACAATGTATGTAGTAGTTTATAATCACCACATCTATGTACAACTATTGAAAATTAAGTTACATGTATGAGGTTCAAAACAGCTTTATCTAACAGAGAAAAGATGAAAATGGACCAGTTTTAGAAACTCTTTTCTTGTCATAATGTTTCATTTATTTTAGTTCTATTGATCTAAAAACAATGTTTGTAGTAATTTATAATCAGCACATAACAATACAACTGTTTAACATGAAGTTACATGTATGAGGTCCAAAACAGCTTTATCTCACCGAGAAAATGTGAAAATGGACCAGGTTTAGAAACTCCTTTCTAATAATAATGTTACTTTTAACTTTGCTTCTAATGAGCTCAAAACAATGTCTGTAGTAGTTTATAATCACCACATAACCATAAAACTGTTTAAAATGCAGTTATGCTGTTATGTGTTTCTGGTTGTACTCTTCGTGATTTTAATAAGTTATTTTTTCCGTTCAAGAGAGCATTGCCCCGACAGAATCCATCTTAGAAATGTTGGAGATGATGGAGATGGAGGAAATCCCAGCCTTCGGGCAGCCCAGTGGTTGCTTGATGCCATCTTCCACCCCCTCCGGGTCTCAGCGTCGGACAGGTCCCGGCGAGTTTAACTTTTTAAATGTGACCTTTACATTTATTAACCTGGATTATGCATTTATTTATAAGCATTGTTTGTCTTTTTTCCTCCAGGTAAAAGAAAATGGGCTGTTGTTGACTTGGGCACGGTGTTGGACAACATGAATGAGGCCGATGAACGCTTCGCCGCTGTGTCCCAGGCTAACGTTGGTCGTTTGGTGGACGAGATGCGGGTCGCCCGAGAGACGGATCGAAGTTCAGATGACAGGAGTTGGCGCAAGAAAAGGATTTTAACCAGTCTTTTCTTGTGGGTTTCCGTGACCTGGTTCAGGCAGTGTCAGACAGTCACAAATAATCTGCCAAACAGTTGTAAATATGTAAATATTATTTTCTGTATTCCAATAAAAGTGTGTAGTGCAACAAAAATGTGTCACTAATCCACCCATGGTGGTTATGCTTTTGGGGGGGGGGCACAAAACGGATGCACTTGTCTATGGCATGTTCACTGTACTGAATATTTAGAGCATTCCCATTAATTAAGAGGCAATTATGAAAAGGAGTGCTATGTGTGGTGGTGGTGGAAATAAAATGTATTGTAAAGGTGAATGTATAACAGTATACACCATAAGTAGTGTTAGCTTTTACTGCAAGGCTATTTTTTGTAGTATACCGCTGGGGTGAAAATATCACAATAGATTCCGTTCTACAGCTACGTATGACATGGAACAAAATTCAAACCTTAAAGCTGGCAAACGGTGGCATTCAACCTTATTTAAAAAAAAGGTGCCAAAAATAATCTGCCAAACAGTTATAAATAGGCTATGTAAATATTTTCTGTATTTCAATAAGTGTGTAGTGCTACACACACTGTGTCATTAATCCACCCATGGTAGTTAGATATTTTTATTGGGGACAGATTTTGTAAGTATGATTTAAAAATAATCATGTGCTAGTATTAATTGGCAAATTGTTTAACTGTGTTTGGTCATGGAGAGGGCAAGGAAGAGACAATATTAGAAAAAAATCAAAACTTTATTTCAAAGAAAACTTTATTTTATGACTACTGGTCTAACAGGTGCAGCATCAGAGCATCAGACTTAGCTTTACCCCCCTCATTTCCTGCGTAATGTGTTGGTGCAGCAACAGGCTCTAGAGCAGCCTCTGGGTCAGTCCATGCATTTTCATATGTCTCTCCATGGCTCTTACACAGATTATGTCGTGCACAGCAGGTCAGAACCATAGATCGCACCAGATTGCTGTCACAGTCATTCCTTTTAAGAAGGCAGCGCCACCTTCCCTTCAGCCTGCTGAAAGCATTCTCAACGACAACACGGCCTCGGCAGAACTTTTGGTTGAAGTCAAGCTGCTGCTCTGTCAGTCGCTCATCAGGAAAATGGATTTGTTCAGGCATCAATAATGTCTCTGCTGCTGCACAAAAGTCCTGTACACACCTACAAACAGATGTGGTGCTGACCCCAAAAAGATGTCCGATGCTCCTGTATTCTGAAACTGTAGCAAGTTTCCACAAGGCAGCAGCCACTCTCTTCCTCAGGGGCACACACTCACGGAAAGATGTGTCCCTCCACTGCATAGCTGGGCGCAGCTTGTTGCACAAGAACATGAAAGTTGCTTCAGACATCCTGAAGTTCTCCAACCACAGCGTTTCCATGAAAAATAGAATCCCACCACTGAGATGCTTGGTCGAGTGTCTATATTGCACGTCCAAGGAGGGAATACTGTTCAAACAGAGCCATCTAAAACAAGACACATATTTTAATATCTGGCAGTGCTAACAATTTCAATTCAGTTTATTTATATAGCGCCAATTCACAACAGATGTCATCTCAAGGCACTTAACAAGAAGTCATTTCAATACATCTATACAAACATTCCAATCAGTTAAAAAGATTCCTATTTAAGGGATCCCAGCAGATTGCGTCAGTCATTGGCGTGAGGTTGGGCAGACTTTCCAACTACAGCAATCCTTCAGCAATCCCTCATACTGAGCAAGCATGTAGCGACGATGGAGAGGAAAAACTCCCCTTTAACAGGAAGAAACCTCCAACAGAACCAGGCTCAGTAGGAGCGGCCATCTGCCACGACCGTCTGGGGGTTTGAGAAGACAGAGCAGAGAGACAGAAGGAACAGAAGATCTGATATAAGAGAACTTTCTATGTTACAGAAAGTAAAAAGCTGATAACTAATCAGTTTCTGTTTTAGAACTTCTGGTCCAAAGACAGCAACTTCTGTCTTGTCAGAATTTAAAAGCAAAAAGTTTATACTCAATACTGAGTCCTCCTGAGCTGGTGCCACTTGGATGCCTTCTGGTGATGAAAAAAGAGTAATATTTAGTTTGCACATCAGGTCTCTTTCCTAATAAATTTACAGGACCTTGTTGAGAAATAAGAAAACCATGTTTGAAAGCTCTCCCAGCTGAAAACGAAGAGGGCAGATAAAAATTTCTTTTATAACCTGACCGGAAGCAGAGATAGAAAAAACATGGATGTGGTTGTAGTGCTGTGTTTTTCAGGATGGAGTGAGTAGCTCCTGAGTCAATCATGAACTGCACAGATGATCCTGAAACATTCAGAGACAGAATAGGTAAGGCCTTACATGCTTCTGAAATGAGGTGAGCATAGGTACAGAAGAGATAGAAATTCTGTAAAAGTTGAGAGTACATTTATTTTGTTGTGTGACAGTTTAATTCTGTAGTGCATGTGGCAACACTTAGAAACAGTGAACAATCAAGAAGAATGTAGTACATCATGCGTTCCATTATGTGAAGAAGCTTTGACCATTATTCTGTGAACAAATATCTATGTGGAAGGGGTTTCATGCAACTCATGTTTCAATAAAAACTCTATGCTGACATAGATCTGGGCCCAGTTAAGAGAACTGAGCCCAGCGAACAACGTCTCGCTGTTAAAATATATAATTGTTGTTTGTTGTTCTCATTGCTCCTTTTTACAGAAATGAACGAGTACGCTGGAAGGTGAAATAAGAGCCTGAGATAGCCCAGGGGTCATAAAATTAAATGGGTGTCTATTCCTTTAAGAGAGGCTTTAAATTAGAGTGAAAACACCTTTCCAACAGTACCAGTTGGTGTCTGTTGTTGTTTCTCTAGATGTTCAATGGGTTCTTTAATCAAGGTGTGAGGGTTAGTTTTATTAATGCAGAAAGCAGATTCTTCCTTGCAAAGAGCAGAAGTTTAATTGGAAATTGCAGATTTTTCATTGCAAACAGTAGGTTTTGTATCACAAAAAACAGTTTGATTATCTCTTTCAATGTGATTGGATGTGTCTGTGTGTGTTTGTGTGCGTGTCAGACCTATCCATCAGTTGGCAAAATGGAGAATTCTCCTTTCTGCTCATTACTGGAAGTCAAACTCTCTAGTCAGCTAGCCCAGCTGGCTTGGTGACGGCCTCTCCGTGTCGCTGATGAAGCCGGGTGTGTCTGGCCACATTGGTCTCTAAAATGTCCACGTCTCCCACAGCAAAAACAACGGGTGAAACTGTGGTGAAACTTTGCGGTGGTCAGCTGACTGCAGACGGCTGTGGTGTTGCATTCTGTGGCTTTGTCCACTTCTGAAATGGCGTCAGACTCTCATTCTGTGATCCTGTGTCACGGCTGAATACATTGTTATGGCCGCAAGATGCAAATCACTTTCTCTTTTTGTCTTTAAGTCATTTTCTCTCCTCTTTATGAGTTTCTCAGAATGCAAAACATACTTGTGCAGTTCAGAATAGTTCATTCCTTGGTCCAGTCCAATATATTTATCAGTTACCTCGGTCCGCAGCTCTGGAAGCAGCTGAGCCAGAATTCGAACGCACACAGCCACACAAACATTTTTAAATACATTTATGTTATTAATAAATAAATAACAATAAATTGTTGTAACAGCAATGTCTCTGAGTTTTGTTTTTCACTGTGAAAATGTAATGATTTGTCAATGCCAAGAGAGTACCGCTACCTTTTCCCACCACTTCAAGCACTGATTATAACACAAATAGGGCTGCAGCTATCATATATTTTTGTAATTGAGTATTCTATAATTTTTGTTTATATAAGTGACCTCTTAAAATGACCATGCAATTGTTGGTTATTCCTCAAAATTGTATTTTACAAAACTTTAACTCTTTTGATACAACTTCACATAGTCTATGGCCACACTCGTTCAAATGTCTGTTGTTAGTGCAACATTGTCCCTTAAGCACACTCTTCAATTTAGCTGTTATTTCTGTGTACCTTTGTACCATTAAATTTGTTAAATGTCTTCTTGAGGGAATGGAGTATTTGGCAAATAAAAACTTGTGTCATAGCCTTAAATCCTGTGTTCTCCACAGTGGCTTGCATGTCTGTGATGAGCATAAAATGCTGTTGGTAAAACCTGCAGCTTCTTCTGCAGTGCACGAGGGAGCTGTCCGGAAAAGCTGTAAAGTACTGTGGGGGATAAAAAAACAACAACCTCACATACAAGTAAATCTATATGCTAATGAATGCAGTTTTGTCCATACATAGCATTTGTGGTGAGGGCAAGGGCGTAGGTTTGTTTTTAAAATTGGTGGGGACAATAACCATAAACATAAGTATGGTTTGAAGATTGGTGGGGCCAATAAAAAATCATTCATATATAGGTATTTATCCTTCTGACGTTTTATTATAATATACACTGTGGTGTAATAACAGGTGTAAAAATTTATTTTGTTTTTCAAACGGCGCTGAAAACTATCCTTAGACTGTTGTCTGCGAATAATCATGTCTATCCACATCATAGCACAAAGAATAATGTTGGCTCTATTAATAATATGTTCGCCCCAGAAGAAAAACGCGCAACAAACAAAACAAACGCCTTTCCCTTGCAACCCTCGCCGTTCTGTGCGCAGAAACTTCAACTGTAACTTTACTACAGTTCTCCATTAAATAAGTACGAGCTGTGCAACATTCCAGAGAAATAAAAAGGGAAATAATTTATTGCAATGTTATTTTCCGTTTTTCTTTTTTTCTTTCTTTTTTTTTAAACACAAGCAGTATACAATTCACATTGCTGACCACTTGTTGCAGACGCGCAGACATTTTCAACTTAACGCAGAGTTCAGGTAACTGAATCAATCAAAAAAAGATTCCTATTAGAGCATCTGACTGATTATCATCTCAGACCTGGAAAGTTACGGAGGGATTGGAGTGCATAGTTGCGGCGGACACAGACCGATGGTGGTTTTAAATCAACGGGCGGGTTATGTCGGGATTTAATCTGAAGATAACTGTGGGTAAAGGGTTGGGTTAAAAAAATCATCTTAATGCATGGGGGTTGGTAAAATTGTACCAGTGTAGAATTCTGCAACAGTAAATTGTATACTTTTGCTGCAATTATTTTGTATTTAAAACATATGTGAGGGAAATTAGATATGCAAGCAGAAACTATGGTGAAACAATATTTATTTTTATGCAGCTTTGATGCTGCCATCCTTACTCGCTTTTGACACTTATGTGTCACCCATGTTGCACCTGAGTCCTAGAAAGTTCTCCTTGCAGCTTTGGCGCTGCTAACAAGCAAACATAGCTGCAGAGTCTCTCACCTGACAGCAGGGAAAGGCACAGCCAATCACATTGGCCACATATGTTACGGGAGGTAGGAATCCAGTAAAGAACGTAATTAAACTCTTTCTGCACCTCTAGATGAATGAGACGTTGACAGATCGGTATTTTTATTTCTCTTTTTTGCTTTCTATCGGGTTTGTTTTTCTTTTCTCGAGGAGATCAAATTATTGGTGGGGACAATTCAATAATCGCTGGATATTGGTGGGGACATGTCTCTTCCGTCCATGCTAATTCTATGCCCTTGGGTGAGGGTGTGTTTTGGGTGACCATATTGGAAAGAGACAAATATGGGACATGAATGTCATGAAGGACATTTTCTAAAAGTTGTTTTAAAAAAGCTAAAATTGTATGATTATTTCTATTAATTTACTATCCTTTTTTATTTTTAGATAAAGCCTCAGTCTTTAGTAGTAAAGCTAAAAAATAGCTTATCAATTTAGTTTTACACAGTGACATAGTATATCTCTTTGTACATGTGTACAATATTGAAGTTAGGCTATAATTATTTTACAAACTCAACATTACACCACCTTGGACATAAAAAATAATACAAATACAATTGTTTGTAACTCCCAATAAAGCTCTTTTTGTAAGAATGTCCACATGCTGGTTGTGCAGACGGCGCTACTACAGTTTACTTCCCACTACACGAAGTTTGGACCTTTTAAAGATGTGAATGTGAGGTACGTTTCGCCCAACTGCCAGCAAGTGAGTGGTGAGGTGAATATGGTCTTAATGCGCCGTCAGTCTGCTAAGAGGTAGAGGTTGAGCCGAGAGGCGCACAGGCAGCTGCCGCAGAGCGGAGAATGATTTGATTGGAAAATTGCGCTGCACATTCAGATGCTGGACACAGCTTCGATCTGCGTGATGTGGGATTTAAGTTGAAAAAGCTGTGCAGTCCTGAACAATGCGGGATATCTTGTCATCCTGTGGCATGTGTGTGCGTAGGTATCTTTCTGTAGAAAGACCCGCGCGGTAGAGGTGAAGAAAGTTATAGGAGTGAGACTTTAGTAAAATTTCCCTCCTGTTGCTTGTGCCTCGTCATTTTTAACTAATAATATCGGCTAAATGCATTACTTTGCTCCCAGTCCGCTTGCAGAAGTCGCATTCACGTGACGATGTTTTCTCATCAGGTGCATCGTGGAAGTACAGTTATGGTACGCTAAGTCAATTTGACATGATTTACACTGGACAACGTAATCCACCTTGCGTAGCGTAAAATGGTCCCACACCTTAGACATTTTCTGTCTTTTTCACACTGTGGCCACGTTTTCTTCCATTGGTAAAGGAAAAAAAAATACTTCACTCGTGTCCCTAGTGTTTGCTTTGGGCAATTATTAATCAGATTAATAATTTTATGTAAAAATTACCAAATTTAGGGGCACCACCTGGATTCCAGGAATACAATAGCCAAATTGTTCAGTCTCAGTTTGTGTTTATGATTACCTGCCTGATAAGGCTGAGGTAATTAAACAATATATGAAGGAATAAGTTCTTGGTGTTCCTGAACAGCAAGTCACTACACATGTAGGTGAAATAACAACAATGGTTTTCCAAAATACAAGAGTTTATTCCAAAAACAATTCACTTTCAGTTAACATATTTTAATCAACAAACTCACCAAACTAGTAACACAAAACTTAACTACTGTCACAAAGGCAGCGATCAATGGAAGATCGCTGCTGGGAAGATGGATGTTCCAAGTGCAGAGTGAGGATGCAGCCAAAGGTCTTATTGGAGCGGAGGAGATGGAAGAACCAGGAACTCGTGATGCGAGGAGCTTGGAAAGGCTATTAGCCGTAGGGAATCGTCGGGTCTAGAATACTACTCAGGTTGGAGTCGTAGGAGCTATGCATCACAACGAGGTTGATGACTGAGCGCCATAGAGGTGAGTGACGGGAGCTTTTGAGTGTTTGGGAGGAGGAGAATCGCATCAGAAGCAGCTGCTTGGAGTTGGGTCTGATGACTTCTTGACAACTACTAAGAAAAGAATAACGATAATAAAACTCACACTCAGAAGTAAAACAGTAAAAGTCATAAAAATGCACAGAAATAGAAACAACAATAAATGATAATGATGTCACAGTTCAGAATGAATATGTTTGCTCAAAAACCAAGGCTTGTATTGAACAGTGTTGGGAATAAGGCTAAGTTAGTTTTAAACTAATTGCGATTAGTTTAAGACTAATCAGCACATTCTGGTTTGTTTTCAAACCACCAATCCACAATGCAAAGCAGAAGTGAAGAAAAACATTGTTTGGAAGAAGCAATATTTCATTAAACCATTTGCTGAATTAGAAATCAACAACCTTTAGATAATTGATTCTATTTAATGGATCGGTCACCGCAGTGATTGATCTAATTTAATATTTACACTTTATGTTGACGTTAACGGCAGTACCAATTATGTCGATATAATTTAGTATTTTGACTTACCAAGAAGGCGGTCTCAAAAATGACTTAAAAGATTAGTTTGAGTGTTTAAACTATCCGTTTTAAAATCTTTATTGTTCATGAATAAAATGCTGTCAATGGCAGGCCCACGTGGTTCGCTAGAGCATGTAGCTTACAGCTAACTCACGTGGTGCTGCTTAAAGTCGCTCTGGATCATTTATTAAACATCAAAGAAAGAAAAACTGTCAGATTGAGTTACTCAGGTTGCAAGATATAAAACGACTTTCCATCGGAAACCTCGAAAATCACTGTTTAAACCTCCAGGCCTGTTTATACCCAAACAATAAATGAAATCTTACCCAAAGTAACAAATCACAGTGAAACAAACAACCCTTAAATCTTGTTTAAACTAACCTAATCTCGCCTCTGCCCAGACAGACCTTATTGAACGGTCAAAGTTCTCCAAGTCGCTCCGTGGATGATGGGCAAAGCTAACGCAACGTTAGGCGGCAGGCTAGCAATAGCTGCGGTTGGTTAGCAGCGGTAGGCCGTATGGCGTTTGTAGCGTAGCAGCCATGGAGCTGGAACGTCGTTGTCCTCTCCCCCTTGCTTAAACAGGGGTCGGCCAGTGTGGTGTCTCTGTTGCAGGCCGGCACCGGTCTAGGCCTGATCAGTCTTTTTTCGCACTGGACTTAGCTCCTGGGTCTTGGTCTTTGTGCGCTGTGGGACGCTGGGGTCGGGCGTTCGGTCGGACTTGCGGGTTGACTCGCCGGGTAGTGGGCATGCAGGGCAGGTGGGTGGGGGGCTGGGTATGGTCGCTTGCCAGGCCATTGAACAGCAGTGGTCGCTCCGCAAGGGAATGGGGCTGGTGGATGTCGGCCTGGTGGGTTGGCCGCCCGGGGCATCGGTTTGCTCCTGGTCTGGGCAGGTACGTCGCCGGGGTTTGGGGTGCGGGGGCCTCCGATGCGCATGTGGCGCTGGGGGCCTCCTTTGCTGGCGGGGAGGCTGTTGCTATCTAGTGACGGGTGCTCTCCCCCTATGAGGGCACTTGGACGGGGGGGAGGGCTGTGCGGGAGGAGGGGGGGCCGAACTCAACCTGGGTGTATAGTGTCATTTGTGTTCTGATAGTAGAGCAAATGTCAGGGTGGGTTTAGTTCTCCTTCTGGGATGGGGCTGGGGGCACTGCCTTGGGGTCCGTGGGGCTTGGTGGTGCTGTGGCCGTGGGTCCCGGGTTGAACGTGCCATGGCCTCCCTCCCCTGGTGGATCCTGGTTAACAGTGGTGCCTATTGGGGTCAGTGGGGGAGCTGGCTCCCTAGGAAGGCATTTTGTCTCCCAGTCCTTCCCTCCCCATCCCCGAACACCTCTGTCGACCCGCTCCATCACTTTACCACTCATATAAGGTCTTGGGGCATGGGCGAGGAGGGGTTTCCCTCCTTGCTATCCCGTGGCGGCCTGGGTCCCAACTTTAATATACAACTTAGACACTCCCACTTATAACATTTTCATGAGACACACATGTAGGGACTTTGGGGTGGGCACACTTTTCGGCATCCAGAGGGGGAGCTGTTCAATCAGCTTCACCTCTGGTGCCGGTGCCCACTGTTAAACCACCTATAGACACTGAGGGCTCGGGGTGGGGGTTGGGGGAGTTGTGGCTGCCTTCCCCACATCCCACCCCTCTGTTTCAAATGAACATTATAACAACACGCATCAACACCATACTCGAGCGGGAGGATAGAGGCTAAGGGTCTTTCCACCCCCCTATTTGATATGGGCCATCAGGGGTTGGGGTCCAGAGGAGGGACCGGTGGTCTGGTCGGGGTCCTAGGCTTTTGGGCTGCTACGCCACTGTGGGGCCCTTGGCGGTCTGCTTGTCTCTGTCCTAGAAGGTAGGGGATCCATCTCCCGGGTCCGGGGGCTGGTTGCTCTACTGGGGCATCGGTGCCTGGACCTGGGAGCATAAAGTGTGTATGGGGTGTGTGATTGAGGGTACAGCGTCATTTCTTGGGTGTCTTGGTGAGTCAGTGAGAATGTATGTGTTTAAGAGGGAGGGAACGTATGACTGTGTCTGTATGTCTTTGTCTACCTGTCAGGTTGGGTCTTGGGCTGCCCTCTGGCCTGGCGCACCTTAGGCCTTACATTTAATGGGGGGCCTATTTCCCCTCCGTCACTCCCTGACAGTGACGGATACCTCTACCCACCAGTGCATGGATGGCTCTCTGTGTCTCGGGCTTGGTGCTCGGGCGGCACGCCGATTCATCCCTGGTGCGTGCCTGGCCGGGCCTGGGTCGACCAGGGTGTTGGTCAGCCGCCGCGCCGAACTGGCCCCGCCTTGGGAGGGGCTGGTTTGGGTATTTTTCTGTGGTAGCTGTTGGGAGGCTCAGTGGGGGTCGGGTCTGGTATCGCCACTTGGTTTTCCTCTTCAGTGCTTCGAGCTTGGTCGGTTCATTGGTGGGTTTGGTTGTCCTTGGTTACATGCTTGGTGCTCTGCAGTGTGCGGGAGTGAGATTCGGGAGCTGGTTGAGCTCGGTGTCCGGGTGCTGGCTGGTCTTGGCCTGGAGATGCCGTCCATCCGCTGGGGCCATGGCATGAGGCAGGGGAGCCATGGGGTGGCAATCGCCCCTGCGGCCTGGCGGCCCTTGTCGGTATTCACATATCTTTTTGGGGGTTGTGGTTGTGTAGTTCTCAGTTTGCATTGTTTGATTTGTTTTGTCGTTGTTTTTTCCCTCTCCCTGCTGTCCTGCTGGTGTGGAGGGAGATGTTTCATGTTTTTTTGTGTTTTTTCTTTGTTTCCCTTCTTTTCTTGTATCATCAGCTTACCCTCTCCCTCTTAACCTTTTTCCCTACCTCTCCTCATCTACTTTCTTTCTTCCCCTTTATTCTCTGTCTCTGTGTCCCTTGCGCAGTGAAAAAACCCCCACAGTAATTTCTAATAAACATTTATTACACATTTATATCAAGCGGAGTACTATAGCAAAAGCTGTAATTTTCCACTTGTGATAGTAAATCTGTCGGGCTTGTACTTGGTACTCAGACACCAATTTTGAGTTCCACACTGCCAGACAGGACACGGGAAAACATTTTTAATAATCACATGATCAGGCTCGATTTCAGATCACATAATCGGATCGGGACATCCCTAATAAGAAGGGTCAAAGCCGCTTCCACCTCCTGAGAAGGCTGAGGTCCTTCAGAGTGAGAACCCATCTACTAATGAGTTTTTATCACTCTGTTGTTGGCTCCATAATCCACTTTTTTGTGGTTTGCTGGGGTGGAGGCAGCTCGGACCAAGACAGGAAGAGACTGAACAGGCTAGTGAAGAGAGCCAGCCCGGTCCTGGACTCTGTGGAGGAGGTTAGTGAGAACAGGATGTTGGAGAAGTTGACCTCCATCTTAGACAACTCCTTTCACCCGCTGCACCTGACTGTGGAGGCTCTTAGGAGCTTCTTCAATGGATGGTTAAAACATCCACGATGCAAAACAGAATGTTTTCATAGATCATTTTTTCCCACTGATGTGAGACTCTATAACTCCACTCTTTAAATGCTGTTGGCTCATCACTATCACCTCTCAGTGCAATATCCCATTGTGTATTGAATATTTATATTTATTAATGTGCAGTTCCTTTGGTAAACTCATTTTTTGTATTGTGTTATACTTATTTCATCTTTCACCAGTGGTTTACTGCTGTCTGTCTTTTTCCTCTGCGCCTTCTTCCTATTCTTGTTTTGTAAGCTGCCGTAAGCATGTGAATTTCCTCCAGTGGGATCAATAAAGTATTTCTTATTGTTTGAGAACTCAGATCTATTTTAACATATTATACAGCAGATTCCAACGAACCTAAAATCTGATTTAAAAAGGTTTGATGGTAACACTTATTACTCACAACAAGACAACTCCTGCACATTATATTGTGTAGTATTTATTGCAAATCTTAGCTAAGTGTGCATGTCAATTAGAATTCTAAAACTCAGTTTAGATGTCAACTACACCTCCCGCCTAGAAGTCTGTGGACAACTTAAATGTTGTCTCATTTGTCTCACCAAATTACAGAGCCAGTGGGTACTTACACAACCTTTACCTAAATAGAATTATTATGTCTGGACATTTGTCCCACAAAAACGACCATCTATCTCCAAGCTTAGCAGTGATTGAGCTAAGTTGAAAGCCCAATGGAATCTGCAAAAGGGTTGTGTGGGTCTTGACTGTGATAAATAAGACTTCTCCAAATGTATGGCCATCTAAACACATCTATGTTAAGAAGCCCACACAGCCATTCAAGATGGTCAAGAATGTTGTCTCCTTTACTTTGCTAAGGCATAATAATAGTAGTATCAGCTAAGTGTTTGACAATCCCTTTACTTTTCTATTTTTTACTGTCCTTGACATTGAAGCGAGTGAATTACGTGATTAAATACATAAGTGAGCATTGAGAAATTATTCACAGAGAAGATGTTAGGGAGAAATTTACTTGAGTGATGTAGGTCAAACTGAAACAGAGGGGCATTTTAAGAAGCGGCTGGACTGTGCAAGTGGCTGTTCAAGGGCTGAAATTAGTGGCCTTTTGTACCCCACAATTACACACTCATTAACACATTTAGTTCCCCTTGATTCATCACCCAGACACACAGAACCACACATGAACATAAACTCTGTGCCGTCACAAGTGAAAAAAAATTGGCAGTCACGTGGCATGCGAGGGTGCACTGCATCTTTCAGCCACTCTAGGATCCTCAGGTGGCTTTAGCTGCAATCCTTAGCCCAGAGGGGGACTTGACAAGCCAGATTGACCTTGTCTGTTGAAACAGGTATAATAGAATAGAATTAATAGAATAGAATAAACGACAGAGAGGTGAACATTACTCTTTAAGGCAGTGGAAGATTAGGAGTGATGATTTGCCCCTCCTTCCTAGAAAAAGAACCACACAGAGAATGTCTCCCTGCTTGCTTTCTCTGTTTTAAAGCTTAAAATCTGTTACATTCTTACTCAGCCAGACTGAGTCAGACTTCTTTTGGCTGTGCTCTCACCTGCAGGATCATATATCAAAAACCCAGCTCATCTGTCTTGCTAAGGCATGAGGGCAACAGCAATGCAGTAGATGTACCATAGGGATGGGAGAATTGGATAAGTAAGGGGAAGTAGAAAGTGGGACAAGAGGAAACTGAAAGTAAGTTTCTTTTTGTTTATTTTTAACTTTCGAAACAAGAACTCAGCAAAAACTGAATTATTTCTGACTTGAAAGATCTAGTTTTTATTTGCTCTCTCCACTTTTCACCTGTAGGGACAAGTAAGTGAGTGTGAGTCAGATTTTTGCTGTATTTTGAGTGTGAACAGAGATGTACAGTAAGTTTATTTTGACAAACGTGATTAAAAGTGAAGATGAACAAATAAAATCCCACAATTTGAGTAGCACACTGTGTGATTGTTGGCCCACTTACCGAAAATCATTTGTTGTGAAAAAAGTATCTGGTTGTGAGCTTGAATTATTGGTCTGTTGTCATTTAGTGCAGCAAATACACCAACCACAAATTCATCAGTTCAAGACCAAAGACATCCCAGGGCAAATCTTCCATTGTGTTTTATAAATTACTTTCATTTTAAACTTGTATAGAGTGAAATGTTCATCATCATTCCGTAAAATGTATGGCAGGTTTAGACAGGAAATAGTAGTGTGGAGCCATGCATCCCTTGGTTGTCCATTCCAGTCCTCAAGGGATGTGTCCTGCTAGTTTTACATGTGTCTCTGCTCTAACACAGCTGATTCAATTAATTTGCAAGGGATCTAAATTTAAATGTCTAATGAAGGAATGGAACAAAGGGATGAAACATCTGGGGAGATACCTCACCAGAAGTATCAGGTGAGGTGTCTCACGTGGTGAAGTTATGGTAACTATACGGGCGTCTGAGTTCTGAATTAGTTGTAATCTATGAGTGAATTTCTGAGAAAGACGAGAGAAAATGAGTTGCAATAACGAAAGATGAAAGTATGCAGTTTTAGTAATGTTCTGAAGGTAATTCCGAAATGATTAAGTACAGTCTCTCTCTTCCCACACTGATTATATTTTGCGTTGCATTTTGGGTTTTGTCCAGCCTCTGGCTGGGCCATTTCATGGTCAGCCCAAAGCTAACTCTTTTGTTCTTTGTTCCTGCGCACGTGGAGGAGCTGATGTGCACCTGTCTTGCTGCTCAGCTCCATTGTTAACCAAAGCTAACTTCATTGTGCTTTGTCCCCATTTGTCTTGTCTTTTGTTTGAGGCCCCTGGAGTGAGAGATTAACCCACCTCCCGGTGCCTACCCCCTTGAGCATACACATCTGCGCATGCCTTAGCTTCTATCTATTGGGAGAAACTAGCACAAGACTTTCCCCTCCCTTTTTATGATAAACTCTGTTTTGAAGTGATTTTCTGATGCTTATTCTTTGTTCCATCCACATATTCATTTTCTAAGATCGGTATTAATTTGGTTTGCATGCTGTTGAATAGATGGGATTTATTGACGAAAGGCTTTGGCTGGATCTGTTTCCTTAATTAACCCCCTGTTATCTTAAAGAGAAGCTTTCTGTGCTCTTTTAGTTGTATGTATGCAATTATTGTTCCACGGTGTTTGGAACTTCAGAAGAGATGGGGTGTCTTGTATTATAATTTGTTCCACAAAGTGCCGAGCACTTTAATTAACAGATTAAAACTTTTTAATTTTTAAAATATTGATCATAAATATTGATGGATATGTAAACCCGACATTAATCGTACTAGCTCTGTCAAAACAGGCTAATCAAGCTCTTGAACCAACACTTATATATTTACAGTACATACTCCATATGGTCCAACTACCTCATCAGCATCTAGTTCTACAGAGGTCCACTAATACCTACTAACCATTTGGGTCACGTGTGCTGAACCAGGGAAAGAACTAAAACATGCAGGATATCGGCCCTGGAGGACTGACTTTGAATAACACTGACCTAGCCAATACCCAAAACTCCCCAGACATATTTGACATTTTTGATAATATTTGGGGAATTGTATGATTAATTTTGCTTTTTTATGAATTCTGGTTGAAAAAGTATTTGATCAGGGGACATGTTAATGAAAGGATATTATTCTACATGTAGAAAAGACCATCTGAGAATATTTCGGCAATTTGTTGATGTGTAATACATTTTTTTATTAAATTAATAAATTGTGTCAGTATTTTGTGAAATAGCTGTCAATGCTTTTTTCAAAAAAGCATTGAATTTTAAATTCAATTCAAAAATACTTTTTTGATCCCAGAGGTGAATTAATTGTTGTTGTAGCTCATAGAATTTTTCCTTTAAGGAGTTGTAGATCATGATGGTTGTGGGCAGGAAAGATTCCCTGTAGCAATCTGTGTGGCAGTGAAATTGAAGAAGCCTCCAACTGAAGACACTCTGTTGTTGCAGGATAGTCTCATGAAGAGGATGCTCAGGGTTGTCCATAATTCTTTTGATTTTATGAAGAATCCTTCTTTGCATTATCATCGCTCTCAAGAGATTACAATCTCCACAACAGACTTGTAGCAGATTTGCAGCATCTTGCTGCAAACCTTAAATGACATAAGCTTCCTCAAGAAGAACAGTCTGCTCTGTCCCTTCTTGTAAGCTGCTTCACTGTTGCACCTCCAGTCCAGTCTGGTGTCCAGGTGAACTCCCAGGTATTTATACTCCACAACCAGCTCCACTTCTTCACTCATGATGGAAACAGTATCTGACTTATCCCCGTTTCTTTTGAAATCTACAATCATCTCCTTTGTTTTGATCACATTCTAGGTAACATGATTGTTTCCACACCACGTCACAAAGCAGTCCACCAGCTCTCTGTATTTAGCTTGTGGTCCATCTCTAATACACCTGACAATTGGAGAGTCATCTGAGTATTTCTGCAGATGACAGGTCTCTGATTTGTACTGGAAGTCTGAGGTGTACAGAGTGAAAAGGAATGGTGAGAGTACGGTCCCCTGTGGTGCTCCTGTGGTGCTGACCACCGGGTTTGACACACAATCCTTCAGTCTCACAAACTGTGGTGTTTGTCAGGTAGTGGTTGATCCAAGTGATTGTTGAGGGCTCCACCTGTGTCTTGAGGTGTTTCTGACAAAGCACATCAGGCTGAATTGTGTTAAATGCACTGCAGAAATCAAAGAGCATGATCCTCACAGGGCTGCCTGCGTTGTCCAGATGGCAGTGGGTTGGTTGTAGCAGGTGGATGATGGCATCTTCAACTCCAACTCCAGGACGATAAGCAAACTGCAGCGGGTCCTGATATGTTCTTGTTTGGTTATTCAAGTGGGCCAACAGGAGTCTCTCCAGGACCTTCATGATGTGGGATGTCAGGGCTAAAGGTCTATAGTCATTGATGACTGATGGGTGAGCTCTCTTTGGTACTGGAACAATGCATGATGTCTTACACAACACTGGGACCGTCTCCTGGGTCAGGCTAAGGTTGAAGAGGTCCTGCAGAATCCCACAGAGCTGATCTGCATAGGTCTTTAGGACTCTGGGTCTGACACCATCTGGACCTGCAGCCTTGTTCTGGTTCAGTTTATCCAGCTGCCTCTTCACATGACTTTTAGAGATAGACAAGTGGAAGGGGGAGCCAAACTGGGTAGCAGCATCTCCTGACTTGGTGAAGACAAACTAGTGGAATCCAAAGAGTCCAAGACTGAGGTGAAGGATAAAACATTCGAGGTGTCACAGGAAAGCTGAGGGTCAGAGGAGGGTGGGGTATTTGTTTGGTTCGGGATAGGAAAGGAAGATGCTGAGCTAGTTCCTGAACTGAACCTGTTGAAGAATGTGTTCAATTCATTGGCTCAGTCCAGACTTCCATCTGGATAAATGAACCCCAATGCATTAGATAGGATACTCTTTACTGTGCTTAAAGCCTGTGATAGATTTCATTCCTGACCAGGCATCTCTGATATTGTTCCTCTGTAGTTTGTTCTCCAGCTTCTTCCTGTATGCCTCCTTGCTGTCTCTGATTTTGACCTTATATCTCTTCTGCATACTCCTCAGTAATTCCCTGTCTCCCTCCCTGAAGGTGCTTTTTTCTTGTTTAGCAGTTCCTTCAGGTCACTGGTGATCCAGGGTTTTTTATTAGGGAAGCATCTCACTTTTCTGGTGGGGATGATGTTGTCCACACAGAAGTTTATATAGTCAGTCACACACTCAGTCATGGCATTGATGTCCTCTCCATGTGCTTGGCAAAGAGTCATCCAGTCTGTGGTCGCAAGATATCATGCATTTCTTATTCCGCAATTCATTCCTGCTATCCAGCTTCTGCTAGTTAGCCGATGCATACATGCTGATGATCATAAGGTAAAAACCGTTGCTTAAACCATCATGCATGAACTGAGGAGTATACAGGGGATCCAGGCACCAATTCAAGAAATGTATGGCAGGATGGAGGGTGAGATCCATCTGGATGAACTCACACCTGTTTCCCTTTGCTATGGCTTGCAAGAATAATTGAGACCAGTGTAATCAATAATTTAATTATTTAAGGTTGTGTTTAATCCCTGCTAACTTTTGAATTAATCCTGTTTTAAAATGTTTTGAAATATTCTTGTTTTAAGATTTAAATAAAAGCATGAGCCCAATCATCTGTCTCGTTTATCAGAATAATTACTATAGAATGAATAAAATATATCACACTGTGTGATATATTTTATTTATTCTATAGTAATTATGCAAGTGAAGTCTTTTCCAGGGTCAAGATTAAAGATGGGTCAAGACACAGGTATGCAAATAAGACTAAGGTAAAAAAAAATTAATAAACAATAATTAATCCAGACACAAATTCAGATCCTCCTGTTTTTATAGAAGTGGAGCGGAGCTTCTATATAGCGCACAGAGCGGCTGACAGCGCCAAGTTCGTGCGCTGTGAAATGTGCTTGATTTATTTAGAAAGTCTGTAGTGTTTTGGTGGAATTTTCTTTAACAAAAAGGGGATTATGGAATGTTCTGAAAACATCTGAAGTTTTCATTTTATTCCTCTCAGAAACGGGCTCGTTATTGTCAGTCTTAGTTTGTAACTTTATCACTGGATTATTTCAGCCGCCACAAAAGAAAAAAAATGTTGGAATGGGAAAATGGATTTTAATAAGAAATCAGAATTGAGCATTTAACCTGCAATGGGAACATAGCAGTGCTGCTCCTGCTCCTGTTAGTCAGCAGGGCTGCGGTTCTGCTCATATTGTTTGAATAAATCTTTTAGCGTTTGGTCTTGCTGTTTAATTCTGCATTTGGGTTAAAAGTTTTTGCTTCAAGACAATAACGTTTATGTCACTGAGTGACCAGTGGCTGGCTGCTCCAGCCAATGATGCATTCACATACGTATTTACGCAGCTAATCAATCGATATTTGTGCTACATTTCAAGCATCCAGCGCAGACTGTGAAATAGGCTTTAGTTTTTTGAATCATATCAACACAGCATCAAAAATTGTCTTGAAGTGGACCATTTGGATCAGCTGATGCGCATAAAGTCAAAGCTGCAAGCAGATGAGGCCATTCACCTCCACTGGATATGTGGAGAATAAAGTGAAAATAAAGTGAAATTTAAGTCCTCAATCAGATTTGTGCTTATCTAGTGTCATTTGTAACTGTGTGTCAGTATAAATGAGTCAACTCCTTCCAGTCATTTAAATTTTCACATTCCTAGAAATACTGGGCGAGGAGGAGGAGTTGCAACCATTTTTCGTTCTGATTTACTAATTAGTCCCAGACCAATTGATAGCTACAGTTCTTTTGAACATCTAACCCTTAATTTTCCTCATCCAAGTTGCAAAACATTAAGACCATTTTTGTTTGTGGTTTTGTATCGTCCACCAGGCCCTTACTCTCAATTCTTGGATCAGATCTCACATTTTTTATCTGATTTAGTATTAAATACTGATAAGGTTATTATAGTGGGGGACTTTAATATTCATGTGGATACTGAAAGTGATAGCCTAAATGCAGCCTTTAGTGCTATTTTAGACTCAATTGGCTTTACTCAAAAAGTACAGGGATCGACCCACTCGGGCAAACACACTTTGGACCTTGTACTGACATACGGTATTGAGTGTGAGGAAATAACAGTCCACCCACATAACCCGGTCCTGTCTGACCACTTCTTAATAACTTTTGAATTTACTTTAACTGACCATTTTAAATCTGAAAGAAAATTTCATTATAGTAGAGCTTTATCAGACAATGCTGTAACAATTTTTAAAGAATCTGTTCCATTCTTACTTTCCTTAGTGTCTCAGGGTAACAAAGTGGATGGCAGCAATTCTATCTCTAACCCTTCAGAAATTGATGATCTGGTTCACAGCGTTACGTCCTCATTGCGTTTGGCATTAGATAGTTTAGCCCCCTTAAAAAAGAAAGTGGCTACCCATAGGAGGCTGACTCCTTGGTTTAACGCAGAGTTGCGTACTTTAAAGCAGAATACTAGGAAGTTGGAGAGAAAATGGCGCTCTACACACCTAGAGGATTTCTATTTAACCTGGAATAACAGTCTATTGCTGTATAAAAAGACCCTTCGACAAGCTAGAACAGCATATTTTTCATCACTAATAGAGGCGAATAAAAACAATCCTAGGTTTCTTTTTAGTACAGTTGCCAAACTTACACAGAGTCATAGCTCTGTTGAGCCAACTATTCCCCCAGCTCTTAGCAGTGATGATTTTATTGGATTCTTCGTAAATAAAATTAATTTTATTAAAAATAAAATCATTGGCATCCTCCCAAACATGATTACTTCTTCCTCAGTAAATGAGGCAGTATCGGAAAGAACTGTAGAACCTCAGTCGTGCTTAGGCTGTTTTGATTTAGTCGAGCTTTCGAAATTATCAAAAATATTAGCCTCATCTAAACCTTCAACTTGTATGTTGGACCCAATTTGTGATATCCTTGTAAATAAGGAGTCGAAACAGTTCTTGCAGTTTGGTGGAACTTTATACAGAAAATGTTCACATCTTTTAGCACAAGGAAAGTTCACCCTGACTCGCTAGAACAAGGAAGTACAACTACACAAACTATATTGCCAGCCTACAGCACCCCTATAGGTCACTAGCCACATTACATGTGCTACACTATATTCCTCCCCTCTTAAGGTTTGACCTCCCCAACTGCAATAAAGAAAAAAAAAAAAAACACCCAGTTACTTAATCCCTAATTAACATGCTAACTCGTTACTCTCACTTTCCAGCATAGTTACTGTTGCATTTTTATGTTTTTTTTTGTTTTGTTTTTTAAACTGGCTCTGGACCAAACAAACTTTTAACACATAAAGTCCTTCAAGTAACCTGGTTTAACCATTGCACGTTTAGAACGCCGCAACGGAACAACATCTGGTAACTCTGGTGTCCCTTTTACCCCTTCTTGTAGAGGTGTGTCTATCACTGAAGATGCTGGTCCCTCTGGAACACCTCCTTCCAACTCACTGCTGTCCTTCTCTGGAACCAGGATCTGGGATCCTCCCGCAGCTCCGAGTACTTCTCCTGAAACTACTGGTAATTCTTGGGTTTGCAGTTCCATGAAGTCCTTCTTCTCTACTCTCCGCAGAATCTGGTCCACATGCCTCCTCACCAGGAATCCTCATCCAACATCACCTTGTACGACAATGGACCTGTGCTCTTGGCAATAAATCCTGGAATCCATTTAGGTCCATAGCTGAAGTTTCGAGTCATCACGGCATCTCCCACGTGGAAACTTCTCTCTTTACTTCTCTTGTCGTGATGTTCTTTTTGAATCCTCTGTCTCCTCTCCACTTTAGCTCTGAGGTCTGGGTGCACCAGATCCAATGTTGATCTCAGTCTCCTCCCTTGCAACATCTCTGCAGGTGACACTCCTGTCGTAGACTGAGGTGTAATGCGCTAGTTGAACAACACCCGAGACACTCTGGTTGCTATACTTCCTTCTCCGGCCTTTTTCATCATTGATTTGAAGGTCTGGACGGCCCGTTCAGCACAGCCATTTGAAGAAGCATGGTATGGTGCCGACGTGATGTGTTCAATGCCATTCTTGTTCAGAAAATCCTTGAACTCCACACTCATAAAACATGAAGCATTATCTGATACAATAGTCTCTGGTAGTCCTTGACTACTGAAACTTTTCATCAGGCACTCAATGGTAGTGGTAGAAGTAGCTGTTTTTACTGGGTATGCATCCATCCATTTAGAATGAGCATCCATTATTATCAAAAACATTGACCCCATAAAAGGTCCTGCATAGTCAATGTGTATTCTCTGCCATGGTTTACTTGGCCACTCCCATGGGTGTAGTGGTGCAGCCACAGGTGAGTTGCAATGTTGTTGGCAGGTGTTACACTCTTTCACAACGATTTCGATGTCTTGGTTCAACTTCGGCCACCAGAAATAACTTCGTGCTTAGGCCTTCATTCTGGTGATGCCAAAGTGACCCTGATGCAGCTGTTGTAGAAGTGCCGTCCTTCCTGGTGGAGGGATTATCACTTGTGACCCCCACAACACACATCCATCTTGCACACTCAACTCTGTTTTTCTCACCCTGTTCGGCTGAAAAGCTGGTTCAGGTTGTTGTGTTGGCCAGCCTTGCTGAACAAACTGAAACACTCTGGAAAGCACAGGGTCTTTGCGTGTCCACCCGCCCAGTTCTTTCGCTGACACCAGCATGATGTCCTCCATCATAAGAACTCGGTCCTCTGGTTCTTCCTCCGTGGGATGCCCCGGCAGAGGTAGTCGGCTCAGCGCGTCCGCATTGCTATGGTGTTTTCCTGGCTTATAAACAATCTCATATTCATAAGCTCTCAACATTACAGCCCATCGCTGAATGCGGGGAGAAACCATCTGAGGCACAGCTTTCATCTCGTTGAATAGTGCCAGCAATGGCTTATGATCCGTGCAAATAACAAACTTTCTTCCATATAGGTATTTATGGAAACGTTTGATGCCCAAAATCACAGCTAAACCCTCTTTGTCTAGTTGGGAATAGTTTGACTCTGCTGTGGTTAAGGTTCATGACATGAACCCTATTGGTCGTTCTTGTCCATCTGGCATGCGGTGTGCCAACACTGCCACTAACCCATAAGGCGATGCATCATATGACAGTATTAAGTCCTTCTGGCTATCATAGTGCACCAACACATCTGATGACTGCATTAGCTTCTTTGACTGCTCAAATGCTCTGTTCTGTTCCTCCTGCCACGACCACGGTGTATCCTTCCTTAATAATTTATGTAAAGGAGCTAACAGCGTTGACAGGTTTGGTAGGAACCTGTTGTAGTAGTTGAGTATGCCTAGGTAGGCCTTCAGTTCTGTAACATTTGCGGGTGCAGGTGCCTGTTGTATGGCTTTTACCTTGTTTGGCATGGGGTGGAGTCCCGATGCGTCCACCTTGTAGCCCAGGAACTCTGCTTCCTGTTCCCTGAAAGCACATTTTCTTCGCTTCAACCGCAGACCTGCCTCTCGCAGTCTCCTGAGCACCTCGTTCAAGGTCTCCAGATGCTCGTGGTCGTTCCTACCTGTCAGCAGGATGTCGTCCAAGTAGACAGCCACATTTGGTATTCCAGCCAGCAGTCCCTCCATCATTCTCTGGAAAATAGCTGGACTAGGGGAAACACCAAAGGGTAGACGATTAACTTGGAACAAACCTTTGTGTGTGTTAATGGTGACATATGACTTTGACCCTTCATCCAGAACGACTTGTTGATAAGCATGACTAAGGTCCAGTTTGCTAAACTTTTCACCTCCAGACAGCTTTTCAAATAAATCTTCCAACTTTGGTATTGGATACTGCTCCAGCTTTGAAACTTGGTTAACTGTTAGCTTGTAGTCACCACATATGCGTACAGTATCATCTGGTTTCAAAACTGGAACAATTGGTGCCGCCCACTCCGAAAACTTCACTGATGCAATGATGCCTTGCTTTGTGAGTCTCTCCAACTCGATCTCCACTTTCTTCCTCATTGCGTATGGTATGGGTCTTGGTTTGTAGAGTCTTGGCGTTGCGTTTTTCTTTATGTATATTTTTGCTGGTGGACCCCGCCAACTACCCAGTTCCTCTTTGAACACTTCTTCATTTTCCTGCAGCACATCTTGCAAGGTCAGCTGATGCTGTTTTATTTTATGGACCTGAATACAGCCCATTTCCAGCTCCTTTAGCCATGCCCGGCCTAACAGGTTTGGTCCGCTACCTGCTACCACCATGACTGGCAACTGCTTGACTTTGTCTTTGTGTGTTACAGTTACTTTTGTCATCCCTAGTGTGGGGACTTTTTCACCTGTGTATGTTTTCAAAGTCACTGGACAGACCTGCAACTCTTGAGCTTCACCTTCTTGCCCTAAGTTCTCATATTCAGTCTTTGACAAAACTGTCACACTACAGCCAGTATCCACTTCAAAATGGATCCTTTTGCCATTTAAGTCCAACTGTGCTGTAATGGGATTGAGCCTTTCCATCTTTGACTCTTTCATGTTGAGCATAGTAAACACTTCCTCTTCTTCACTGGTTTGTGGTTCTGCAGCTTCGCTCATGTGGTGTGCATACTGTTGTTTTGTTTTCCGGATTCCCTTCCTGTCCTTTATGCTGCTCTTTTCCTCCGCCTTCCTCTGCTGATCCCTAGGGGGCGTCGACCTGCACATTTTCTTCACATGGCCCTTTTTTCCACATGCGTGACATTTTTCATTTAAGAAACGACAGTTCCGTGATAGATGTTCACCGCCACACCTATAACAGGAAAACTGACCAGTCTTTCCCTGTTGTTTATGTTCCACCGACACTTTATGCAGAGGCAGCTGGGTAGCACTTCTACTTCCAACCCCATCCATTGTTCTTGACTGTAAATCACGAATGTCTTTATTCGTTGTCTCAATGGCTTGTGCCAGCTTTAAGGCTTTCTCAAACGTCAACTCAGGCTCCGCTAACAATCTTCGTTGTGTGCGGTCATCTGCAATGCCACACACGAGCCTATCACGTAGCATTTCTTTCAGTCTGTCGCCGTAGTTACAGTGCTGTGCCAGCTCTCTTAGCACCGCTACATACTCTGTTACTGTTTCCTTATCCACTCTTGTCCTTGAATTGAACTTAAATCTTTGGACTATTTCACTCAGCTTCGGGTTATTAGGTGATTGAAGCAGGCCCGTCAACTCCGTGAACGATTTATCACCAGGCTTATCAGGGCTTAATAAATTCCTCATCAGACCATAAGTCTTGCTTCCCACTGAGCTCAACAATATGGCTCGCTGCCTTGCTGCCTCTGTAATCTGGTTTGCTTCAAAAAATGCTCCAACACTTCACAATATTCCTCCCAGGTCTGTGTTTTGACTATCGTATGCAGCCAGCGACCCCAACATGGAAACAGCCATAACTCCGGCAGCCACCGTCTCTTCGTCCTCCGACATTAACTGAACTCCGCCGTCTTGAGAAAAAAAAACTCACCCGCCGTCGTCACTCCAACAGCGTGCCCTGAGTTCTCCAGTTTCCTCGTCGCCAATATGTGATATCCTTGTAAATAAGGAGTCGAAACAGTTCTTGCCGTTTAGTGGAACTTTATATAGAAAATGCAGTGGCGACAACCCTGCTACATGTTCACATCTTTTAGCACAAGGAAAGTTCACTCTGACTCGCTAGAACAAGGAAGTACAACTACACAAACTATATTGCCAGCCTACAGCACCCCTATAGGTCACTAGCCATATTACATGTGCTACACTACACAATTCCAACCAAATTATTTAAAGAAGTGTTCCATTTGGTTCCTGGCCCCATTTTGGATATGATGAATCTATCCTTAGTAAACGGATACGTACCACAGGTTGTATGCTATTATACTGTGTTGTAAGTTGTGTTGTAAGTTTTATGCTTTTATTGCATTAGCATGTTTTGTGTTAAATTTTGTTTGACTCCTGCTGCAAACCAAATTGCCCTTCGGGGACATTAAAGATTTTCAAATCAAATCAAATCAAATCAAACAGCTGTAATTAAACCTTTACTCAAGGAACCTTCCCTTGATCAAGATCACTTAGTGAATTACAGACCTATATCTAACCTTGATTTCTTATCCAAAGTCCTTGAGAAAATTGTTGCTAATCAAGTCTGTGAGCATTTAAACAATAACGAGCTGTTTGAAGAGTTTCAGTCAGGTTTTAGAGCTCATCATAGCACTGAAACAGCCCTGATGAAGGTTACTAATGATATTCTCATGGCCTCAGATAATGGACTTGTGTCTGTTCTGGTTTTGTTAGATCTCAGTGCTGCTTTTGACACAGTTGATCATAATATTCTCTTAGAAAGGCTTGAACATGTTGCAGGGATCAAAGGAACAGCACTAGGCTGGTTTAAATCATATTTGTCTGATAGATTCCAATTTGTTCATCTAAATGATAAATCTTCTTCACTCTCAAGGGTTACTTGTGGAGTTCCACAGGGTTCTGTGCTTGGACCAATTCTGTTCACCATATATATGCTCCCAATTGGTAGAATCATTAGACAGCATGGGATAAATTTCCACAGCTATGCAGATGATACACAACTATATTTATCCATAAATCCTGATGAACCCAGTCAGTTAGGTAGATTACAGGCATGTCTAGAAGACATAAAAACATGGATGACCCTAAACTTTTTGCTTTTAAATTCTGACAAAACAGAAGTTGCTGTCTTTGGACCAGAAGTTCTTAAACAGAAACTGATTAGTCAATCACTTCATCTGGATGGCATTAAATTGGCCCCCAGTAATAACGTAAAGAACCTCGGCGTTATTTTTGACCGAGACTTGACATTTAAATCCCATATTAAACAGGTTTCTAGGATTTCTTTCTTTCACCTCCGGAATATTGCTAAAATTAGAAACATCCTGTCCAGGAGTAATGCTGAGAAACAAGTCCATGCATTTGTTACCTCAAGGCTGGACTACTGTAATTCTTTACTATCAGGTAGTCTACAAAATGCCATTAAAAGCCTTCAGTTGATCCAAAATGCGGCAGCAAGAGTTCTGATGAATATTAAAAAGAGAGATCACATTTCTCCTGTTTTAGCTTCCCTTCATTGGCTCCCTGTTAAATCCAGAATAGAATTTAAGATCCTTCTTCTTACATACAAAGCCCTTAATAATCAAGCTCCATCATACATTAGAGATCTAATTGTTCCTTATGTTCCTAACAGAGCCCTTCGCTCTCAGACTGCAGGTTTACTTGTAATTCCTAGGAATTCTAAAAGTAGAATGGGAGGCAGATCTTTTAGTTATCAGGCTCCTCTCCTGTGGAACCAGCTCCCAGCTTTAGTCCGTGAGGCAGACACTCTGTTTACTTTTAAGGCCAGGCTTAAAACTTTCCTTTTTGATAAAGCTTATAGTTAGAGAGGTTTAGGTCATCCTGAGCTATCTCTATAGTTATGCTGCTATAGGCTTAGACTGCTGGAGGACAGAGTTACCAATTTTCTTCACTCTGCTACTTCCTTTTCTCCTACGACTCTCCAGTTGGACTACAGTACATTCTGCTATTTCGACTGTTAACTTTGTTTTCTCTCAGTGTTTTTCTCTCCATAGAAGATATACCTGGTCTGGTATCCTGCTTGGCTGCAATGCCCTGTTGGACGGGGGGCATCGACTGGGATGATCCTCCCAGTAACTGAACATCCACTATGTCCTGTTATTAACTTTTTACTTTCTGTAACATAGAAAGTTCTCTTATATCAGATCTTCTGTTCCTTCTGTGTTTCTGCTCTGTCTTCTCAAACCCCCAGACGGTCGTGGCAGATGGCCGCTCCTACTGAGCCTGGTTCTGTTGGAGGTTTCTTCCTGTTAAAGGGGAGTTTTTCCTCTCGACCGTCGCTACATGCTTGCTCAGTATGAGGGATTGCTGAAGGATTGCTGTGGTTGGAAAGTCTGCATCAACGGGGCCCAACCTCACGCCAATGACTGACGCAATCTGCTGGGATTCCTTAAATAGGAAACTTTTTAACTGATTGGAATGTTTGTATAAATGTATTGAAATGACTTCTTGTTAAGTGCCTTGAGATGACATCTGTTGTGAATTGGCGCTATATAAATAAACTGAATTGAAATTGAATTGAATTTATTTACAATGTTAATTTATGAAAATTGACCATTAAATACTGTCACCAGTTTATGAGTAGCAGAAATACAAATAATTGTGTGATTATATACTGTATTTTGCAGACAAAGAGTTACAGGACCCGCTCCCAGACCAGAGCAGGACTCTCTTACCCAGTGCAAGAGCTTCACACAATGGCTCATGCTTATAAGACAAGTCAGACCTTTATAGTAAAAATGTTAAGTGTGTTTTCAAAATTTGAGTTCATAGTTAGCTTGGCTACTTGGCAGTCCATGTTTCTCCACAGTTACAATGAAATATTTCTACTTACAGTGGGGATCAAAAGTTTGGGCACCCCAGGTAAACATTGGTATTAATGTGCATGAAGAAGCCAAGGAAAGATGGAAATGTCTCCAAATGGCAATAAATTACAGATGAGACATTCTTATAATGTGTCAAAAAAGTTAGATTTTATTTTCATCATTTACACTGTCAAAATAACAGAAAACTAAATAATGGCGCCCGCAAAAGTTTGGGCACCCCGCAGAGTTAATACCTTGTATTGCCCCCTTTCACAATCATCGTTTGGAAAGACCAGGGGTCTCATTTATAAAACTTTGCGTAGAATCATTACTAAAACCGTACTTAAGCTCAGCAACTTTTTTTCACTTACGACTAGTAAGTTTCTGATCTATCAAACTTGGAGTGCGCACAGCTGCACGCACTTTCTGCTCTATAAATCCCACTCTCCCTAGAAATGTGCAAAGGTGTTTTTGCATCATATCCCGCCTCCTACACACCCACTTTCTCCCATAAACGGTCCATGCAAAGTGTCTACTGAATATTCTGCATCAACTTAAGCCAGTTAATATGGGGCATTTCACGGGTAGCCATGGCAACCGAGAGGTGGAGAAAGTAATTCCACAGAGATAGCTGCAGGCTCGTAGAGACACGGAAAATCGTTTTATTTCAATCAATCACTTAATCACTTTACTCAGCCAAAGTGCTTCACATTAAAGGACAAAAATACAGTTGCAAAAAAATGTGTAACAAGAAGAGAGTAAAAAGATTAAAACATTTAATAATTAAAGCAGCACAAGTGATAAAAAAAGATAAGTGTTATGGCAAAAAAAGTATCTCAGGGTTTCAATAATAAAGAAGACTTGAGTCCCGGAAGGTGTTTAAGTATTTATTTCAAACATGTCTGGCCAGACCATGAATTCAAACATGTCTGGCCAGACCATGGAGGGGACAGAGTTACTCGTGCATCACCCTAACCAACCTTTCTAACTAACCGCTTAAATAGTATTCAGCAATCATTGTTTATCTCTGTAGATGTCTTCTCCAACCTTCACGCCTCCGGAGTAACTGTTTCACGGGAGTCTTATACCAACGCATAAAGCAGCACATCCGAAGGCCAGACTGTTACAGTGGCTTGCAAAAGTATTCGGCCCCCTTGAACTTTTCCACATTTTGTCACATTACAGCCAAAAACATGAATCAATTTTATTGGAATTCCACGTGAAAGACCAATACAAAGTGGTGTCCACATGAGAAGTGGAATGAAAATCATACATGATTCCATTTTTTTTTTTTACAAATAAATAAGTGGGGTGTGGGTAATTATTCAGCCCCCTGAGTCAATACTTTGCAGAACCACCTTTTGCTGCACTTACAGCTGCCAGTCTTTTAGGGTATGTCTCTACCAGCTTTGTACATCTACAGACTGAAATTCTTGCCCATTCTTCTTTGGAAAACAGCTCCAGCACAGTCAGATTAGATGGACAGTGTTTGTGAACAGTAGTTTTAAGATCTTGCCACAGATTCTCGATTGGATTTAGATCTGGACTTTGACTGGGCCATTCTAACACATGGATATGTTTTGTTTTAAACCATTCCATTGTTGCCCTGGCTTTATGTTTAGGGTCGTTGTCCTGCTGGAAGGTGAACCTTCGCCCCAGTCTCAAGTCTTTTGCAGACTCCTGGAGGTTTTCTTCCAAGATTGCCCTGTATTTGGCTCCATCCATCTTCCCATCAACTCTGACCAGCTTCCCTGTCCCTGCTGAAGAGAAGCACCCCTAGAGCATGATGCTGCCACCACCATATTTGTCAGTGGGGATGGTGTGTTCAGAGTGATGTGCAGTGTTAGTTTTCTGCCACACATAGCGTTTTGCATTTTGGCCAAAAAGTTCCATTTTGGTCTCATCTGACCAGAGCACCTTCTTCCACATGTTTGCTGTGTCCCCCACATGGCTTGTGGCAAACTGCAAACGGGACTTCTTATGGTTTTCTTTTAACAATGGCTTTTTTCTTGCCACTCTTCCATAAAGGCCAACTTTGTGCGGTGAACGACTAATAGTTGTCCTATCGACAGATTCCCCCACCTGAGCTGTAGATCTCTGCAGTTCATCCAAAGTCACCATGGGCCTCTTTGGCTGCATTTCTGATCAGCGCTCTCCTTGTTCGGCCTGTGAGTTTAGGTGGACGGCCTTGTCTTGGTAGGTTTACAGTTGTGCCATACTCCTTCCATTTCTGAATGATCGCTTGAACAGTGCTCCGTGGGATGTTCAAGGCTTGGGAAATCTTTTTGTAGCCTAAGCCTGCTTTAAATTTCTCAATAACTTTATCCCTCACCTGTCGGGTGTGTTCTTTGGACTTCATGGTGTTGTTGCTCCCAACATTCTCTTAGACAACCTCTGTGGCTGTCACAGGGCAGCTGTATTTGTACTGACATTAGATTACACACAGGTGCACTCTATTTAGTCATTAGCACTCATCAGGCAATGTCTATGGGCAACTGACTGCACTCAGACCAAAGGGGGCTGAATAATTACGCACACCCCCTTTTCAGTTATTTATTTTAAAAAAATGTTTGGAATCATGTATGATTTTCGTTAATCTTCTCACGTGTACACCACTTTGTTTTGGTCTTTCACCTGGAATTCCAATAAAATTGATTCATGTTTGTGGCTGTAATGTTACAAAATGTGGAAAAGTTCAAGGGGGCCAAATACTTTTGCAAGCCACTGTATCTTACTGCCCGGGCGTCTGTCTCTCTGGTGACCTGACACATATATCTTTCTCATAACATTAAGCTGGAACAATAAGCTTGTCATTTTACCCTAGATGCATTCACTAAACAGAGAATGTACACCTAATTCCTAATTGCATAACAATTTCCACCACAATTCCCTGCTTTTATTTTCTTAATTAATATCATAAATATAAAGGGAAAATTCTAAAGTGCTATCACAAACTCCCTAAAAGGTTGGTAGGTTGATAAAAAAAAAAAACAATGTTCAAAACACAAATTACAATCAGACATGAGACATGTTTGGCCATGAGGCGGCCATCCACAGGTCTCGTCATCGATCAGGATGCTCTAGATAAAACACAGAACAAAGGACAAATTATGTAGCATCTTCCAGTACACTTCAGAGGGTATTACATCAACACTAGGTGTTGAAATGGGTACTCTTCCCTTGCGCTGTCTGTTGCCTTGAAGTCAGCCTCCGCCAGCATCCAGTGACCCGTAGCCACCAATCAGTCCTTCTCCGAAAAGGCGAGAGTGGTCATCCCTCAGAAGGTCCTCCAGTGAGAACTTCCCAATGTGACCCTTGGGAGCTGAGCTAATTAGTTATTAGAGCATTGATGTTCAAACACAGGTGAGCCAATTCACAAAAGATGAATAGGATGATTATGACAAGTGATTAAGTGGAACCCACACCCTCGGAGTATGGTTTCAGATCAACCTGATGCAACTGTGTGCAAAAGCATTTCTAAACAACTCACAACCTGGTTAATTTCTCCAAATCACTCTGTACTAAATCCATGCCAAGAAAAAGACAACCAACCATTCCAATTTGTGAGAGCAAAAAATCTCAAGAATTAACTACTCCCAGCAAGAAGCAGAGAAGGTTTTCAGATCAAATTAAAACTTTGTAAAGTTCCCAGACACAATATGTACTACAACTCTGAACCCGAACCGAAATGGAATATGAAGTAAGACGTCAAGTCCAGGTAGTAAAAACCCTCATTAATTTATGACAGAGTTATGAATCACAAGAAACCCAATCAAACCTGCAAATTACAATTCTGTTCATAATCCCTGAAAAATCTATTCCAATTACTATCAAATCCAATTCCCGCCTTTTTTAAGGCATCGTCTTGCACATGTCTTAAAAAATTAAGAAACAAGGAAACAATAACTTTAACTGCTTCTCCAGTGTCCAGAAAAGAAACATAGAAGGTTAAAGGTCATGCATAAGACATAACCTCAGAACCTGTGTATCCTGCTGCTGCCGCTGCTGAGGCAGCTTCAACCCCCAGATGATATCCCAATCATTTAGGTTCGCAATTAGATTCTTATATTTGAATTACCTTGTTGTTGAAAGTGTGCTATACAAACAAAATTGCCTGGCCTTGTCTTGCAAAAACAAAATAACAATTTCACCACATAGTTACCTAATGTATTTAAGAATTTTAGTCCTACTTACATTAGCTACAACAACACTTAATTTACCTCTAGGATCAATAAAGTATTTTGAATTGAATTAGACAGCTTCTTCAGATCCTGCTTTTCCAGAATCTAATTGATGTTACGGTAAGGATTATCTTTGCAACCACCTTAGTTAAAATTGTTTTACTCAGGACACCATTTATTTACCTAATTAATATCTTTGCTGCTGTTATTTGCTCATCTGTTTCTTACAGTTTATTCTCTGTTAACTCCTTGAAAAAAAATAATACATTTATTCTAAATGCACAATCTTAAAACTTGTACAACTTTAAAACATCCCTATTTTCCAATTTATTTAACTCAGTTGCACATTCAGATTTTAGTATGCCACTTTATTTTAATGACAACTATGTCAAGTAACCTTTTTACCTGGACCTGATACTCTTACTTAAGAAAGAAACTTTTTCTTCATTGCAGTTTGTTTGTGTAGGACTGGAGTTATACTTTATACTTCACAAAGTAATTATCTATTTGCCAACTTTTTACCTCTACTTTAGACTGCTTATATTTTAAAATTAGCCTAGTTACCCCTGTCTCATTTAGTCTTTTATGAAAAGGAACACACAAAAACCCCATCAAACATCAAAGAATGCTACAAATGAATAGAATTAACTGCGGTTTGATAGTAGATCTAACATTTATCATACTGACACCCTGTTTTTTATCACAAATGTGTCATTATTATTCAAAATTTTTATTAAACATTACTATCATTAAGTAAAAGTTCTTTTTGGTCGAGGTATGGCTAAACTTTATTCTTTATCATTTAATGTTCTAATCCTAAATTTGTTTTATGCTTTGTACCTCCTTTGTGTGAATCTAAATTTATGTACAGTCTTAATTATCCATATACACAGGAGAAATGCTAGCAATTTTGTTAGCTATTCAACGGGTGGAAGAAAATAGACCACTACTGTCAATTATTTGTTCAGATTCAAGCTCATCATTAACTAGTTTACAATGCAGTCATTCAGAAAGCAGACCAGATATCCTTATAGAAATTCAGCAAACATATTATAGAATAAATATGATGGGACTTACAGTAATTTGTTTAATGGATCCCAGCTCACTATGGAGTCAGAGGAAATGAAGAGGTTGATAAGATTGCAAAGAAAGCTACAATAAACCCATTGGTTGATTTGACAATTAACTTTGGTCAAAAAGAGATAAAGAGCATGATAACGCAAGAAATTAAGAAAAAATGGCAAAAACAATGGGAGGAGGAAAAGACGGGACGATGGCTTTATAAAATTCAAAGAAGTGTAGGAGAAATGAGAAGCACTGGAAGGAGTAGGAGAGAGGAGGTGATTATTTCTAGATTGAGGTTTGGCCATACTGGTTTAAATAATACATTATTCATAATAGGGAAACATAATACAGGAAAATGTGAACACTGTGGTGAAGAAGAAACTATAAATCATGTTATATTACAATGTCAGAAATACCCAGTAGAAAGGAGAAAACTAATCCAAACCTTAAGTAAGATGAAAATGAAACTAGACCTTATTGATCCTTTGAGAAAGGACTCGAAAAGTGAGTATTATCAGGTTTTATTTCAGTTTTTCAAAGAAAGTAGAATATGTGGGAGGATTTTAGTTTTTTTTTTCTTCCTTTTATTAGGTTTTTGTTTTTGAGCATCGTTCTAGTCCACACTCCACACTAGTTGGTGGCGGTAAAGCACCATTTGTTGTTTGCCAACCGCCAATAAAAATCAGAAGAAGAAGAAGAAGATCTAAATGCTTCTACTATCTGTCACTTTGCTGCTGGTACAGCAGAAGTTCCCCTCCTTGGGAAAATAAAAGGATGATTCATGAAGTTAAGCATTACCGTATTTTAATTTGGAAAGCTCATGTTTGAAACAGGAAGCAGTTTTGCGCAAAAAAGACTAAACTTTTCGTCAAAACAAGTGTTTAAGTTCTTATTTTTAGACTTCCAGCCGCAGTCTAATAGCGGTATTAACGCTTCATCAGTGTCGGGATCTATGATTGTTTACAACCAGAGAATCACAGCACATCGGTCGTAAGAAAGAAGCTTGTGGCTCAATTAGCTGGTTAGCTGATTAGCTACAAGAGAATCACATTAAATCCGCAACGGACTGTATTTCAGATCATTTTTTACCACATTGTAGTTAACAACTCGTTGGCTAAGATTAACCGTAGAGTGTTTACCCGCGTTGTTTTCGGATTCGTTTTCTGTAAATTACTGAAAAAGACTGAAATACTTTCATACTGCTACTCGGATTTGTATTAACTGGAGTTGGTGTTAATATATCCGATTTTAACAGTGCGTTTTCCGTGTTATTTCTATTTATAGGCTACGTTTATCAAAAGTATTAGTTAAACATAGAAACCATCATTCATCTAGTTTATAGCTGAATTGCATATTTTCTCATAGGATCTTAAAAGAAAGTTTTCAAGCTAAGGTTCCCGGACCATACGCGGCCGCCCCTTATTCATGAACACAGAGTGTTTCAGGTTTAGGTCGAACCAGTTTTAATCAGTTACAATACTTCAAATTTTATATTACCATTTAACTTTGTGCATTATTTCCCCCCGAGGCTTTTATTGATTAGCGCAAATCTAACAGTTGTAACTCACTGAGTACAGCATACCCATTTAATAGGCTATAAAATTAATATGGATTCAGGTTAGAAAATACTCAAATATTAGATTGATAAGGTAAATGTAATTTCCATCACTCACATTAATTTAAAGTATTGCTTTGCAAAACCAGCATAATAAATCAAATAGACTAAAGATTGTTTATTCATATTTGCAGAAAAATATCATTATTAATGATTGTTGGAAATGTATTCCAGCAAATATGTTTTCAAAAATGATGTAGGAATGATGTAGGAATTTATTCTCCAGTAAATCACTGAGTCACGTTTAGTATTTTACCTGCTGCCAGACAGAGAACTTATTCTGTATCTTATAACATGCAGGCTGGATGGTGCGACTTGAAAACTTTATTTTCTAGTTGATGCATTAGATTAAAAAATGAATCATTATTATATTATCACCATTAAAACTATAGCAAGTTTTCAAGATAATATAGTTTATTTTAAACACCAAATCTGACTCATATGCACTAATCTAGATCATAATAATCATCCATCATTCATTATGCTTTAAATTGGAATATTCTCTGTTTTATTTTATCTATTTTTACCCAAGATCACTTGATGTTAACGACTTTCTTTCCAAAAAGTACCTAGCGACAAATCTAGCGACATTTCTGACCCTTAGCTACTTTCTGTGAAACTATGTCGCCGATATTTCTTGCAGTTTAGAGACCCAGCTTGCTCCTTCCCAAAGAGAAGGATCTGCGCATGATCAGAATATGTCCACTGACCAATCATAAACCTTTTTCGGTTCATTTCATCCACTTACAAATGAAGTTGTTTGGTAGTTAATGTAAATTCAAAAGTAAAAAATAAATCTGCATGTATATAACACCTATCTTTCAGCGGGAATTAAGGCAGAAGCTTGTCTGTACTAGCTGCATCTCACACCTGTGGTGCATTCAAGAAACATTCGAAATGTATGGTGAGTTCAATAACGTAGGACATTTAAAACTTATGACAAAAACCCCCCACTGAAAATAATACCATAAGCAATAAACTTCGGTTTAATGGCAGTTGGCAAGAAACACTTGAGGCATGCTAAATATGCCCTACCTATTTATACTTTATACTTATATTATACTTTTTATACTTATATTTTCTGTATTATCCAAATTGAGATGTTTATGTCATTGTGTGGATGTTGATTGTGGTATATACCCCTGTAAGTGAGACTGTTTCACCCAGATTTGGTTGAATGCACTGCACAGAATGATCGTGGAGACAGGGCCGGCTCTACAATTAAATGGTATAAAACATAGCAGGACATATCTACACTTTTGATTGGATGTGCTGTAGATATATAGCTAAAGCTTAATACTGACTATACTATAACTTACATAGAATATCAAATAGCCTAAACCTAATATAGAATAGAGTGTTACTATAGTATATAGCCTAATGTTATTTAATATATTATATACCTAAAGCCTAATACTGAATACAATATAACTATAATATAACTTACATAGAATATCATGTAGCCTAAGCTTAAGGGGGTCTGAAAAGTCGTTAGAAATAGCGACAAAGTCGCTAAGTGGGCAACACCGTGTCTGAGATGTTCAGACTTGACCCGCAATTGGTTCATTGGATAAACGCATTCCTAATTCCCAAGAGGCTTTTCTCCATTTTACATTAGATATATAGATAGATAGATACTTTATTGATACCCAAGAGGAAATTCAAGAACAAATAAACAAATCAAATAGTTTTATTTTTTAAATCTGTGACCATGAATGTTCTGCAAGATAAGACCATGACTAAGATATAAAGAGTGAACAACTGATATAAATAATGTGTGGACGCTTTAGTTGGCTTAATTGGGAGTATATGTCCACTATTCGCGGTTGATACAAATATATCAATAATTTTGATAAGCTCAGAGTCAGGCAGGTCGCGTTCGCCTCGCGGCCGCTTGAAATGTGATCTGCTGTGTAAATGATGTGTTATTCTCTAGTTTCTCTCGTTCTTTTTCTTCTTAGAAATATATCTATGTATCTAGATAGATAGATAGATAGATAGATAGATAGATAGATAGATAGATAGATAGATAGATAGATAGATAGATAGATAGAGAGAGAGAGAGAGAGAGAGAGAGAGAGAGAGAGAGAGAGAGAGAGAGATAGATAGATAGATAGATAGATAGATAGATAGATAGATAGATAGATAGATAGATAGATAGATAGATAGATAGATAGATAGATAGATAGATAGATAGATAGATAGATAGATAGATAGATAGATAGATAGATAGATAGATAGATAGATTATAGTTTAAAAAATTCTCTTCACCTCAGGCAGATGCTCATTCCAACAGTACAGGACCAAAAAGTCAGTCAGGTATGGGCTGAAGCTTTGGGTAATTTGCAGTGCAGGAACCAGATACTTATGGAGGTGAGAGGCAGATGGCGTGCAGACATGGAGTGATGGCAGCGGTGCTGCTCTACGGACTCATAACAAACTTTTTTGGAGCTAAACATCCGCATGAACTGGACTATCTAACTTCGACAAATAGTCATACATTGCAAAAGCAGTTTGGACTGGGTCACTTTGCATTGTTTATCAAATCAAATCAAACTTTATTTATATAGCACAATTCATACAATAAATGCAACTCAAAGTGCTTTACAAATTAAAATGACCCCACATGCTCAGCTTCCCTCCCATCCCCAGTAATATAAAAGCAATTTGACAATAATATCCCCGCATTACACTCATCTTCTGACACACAGACGCATATCCACACACAAACACAAGCATAAGGATATAAGAAGAAAAAAAATGAATAAATGAAATAAAACGACCTGGGCTGAGTTTAGATGAGCCAGACAAGCTAAGTAAGGAAACACCATCAGAGGAGCCATCTGCCCCAACAGCAGCAGAACCACAGCAGCAGCTGAGGCATCGCCACAGGGCGCCCAGGGAAGTGAGGGCGGAGGCCCCCACATCTACCCAGGCACACCCGGAGAGCACCCAGGCCACCACAGCCGACCACCGCTCCCGGGGCTGAGGGCTCCCACAGAGGAAACAATGGAAAAGGGTAAAATAAGGTTAATATATGCGATGATAAAATTCTGATAGAATAAAACATATAAAGATAAAATAAATATAAAATGAATAAATGAGTAATAAGCTCGAAAGGTGAGTCTCTATAAGATAAAAAAAGAAAGAAAAAAAACTGATTGAATAGGTCATAACGGATAAAATAATAAAATAAATAAATGAATAATGAATAATAAAAGTAATCAGTTAAAAGCTAGGCTAAAGAGGTGGGTCTTGAGCCTGTTCTTGAAAACATGGCCATTCTCTGTGGCCCTGAGATCCTCTGGCAGCCCATTCCAGAGGCGAGAGCCATAATAATGAAAAGACTCCTGTGTGTCCTGACTTTAGGGATGACAAGGGCCAGAGGAGCGCAGAGACCACAAGGGTTCGTATGGTAAAAGCAGTTCTGATATATATGAAGGCCCAAGACTGTTAAGACACTTAAAAACCATTAAAAGTATTTTAAAATCGATCCTGAAACATACGGGGAGCCAATGCAGTGACTCTAAAATCGGAGTGATGTGCTCCCGCTTCCTGGTCTTCGTCAGGACACGTGCTGCTGAGTTCTGTAAGATCTGTAAGCCTGAAATCCTCTTTTTGGGAAGACCAGAAAGCAGGGCATTGCAATAGTCAATTCTACTGGTGATAAAAGCATGCATCAGCGTCTCCGTATTGGCCCGAGAGAGTTCTTCAGATGATAAAAACCTATTTTGGTTATGTTTTTAATATGAGGAATAAAAGTCAGCTCAGAGTCAAAGATCACACCCAGGTTCTTCACATGTGAAGATGGATTAAAAGACATTGATTGTACTTTTGGTAAAAGCTTCTCTCTCTGAGTTTACCACCTTTATCCGCCCTGGCATGGGAATGCAGGGTTCAGGCAAACAATTCACCAAGACGGTTCAAAGAGGGGGACGGCTCATCATAACTTTCTGTCTGCTCTTAGCTGGTGTTCATCAATGCCCTGGCCCAATGTTCCACATGGAATTTGCAACCAAACCACCAAAACCTGACACGACTACAACCAGTCCAGTTACCTGGCTTACAGATATGATCTGCTGTTAACAGTGTGCAAAACAGCCCAGATCACCCACCTGGTTGTCGTGCTTGTTGCTCGGATGGTTCGGGGAGTGTGCTGGCTGCGGTTGCCGCTCGGGGGATGTTTGGCATGGAGGAGGCAGAGGAGCCGCGGTCGCTGGGACGGTGTGCATCCTTGCTGGTACCCGGGGAGTTCGCGCAGCGGCGGGTCCACTGCACGGACGGCTCCGACTCTTCCTGCGAGGCCGGAGGGGTCCCCTCGTCGGGGGTAATGGTTGCCCGGTCCTTGGGTGGCGCTCGACCGGTTGGCCTCTGTGCGGCAAACTCCACTCCTCCCGTCTACGCTCTCTATGGTCCAGGTAAGCGTGGGCCAATCAGGAATGCTTGAGGAGTAGGAGTGGGCGCCACTCAACAGAGAGCCACAGGACTAATTCCATGAATTACAAAGCTGCGTAAATTCTACCTTTTTCAAACAGTGAACAGTGTTAAAGTTCTGTGGGACCCTCAATCAAAACCCAGTGGGCTACTGGGCGGTCACCTGAATATCTGTAGTTTGATTTCTAAAAGCGATGAGATAAAACATATTCTTGTGGACTCTAACTTGGACTTTTTATGCTTATCAGAAACTTGGTTGAATAAAAACTCCCCAGCCCCAGCCCTACACATTCCTGGCTATAATGCTTTTAGGAACGATAGAAAGGTTGGTAAAGGTGGGGGGTTACTGTTATACATCAAAGACCAAATATCATGTAAAGAGTTTCAATGCTCAGTTGATGAGCTTGAGCATATTTGCCTTAATATTAGCCTTTCACCACAAATGTCCTTCTCTCTTATTGGAGTGTATAAACCTCCATCTGCAAAAGCTATTTTCTTTGACAAATTAGAAACTGTTCTAAAGGAATGTAGCTCAGGGCAGGAAATACTAGTAATGGGTGACTTCAATGTTAATTGGGAGGAGAAAAGCACCAGTCAAGCACTGCAGCGGGTTGCAAATAAATTGGATTTCACACAACTAATTAAAGGGCCCACTAGAATAACCTGACTTGATATTCACCAACAAACCTGAAAGGGTGACAAAATCCTTTAACCTGATCACTGGTCTGTCTGACCATAACCTTACTCTTATAGCCAGGAAGCTCATTGAATCCCGCTTTCAGTGCTTTGATAACAAGAAAGAATGCTGACTGTTTTGGGTCTTTAAACAAACTGGGGCTATTTAATTAATCTCAAGTAATTAACCAGCGGGTGAGTTTTTAGCTTTTTTCGCCGAAAAAGAACGTGTTCATACAGTTTAAAGATATAATAAAATAGCAGCGCATAAAAATGGGGTCTGTAAGCTCAAGTTCTCCTCCAGACAGTAAAATATGTCGTTTGATGGCTGAAAAGTACGGGACAGAAATTCTGGACAATGTAAATTTCTGGATATCTGAGTGGAACTTCCCTATCGGGGGCAGTTTAGACGTGTCTGAACTCGAAAATATTGGGAAAAAAATAGACCTAGAATGGGAACGACTTAAAAACATTATGTTTGTGCGGGGTACTGACTATAAAAAGTTTGAAAAGGTTAAACGGGAGACCTGGATGAATGAAGCAAAATGCTGCGAGCGAAAAGCCGATTTTAGAAATTTAGGTGGAGGAACAGACAATTCTGGCACTGTGACGGGCAGAACTGATAATACGTCTTTAAAACCTGATCGCTCCACACGTAAACACAATAAAAAGCAGAAACATTTTCAGAAACAACCATCCGCGCCATTCATCAACAAATGAACATGTCAGACCTTCATGTCCTGGGACAGTTAGATCGATACAAAATCTGCCTAGACCTCCTTCCTATGTTTCAGACGAGGAGATGATTGGAGATGTACAAGCGCTCTCCATGACAAAGCTTGATCTGGATTTGGACTGTGCTCCACCGACGCACCAATCAACGACGGCTACGAAATAAGCGAAGGGAGAAGCAATCAATCCCAAGCAAGCAGAGGTGGGTCAAAAAGATGATGGGCAGCAGGGACAACCAGAGGCACGCGCAAAAAAGGCTGAGCCCAAACCAGAGCGGCAGCCTGATTCACCAATCGCCGACCCAGTGCAACAGCCCACCAATCCAGAGTACCGCACATCAAATCAATTTGTAAACAAGCTGCCATCTTGCTCTCCTCCCCCATCCTACAGAACGAGAGGAAAACACAGCAGAACAGCAGTGGAGCAAAATCTTGCTGAGGTAAGCTTAACCCCACCCTTTAACTATGTCTTGTCGGCTCCCATGTTGGAAGTGGCAGGAAATAGTGGGCCGACGATGGATTTTTGGCCGTGGACCGACGGAGACATAGAGGACGCTATCGGGCGCCTCCCTGAAGTCGTGGGGAATGGGAAAGTCTTCGCTGCGGAGCTGGAGGAATTCTGTTTGTCATTCCGCCCCACGGGAGCAGAAATCAGGCGAGTACTAAAGAGGAAATTGAAAGCTGCAGATGCTAGCAAATAAGCTGAGAGCTTACCTTACCCTAATATCCGCATGAAAGAAAAGACACATAGTAACTATTAGTAACTATCAGTATGTGAACTACACAGAACAGATCATTCTTAACATTACATTTCTTCCACAATAGTCATCCCTCTTTATCATATGTGATAAACAAAACAGATGATTAAAAATGGATTAACATGTTGATGAATTTGATAGGGAAATCAAAAATATTAACTGGGATCATATCATAGCTGGTGTAGATGTGGATGATGACACAAATGTCCTCATGTCCACAATCCAAAACATAACAAAACGATTCCTTAAGAAAAGCAAATCTAAAGGGAATAGTAGATATACCCTCCCCTGGATCTCTAGTGACATAAGGAGATTAATGAAGGAAAGAGATCATGCTTTAAAGCTCTCTCGCAAGTCCAACTCATTAATTGACAGGCATATATTTGTGTCCTTGAGAAATAGAGTAATAAAGGAATAATAAAGGAAATCAGGGCTGCTAAATCTAACTTATTTGTTGACCTTATATGGGACGCTAAGGGTAATCATAAACAAGTCTGGAACTGTCTTCATAAATTAACAGGGAAATGACATAATAAAGCAACAAAGCAGCTGAAGATCAAAGACAATGATACCCTATATTAGGAACCAGCTGAAATAGTGACTATCCTCAATAAACATTTTGTCAATTCTGTGAGATTGACTGTGCATAGTCCCATAAGTGTTCCAGTATACTCCTCACCAATTGATGTATCACAGCCAGTCTTCAATCTGACTGAAATTTCTGAACCCAGGGTTGAATCTGTAATTACTTCTATTAGGAACTCCAAATCAAAAGACATATTTGGAATGGACTCCATGTTTTAAAGAAACATGTTGCCTCCCTCACAGGGCTTATTACTAAAATCATAAATACCTCTTTTAAGGAGGGAAAATTCCCAAAAGACTGGAAGTCAGCTATTGTCGTGCCAGTCTATAAATCAGGAGATAAAACTGATATGAATAACTATAGGCCAATTAGTATCCTACCCGTCATGTCTAAGATCTCTGAAAAATGTGTAGCTGAGCAATTGACTGAGCATCTTAACAGTAGTCCTTTGCATTCCATGCAATTTGGGTTTAGAGCACTACATGCACTACCATTCCACCAAAACAGCTAACTGTTTCTTTGTGGAAAACATCAAGTCCAAATTGGACAAAGGAGGTGTAGTTGGAGCAATTTTCTTAGATCTGAAAAAAGCTTTTGAGACGGTCAACCATGAAATACTCATCCATAAAATGTCTGATTTTAATTTCTCAACCAGTGTTACTGACTGGATGAGATCTTACCTGTCAAATAGAGTCCAGTGTGTGACAGTTAGTGGTGAGACATCACCACCCTTGAGGAATGAACTGGGTGTACCCCAGGGATCTGTCCTGGGCCCTATTCTGTTTAGCATCTACATAAATTACCTACCATCAGTGTGCACTGAATGTGAGGTGCATATGTATGCTGATGATACAGTCATATATGTTCATGCAAAAACTAAAGCCCAAGCTACTGCCAAGCTCAACGATACAATGGTACATGTACATAAATCGCTTACTTGCTCACAGCTGTATATCAATGTTAAGAAGACAGTGTGTATGTTTTTTGGCAAAAGAAACACGGTATCTCACTGTTAACCCAATGTCTGCATGTCTGGGGAGGTCATTCAAACAGTTACACAGTTTAAATATCTAGGCATTATTCTTGACTGTACTCTGTCATTTAAACATCAAGTGAGAAAGCTAGTGCAAATAACCAAATATAACCTAGTGAACTTTAGGTATATAAAAAACTGTTTGACAACACCTGTAGCAAAGCTATACATGAACACTATGATAATCCCACACCTAACATACTGTATGACAAGCCTGACCCAGTTGTGTAGCACAACATTAAGGCCTGTTTTATCACTTCACAAACAAGCACTTAAAGTCTTGGACAAAAAAACCTAAACTTTACCACCACTGTAATATTCTTACCAAATATAACCTACTCAGTTGGGAAAATATTTTAAAACACAGTGATGCATGCCTAATCTTTAAGATCATCAATGGGAAGGCTCCCCCACCACTCTGCACTTATCTAGCAGCAGAACCACAAGTTCTGCTTAAGGAGGGGACTGTATAGGCCCTCTTAGGTCCAGTTCCTTTGGCCAATTATGCTTTTCTGTGAGAGCCTCTAAACTATGGAACCAACTGCCAGTGGACATTAGAAACTCCACCTCACACCATACATTCACACACCATCTAAAGAACTGGCTTTTGAGCACACAAAAATGTGAGCACCTCTCATAATAAATAATGTCTGCCTCTATATTTTAGCTGTCCTGTAACTCATGGCATATGTATGATAGATAGATGGTTACTCTATTGATTCCCTAAGAGTTGTACGGCCGTATGGATATATGTTTTATGTTTTCATGTTTTAATGGAGCCAGTGCTATGACATTATGTTTTATTGTTGTATATCAATTGCTGGCACATTTACAGAAATGTTTATTAATGTGCACTCTCCTTAAACAAATAAATGAAATGAAATGAAATGCAGGAGTACACAGGGAGAACCGAAGATTACCTAGCAGGAAAAGAAGGACACGCCTCGCCTGCTACGAAAGGTTCCGCTCGTCAAGAAAGGAACCTTGCGAGTAGAGTGGTGTTGGATCTCACTAGAGGGCTGAGGCCAGGAGGAAGCGTGACCTGTGATAACTTTTTCACAACCTACAAGCTGGCGCTGAGACTCTTATTCTGAAATGAGTTCACCTTGCTGGGTACCCTGCGCCCCAACAGGGTGGAGATCCCATGCGAGCTGCTCTCCATCAAGGGTAGGGAGGCTGGCTCCTCGGTAACCCTGTGCGCCTCGTCCTCCTCTTCGAGCGGAGCAAGAGGAGGAGAGCAGGATGCCACAAGGAGGAACACATGGTTGCCCTGGTATCCTCCTTGCCCAAGCGGAACAGGAATGTGTCGATCCTCTCCAGCGAACCGCATTAGGTGTTACCACTCCAGGAAGAACAGGAGCAGTAGGAGCTAAGCCCCTGGCTGTGCGCAAGTACAATTGGACCAAGGGAGGGGTGGACAACCTGGATAAAGTCACCTCCACCTACAGCTACCATAGCAAAACCTCACGCTGGCCGGTTGCATTTGACTCATTAGGCGTAGAAGATTTGATATAGAAGCATAATCAATGTATGTCAGGACGTTCTTAGACGTAAAAGAGAGTTGCCATGCCAACCCAGGCTGTAAGAGTCTGAATCAGCAGGTTTGACCTGACCTAAATTCATACAGTGTCACATAATCAGATTGGTCACCATATCATAAGGAAAAGACACATAGTAACTATCAGTAACTATCAGTATGTGAACTACACAGAACAGAACATTACATTTCTTCCGTAATAGCTCGCGGATCAGGAAGCGGTGCTTTTGCGGACCCCGGAGCTGCCGAGCAGGGATCCTTGGGTCCCGGATCCGCTACTGGTGAGCACCCTGAGAGACGCTGGAGGGTGAGGGTTAGTTGTCGCATGTGCCCGCGGAGCAAGGACACCGAGCATCCCAAGCACCGTCTTAGTCAACAGGTGCTCGGGATGCTCGGTGTACTTGTGCCGCAGGTGTGCTCTGAGCTACTGCCCCGCTTGTTCTCTTCCAGCGGTGCAGAAAACAACTAAAAGGGTGTTGGATAAAGCGAACAAACCAGTGGAATCTCTGAAAGCGCGGGTGTTGGAGGATGAGGATCAGGAGGAGGGAGAAGATTAGGTTTCTGTATCATGGAATAGGGGATACAAAGGTGGTGGGGTGCTGAGAGGCCCTGCAATCTGTTTCTCTGGTTCTCTGTTACTGTTTTCATGGTGTTATGTGTTCATGGTGTGGTTTCCCCAGCCCACTGTGGAGTAGAAATAAAGTTGCTTGTGTCTTGAAAGACCCTGCAAACACCCCTTGTAAACTCCAACAGGGTCCACTGTTTTTAATTTTTATTTTATCTCTCATTTATTCCGTGGTTTCAGTGTGTTTGTTTGAGTGAGTGAGTGGGGGGAGGGGTAGAAATGCGCTTTGGGGTCATAAAAGAGACCCCAAACAAACTTTTAGTTCCCTTCTACCTGAACCTGGGATGAGAGGTCATGGATTAGCCAAGCTCACATGGTGGAATTACAACATTTCAGTAACAGAAAGAACATCAGAAAACCAAATTCACATGATTCAATGGTAATCATCACCCGTCTGTAAAACAGATTACTCATAAAACTCCAGTTCGTCCTGCTCCATGTCAAATTCCTCTCCATCCCCTTCTCGCATTCTGGACTCCGCTTTAGGCCACCGGACACCTTGCAGATCAGCCACGGACCCTGTGAGCATCTGATGTGTAACTGCCCTTTCAATCCCTCTAGTTATCAGTCCCCGGATGCAAGGAATGATGCAGCATCCGCATAAGATCAAAACTGTTACTGCAGAAACAAGAGCTCCCACAACAGAGACTACTACATTCTTCCATCGTCCCATAAAAGAATCTAACCAACCCTCTAAAGTGGTATCTACCCCTGAATGATCAGCCATTCCCTCCTTTAAGACCCTCAAGTCTTCTAAAGCCTTAGTCACCGAACCATCAGAGGCTGTGTTGTTAGGTATGTACGTGCAACATCTTTCTTGAAAGAGGGAACACACCCCTCCGCGCTCTGCGAGAATCATATCGAGAGCTATCCTATTCTGCCATGAGACGAGCGAAGTGGCGTGTAACTGTTCAGCTAAACCACTAAGAGCATCGTGTGAGTAATTGATAAATCTCTGCTGATTGTAAAACAGGTAGTTAATCCAGTCAACATTTTTATTAATAGTAGGCCACAAGAAAATTGATTCTAATCCTGCCAGAACCTGATTTCTTGCCTTAAATTCATCTGGAACTCCACGTGGCACACCTATAGCATCGATGTAAACGTGGTTATCAAAGCTGCCCGGTACAGGTGCCGCTCTCCTGGTCACCTGATGTCGGGGAGTCCCCTGTTTCTCAAAAGGATCAATTGCAATAGAAACATCCAGAACCATTATTACATGAGCACACATCCCTGACCATCCTGTGGGGAGTTTAGATCTTAACTGTCCATCCCCACACACCCAAAAAACATCAGGAGCTGGCTGTTCCTGCTTCATTATCCACTTTCGCAGGTTTAGGTTAGTCAAACAGGTCCAATAATCTGAAGTGCTATCATCCTGAAGCTTGTTAGATTTCCAACACTCAGAAACAAAATCCCCCTTATCATTAACGTGAAACACTTTAGAGCATTTCCCTTGATACTGACCCATCTTTACCTGTGGTACTGCCCTGGTAACATTAAAACACACATAAGCTGCGCCTGGTGCTGGCTTTAGAAGCTGGTTTATTTCTGGAGCTTCTATTGGTTTAGCCAGGCCGCATGGTTTTGCCCAGCCTCTATTTAGGCCTGCTGTCACGGCAAAAATACAGTGTGAGGAACACACGCTACAATTCCTACCCTCAAGTGAGAAATTAACTCTGGGAAGCTCCATGGACCCCTGCTGTGATACTTTGCTGCCTGGTGTCTCACAGAAACTCACACATTCATCTAGGTGCTCTTCAAATGGAATTTGTACATAAAACTGAGGAATAGCAGTTCCCATGCAAACAACACATGACTTACTGGTCACTGTTCTGGCAGAGTAGTTTGCGAACTGGTACCACATATTCTTTTGTACCCATCCTTGACGGAGGATGTTAGTTGTGATGGACCGTGGCTGAGCCGTGGCTGAGGTGTCCGCCTGTTTTCCCCACAGAGTCCAGAAAGCGCCCCCTACAAAAACACAGAACACAAACAGCTTTAAAATCATAATTTTTGCAACTCTAGAGCCCCAGAGTAACATTGATTTTTCTACTCTTCTATTTTCTTATCTCCTTCCTTCTTCAAAGTGATTGGATTGTTTCTAACCCACCGTCTTTTGTTCTCCACTCAAGCAACAGTGGGTTTGTCCAGAATTGTGGTAGTCAGTTTCTTACAGTGGCTGGCATGCACCCAAGTAGCCCTTTCCGCAACCTTCACAGCCATGTAGGTTACTAGCAGAACTTGGAATGGTCCTTGCCAGCGTTTAGACTTCCAGTGTTTACGCCTGAATTCTTTGATGAGTACCCAGTCTCCTGGTCTGATGGGATGTAGTGGTCCTGCTGCTGCCTTGGGGAGCGCGTCCTTCACCGTCTGGTGGACCTGTGAAAGTGTCTTAGAGAGGTTTTGACAGTAAGAAATCATTCCGTCGTCACACAGGCCTGTGGAGAAAAAAGGTTTAGTCGGAGCGTTCAGTCCCATCGCAGGCGGCCTAGCAAACAGGATCTCAAAAGGGCTCAGGTTATTTTTCACACGTTTTCTCATTCTCATATACATCAAAACAATTGGCAGCGCTTTGGGCCAGGCAAGACCTGTTTCTTCACAACATTTTGTCAATTTCAATTTGATGGACCCATTCTCCCTCTCGACTCCTCCCCCGGACTGTGGGTGGTAAGCACAGTGAGTGCTAATGTTGATCCCTAAAAATTCACCCACCTCTGAGATGACTTTGTTCACAAAGTGTGGACCGTTATCACTGCTGATCTTCTCGGGGATCCCGAATCGGGGGACCACCTCGGTTAACAATGCCTTGACCACAGCTCCACTGTTTGCGTGTTTTGCTGCAAAAGCCTCTGTCCATTTTGAGAACATGTCGACTATTATGAGGCAATATTTTTTACCTTCAGCAGGAGTCAGCTGTATGAAATCCATCATCAAATGCTGAAACGGTCTGTCAGGGGGGGGATGCGCTGCCGGATGAGTGGTCACCGGCCGCCCTGGATTATTTGCAGCACACACCATGCATGAGCGACAAAACTTTTCTGCAAAAGACGTGAATCCCTTTGTGAACCAGTGTGTAGCAATCAGGTCAAACATTCCACCTTTTGACACATGATCCAACCCATGGCTCAGTTTAGCAAAAAATGGAAAGACATGTTTTGGAAGACATGGCTTGTGATCGGTGGAATACCACACCCCCTTTAATTTAATACACCCTGCCTTCTTCCAGGCGGATGCCTCAGAGGTGGTCGTGAAGCTCTGAACAGCAGTCAGATCTCCCAGATCCGGGTCGGCCCCCCGCTGCTCCATGGCTACACAGGCAGTGTTCAGGGCCTGCTGAGCTGCAGCCTTTGCGGCTGCGTCCGCTCTCTTGTTTCCTAAAGAAATACGGTCTCGGGAGGAGGAGTGAGCTTCACACTTTATTACTGCTATTCTAGATGGCAATAAAATTGCATCCAGGAGAGCAGCAATCTGAGATGAATTCAAAATGGGCTTACCGTCTGATTTGAGAAATTTTCTGTGTTTCCACAAAGCTCCATAGTCATGCACGACCCCAAACGCATACCTACTGTCGCAGTAGATGTTAACAGCCTTGTTTTCAGCAAGCACACATGCCTCTGTCAACACGGTCAACTCAGCAGTTTGAGCTGAGTAATGTGATGGCAGCGGACCTGCAGAAAGAACAGAGTGGTCAGAACACACAGCATACCCCACACGATTCTTACCTGTAACATCTCTGGATGCTGATCCATCAACATACAGAACCATGTCAGGATTTTGAAGGGGTGTGTCAGTCAGGTCAGGTCTTGGTGTACATATCAGGTCTAACACTGCCTGGCAGTCATGAGGCTCACCGTCATCCTCTGTGGGAAGCAAGCTGGCAGCATTAAGAACATTACACCTCTTCACTGTTATGTTTGGTAACTCCAGTAAAACTGTCGTATACCGTAACCATCTAGCAGCTGACATGTGTGAAGTTTTCTGTTCCAACAGTATGACTGAAACTGAGTGTGGTACTAATACCGTCAAAGGTGAGTACATGACAATGTCTCTCGACGCCAGGACTGCCTTTTCTGCAGCTGCAATAGCTCGGAGACAGCCTGGAAGACCCGCTGCGACAGGGTCAAGTTTTGCTGAGAAATAGCCCACAGGCCGTTTCTTGCCTCCGTGATCCTGAAGAAGAACAGAAACCATGCAACCCTTTTTCTCATCCACCATTTGAATAAATGGTTTTTTAACATCTGGCAAGGCTAGTGCAGGAGGGTTCTGTAATGCACACTTCATGTCCTCAAATGCCCGCAATGCATCAGGACTCCAACAGATGGCGTCAGAGGCCGCCATACCTTTTCCATGAATTAATGCAGACAACGGTGCCTCCAGCAGAGAATAGTTTGGAATGAAGTTCCTGCAATAGGAACTCAAGCCCAAAAATGACAACATTTGTTTTTTTGTGGTGGGTTTAGGAATCTGCTGGACCGCTTTAACCCTTTTTGTGGATAAAGATTTTGACCCCTTTGAAATGACATGACCTAGGAAGGTAACCTCCTCTTTCACAAATTGCAGCTTTGACAAGCTCGCTTTGTGTCCAAAAGCATGCAAATGTTTCAACAGAACAACAGTGTCATCCTCACACTGCTGTTTTGATTCAGAACACAACAACAAATCATCCACGTACTGTACTAACACCGTACCTGGAGAGAGTGACAATGTCTCCAAGCTTTCTTTCAGTGCCATGTTAAAGATCGTGGGTGATTCACAGAATCCCTGGCACAGTCGGGTGAAGGTATACAGTCGACCTTTAAACTCAAAAGCAAACCAAAATTGACTGTCCGGATCAACAGGAACACTGAAAAAAGCATTACTGAGGTCCACAACGGAAAAATGAGATGCTGACACTGGGATCTGAGATAAGATGGTATAAGGGTTCGGCGAAATCGGTGCTCTGGCCGTGACACAACAATTGACCCGGGTCAAGTCTAACACGAATCGCCACTCTTCCCCTGTTTCTCTGACCTTCCGGACCGGGAAAAGTGGACTGCGAACCGGAGATTGCGCACATTTAACAACAACCCCTGATTTTAACAAGGATTCAAATACTGGTGTGATCCCACACACAGCTTCTGGTTTCAATGGATATTGACGCTGCACTGGATGGAAGATTTTGGAGTTATTTTCACAGGTGCACATCCCTTAATTAACCCCACGTCATATGAATTTTTTGCCCAAAGATCTGATGGAACCTGTTGAAGGGGGATGGGCATTTCTGACAGTTTTGCTGCAGCTTCCTCATGGAGGAAAGACTGAATCAATCTCTCATCTGAGTCCTCAATTAAGTGGACTGTTCTGGTGGCGTGCACGGTGCACGTAAATGGGCGCTTAAAAATATGAGCTGATTTAGAATAAAGGATTGTGGCGTCATTCTGTGTTTGGATCCAATCTGTTACACACTGAGCTCTGTGTATTAATGATCCCAAATGTTTCCACTCTCCACCAGCCAGCTTTGAGAGGGATATGTGCGGAACATACTCATAAGATCTGTACAATGTTTTTTGCTCAGGTGTGAGGCACACAGCCAGCGCTGCTGAGTGTGTGTGCCAGACCATTGAAGTCACAGACAGTTTTTCTGCTGACTCACGGAACCATGCTTTCTCATAGTCATCATCTGAACCTGTAGAAACGTGTGATGTGCAATGCAAATTTTCCTCTTTCATAAAAACTGATAAAGGACTCACCAAATCGTTTGCAGATTTGAGGAGGGATTTTGAGAGGGTACCTGCTGGCAGTTTCCATTGATATGCATACTTCAGGTCGTGAGGGCTGTACTTAACTGCCGTCAGGACTGCGGTCTCTCGAACAGGTACAATTTGGACGCCTTCTGATGAGGAGATGAGAGAAATATTAAGTTTGCACATCAAATCTCTTCCTAACAAGTTTACTGGACATTGTCGAGAAACTAGAAAACTGTGTTTGAACGCAGGCCCCTCTTCCAAGTGGCAGCGAAGAGGACTGGAAAACAGCTCTCTCACCACCTGGCCCGATGCAGACAGAGAAAAAACATGGTTACCGCTCATCGTCGGCATTGTTTTTAATGCATTATGTTTTATGATGCTGTGGGTGGCTCCGGAATCTACCATAAAATCAACAGCTGTCTCTGAGACATTCAGAGTTAACATCGGCATAACTTTGTAAGCATCAGATGTAAATTGGGCGTATGTACCCACTGGTGCTGATTGTTGTCTTTCTAAATGAGTTGTAGCATCTGTGAGCAGTGTGTGTGGGTTAGTGCACAAAGCATTTTCTTCATTGCAGTTTGTGTGTGTAAGACTTGAGTTTTCACTTCCCTGTTTTTGTGCATCGGAGAATCCTCCCTCTTTTCCCCGACTGGAAGTCCGCCCCTCCAGTCAATCGGCATGCTCTCTGCCTCTGCGTGGAGCTCGAGGAGGAAGTGGACATTCGTCTCTCCAATGTCCAAAACTGTGAAAGTTGTAGCAGCGCCCCTCATCGTCTCTGCGGCGCTGTGGTTGTCCTCTCCCCCTGCCTCGAACGTGACGCTTGCCCTTGTCTTTGCTTGTCATTGCAGCATACATGGTAACAGCAGCTTTATGCAGTTCAGTCTCATTCTTTGTTTTCAACTGTGATGTTCTTTTCCTCACCACCTCCTCTGCGTGTAACGCGTGGCGATGCAGATCTTCCAAGGTGATGCCCTGAGAAATGCCCACATACCGTTCAGTCACCTCAGTCAGCAGATCTGGGCGGAGTCCAGCGAGTATGCGATCCCCCAGCAGCTGTTCCCATACTGAGCCTTTGGTCTGCTCCGGTCTGGTCACACCGCTGTACTTCTCAAATGCCTGCTGAATGCGGTGAAGGAAGTCTTCGACCAGCTCATCTGGGTTTTGCTTCACAGAATTCAGAAGGGTTAAATTAGGCAGTACCGGAAACTCTGTCTCGATAGCTTTACAGAGTTTCAATACGGCCAGATAATACGGGCCATTCAGTACATCGTCTGTCTCATCTGTTGGTACTATTTTCAAACGAAGTTCTGGAGCTGGGAGGCTCTGTAAAATCTTGCCACGATCAGCAGCTTTAAGTCTCTTAGAAACTACTCGCCTGATTTCGGAGCCGGTTGGACGGTAGGCTCTGCAGAAATCCTCTAGCTCCTTGGCAAACTGCACCCCATTTCCCGTCACATTGGGGAGCTGGGTCATCGCCTCCTCAATATCTTTGTCCGACCACCCTCTGAAAACAAGCATAGGGCCATCCGGGCCCCCCACTTCGACCATTGGAGCAGACATGACATGCTCGGTACCTTCATCTTGCATCTCCGGCAATGCTTGCAGGGAGGCGGAATCTGCAGATGCTTCCTGCTTCCGTTCGGCCTCCTTCTTTTTCACATTGGACCGTGTGCCTTTTGATGGAGGGGTGGGAGGCTGAGCGAACCTCTGGTGTGAGGTCCCGCAGTCTGGCTGTGTTGCGATTTGTTGTCCGGGCTGCCCCTCATCTTTGAGCCACGCCTCTGGTGGCGGGGGATAGGCTGCGCCTTGGTCGGCTTCCTCTGGTCTCATCCTTTGATAATTCCACGGACGTTAGGCTGCTTCTTGCTCGGCCTCATCTGGCCTTATCCTCCGATGACTCCGCGGAGGGGCGGAATCCAGGTCCAGATCGGGTTTCGACATGGCCAATGCTTGCATGTCCCTGTAAACAGGAGCATATGGGGAGGAAGGTGAAAAGCCACTGTCCTTGTAAGGTGGACAAGATGCCCGTAATTCTGTCTGTTGTTGCATTTGCATCACATCATTTTTAACTGTCTTAATTTTCCGTGGAGACTGGGCAGCTCTAAGTGAACCGTTATCTTTTCTGCCCGCAACATCACTGCTCAGATCTCTCCCCCCTCCCATATGTGACACACAAGACTTGCGTTCTCTGCGTATTGCCTCTTTTAACCAAATCTGACAGCATCGTTCGTGTAACCTATACAGTTCAATGTTTCCGGAGCAGAGGAAGGTACCGTTTACAAACCGTTCCTTCTGCTCATTAATTTTCTCCTTAATTTTCTCCAATTCTCTCACACTTAAACTTCCCCCTGGAGGAAATCCCCATTCCTGTATCCAGAAATTTACAGTTTCCAAACATTCGGATCCATATTTTTGTTTCATCTGTCGACAAATTGAACTGTCTGGTGGTAAAATCTTACTAGAAACAGACCCCATTGTCTGGCTGAACGTTCAGCTAATAAAAAAGACGTCTCTTCTTTATCGCTTTCTAGTTTCCTTAGTGAAACAAAAGCGTAAAAAAACACTTGTTGGAAAATAATCAATCATAATTAATTAACTATTTCCAAATACTTTTTGCTCCCTGGCAAAAACCCGGAGCAAAACCCGATACTTTCTTTAACTCTGATGAAATAATTAACCATACAATTATATATCAGTATATATATTATATTAATTAACCAATCAATCAACCGCGTGTAAGTAAATAAACACGACACCGCTAGCAAATATTTTACCACCTGAGAGTGCAACTGATTTTAATGAAGGAATCAATCTCACCGGATTTTGCCCTCTAGCATGGGTTCTTGGGTCCCAGGCGGCGGTCAGTCTGGCCAGAGGGTCCAAGTCCTCCCTCTCCAAAAAAAACTGCGGAGGTCCGGAGGCTGAGAAGCTGGTCCCCTCAGGTTGCCTTTTACAGCTTGGTCTCCTCTTGTCAGTCCTTCCGCTCGCTGGGATCCACGTAGGCGCCAAAATATTATGGAAATATTATTTAACAAGGATGAGAAAGGATTCCTTCTTAGTTCAAGAGCTTTAATTCGGCTTGTTGATCAACAAGGAGTTCAGCACATACAGCATGGCAGTAACTGACCTGCACCCCCATCCTAACATCTTACTATATAGAAATGAACAAAACTAAGACTCCTCCTTCATAGACAAGGTGTCTGTCTTCAGTAAGATAGAATAACTTTTAACCTTGTTAGTAAGACACCACTCAGACGCTCTGGGTCAGAGTGCAGATAATGGAGTTGTTCCGACGTCCTTCAGTCAGCATGCAGACATCTAACAATATTGGTGACCCAAGACACAGAAAGTATCCTTGAGCTCTCACATGTTGGTTCAACATAACAATGCATATCTCAGTTAACAAAGAGACTTAACCTTTAACATAATTAATATACTTTCTGCCACATCAGTGGGTGCACAAGGTTTAAAGTGAAGCGGATAGAGTGGGCATCCCTGTCTTGTTTCACGAAATTTGTATGGCTAACATTTTGGCATATAATTTAACATCAGCATTAATTGATGAGATTGATCTGTAATTACCACATTCCAGAGGGTCCTTACCAGTTTTGGTAACACAGTAATCAGAACTGTGTTAAAGGATTTTAGAAAAGCATCATTATCAATATTATCATAAGCAAAATTAATATAATATTATCAAAAGCAAAATTCACTGCTTCCAGCCAAAGTGGACCCAACTGGTGGAGACCAAATATAACCGGCGGTATTCCATCAATACCTGGAGAACGACCTTTGTTTGTAAGTTTAAGGGCATAATGTAATTCCTGTAGTGTGATCGGAGAATCTAAACCTTTTACGTCTTCTAAAGAGTGGGTAGGGAGCTGAATATTCTCAAAGAAATCCTTCATTTTCCTCTCAGATGGTGAGCATTCAGATCAATATAATTAAGGCAAAATTTTCTTAAATGTGTCAGTGATCTCTGCAGGTGATGTAAGTATTTTATTTATTTATTCATAAAATAGAGATGTTTCTACTATTTTCTTGCTGCTTAAGCATCATTGCCAAAAGTCTACTCAGTTTACCACCTTTTGAATAATATTTATGTTTGGTTGCATGCATCAGAAATTCCACTCTCTGTTTAAGCAAATCTTTTAATTCGGATTGTTTTTTTTTTTCAGTTCATGTTCTATCTGACTTGAACAGTTGAAATTTAAGTCATTTCTAATATTCGGCATCCTGATTCAAATTTTTTTTAATTTTACATTCTTTGCATTTTTGCAATAACAGGAAAACCAAATAGAATTATTTCTCAAAAAACCCTTTATACCAGCCCATATAAACATAGGGTTAGAAACATAGGGTTAGAAACACTACCAACAGTATTAAAAATTAATTCCACAATTTCAATGAACAGGTTGAATATGCTGAACCAGTTTGGCAGATGAAAAAGTATAATCTATTCTTGAAGACATTTTGTGAGGTACAGAATAAGAGGAAAATTCTTTAACGTTTGGGTTTACCCCCCCCCCGTCAGATATGGTAAAAATTCATAATTTTAAGTAAAGACACCCAAAGCCTGCGGTGACGCAGCTTGAAATTGAGATATGTTAGAGTGAGACCTGTCCATATTTCTATCCAGAAAGGTATTCATATCAGCTCCAATAATTACTGTATAATCGCTCAGGGTGAGCAACTCTTTAGTCAATAAGGGAAAAGAATTTGCTTCATAAATGGTTGGTCCATAAATGGTTGCAAATGCCATTTTCTGCCCTTGTAGGGTAAAACAACAGTACGTCCACCTCCCAGATAAACTGGACTTAATTTTCCCAACTTGTATATTAATGTTACGTTTTACCCTTTAGTCTTGGAACCGTCAACTGAAGAAACGATGGGTTTAAAATATTTATTTTGCATCCTATTCATGTCTTCTGGTTTGAGATGGGTTTCCTGCAATAGAGCTACATCCACTTTCTGCCTGTGTAAGAAATCAAGAATACTAGTACGTTTGAAAGGATAATTCAGCCCCTTAACATTGAGTGACAGCAATGTTAAACCAGCCAAAGAAACAAATATAAATACACAAAAACAATTGAACAATCACAATCTGGATATGTAGAAAAAACAAGTGCCAAACATCATCATTACCTGTCTGATGAATTATGGGTCTACTTAGACTTTTTGTTACGTAGTTTATGTGTTGGTTGTTGTGTGGCTGAGGCCACCCCACCCCCTCACCCAAACCCTTAGTAACTAACATCGGTGACATTCACGAAGCGAGGTCTGTCAACAGTGAACTTGTGCCTCCTTTCCTTCTTTACATTACAAAGTAAGAGCCAAGCCTAGTGTATAGACAACACTATATGTAATATCTAAACGGCATGTTGGGAGAAAAACAAAATAATAATAATAATTAATAATAATAATAATAATAACAATAGAATATATAAAAATGTAAACAACAGGCTTTGTTTAGCAAATGACCAGATCAAATCATAAACTGGGCAAAATGATTTAACGTTCGTATAAAGAGGAAGAAAAAGAAAACAGCTAAAAGCTCCCAGATTCTTCAGTTTTTTTGGGCATCACTCACAGCAGCTGGAGCCTCTCTACAGGCGATGGGGTTAGGGCTTATAACGTTAACTGGATCCAACTCATTCAAGAAGCGTTCGGCCTCCTTGACAGTGTCAAAAGTCTTTTGCTTGCTGGCAACCTTAACTCTCAGCATACCAGGATAGATCAGAAAGTTTGCCAGTCCCTTCTGTCTGAAGAGGGCTCTCACTTCTCTGTAGGCGCCTCTCTGCTGTGCAATACCTGCACTGTAGTCGGCGTAAAATTCCAGCCGGGTGCCATCAGGAAGAGATGGTTTGATATTCCTGGCTCCTTGTAAGATGGCATGCCGATCAGTGTACCCGAGGAGTCGGAGAATCATTGTACAGCTTTGGATGATTTGGGGGAATAAATTTGATGCACCCTTTCAATCTCCAATGGGAGTACAGCTGAATTCTTTAAGTCTGGGATCAACTTGGGCAGCATGGTTGTGAGAAAGCCATGGGCATTGTCTCCTTCCATTCCCTCTGGTAAGTTAACAATTCTGATGTTCTTCCATTCCCTATCAACTAGGTCATTAATTTTTAGCACCAGCTTGCCCACTTCAGCGATGCAATTGTTAGCATCTTTTTTGATTTGCCGAACAGAGCCCTGCAGATTATCGACTTTGCATGTTACCATATGCACCTTAGTCGCCTGCATGTTTAAGTTATCTTGGACGGAAAGCAGCAATACTCCGTTTTCAGTGATGCATACACTGAGTGGGGATATAGCTTCCTCTAGGGCTTCTGTCAGCATGTTCCTTCACCATGCATTGTAATGTAGCTTGTTTGCTGTATTAGTTGTGCTACATCCTCCGGGGTCGAGCTAGCTCTGAAGCGTTTGTTCACGACGTCTTGTTTTTGCGGTGAGCTTGCAGGAATCACTGGGTATTGGGTGAGTGTTGTCAGTATATAAACACCTGGTTAGATGCTGTAACTGCCTGGTGTTCAGTAGTTCAACACCCAGCTGTCACTATCTTATTAGTCAGCTTGACCATTTCATAATCAGATCCACTGAGTTTCTCTACTTCAGACCAGGCTGCCAAACCAAGAGGTGTAACAAAAAGATTTAACGAACTCAAACAGCCGATAAAAAAGTGACAGTATACTTCTGTCGACATAGAAGTGCAATAACTTCCGTAGACAGAAAGGACAGTCATGTCCTGTTCTAACTACCTCACAGTTTTAAGAATAAGAATAGCTTAATTGGCAAAGACTGTGTACAAACAAGGAAGTACGCTTGTACCATATGCACATTTAATATAAAATAGATCAACTTTAGAAAAAAAAAAAAAATTAAGGAACAATATGTACCAGTATTTGTAGCTAATTTTGTCTATAGATAAAGAAAGAAAAAATATCCAGTGCAAAAATGTTTATTCTGTTTCACAGGAAAATAGCTGACTACTAAATCTGCAAAGTGTTCATCAGAAAATCAGCCTGGGGGAAGAAAATCTCTCTGTGGTGGCTGGATTTTGCAAATATTCTCTGTAGCACCAACCTGAAGGTAAAAGTTTAAACCGTTTGTGTCCAGGATGTGCGGGGCCTGCAGAGATGTTAGCTGCCCTGTTCCGTAACTTGACTCCTGGATGGAGGGAAGGTCAGCCATGATGATCCTCTCTAAAGACCTGATTGTTTATTGCAGTCTGTTCCAGCCAACCACACAGAGATGGACAAAACACAGGACAGACTTAGAAAAATAGCACTCTAGAAGATGACCAGCAGCTCTGGTCACCTGAAGTATTTGTACTTCTTAAGTTGCCACAGGAAGTCCCGTTTCTGCTGGGCCTTCTTCTGAACAGTGTGTGAGGACCACCAAAGTACCACAGTGTTGTTGAGGATGGTGAAGGGGAACCAGTCTGTGTGTCGAGGGGTGTTCTCATGAATTCAAGTGTCTTCTACACCGTCTTGAGTGGGTTGAGCTAAAGGTGGTTTCAAGTTTTCTTTAAAAGTAGACTTTGAGTCAGTTATGGTCCCAGTATATTTATCTGTTTGCATGTGTTTAATGTGTTTGACTTTTTGTGTTTGAGCATCCTTTTCCCATGTTTGTATAGAAAATACAAACTCTGGATTTCTATTCTCTGCAGCTGATAGGATATTTGTTCTTACTTTTTTACTTTGCTATCATTTTGATGTGTAGCTATAGCAACGAGGTACTGTTTTTAAAAGTGGAAGCAGTGATTAGCATCTCAAAAGCTCAAATTATATCTGAACTACATGGCAAAATCTCAGAGGAGTTACAAAGGAGGCTTCATTGATGCAGAGAAAGAACAAACAGCAGAGAGAGAAGGAGAGAGTTCAAACCATCTCTTCCATAAATCATAATAGGCAAGACTCCAACATCCCAACAAATATTTAAAGAGGAGCGTCAAAAGCATATGAGGTCGATTCACAGTGCTTGCCAACAACAAATGGTGTCATCCAGGACATGTAACTGTGGAATATGATCTCTGCTGCCTCGTAATTGAGTCAGAATGCCTCTTCAGATTGGTTGGAAGACTGCTACTTGAGACCCTCACTACCTTATCACCATCAACAATGTGTCTTTGAAGATACTTGCATATATGAGTTATGGCATCATTTATTTCCTTTTGGGATTAATAAATTCTTTTTTAATTAAACTGACCCTCTGTGTCAAGCAGGTTAAAAAATTAGAATGCAGCCCATAAGATTTACTTATGGGTAAATCAAATTGATCTAAAAGCCTCTAGATTAATATGTGTGGTTGAACTGTATTAAAAGTAGATGAAAAGTGTATTAATAGAAGCCAAGCATGCCACCCATTCCATTCCAAATGTTTATAAGGAAGGTGAAGAACTCTGAGTGTGGCATCCTCCAGACCCCTTTCAGGCCAATAAGCCTGACTTGTTTCGCAGGGTTTCCAAGTAGACCAGTTTCTCCTAGATCCTCATCATAATTTAGGTCAGGGCTACAAGGCCTGAAATAATTAGAGGCCCTCGGAAGGTTGCCCTTAGGAGCCAGGGCAATGACAGTATGTTTCCAACTACAGGAACATGTTGTGTCTCTAAAGATTGACTGAAAATATATTGTAGACCTGGACTTGGCTCTTGTGCACAGACTTTCAGTATGTGGCCTCATATATTGTCTTGCCCAGGACCTTTGTTCATTTTAGAGCAAAATAAAGCCTTTTCAACCTCGTTCTGATTCACAAAGATATGTTTGTCATTACTGAATTTCAAACTTCATTATTCAATTACTTCCTGATTTAAATGAAAAGATTTAAAATGTAAAAAAAGAAAGAAAAAACAGGCATTTGGGAGGAATAGCACGATCAAAGTCTAGGGTCTAGCCATTTAGCTTCAATAGGATTTTTCCGTTTGGGAAAATTAGATTTGAAAAAAGCATTTTGTGGTTAATCAGGTTGTTTTTATATTCAAATTTGTTACACATTTAAGTGTGACAAATAAGCAAAACCAGAAAAAATCCTATTTCAAATACTATTTCACTCTATATTTAAGTCCTTCACGTAACATAAGTATGCACACAACATGCACGTCTCTTTTTGAACATCCCTTAGGACTTGTTATCAAACCTGATGGTAATAAATATCCTCCCAATAAATCCTCACAAACAGATAAGCCAATCGCCACTATAAAAGGTCCTGTTCGATGGCAGGAGTCCAGTTGATAACTCCTCGTCTGAGAGTATCATTTACCAGATGCAGCTTGGTTTATTTTCAGAGGTCACTCACATTTCTTGTGTGTGTTTGCCAGGCTGGTGAATGGTGCTATGCATGTTAAGCAGCAGACTATTTGCTGTTACAGATTGTAATGTTTACGAGCAGCAAGCTACATTTCCATACTGGGATTCAAGAACAAGTGCCAGTGGGAACATTTCTTTGGAATCAATGCAAGGTTTAAGGGACAGGCATTACTGAAACTTTTTTGTCATCATACCCAGCACCCCAGCATGTCTTCTTTTACTTCAAAATTTAAATTCTAATGACTTTGCCCGTTCTTGTCAGTCCATTCAGTTTCAAGGGCACAGGAAGTGTCCTGGAGCTTTATAAGTGGAAATAAACTAGTGGCAATGAAAAGGGAAGAGGTTTCATTCATGAATCCATCGATCCAGACTGGAACCTTATTACAAAAGTCAGAGTGAAAGTGAAGATACAACATAATGTTTACAAGTACAGCTCTCCTCAGAAATAAGAGGCTGTAATAAGAGACTGTTCTGCTATTTTTTCCTTTGACAAGTTATTCAATTGACTATGTCACAAAAAAGGTAGCATATTGAATTTCAATCTGTATTTGTATCAGAATATACATCTTTATGTATGTTCAATACTTCAAGAGACTTCAAAGTGCACCAGTGACTTTCTTCGCCCATAACTTTTAGCTCAAAGAATAATTTTGACCTTTAACACTTCTTGATTTTATTTTGATCTTGATATTAGCCTTTCATCTAAGGAATTATAACTAGATGTGAGCCAAGCTGGGAAAACATCTCAAGATTTGGTGGGGATCAAAACTGAAACAAAAAATATGGTTATGGATAAAACTGGTGTCAGTTTCAATTGTATTTGATGCTATGGTTCTGATGAAACCCTTTTGTAAAACCAGACTGTTTCACAGTAGCCTCGTTGAATCACATTTTTAAAATAAAAACATCATGGAAAAGTTTATTTCCATAATTTGTCATGTTTGGTGTTAGAGGACCCAAATGCAGTGAGGTAAAAATGAAAAGATTTAATTATAACAAAAACAAAGAACATGGACTTACAGACCTCAGTAGGATCAAAAAATGCAGCAACGGGGAAAAACAAACACCAAAAGCAAACACCAAAACTGAGAACTATGATATAATTCCATTCAAAACATTAAACTTCCATAGTTTATAGATTCAGGGCCCACAACTTAAACAATTTCAAGTATTTAGTTGTTTATTTGTACTTAATTTGGGCTTCCAGCTCATAAAACCCATGAAAACAGGAATTCAAAAAATTTGAATACTGTGAAGAAATCACCATTTACTTCTCAGCTTTTGCAGGACAAAAAGATCACATCAGATCAATCAAAATATGGAACTTTCAAAATTATATGTCAATCTTCAATACTTGGTAGGAAATCCCTTTGCCTTAATCACTGACTTGATGCACCGTGGCATTGAGGCAATCAGCCTGTGGCATCGCCTGGGAGTTATGAAAGCCCAGATTTCCTTGATGCTTGCTGTCAGCTTTTCTTTGTTTTTGGGTCTGATGCCCCTCATTTTCCTCTTGATAATACCCCATAGATTCTCAATAGGGTTTATGTCCGGCAAGTTGGCTGGCCAGTCAAGCACTGTGATGCCATGGGCATCAAACCAGGTTTTGGTGCTTCTGTCGGTATGGGCAGGATCCAGGTCCTGCTGGAAGATGAAGTCTGCATCTCCATATAGATCCTCAGCAGAAGGAATCATGAAGTCTTCTAAACCATTCTGGTAGACTGATGTGGTGACCTTGGATTTAAGAAAGCAGAGTTTAACAACACCTGTACTGGACAATGCACCCCAAACCACGACTGACTGTGGATATTTCACACTGGACCTCAAGCAGCTTGGGTTCTGTTCCTCAACCATCTTCCTCCAAACCCTTGGACCTTGATTCCCCGATGAAAGGCACACTTTACTTTCATCGGAAAAAAAGGACCTTGGACCACTGGCCACCAGTCCAGTCCTTCTTCTCCTTGGCCCAGTTGAGACGCTTCCTACGTTGGCTCAGGCTCAGAAGTGGTTTGTGCCGAGGAACCCGACAATTCTAATCCATCTCTCGGATGTGTCTGAATGTGGTGGTTTTTGAAGCTGTGACTCCTGCTTCATTCCAGTCTTTCTCTGCCAGATTCATGGATCTTCTCTGTTTGATAATCTGCTGAAGCCTACAGTCAGCTCTTCTGCTGGTGCATCTTCTCCTGCCACATTTTGCCCTGCTACTAGACTTTCCATTGAAATGCCTGGACACAGCACTATTGAAAAGCCAGGCTCCTTAGCGATGAACTTTTGTGGCTTACCCATACTGTGGAGGGTATCAATGATGGTCTTTTGGCCAGTGGGAAAACCTGTGCTGGTGCTTTAAGTTTAGTAGATGAGTAGTGTGTGACACTAGGTTTAAAACATACATGCCCTGTAAAAACTGTTCTGGTTTCTTCACAGTATTCAGATTTTTTGAATTCCTATTTTTGTGGGTTTTATGAGCTGTGTTGTGCCACAGATAGGTAGGATTTGGCTGTGAATAATTATCAATAATTGCTTAGGGCAATTATTAATAATTTCATGTAAAAATTACCAAGTTTGGGGCACCACCTGGATTCCAGCAATATCAATAGCCAAATTGTTCAGTCTCAGTTTATGTTTATGATTACCTGCCTGATAAGGCTGAGATAATTATACAATAAATGAAGGAATAAGTTATTGAAGTTCTTTGAACAGCAAATTACTACACATGTAGGTGAAACAGTTTTCCAAAATACAAGAGTTTATTACAAAAAGAATTCAACTTTCAGTTAAAATGCTTTAATCAACAAACTCACTAAGCTAGTAACACACTAAACCACTAAGAAAAAGAATAATAATAATTAAACTAACACCCAATAGTAAACAGTACAAGTGATAAATATGCAAACAAGTAGAAACAATAACCAATAAATTGATAATGATGTCACAGTTCAGAATGAATATGTTTGCTAAAAGACCAAGGCTTGTATTGAAGAGTTTTGGGAATTGAGCTAAATTAGTTTTAAACTAATTGTGGTTAGTTTAAGACTAATCAGCACCTTCTGGTTTGTTTTCAAACCACCAATTCACAATGCAAAGCAAAAGTGAAGGGAAACATTCTGTTGGAAGAAGTAATGTTTCATAAAACCATTTGCTCAATTAGAAATCAATAACCTTTAGAGAATTGATTCTGCTTTATGGATTGGTCCCGCAGTGATTGATCTAATATTAATAAATTAAACTTGAACCTCATCAATAATTATATCAATATTATATTATTGATCATAATTATTGAACGTTATGTAAACCGGACAAAAACTCGCTCACTCTGTGTCACAACAGGTGGAAGCCCAAATTATGTACAAATAAACAACAAAATTCTTGAAATTGTTTACGTTGTGGGCCCTGAATCTATAATCTACGGAAGTTGGACGTTTTGAATGGAATTATGGAAATAAATCAACTTTTCCATGATATTCAAATTTTTCTTGAGGGCTCTGGGTCTATCTTGAGGTTTTTTTAGAGGTTTTTCTGGCAGTAGTGGCCTTTATTGCCGTAGATTATTTAGAAAAGGGGTAGAGAGAGTAGGGGGGAAGTCATGCAGCAAAGGTCCTGGGGTTGGGATTTCGAATCCTGAACGGCTGTGTCGAGTACTAATAACCGCTATATTATGGGGCAACCAATCTACCTATACACCATGCATCACCCTGTGGTCTGACTATTTTATTGGAGAATTAAACAAAACCCAAGGCTGCATTGCGGCATTTTAGGAAACTGCTTCGCAAAAAAGTCCCGTGTTTGAATCCAGGGCCAAGTGTAGTTTTCATGTTCTCTTTGTATTGACATTGGTTCTGTTTTGGTACTCCAGCTCCTTCCCATAGTCAAAGATGCCTTTAAGGTCAAATGGCGTCTCTAAATTGCCTTTTTAAGTGAGTTAGTCCTATGTGCCACTGTGTTTCCTTGTGATTTAAAGGTCATCTGATCTGGGTTTCTCAACATTGACTGCTGAACATTGACAACAGCGCCCTCCGTGACCCTGGATGGATGGATGGATTGATTCTGTGACATTAGCTACAGCATAGTGTTTTTAGAACCCAACCAGTATGCTGGGTCAAACTCATGAGTCAACCTAGTTGAGTTAAATCCACCGAGGCATGGATCATTTAGTAATTGAAGACAATCGCAACTACTGTTACTCCTGATTAAATTTATAGAGCAACTCACCCTCAAATCAATTTTCTTTGCTGATAAATTATAAATGAGTGTCTAATAGTTCTGTCTACATGTCTGTTCATTATTTTTGGTATTGTAGTGCATCTTTGTAAAAATATTAGTTTTCTATCAAAAACCATCAGCCCCTCTACAGGTTAAATACACTGCATTTAAATGTGAACCGGGCATTGCTGTTTGCTCTGCTGTAATGGCTGATGTCAGCTGTTTATAGCTGACGTCAGGAATAACCAGCTGACATCAGCCATCCTACCCCTGTGGGGTATAAAACAAGTCGAGCCTCGGCCACTCCTCCCTACCTAGTTGGAGTTGGAATAGCAAGAAAGTGTTTGGCCGCCCAGGCCTCTCCCCCTGCCGTCCCTCAGTCCACCAGGCAACACCTCCTTTTTGTGCATTTTTCAAAAAGGTAATGTGGGTGGAGTTAGATTAGTCTAAGTCATGTCACTAGGTCCTACAGGCCAAGTTAAGAGCAAGTCAAAAATAAGAGAGCAGGGTGTAGATTTTAAGACTAAAATAATGGTTTACTTTATCTTAAACGTAAATTGTACTCAATGCAACCATGCTATCACCAAGCTAGCATAGTGACGTGCTAAATAATGAAACATGCTTAAAATAAATTTGAAAACAATACATAATTGACATGTCACCTGTACACTTACAAAGGCTTTGAAAAAGTTGTGGTTATTCATTCTGTCTAGTAATATGACCTAATATAACAAGCTAACACTAGCATCGGCTACATGCTAATTCCAACAATAACAATTTCTTATGTCCAAGTCCTAATATTGCAAGTTCGAGTCCAAGTGCAAGTCATCTGTTTGCTGCTCGAATATAGTCACAAGTCCTTTGAAAATGACTGAAGTCAGGTCTCGAGTGTGACTCCAGGACTCGGGTACTCCATCCCTGGTTTAAAACTGCAGTTTTGAATTATATTCTTTAAAGCAGTGATGGGAGGTGCTCATCCAGTATCAAAGCTTTGACTGACAGGGATCAGAAACGCTCCTAAACAGCCAGCTTTTTTTTTTACTTAGCCTGGGAGAACACGCAGAGAAGTGGGGAAGGGGTACACTGCACTGGTCTAAAATAGGAATGTTAGTTTAGTGGTCTTGAGATCTTTTAAAACAATGGTATATCTTGCTTCAGGAAATAGACCTTGTTTTACACACACACAAAATTAATAGGTATATAGTTTTTACTGAATATGGGTTACCATCATTTCTTTATTTGAGTAAATGTTTGTCTCTATACGAAAGCCAGTTTTTATTCAAACACCTAACAAATGTTTTTATACTTCAATCACACTGTTGTCACTACCCCCTTATGTTTCAAAAGCACTGGAAAATAAGCATCACATTTATATGCAGCATCAAATATGAAACATTACTCAGTCTCATTCATTCCCGTGAAGATGCTCTGTCTGCACTGATAAAGATTTACTCACAGTGCGTGCCATATGCTTGAAACTAAAGTAATGCTGACAACATGACCTACTTTCTTAATAATTTGGAAATAAATTGTTAATTCTTTATAGCAAGCAGTAAGTATTCAGATATATATTACCTTAATAGCCAGTTGATCATCAAAAATAAAAACTTAAAGTGAATTTGATGAGATAAAACTATAGCCAAAAATCAGAAACTCTGTCTTTACACAGTTAATCACCGTGTATTCCACACCCTTGATCCCAATATACATGCACTATTCAAACCAGGAGTGCAACAAAGTAAAACTCATCATTCAGAGTTGTAACACTACTGTATGTTTGACAAAGTTCACCTCATTTCTTCACATTTAGACTGTTTAACGTGTCTTTTTAATACTCAAGCATAACCTGCAAGATAGGAAACACTGTCATAGCACTGTTAGTGTTAAACAAAGTATTTACCCAAAGAGTCAGCCCTGCTGTGTATGATATGTGAAGATGTTTTAATTATAAAAAGTGTCCTTTGAGTGATAAACTCTAGCACTCAATGTTGTTCTTAGCAATATTTTAATTTTACATCCATACTTTAATTTTGTTGTAATAAGGCTTAATGAAATACTTTGAAGCAGGCAACGTGATGCATGCAGAGAAATACAAACTATTTGTTTTAAAAATAAAGCCAAGGATGGTCCAAGGAATGATAACACTGGGATAATAAGACTGCATCAGCTGAATAACAGCAGTAAGCCTTTTTCTATCCAGAATGTTCAATTTAATTGTCCACATCATCCATTTTATACAAAAACACCAGGGTCACTTTTAGACTTGATGTTTATAGAACTTCTTGATATAACTTTTTTTTATATTAGTTGAACTGAATTTGTCTATATACTGTACTGTGCCAAAGTTTTGGGTAGTTGTAAAAATGCTGTAAACAGAATGCTTTCAAAAATGGAAATAAAGTACAACGAACAAAAGAGAAATCAAATCAATATTTGGTGTGACCACCATTTGCCTTCAAAGCAGCATCAATTCTTCTAGGTACACTTTCACGCAGTTTTTGAAGGAACTAGGCTTGTAGGTTGTTCCAAACCTCTTGGAGAACTAACCACAGATCTTCTTTGGATGTAGGCTTTTTCACATTCTTCTGTCTCTTAGTGTCTTTTTGTGACATGTTGTGCAAACAATCGTCTTACATTGAATGTGAACAAAACAAAGGAGATGATTGTAGGTGTCAGAAGAAACAGGAATAGGTCAAACAATGTTTCCGTCATGGGAGACGAAGTGGAGGTGGTTGAGGAGTATAAATACCTCGGAGTCCACCTGGACAACAGAAAGTTAAGTTGTCTACAAGAAGGGACAGAGTAGACTGTACTTCCTGAGGAAGCTTAGGTCCTTCAAGGTTTGCAGCAAGATGCTACAAATCTTCTACAAGTCTGCTGTGGAGAATGTAATCTCTTCAGCCATTATCTGTTGGGGTAGAAGTATCAGAGCCAGGGACTTAAAAAGGCTAAACAAGTTGATTAAGAAGGCTGGTTCTGTTCTTGGCACTACTGTGGAGATGATGATGCAAAAAAGGATTCTTCATAAAATAAAAAAGATTATAGATTACCCTGAGAATCCTCTTCATGAAACTGTCATACAACAACATAGTGTCTTCAGTCGGAGGCTTCTTCGGTTTCGCTGCAATACAAATCACTACAAGAAATCCTTTCTCCCCACAGCCATCATGATCTACAACAGCTCCTTAAAGGAGGGGTGGCATGTAAAATCCACTTTTAAAGCTTTTCATCACATTCTTATGCCAATCTCTCCTTAAAAACATGCCTAAAGTGTTTCTTAGGTTAATTTATGTATGTTTGAGTAATATCTATAAACTCTTGCGGCCTCCATGTTGAGCACTGAACGCCAGGGTCCTCCTAGGAACGCCCTAACCTCCCAGCAACGCCCCTAAATTTTGATTACCGCCCACGTCTCTCCACAGCCCTCTCTCCCCCGCTCCCAGAGCACTAAAGCAGAGCGTAGTCAGCAGCAATCAGGTAACACCTGTGGAAAGTAGTAGCTCTTGAACGAGCCGCTGAACACGCTCCGGTTCATCCAATATTTCACTTTCAGGGTCAGAGACGGGATCCACTGCATATGCTTGTATCATGTCCTGCATGGCCATAGTAAACCAAAAGAAATGCCTGTCTTCCAAAAAGTATGGCGCACCTATGTTACAGTACTGTAATGCTTTGTTCCCATGCGACTGGAGAATGTTGTGATGACGTCGACGGCAGCGTGTTGAAGGGGGCATGTCCGAGACTCTTAAAGAGACATGCAGCTTATTTCAAGGCGTTTAGTGCGGACATGCTGTGGGTGCAAAATTTCAAATAGGTTGTATAAATCATTTATTGAACTTACAGATCTATTTCAGGTAAAATTATTGATGTACTGGAGCTCAGAATTGCTCTTTCTGCATAAGAAAAATGTGCCACCCCCCCTTTAAAGAATTAATTATATGAGCTACACAACACTTAATTTCCCCCTGGGATCAATAAAGTATTTTTGAATTAAATTAGATTTTTGATGTTGAGATCAGGGTTCTGTGGGGGCCATAGCATCATTTCTGGGACTTTTTGTTCTTCTTCATGCTGAAGATAGTTCTTAAGGACTTTGGCTGTATGTTTGGCGTCGTGGGCCTACTGCAAAAATAAATTCAGGGACAATAATACACCTCCCTGATGGTATTGGATGATAGATAAGTATCTGCCTGTAGTTCTCAGCATTGAGAAGCATACTATATATTGATATATATATATATATATATATATATATATATATATATATATATATATATATATATATATTCTGCACTATTTGTCATTTATTGTCTTGTTGAGTCTCTGCGCATGGTACAGTGAGAAACGTAATTTCGATTCCTTCCTGTGTCTAATACATTGGAAGAAATTGACCATGATACTTGAGTTTCTTGGCCTTGTTTCCACTTCGGAGGTATGGCTCTTTAGGTGCAGCTCTTCCATGAAGACCACTTCTGGCCAGATTTCTCCGGACAGTCGATGGGTGTACCTGGGTCCCACTGGTTTCTGCCAGTTCTGAGCTGATGGCACTGCTGGACATCATCCAATTTCGAAGGATAATAAAAATGTTGATGTGTCTTTCATCTGCTGCACAAAGTTTCCTTGGCTGACCACTGTGTCTACGATTCTCGTTTCCCGTTTCTTTGTGCTTCTTCAAAAGAGGTTGAACAACACATCTTGAAACCCAAGTCTGCTATGAAATCTTTGTCTTGGACAGACCTTGATGATGCAGAATAACTGTTAGGTTCCTTAGGTGTTTGGGTTTTGAGTTTTAGTTATTTCATTTCCTTGTTCAGTTTACATTTACATTCTAGCTTATTTCCTGGTGTTTTAGGTGTTATTTGAATTTTTCCTTCCACTATGTTTTCTCGCCCTCTTTTACCCTCAAGTGGTCTTATGTTAGGTTTCGTGTCTTTTATTTACTCAGGTTCATAGTTAGTCCCTATTAATCTTTAGTACTCATCTCTGTCTAGTCCTTATTTTTTGTATTCCTCCTTTACGTCACTCCTTGTCTTCCCGTGTTTGTCTAATCGTCAGCTGTTCTCCATCTTTGTCCTTCCCTGTTCTCAGCTGTTTCTGGTCTCTCTGATTGCCTTCCCATTGTTGTTCTAGTCCATTTAAGCCCCTGTGTCTTATCCAGCCCTTTGTCAGGTCCTCGTCATTTCCATGTCTTCAGTCCTTGCTGCACATCCTGTTCCTGTCCTTTTCCGAGGTTTGGATTTTGTATTGTTTATTATTGTTTTCCATTAAATATGAGTGCTCTGGACTTTAAACGCCTCTCTGCACCTGGGTCCTCTCCACAAAACATGACAGTAGGACCCGACCTAACGGACCCAGCAGAGTATCTAAGGACCGAGGAGGAATGGCTGAAACCAGGCTGCGGTGGACTCACCTTTTGCGGGGACCCGCTTGGTGATCAGTCCTCCTGGAGTTGGCCCGCGGAGGAACGAGGCTAACGAGGTCATCCCGCTGCCGCCGCTGCTGTCGCGCCGTTCCTACACTGCTCCAGGAGGGCCCAATCAATCTCCTCCCGGTTCCCCAAGAGGCTGTCAGTCCCCACAGCCTTCAGAGATCTGGCTCTGCTCCAGCCACCCAGTCCTTCCTCGTGTCCAGACTCCGTGTCTTTTTGGAGCATGGTGTCTGAGGAGGAGTTTGCAAAACTCTTCCATCAGTTTAGGGATGACCTTGGCATGTTGGGAACATTGTATGAAGCGTACTATGAGTCCTGCTGGAGGAGATGCCACACTCCCACTTCAGTCTCCGCAGAGGGTGTCTTTGAGGACATGCCTCTGGTTCCTTGTCTCCGCAGAGGGTGTCTTTGAGGACATGCCTCTGGTTCCTGTCTCCGCAGAGGGTGACTTTGAGGACACGCCTCCGATTCCTGTTCCTGTTTCCTCAGGGGGTGTCAAGAAGGACACACCTTGGGCTCCTGACTCCGCCCAGGGTGTCCAGTGGGACATGGCCTCGGGTTCCACGCCACGCCATGGGTCTTCTACGCCACGCCGTGGATCCTCTACGCCATGCAATGGGTCTTCTAGGCCACGGTTCTTCTACGCCACACCGTGGGTCTTCTACTCTTTCCCAAGGGTCCCCAGCGCCGTCCTCTCGAGGGTCCCCAGCGCCATCCTCCCGAGGGTCCCAAGCGCCCTACTAAGGTCCCCTCAGTTGACGCCGGCTCACTAGCTACAGGGTTCTGCAAAGCCGGCCCCCAAGACACAAAATTCTCTGCAGCCGTCTCCCACGACACAAGGTTCTCCGCAGCCGGCTCCCAAGACACAAGGTTCTCCGCAGCCGGCTCCCAAGACACAAGGTTCTCCGCCGCAGGCCTTCACGCCACAAGGTTCTCCTCCACAGGCCTCCACGCCACAAAGTTCTCCGCTGCAGGCCTCCATGCCACAAGGTTCTCCACACCACAAGGTTCTCCACACCACAAGATTCTCCACCGCATGCCTTCACGCCACAAGGTTCTCCGCCGCACTCCTCCATGCCACAAGGTTTTCCGCTGCAGGCCTCCCAGGTTCCTGGTCCTTCGTCGCAGGACTCCCAGGTTTCTCCTCCTTCGTTGCAGGCCTCAGGACTTTAGCCTTTGTTTGTTGTTTGTGGACTCTTGCCCTCCGTCCGAGGCCCCCTCCGCCCACCCTGTTGGGTTGGTTTTTTGTTGTTTGTTCTTGTGGACTCTTGCCCTCAGTCCGAGGCCCCCTCTGCCCACCGTGTTGGGTTGGTTTTTTGTTGTTTGTTCTTGTGGACTCTTGCCCTCCGTCTGAGGCCCCCTCCGCCCACCCTGTTGGGTTGTTTTTTTGTTGTTTGTTTTTTGTACTTCTAGGGGCGTCTGGTATCCGCCCTTGAGGAGGGGTTCTGTTAGGTTCCTTAGGTGTTTGGGTTGTAAGTTTTAGTTATTTCCTTTCCTTATTCAGTTTACATTAACATTCTAGCTTATTTCCTTGTGTTTTGTTAAGTGTCCATCCATCCATCCATCCATCCATCCATCCATTTTCTTCCGCTTATCCGGGGCCGGGTCGCGGGGGCAGCAGCTTAAGCAAGGACACCCAGACTTCCCTCTCCCCAGTCACTTGTTCCAGCTCCTCGGGAGGAATCCCAAGGCGCTCCCAGGCCAGCCGAGAAACATAGTCCCTCCAGCATGTCCTGGGCCTTCCCCTGGGCCTCCTCCCGGTGGGACGTGCCCGAAACACCTGACAAGGAGGCATCCTGACCAGATGCCCGAGCCACCTCAACTGACTCCTCTCGATGTAGAGGAGCAGTGGCTCTACTCTGAGCCCCCTCCGGATGACTGAGCTTCTCACCCTTTCTCTAAGGGAGAGCCCAGACACTCTATGGAGGAAACTCAGCCGCTTGTATCCGTGATCTGGTTCTTCTGGTCACCACCCAGAGTTTGTGACCATAGATGAGGGTAGGAACGTAGATCGACCGGTAAATCGAGAGCTTCGCCTTTCGGCTCAGCTCTCTCTTCACCACGACAGACTGGTACAGCACCCGCATAACTGCAGATGCCCTACCAATCCATCTATCGATCTCCCGCTCCATTTTTACCTCATTGGTGAACAAGACCCCCAGATACTTAGACTCCTCCACTTGGGGAAGGACCTCATCCCCGACCTGGAGGAGGCACCCCACCCATTTGGAGGTGCATTTTCTCATCCCAGCCCCTTCACACTCGGCTGCGAACTGCTCCAGTGAAAGCCGTAGATCCTATTCCGATGAAGCCAACAGGACCACGTCATCTGCAAAAAGCAGAGACCCAATCCTGAGGCCACCTAAACGGATCCCCTCAATACCTTGGCTGCGCCTGGAAATCCTGTCCATAAATGTTATGAACAGGATCGGTGACAAAGGGCAACCTTGGTGGAGTCCAACTCTCACTGGAAACAAGCCCGACTTACTGCCGGCAATGCGAACCAAACTCCAGTCGTACAGGGGCCTAACAGCCCGTATCAAGGGGCCGGTACCCCATACTCCCGGAGTACCCCCCACAGGGCCCCCCGAGGGACACGGTCGAATGCCTTCTCCAAGTCCACAAAAAACATGTTGGGCGAACTCCCACCCACCCTCCAGGACCCTGCTGAGGATGCAGAGCTGGTCCAGTGTTCCACGGCCAGGATGAAAACCGCATTGTTCCTCCTGGATCCGAGGTTCGACTATCCGTCGGACCCTCCTCTCCCGAACCCCTGAATAGACCTCACCAGGGAGGCTCAGAAGTGTCATTCCCCTGTAGTTGGAACACACTCTGTGGTCCCCCTTTTTAAACAGGGGGACCACCACCCCGGTCTGCCAATCCAAGGGAACTGCCCCCGATGTCCACGAAATAATGCAGAGCCGCGTTAACCAACACATCCCCACAACATCCAGGGCCCTGAGGAACTCCGGCCAAATCTCATCCCCCCAAGGAGCCTTGCCACCGAGTAGCCTTTTAACGACCTTGGTTACCTCAGCACCAGAGATTGGAGAGCCCGACCCAAAGTCCCCAAACCCTGCATCCAGACTGGAAGGTGTGCCGGTGGGATTGAGGAGGTCTTCGAAGTATTCCATCCACCGACCCAAAACGTCCCACATCGAGGTCAGCAGCACACCATCCCCACTGTAAACAGTGTTGGTGGCAGACCGCTTCTCCCCCCTGAGACGCCGGATGGTGGGCTAAAATCGCTTCGAAGGCGTACGGAAGTTGTTCTCCATTGCCTCTCCAAACTCCTCCCACGCCTGAGTTTTTGCCTCCGCGACCATCCGAGCCACACTCCGCTTGGCCTGCGGGACCATCAGCTGCTTCAGGGGTCCCACAAGCCAAAAAGACCCGATAGGATTCATTCTTCAGCCTGACAGCATCCCTTACTGCTGGTGTCCACCAGCGGGTTCAGGGGGTTGCAGCCGCGAAAGGCACTGACCACCTTGCGGCCTCAGCTCCAGTCAGCCTCCTCAACAATGGAGGCGCGGAACATGGTCCTTCTGACAGGAGACTCTGCCAGATGTTCCCAGCAGACCCTCACAACACATTTGGGCCTTCAAGGTCTGTCCGCCGTCCTCCCCCACCATCGGAGCCAACTCATCACCAGGTAGTGGTCAGTGGACAGCTCACCCCCTCTCTTCACCCGAGTGTCCAAAACATGCAGCCGCAGATCAGATGATCAGATGATCATCAAGCTGCATCCTAGGGTGTCCTGGTGCCAGGTGCACATATGGACACCTTTATGCTTGAACATGGTGTTTGTTATGGATAATCCATCACGAGCACAGGAGTCCAACAACAAGACACCACTTGGGCTCAGATCGTGGGGGCCATTCCGCCCAACCACACCCCTCCAAGTCTCACTGTCATTGCCCATGAGAGCGTTGAAGTCCCCCAACAGAACAAGGGAGTCCCCGGGAAGAGCACTCTCCAGCACCCCCTCCAAAGACTCAAAGCACAAACAACAGTCAGGACCCGTCCCCCCACCTGTAGGTGGAGGGAGGCTACCCTCTCGTTCACCGGGGTAAACCCCAACGTACAGGCGCCGAGATGGGGGGGAAACAAGTATGCCCACCCCAGCTCTGCGCCTCTCAGCGGGGGCAACTCCAAAGTGGAAGAGAGTCCAACCCCTCTCGAGGAGACGGGTTCCAGAGCCAGAACTGTGGTGAGTCCGACGATGTCCAGTCGAAACCTCTCAACCTCGCACACCAGCTCCGGCTCCTTCCCCACCAGACAGGTGACGTTCCACGTCCCGAGAGCCAGCTTCTGCTTCTGTGGCCCTTCCCACAGGTGGTGAGCTCATGGGAAGGGGGACCCATGTAAGACCTACCGGGCCCCATGGGTAAAGGCCCGGCCACCAGTCGCTCGCCAACGTGCCCCGCCTCCAGAGGGGGGCCCAGTGTCCCGCGTCCGGGCGAGGGAACACTGAATCCAATTAAGTGTTATTTGAGTTTTTCCTTCCACCACATTTTCTCGCCCTCTTTTACCCTCAGGTGCTCTTATGTTAGGTTTCGTGTCTTTTATTTGCTCAGGTTCATAGTTAGTCCCTATTAATCTTTAGTACTCATCTCTGTCTAGTCCTTATGTTTTGTATTCCTCCTTTGCGTCACTCCTTGTCTTCCCGTGTTTGTCTAATCGTCAGTGGTTCTCCATCTTTGTCCTTCCCTGTTCTCAGCTGTTTCTGGTCTCTCTGATTGCCTTTCCATTGTTGTTCTAGTCCATTTAAGCCCTTGTGTCTTACTCAGCCTTTTGTCAGGTCCTCGTCATTTCCACGTCTTCCCTCCTTGCTGCACGTCCTGTTCCTCTCTTTTTCCGAGGTTTGGATTTTGTATTGTTTATTATTATTTTCCATTAAATATGGGTCCTCTGCACTTTAAATGCCTCTCTGCGCATGGGCCCTCTCTACAAAACATGACAATAACTACTTTGTGTCTTGTTGTTAGCGCTCAATCTTGCCATGACATTAAACCTTCTTCAACAACCTCACATTAGGAGCAAATTTGAGCTTTTCTTCACCCAGTTTTTAGCCTCTTACACAGCTGTTTTTTGTTTCAGTTAATGACTGTGTTTCAAACTACGTGCGTCATTGATGATCATTTGCTATAATTGGTTGATCATACTATAATCCTACAAAATCCCTGACTTTATGCAAGTGTACCTATAAAATTTGGTATTTGACAGTGCAGATGTCCTGTAACAGCAGCAGTGGTTTGGGCATTATATTTTGTTACTGATAACATTTAATTGTGATGCTACGCTTTACAACGCAATGCACAACCGGAGACTGGTTTTCAACCTTGAGCTTTTCGACACTAAAGCCTGTCCACGATAACCAACTACAGTGAGATAGAATTACTGATGTCAAATTTAAATAATAGAACTAGTTTATATCGTATACACAGCAACCAGTTTTGAAAGACAAATTTATGTGTCTCACTTAAAGTCACATAAGTACACATGACAAATCGTCGAGGGAAATTGAAAAGATCAATTACTTTTTTAAATTCTTTTTATTGAACAATTTTTTATTTTTTTTTTTAAACAAACAAACCTAGAACAGCAAAAAGTAATAATGAACAATAACAACACAAAATAAAAAAATTAAAAATATAAAAAAGGGGGTGGGGCAGGTCATCTAAAATAAATAAAATATTCAAATTTGTTTAAATTTAAATTTGTCTCAGTGCCCTCAATCAATGAAGTCTGTTCCTGACCAGACCGCTCGCAACCTGTGTTCTCCCCATGGAACATTTTAGAGAGCTGTACTTTGGAAAGATGTAGTCTGTGCAGAACTTTGAACTGAAGCAGTCCATGACGAGCACAGATTGATGATGAGTGGACGTTGTCCTGGGGTCTCATTTATAAAACTTTGCGTAGAATCATTACTAAAACCGTATTTAAGCTCAGCAACTTTTTTTTACTAGTAAGTTTCCGATCTATCAAACTTAGAGTACACACAGCTGCATGCACTTTCCGTTTTAAAAATCCCACTCTCCCTAGAAATGTGCGCAGGTGTTTTTGGATCAAATCCCGCCTCCTACACACCCATTTTCTGCCATAAACGGTCCATGCAAAGTGACTAGTGAAGATTCTGCATAGACTTAAGCCAGCAAATATGGGGCATTTCACAGGTAACCGTGGCAACCGAGAGGCGGAGAAAGTAATTCCACAGAGACAGCTGCAGGCTCATAGGTAGGGAAAACCGTTTTATTTCAAGCAATCACTCAATCAGGCTTTACTCAGCCGAAGGCAGCCAAAGTGCTTCACAGTTGCAGAAAGAAAAAAAAGAAGAGAGTGAAAAGATTCAAAAATGTAATAATAAAAGCAGCACAAGCAATTAAAAAGATAAGAAAAATAAAGTTTCAATTAGGCTTATATGATTACTTCTTGTAGGAACATGAAGACTGGAATTTATTAAACCAAATAAAACTAGATATTTAAAGCCTGAGAGAAAAGGTGCGTTTTAAGTCTAGGTTTTTAAAAAGTATCATCCTTGCAAAATATTGATTTGAGGTCACAAACAAACGGAAGAGCTGCTAGTGACGCAGCCCTTGATGCAGCAGCGTTCCGGTAATAAATAAGAAGATTGGGTTGGTAGATCCAACACCGGGTCCAGTTCAGCACATAGATCTAATAGTACTGCTTTAAGCAATCTACATCGGGTCCCCCATCCAGATGTTTCCAGTGGCGTGATCTTCAATGAGCACCAGCATCCATTGTGCAGCATTATGCAGGGGACGCTGCAGTATTCATACTTCACACAATTAATCCACCAATAAGTGTAATTTCTATATAATCTGAAACCATAAATACATATGAACATACTGTGATATGATTCTTATGTGCAACATATTTTCATTCAGATTCTCATTTTTATTCTCAGTTCAGAGACGGGATGGGGGGGGTTGACTGCTGGCTGTGTGCACAAAGCTCTACAAGTTTGAAATTGTGGCTTAAATTAACATTTTTGCCATCTCTCCTGCTGCGCTGTCAGTGTCCAAAAAGTGCATAAGCAAGATTGTTAGAGTGCTTAAAGTTGCTCACATTTTTCCGCCACATTTCTTTCTATAAATCCTAAACTTGACGTAGAAAGTTTTTTACATAGTTTTCACACCCCGTTTTGTGCGTAAGCAAGCATTAAATATGAGACCCCTGAGGGTAAGATCAATTTCTAAAGGCTACACAGGCTATTAATAGTGTGCACTCCCTTATTAAAAAACTGTTATGTAAAAATAAAAGCTAAACTTTGTTTTCCAATTGAATTGTGCAGTATAAATGTTACAGTACATGTAGCATGTAGGATTTATCAAACACTAAATACATTTTTAGAAGTTGCAATAAACTGGCTGCATAAATGCGCACACATTACACAAATACTTTGTTGAAGGACTTTTGATTGAGCTTTGAGCATTCAGTCTTCTTGTATCAGCGGTCCTAGTAGGATTTTCCCGATGAAAACAGTACTCAAAGGCAGCTCTACACAGATGGGTTTTTAGCCGTGATTTAAAAGAACGTCGTGTTTCAGCAGCTTTGCAGTTGTTTGGAAGTTTGTTCCAGATTAGAGGAGCATAGAAAATGAAAAGTGCTTCTCCATGTTCGGTTCTAATTCTAGGTATGTTGGAATGGTATGACTGGAATTGGAGGACCTAAGTGGTCTGGGGGGTTGGTAAAGTGACAGTAGATCTTCAAGATACTTTGGCACTAGGCCATTTAATGATTTATAACCTAAACCTGATAGAGACTTAATGTTTAATGAAGCTAATTTAAGTGGTTTGATGATGGGTAGCTGAACCTTCTCACAGGTGATCAATTTGAGATTTGGTTTAATATGAGAACGTTTGGCTTCAGGTTTTTTTGTTTTTTGCTGCTTATAAGCACTAAAATACTACTCTGAAGCAGGCCAGGCAACTTCTGGGGGACGATGGGAGTATAATTACTGTCCGGTTCCATTCTATATCAGAAGTCTGTTATTACCAGTTGGGCCATGGACAAAATACATACAGTTTTAGTCCCAGAGGCCTGATGTAGTCCAAGTTTCGTTAGCTGTGTTCCAATTCTAATTTGTACCTTCAGTTTTTCTGAGAAATTTCTTAAGGAGGAATCATTTGGTGTAGATGAGTCGGATGACATTGTAATACTTGGAAGAACGCTGTGGTGATTGCTGTACATCTTTGCTTGCTGCTGGTGCAGTCACAGAAAAGGTAGAAAGTGTTTGTTCTCTGTCAATCTCTGTGGGTTGTGCATCTGTCTGGAACGATGGCGTCATCCCGACTTGGTTTGTTTGGGAAGTATTTGTTCTCTGATAGTATCCACAGGCCGTGCTTCGAGGTCAGCCCTTGGGTGCTTTATCAAGTGTTTAGCTTTCTGATTTACATAACAGAACATATTTGAGGTCAGCAGTCTCACTCCAGCTTTGTTGAGATAACATTGGTTCTCCTTGAAGAAATTCTTGGCACATCCAAATATTTTAAAATGAATGATAAATGAGATTGATTTTTCAACAGATTGTGCCTTCAAACATTTATGGAGTATGCGAAGTCTATTGTGCCTTCCATCATTCCCTTCAGGGACTGGTTCACTGATAAATATGTTTATGTTAAGTCCATCAAGTCTCTGTAGCAGATCAGGGAAGTCTCTCTTCAGAATCTCTGACTGTTTCTTGGCTACATCAGTTGAACCTGCGTGTATAACAAGCTTTTCCAGTTTAGAGTGTTGATCTATGCTTGTCAGGATTTTCTTCCCCTGATATTTCTCTCACTGTATTTTTGGAGCAGCAATAACCTCTAGTGTTCTGGCTACAAAAGCCTACAATACCATTAATTGATCCATCATGTATGATGAGAACGTCAGCTGGGGGGCGTTCTTACTTTCTCATGTGTCCACTTCATGTGACTGGATTTCTCCTGGTGACCTTACTGGTCCCAGGGGCTGCATTGCCTTTTGGGGAAATGAGGGCTGCCCATCTGTTTTTCAGCAGGATTCCAGGGGGAGTAATATCTCTTGTTTTGGGTTGGATTTTCTTTAGCTTTTTCTTCCTTGGAACAGAAAAAGCAAGTGTATTTTCAGTGTGCTTTAACGCTGGCCAGTGTTCATAAAGCTGTGAATGGGGTGTTCTACCCCTTAAACGCCTTTTGGCTGAGGGAGTAGTGTTGTTCTGTGGCTTCTATGGGAGACTGTTGGACCAAGTTAACACCGGGCTGACAGGTTCTTCCTCCCTGCGTGTAGTCATCTGTAAAGGTGTCTAATTTCCACATCCAGCGTTTAATTCCATGTTAACCTTAAGACGATGTATCTTCGTCTCCATTGCTTCCATTCTCTAGAGCAGTTTCTCAAAGTCCCCTGCTGAGCAAAACGTCATTTTGGTAATCCACAGTCCTTCAAAAGTAATCCAAAAAATAGATCTGGTCTAATACAGTAACTCCAGAGGCTGGGTGTATAAAGTAACTAAGAAAAAAGCTAAGAAACGATCATAAGAAAAGAAAATAAGGCGAGAGATTATCCTTCAGCAGCACATTCCCCTAACTTGTTTTGATATATTTTTTCGTTCCTGTGCCAAAGAAGTCTGCTCTGCTGCAATCTGTGTTGTTTGGAATTCAAGTGTCAAATAAAGACAGGAAATCAGGAGAGGTATCCATGAAGGTGTTGTGCTTTACGTTGATGAGGAAAGCAGAAAAATATCATACTCTGAAAGGAGGGTGTCATTGGTAGTACAGTATATTTGTTCAAGTTCAACTGAGATGTTCGAGCTCAACTGTTCACTTCAGAGAGGTTTGTTTAAACTTAGACCCAACTTTGCTTTGGTGTAACTAAGACCAGATTTTAAGCTATTTTATATGATCACTTAAATTTTGCATTCATGATACATTATTTATTATTGCTTGATTCATAGATACTGTTGTTTAATTTCCTTATCTCTTGAACTAACTGAATACAATTTGAGATTGAGGTTTTGGAATCAGTTTGATGTAGAGCACTCCAGTGAGACCATAGGCATACCTACTCTTCAAGTAAGTGCTGCCCAAGTTTTGCATAACATTTCCATGATATGGAAGTATTTCCATAAGTCCTCCCTTTTTTTTGTTTAATGGATGTGTTTTTTGCTGCCAAATCAATACAAAAACTAAAAATGTTCTATCTACAGATTATTTTTTAGAGATTCAAAGCCTGTTGTTTTGGTGAGGCCCAGTTACTCTTGTATATTGTGATCAAATTTACACTTTATATTTTATTATAGCAGATGTCGTTAGTGTGGATTAATAAAATATCTATTCATCTATACATTTTTACTTACTTACCTGTGTTACTTACCTTGACCCACCTGTGAAAGAGAATGGCATTCCCAGACATCTGGCTCTGGTGGATCTGAGTGAGCTGATTGGGTAAGATGTATTGTGTCATTTCCTGTTGTCGCTGTTCGACTCATAGAGGGGCTGTATTTTAGAAGTATTTTAACTCACAAGCACACTAAAACACATATTTTCTGTTAGTGTACTTTATGTTTTGGGAACTCTTTGTGTTTCACATGGTTTTTCTTGGCGTGGTAAGGTCTTGCTAGCTTAGGTAGCTTAGCTTCATTGTTTGTGACCCCAAATCAATATTTTGCAAGGATGATACTTTTTAAAAGTAGACTTAAAACACACCTTTTCTGTCAGGCTTTAAATATCTAGTTTTATTTGTTTTAATATTTGCTTCTTTTAATAATTTTGTTTTAATAAATTCCAGTCTTATTGTTGCTACAAGAAGTAATCATGTAGCCTAGGCCTAATTGAAACTTAATTGTTCTTATCTTTTTCATAACTTGTGCTGCTTCTGATTGAGTGATTGACTGAAATAAAACGGTTTTCCGTGCCTCTATGAGCCTGCAGCTGTCTCTGTGGAATTACTTTCTTCGCCTCTTGGTTTCCATAGTTACCCGTGAAACGCCCTATATTAGCTGGCTTAAGTGGATGCAGAATATTCACTAGACACTTTGCATGGACCGTTTATGGGAGAAAGTGGGTGTGTAGGAGGCGGAATATGATCCAAAAACACCTGCGCACATGGTTAGGAAGAGTGGGATTTATAAAGCAGAAAGTGCGTGCAGCTGTGCGTACTCCAGGATTGATAGATCGGAAACTTACTAGGCGTAAGTAAAGAAAAGCTGCTGAGCTTAAGTACTGTTTTAGTCAGGATTCTACGCAAAGTTTTTAAATGAGACCCCAGGACATTGAATTATTATGAAACATAGGCATACACTTGAATATGAATGTCAAATTCATTACAGAAATCAACAAACAACCATTGTAGGTTATGTAAAAAGGTAAGACTACCAGTTACAATTAAATTTTTCTCTTTCCCAATCAGCACTAGCTGTTATTTGCTGTCGCAGCTTAAACTTCCACATGATGAGAAAGAGATGCCTATAACATAATCATTACTTAATTCATCGTCAAATAATAGTTAATTTTAATTATATTATTAATTATCATTATTGTTATTGCCAACAACAACAGTGAAAGTCCATTAGGCTTTATAGGGTTAAATTTTTGTTGGGTGCAATTCTTTCTGAAGAGCCAATAGGAAGAAGCTTCAGTGCATGCTGTCCACACCTCCTTATTAGCATTGTATTGAATTAATTCAACTAGTGCTACTAGTGGACAGTTGGACCCTTACTTGTACTACTAGTAGACATTTTAACCTTCACTAGTAGCACTCGTAAGATCCTAAAAACCCCAACTAGTGCTACTAGGGGTTGCTCTGGCCCTTACAAGTAGTACTAGTGATATCAAAAATGTCCACTTGTAGTACTAGTGGGATGTGTTTAAGCTTACTAGTACTACTAGTAAGAGCCAAAATGTCCACTAGTACTACTAGTGGACTTTTTGGCTTTCACTAGTACTACTAGTGTGCATCCTCGCTGTTAGTAGTAGTACTAGTAAGGGAAAACACACCCCGCTAGTACTACTAGTGTCCATTTGGTCTCTTACTAGTAGCACTAGTGAGATAAAAAATTCCTTACTAGTGCTACTAATGGGCATTTTTGCGCTACTAGTAGGGTGCAGGAGGATACTAGTGCGTGACACATGCCTACTAGTTAGGTCTTGTAGTGTCACTAGTGCAGCACAGCAGTTTACTAGTAAGGTTTGATTGCATACTAGTAGTCCAAAAGTGGCACTAATAGTGGACAAGTAAGCGTGACAAGTAAGAAACAGTCGTTATACTAGTGCACCCTAGTCGTTATACTAGTGTGAAAAATTGTCTTACTAGTGAGGACGAAGTGTGTACTAGTGAATGGAATTAAAGTTCGATATTAAAAATATCTAATAAATGCTCAAACGGCTTTCCATACTCCCACTGCTAACCGACTGCAGCTATTGTTAGCCTGCCGGCTAATGTTGTTAAGCTTCCCTCATCATCCACAAAGCAACCTGGAGAACTTTAACTGTTCAGTCAGGTCTGTCTGGGCAGAAGCGAGATTAGTTTAGGATAAACAAGATTTAAGGGTTGTTTATTTTCACAGTGATTTGTTACTTTGTCTAAGATTTCACTTATTGTTTGGGTACAAACAGGCTGGTCGGCCTGCAGGTTTAAACAGTGATTTTCAAGGTTACCAATGGAAAGCCATTTTATATCCGGCAACCTGAGTGACTCTATCCAACAGTTTTACTTTGTTTGGTGTTTAGTAAATGAACCAAATAAAGACTGTGTGGTGGAAAATAGTTATGTAATTCGGAATTCAAGTGTATATTCTCTGTTTAGTGAATGCATCTAGGGTAAGATGACAAGGTTATTGTTCCAACTTAATGTTTATGATAAAGATATGTCAAGTCACCAGAGACAGACGCCGGGGCAGTAAAATAACAGTCTGGCCTTCGGATGTGCTGCGTCATGCGTCACTATCAGACTCGCATGAACCAGTTCTCCAGAAGCTGGGAGTGAAGGTTGGAGAAGACGTCTGCAGAGATAAACAGTGATTGCTGAATACTATTTAAGCGGTTAGTCAGAAAGGTTGGTTAGGGTGATGCATGAGTAAATCTGTCCCCTCCATGTTCTGGCCAAACATGTTTGTATTAAATACTTAAACGTCTTCTGAGATTCAGTCTTCTTTATTATGGAAACCCTGAGGTATTTTTTGCCATTACACTTGCCGCCCAACATAGCCTCAGCGAACAGAATGGACTGGCGGGGACGGGTCAAGGGAGTTGCTAGCGTCCTGGGAAAACTTTTTCTCCCAGCCTCTTACCTCCAGTAGCTGTTTGGGAGATAGAGGCCTTGAGGTGTCTCTGACGTCCTTCATTGGCACTGAGCACTCAGGCAGACAATGGGGTTTGTAATCTAGCAACACCTCACCACCAGACAGTCCAATATGTCGAAAAAATAAAAGAATTAATGGGCCCAGGGGAGGATTTTGGATAATCTGAAAGAAAATCTAAAAGTTATGTTATTTATTTGTGGTTTATTTATGTGGTGTTGTTTATTTCTCTTTTATTTACTCTAGTTTGTTTCTTCCAGAACTAGGGAGCATTAAGATCATTTGTTTGATGGCTTAGTGTAATGTAAAATGGCACATACTGTTATTGTTACACATTCCATTGTAGAACTGCTGTTTTCGCTGCCACTTTTCGCGTTTTGCTGTAGCTCTCTTGGCTTTTATCACAGCCTAAATTATTTGAGGCCTGTTGTAAGAATTTTTCTGGATAGTATTTTTATAAAAGAAGATTTGAATGTCTTTTTAATGCATTGGGGATAATACATGTTCTGTAAATGGCATTCTAAACTTTTGAAGTTGTTGTTCTGCTGCAATGTATATGAAAAGTGAGAATATTTGAGAAGAATGTATTGCAATTTCAGGATTTCTTCTAACACAATCTAAGACCAGGACAGGAAAATATGAAGGAAACACTGAACACTACCAGTTTGTGTGTTTTTTCCTTGTTTAAACATTATTAATAACAATGGGCGATAAGCACTTAAATGGGTATGCTGTACTCAGTGAGTTACAGCTGTTAGATTTGCGCTAATCAATAAAATCCTCGGGGGGAAATAATGCACAAAGGTAAATGGTAATATAAAATTTGAACTATTGTAACTGATTAAAACTGGTTCGACCTAAAACTGTAACAAACCCCTAAGGTCACTCTGTGTTCATGAATAAGGGGCGGCCGCATTTGGCCGAGAAACTTTTGCTCGAAAAATTTCTTTTAAAATTCGATGTGAAATGATGCAATTCAGCTTTAAACTAAATGAATGATGGTTTCAATGTTTAACTAATACTTTTGATAAACGTAGCCTACTCAGCAGAAATAACATGGAAAACGCACGGTTAAAATCGGACATAAATTTATATATATTGAAAACCAACTCAAGTTAATACAGAACCGAGTAGCACTATGAAATTTCAGTCTTTTGGGTAATTTACAGAAAACGAATCAGAAACAATACGGGTAAAAGGTTCATCTTAGCCAGCGAGTTATTAACTAAATGTGGTAAAAATGATCTGAAATGAAGTCTGTTACAGGCTTGGAGCTAACCAGGTAATTGAGCCACAAACTTATTTCTTACGACCGATGTGCTGCGATTCTCTGGTTGTAAACAATCACAATAGATCCCGACACTGATGAAGCGTTAATAGTGCTTAGACTGCGGCTGGAAGTCTAAAAATAGGAATTTAAACACATGTTTTGATGAAAAGTTTAGTCTTGAATTTTTGGGGCCAGTGGGGGAGCTGGCTCCCTGGGAAGGCATTTTGTCTCCCAGTCCTTCCCTCCCCATCCCTGAACACCTCTGTACACCCACTCCATCATTTTACCACTCATATAGGGTCTTGGGGCATGGGCACATTACTGGGGTGCTAGGAGGGGTTTCATTCTTCGCAATCCCGTTACGGCCTGGGTCCCAATTTTACTATACAACTTAGACACTCCAACTTATAACATTTTCATGAGACACATGTAGGGACTTTGGGGTGGGCACACTTTTCGGCATCCAGATGGTGAGCTGTTCAATCAGCTTCACCTCTGGTGCCGTTGGCCACTGTTAAACTGCATATGGACACTGAGGGCTCAGGGTGGGGGTTGGGGGATGTGTGGCTGCCTTCCCCACATCCCACCCCTCTGTTTTAAATGCACATTATAACAACACGCATCAACACCATATTCGAGCAGGAGGATGGAGGCTAGAGGTCTTTTTACACCCCTGTTCGATATGGGCCATCAGGGGTTGGGGTCCGAAGGAGGAACAGGTGGTCTGGCTGGGGACCTGGGCTGGTGAGCTGCTTCGCCACTGTGGTCTGCTTGTCTCCGTCCTAGAAGGTAGGGGGTCCATCTCCTGGGTCCGGGGTCTGGTTGCTCTACTGGGGCATTGGTACCTGGACCTGGGAGCATAGAGTGTGTATGGGGTGTGTGAGTGAGGGTACAGCGTCCTTTCTTGGGTGTCTTGGTGTGTCGGGGAGAGTGTATGTGCTTAAGAGGGAGGGAACGTATGACTTTGTCTGTATGTCTTTGTCTACCTGTCAGGTTGGGTCTTGGGCTGCCTTCTTGCCTAGCGCACCTCTATTGGGGGCCCTATTTCCCCCCCGTCACTCCCTGTCAGTGACTGATGCCCCTGCCCGCTGGTGCGTTGGTGGCCAATTCAGTTCGGACCTGGTACATGCCTGGCCTGGGTGGACCGGTGCGTTGGTCGGCCGATGTACTGGGCCAATGTCTACCTTTTGTTGGATTGGGGCACCTCTTTGGTGCCAGGTTTGGAACTGTTGAGTGGTGACTGTTTGGTGGCTTGGCGGGATAAGGATCCGGCATCCCTGCTCATTCGATCACCTGTTTTGCGCGCTTCGTGCGATGTCGGTTCAGTGGCAGGTTGGACTGGCCCTGGCCTTTGTTGGATGCCTGGTCTCAGCACTCTGCGGTGCGCAGGATCAGGACTGGTACAGCTTGATGTCCAGGTGCTGGCTGGGCTTGGCCTGGGGATGCCGTCTGTCTGCTCTGGCTATCAGTGGGGTGCCCCGAAATGTAGAGCTTTTATTTATGGGGGGAATGTATTGTAAACTTTGAATAAGATTTGAGCGGTTCTCTGTTCTCTTAATATTCACTTGAACTTGGCAATGTGATCAAATCCAGAGCAAAACACTGTATATAGCGAAAACCAACACTGTGCATCACCCTGAATGCACCATCACCATGATGAAACACAGTGGGAGCATCCTGCTGTGGAGATATGTTTCTTCAGCATTTATAGGGAAACTGGTGAGAACTGATGAGCCAAGTACAGAGTAATACTTGAAGAAAACCTATTAGAGACGGCAAGGATCTAAACTGGGCTGAGGGGTCATCTTCCAGCAGGAAAACGACACTAAACATAGTGCCAGAGCTATGGTGGCAAGGGTTTAAATTTGAGGTTTTAATGTAGAATAAAACGTGAAAAAATTGAAAAGTTCTAAATATTCCTGCAAGACACTTAATCTGTTTTTGTGTAATCTTTTCACTTGTCCCATGGTGACATAAAAAGTTGTAAGATAAGTTAACAGCAGCAACAGGGTTTACCTCAGGTGGTCAGAGTGTAAGTGGCTGATGTAGATGAGATCAGCTCCACAGAGTCTATCCAGGCAGTCTGCTGGGGGCTCGTGGAGAAGCCACCAGCCTCGGGCAAAGGCGGGACCCCTGAGCCAGGGGTCAAACAGGAAGCGATTCTGTCCCAATTGCAGCTCCATGCAGGCGTGGGTGAGATACATTATCTGAAAAAAGGTGAAAGCTTTATATTTTTGATTAACAGCTCTAGCATTCCTTTCAAACCTGGAGTAGTTTTACCTCAATGTTTAGAAAAAAAGGCCCTACCTTTACTTCTCCCTCCTGGAGCTCTAGAGGCTCCCGGGGGTCAGTCAGCCAGAGGTCAGTGGGACTCAGCTCCACCAGCTGTATGCTCCCATCATCCAAGATATCAACTTCTGCGAGAGTAAAAAAAAAAGGCTATGGTTTAACAAAGTTATTAAAATAAATACCCTTTATTTGCTTAAAAGAATTATATGCAAGACGAAGAGAACACCCTGGACAACTTCTCAATCCAGCACAGCAATAAATAGAGAAGAAAGACTGACTGTCATTTCGAGAGACTAGTTAACTAAGCAAGGATGTTTTTGGACTGTTGGAGAAAGCCTTGGAGAGAACATGCAATCTCCACGGTCAAAGGCCTTAGCTGTGATTCAAACCCAGCACCCTCTTGCTTAAAACCGTTGCATAGGTTTGCACTGAAAACCTGTATTTATTTTTTCTGTGTTCATCGTTGATATTCCTTAGTTTCTTTTTTTCCCTTTCCTGATGGTAGTCAGAGACATGATAGAAACCAGAAAACTATTCTTTGTAAGAATGCTGGAAATCGGTGGGAGGTTTTGTGAGCTCATGAACAACATTTATGAGGACATTGCTTCTAAATAAAGTACTATTCATCTGTGCCAGTACACTGACATTATGGACCAGTTGCTGTTTGCATGTGCCGTCCAATTTTTAACTTCCATGCAAACCACAGTTTGCACACAAGATTTGAATGAATTATTTATTACCCAGTGCAAAAAAGTTTTGCATTTGACTCATCTTACCGAGTTCCTCCTGCATGAAGCTGTCGGGTGGGTTCACATATTTCATTGAGGAGACGTCTAGCTTCCAGTTGTGCTTGGTGCATTTAACCGTCCTGTGAGAAAGAGCAGCCTGTCAGCTGTTATTAGATGTCTCCTTTTTACAACTTTGCTGTTTGTTCTTGAAAAATTGACTCACATGCCGTCCAGGTCTTCTATATCCTTGATAAACAATCCTCCTTGGTGTTTGCACTGATTCTTGCATGCTTTAAAGCCACCACTGCTCTTGTAGATGATGTAACATTTCCCACTGTCTGGGTTTTTCTTGAAGTTCACCCCGTCTTTGAGCGAGTCCACCTCTTCAGCTTCTAGTGACAGCATCACCTTGGATGTTTGGGCTGCCATTTTTCCTTTTATCAAGAAAAAAATAGAATTTGTTTTTTTCACAAATTTTGATTATTGAAGTCCACAGTGTAATGCGGATAACAACTTTTGATACACTGGACATTTCAGGACACAACCTTCTGATCTAAAATGTACCCGATAAATACCCAAAGAGAAATGGAATAAAATTGTCAATTCATCTGAATTTTTCATTTTTATAGTTTTTTGTGTCATAGTTTCTTACATCAATAACATCGGTTTTCAAGCTTTCCCATGTATTCTCAGTTGGCTTTAGAGCAAGACTTTGAAAGGGTCACTCCAATACGTGAATATGCTTTGAATGAAAGAATTCTATTGAAGCTCCAAACTGATTTGGGTTTTTCTTATTTGAGAAACACAGGGAGTGTCGGATGCAAACATTGCACACTCAATGGACTTTTTGAATTTCAAATGTGTTTTTGTTGTTTTTTGGTCTGGAGTTTGTTGGAGAGTATCTGATAAATGCAGTCTGTTCTTTTGTTTAACTTTGTGTGTCAAGACTAAGGGAAGTAACTTTTAGTGTGGGGGTAAGAACTTTCTAAAGGAAATGTGCTTATAAGGAGCTGACTTTGCAAAAATATGCTGTCCAAACAGGATGCACCTACAAACCATCAGAAACAGTTCTGCTGTGTGTTGTATGGTGATAAGATAATGGGGGTGTGGGGAACGGTTCACATGTGTGAAGAAATAGAAGCTGGGATTCTCAACATCTTTGAGACTCTGCTGGAATGGAACTCAGACTGGTGTGTCATTTCTGTTACTGCACGGTCTCACTCAATTGAGCAAACACATTTCACATCTCCTCTGTGCGTGCTTTCCTTTCTAAGTTACCTATGAGTTAAATAACCTAACAGAGTTCATTTGGCAATATCTAGAGACTGATTACATGAAATAGTATTTGATATTATCTTATATTGTAAAGTATATGTTTCTAGTACACCAATCAAAATAGTCTGAATGCGTTATTTATTTATTTATTGCAGAATGGGCATTATCGGGAGAGTGGGTATGTGTCTTGTTTGTGGGATGGAAGGAAGGTGTTGCCTCGGGTACCATTTTTGCAAAAACCACCACTAATCTGGCTGCATGTTTAGGGTCGTACATGTAATGGAGGGTGATCCTCTGCTCCAGTCTTTTATAGGCTCTAACAATACTTGCTGAAGTAAAGTATCTCTACCTGTTTCGACTTTGCATCTAGGACCAGTGGGGCCTGGCCCCACCAGATATTTCTATGGAGCTCCATGCAAGCTTGAATTAATCAGTAGAACAGCATCATCCTTTAGAGTAATATTATATAAAAACTGTAAAGAGGACTGGCCCTGGCCTTTGTTGGATGCCTGGTCTCAGCACTCTGCGGTGCGCAGGATCAGGACTGGTACAGCTTGATGTCCAGGTGCTGGCTGGGCTTGGCCTGGGGATGCCGTCTGTCTGCTCTGGCTATCAGTGGGGTGCCCCGACATGGGGCAGTGGTGGGGCACTGGGATGTTGGCGGTGGGAATTAGCCTGGGGTGGCAGTGGCGCATGGGGACCTTGTTGGCCGGTCCCTTGCTGGGGGGTGGGGCGCCCCTGGGCCCCGACTCTCCCGGTCCATGGGCTGGCCCGCCCTGGCGGAGCTTGTTCCGGTCACTGGGGCTCCAATCTACTTCATGTCTGCATTGATTCCTTGGAGACGGATTGATGGCTGCTCACACCAGCTATCGAGCACTCGTATGGAGAAACCTTATATGCACCAGCATGCTCCCACACACACATATAGGTGTGGGGTCTCCGATGTTTACAGTTACATTCTTGGACTGAGGTTATCATTACTAGATCTTGATTAATCGGTACCATAAGCTTTTCTGTGACATTGTTGTTGTATTTTTATATCCATTTTTGTGTGATGTGGTTGTGAAGTTCTTAGTTCTCAATGTTTGTTTTGTTTTGTCGATGTTCTTTTTTCAGTTATATTATTTTTTCCCCTCTCTCTGCCGTCCTGTGGGTATGGAGACAGACTCCGATGTTTTCCTGTGTTTTCTTTGTTCCCCTTGTTGTGCCACAGATAGATAGGATTTGGCTATACATAAAAATGAAAAATTAATTACTAATTAATTAATTAATAAGATTAATAACTTTATATAAAAATTACTAAATTATTATTATAAGTTAGGGGACACCGCCCAGTGGATTCCTGGAATATATATATATATATATATATATATATATATATATATATATATATATATATATGTAGGTAGCCAAATTGTTCAGTCTAAGTTTATGTTTATGATTACCTGCCTGGTAAAAATTTATTAAGAAAGTAGATCAACCTTACAGCCAAAACATTTCTTCAATAAGTCCCATCTATTCTAACGCATGCACCTAACTTCTACAGCTCTTAGAAAATAATAATACGTGACAATTAAACACAATTACCAGGTGATCAGAGAGCGGAAGAGAGAGAGATCGTGGAAAGAGAGGAAGGAAAAGGAAAGAAAGAGCTCAGGATAAAACAAACAGTTTCAAACACAGCAAATACACCTCAAACTCATGTGTGCGGCAACGCCAAATGAGCCAACAGGTTCGGCGCTTCAAAAAAACACTTCAAACCAACAATGAACGAGATCTAACTCGTTCAAAACTCTATTTTCTGTATTTATCTCCACCCAGACACAAGATTAGCATAAATGAACCAGTCAAGTCCTACTTTGCGTTGAGGGAAGTCCGGTCCAGGGAGGAGAGCAAAATGTGTCCGTAGTTGAGCAAGAAAAAGAAGAGATATAAAAACCTGCACAGGATTTAGGACTGCGTCCCAACTGCAGGCTGGATGGCCAGCAGGTCGTCGTCGTAACGAACTGTCTTGGAACAGTCCTGATATAGCCCAAACTGGATACACCAACAGGATGAGCACTTCGAAGCTTTGAAATGAGGGTTCTTCCCGGTCCAGCGGGTCAGAACAAAAGAGAATCTTCACCGGTGAGATGTCCTCTGTGTAGCAGGAGTTTCTGCTAAGAACCTCTGCTGAGAACAGTTTGAAATGGCCGCCACTACCACTCTTATAGGCGTTTGGCCGTGATGTCACCGTTGATGTCACCATTGATGTCACCATTAATGTCACCATTGATGTCACCATTGATGTCACCATTAATGCCAACGGACCACTAGGAGTGTGTTGGGGGTCATAGCTAGGATTACTGGGAAATGTGTTTTGCTCAGTCCATCTTTGAAATGGCTTCCAGCCATCTAACAGTCTGTTCAGTTCATCTATGAAAAATAGAATCCCAACACCCTTCCTCTCTTGTATTTTCAACTCACCCTCTCTCTTGACTTTTTGTTTCCCACCTCTCTTCTTCTTTCTTTCTTCCCCTTTATTTTCCATCTCAGTGTCCACAACATTAGAAAATAAAACCCACAGCAATTCATAATAAAGATTTCTCACACATAAATGTCAAGTGGAGTACTGTAGCAAAAGCTGTGGTGCTCCGCTTAAGAAAGTAAATCTGTTGGGCTTCTACTTGGTACACCAATTCTGAGCTCCACACTGCCAAACAGGACACGTAAAAAAAAAAAAAAAGAACTTGATCAGAAAACGTCTACTCTATTATCTGAATTGCCAAATGGTATTCCCTCCACGACAACACACTCAACATGCGATACATCAACCTCTACAATTCTGGACAAAAATCCAACCTTGGCTTTTGCAGAAGAATTTCCTCTTCTAAGTGAAACTCCGATTTCCATCCTGGAACAAGAGAATCAAATGGATGAATTGAGGACTGGGTATCTTCCGCTTTCAACAGATCTATGAAAACTGCTCTAAACCATTTCATGGGTTATGCATGCATATCTTTACTGTGAAAATATTGTGACGTTTGCAAATTGGGAGGCAGTCAGCAGGAGCACCAGTGTTTAGGCGTAGATGCAATAAAGCAAAACATGTTTTGTTCACAACAAAAGTTGTCGTTACAAACAGGTCTTACCCTCTTTTAGTAGCTTATCCTGTGGTTTTAACAAATGATGTCTTATCTCCAAGTCTGGCCTGAACAAGAAATCTTAAGAATGTTAAACATAAAAAATTGACAGAGGTTCATTAACATTTAGGAATATATGCCTATATTCTAATAAATACTTTGACATTTTAATTCTGAAGTATCTATACTGTATCGCTCAGATCACCCCCACCTACATGAAAACACACACTCAGGGATAAATCAGTTCACAGTTACACAGTAGTTATACACAGACCTATTCTAGTTCTTGAAAGTAATGTTTGTTTTGAGGTCTTATACGAAATATTAATTGGGGAATGAATGTGAAATTATAAAGTATAAAAAGCATTATATCTTGCATATTTTGCCTTGGGTCTCTTCAACAATTATGGCTCTTTTAACCAGTGCAAGGTCAGCAGGTGTAAAAGTTACCACAATCTGCTTTTTCTAACTGTTGGTGAGTTTTTTCTCCTCTGCTTTGGATTTCAGTGTGTATGACCAGGCTAAACAATTTTTAAACATGACCTCACCTTTTTAGCAACTATAGATAAAAAGCTTTCCTCAGCCAGTATCTATTTTCTCTAACAGCCTTCGCTGCATTCCATAAAATACTAGGAGAAATATCACCATTGTTATTATGGTCCATGTATTCCTTAAATTCTTCTTCTACAAAGTTGTCAAATTTTAGGTCATTTAATAGACTAGTGTTAAGCCTCCACAAAGTCTCTTTCCGGTCCAAGACCAAATGGAGTGTCAGGTAGACCCCTGCATGATCCGAAATATCTCTCAACCCTATGTCACAACTTACAATTCTATGCTTATCAAAGTTTGACATAAGAAAATAGTCTAGTCTTGAATACATACGGTGGGAATGTGGGAAAAAAACGTGTTGTGACACAAAGTGAGCGAGTTTTTGTCTGGTTTAAATGACCATCAATAATTATGATCAATAATTTAATACTAATATAATTATTGATGAGGTTCAAGTATAATTTATTAATATTTGGGGCACCACTTCTGTATCAGAAGATCAGTCATCCAGTCTCTTCTTGAAGGTGTAAATTCACATGTTGTGGACAATAATTGTACATATACACCATTTAAACACAGACCACTTCTCTTTAAGCTAAGGGGAATTTATTAAGACAATAGATCAACCTTACAGCAAAAAGATTTCGTCAATAATTACTATCTATTCCAAAGCATGGTCCTTAAAATCCTGCGCAGGTTTCCTAACTCTTCCCTTTCTTGCTCAACTATAGACACATTTTGCTCTCCTGTTCGTGGACTGGGCCTCCCTCAAAGCAAAGTTGAACCTGTTGGTTCATGTTAATGTTTCATCAGATGCAACTAACTAGTTGAAGAATTAAAACTAGAAGAATTAGGAAACCTGCGCAGGATTTTAAGGACCGTGGGTCCCAACTGCAGGCCGGATTGCTTGCAGATCGACGTCGTAACGAACTGTCTTGGAACAGTCCTGATATAGCCCAAACTGGATACACAAACAGGATGGGCACTTCGAAGCGTTTAAATGAGAGTCTAGCGGGTCAGAACAAAAGAGAATCTTCACCGGTGAGATGTCCTCTGTGTAGCAGAAGTTCTGCTGAGAACAGTTTGAAATGGCCGCCACCACCCTTCTTTATAGCCCTTTGGCCGTGATGTCATCTTTTAAGATAAGATAAGATAAGATAAGATAAGATAAGATAAGATAAGATAAGATAAGATAAGATAAGATAAGATAAGATAAGATAAGAGATACTTTAATAATCCGCTTGGGGAAATTAAGTTTTGGTACAACCAATCCAAGATCATACAAACAATTACAAACATTTACACAATACAGGATTTGGAAGACCACGGTAGCAGCCGGCTTTACCAGCGCCCCTTTTAGCAGATAGAAATGATTCACAATAGGGGGGGGGTGAACAGGAAAAAAAAAAGGCAACTCGGCCCAGCCCCCTACAGGGAGCCGAGCCGAGCCGAGGTGCTGAAAAAACCACACCAAAAACATATAAGCACAGGTATCGGTCATAACATATGAGAACACAAATGGGATGGGGGGAGGTTCGGGAACCCTCCGTACAGAGAAACCGGTCGCGGCCATCCAAAGCACGCGCCCATCATTTCGCTGTCTGATGAGTGGGCAGGAGTCTTAGGGTACCGCAAGCATGTTGAAATCCAGGACTGCGTGCATGTCTGTAGCTGTGGCGTGAGTGTGCTTGGATGTATGTGTGCATTATTGTGAGACAATAAAACTCCTCTCAGTTCAATCCCAGAGTCTGTCGCCTGTGATTTAATTGCTGCCTTTAAGATTGAAGTTAACGATTTTACACAATTGTTCTTGCTCAGTGGCTGAGAGATGTGTTTCTTGCCAGAAATGTATATCTTGTTTCTCTCATTTAGCAAGAGCTTTATTTCTTTTAATGGGGTTATGTAGACCATTAACATTAAGTGTAATTACCTTGTATTGTTGTCTTATCTCCATCAGCAAAATAAAGTACGCTATACCTGTAAACCTCTAGGTGCACTGAAAAAAACGTGGCCGTTTCGGTCACATCAGCCCTTTGGCATATATTTCAACGCGACTTCGAAAATCCCCCCGTGGTCCTCGAGTGCCCGAAAAATCCGAAAGCCGGGGAGGGCGGAGGGCCGGGGCCCGGCTAATTTCCGTGGGAGCCCCGGGCCGTTTGGGGCCACGGGTCGGGCGTGGCGATTTTTTGAAAAAAGTGGTCATGCCGTCCTAAATGTCCCATTCAATATGTGCCGAATGTCGCGGAGGTCCCTAAGTGTACAAAGGAGCAACATACCTGAACAAATAACATATGTGACATCCAAATATTGAAGTGTATGTCCAACTTCAAAGTAGATAGGAGAGTCCCTAATTTTAGGGAATCCCAGGGGGCCCCTCGTGGTGCTGTTCGACAACCTCCGCCCATCACAGCAGTGCTGTTGGAGAAAGGAGATAATATCCCATAACTCAAACCTAGTACTCCATATTTTATAGAGGAAAGCTGCGTTATTGGGCACGGAAAAAGACTGTTAATTGCTACTGTCGTTACGCTTAAATCCCTGAAGTTTTTCCTGGATGTATTTCGTCAGTGTCTCCCGGCTCCACCTCTTTCCCAGTACGGCGTCTTCAGCACAAGTACGGAAGTGCATGTTGTTGGGTCATCCGCTCCCCTTTCCATCATCTTTCTCTTTTTCAGGTCCACCACTGTTGTAAACCAAAGGCCGTTTTCATAAAACACATGCAGTCTGGAAGGGTACAAAGTTTGGAAGTGGAGCTCTTTCTCTTTTAAAATCTTCCTGATTGAGTTGTATGCTTTATGTTTAGATAAAATATCACTGAGGTAGTGAAGAGATATAAATTATGTTAATGTTGTATGAGGGTCTAATTTTGTAGTGCATGTGGAAACACTTAGAAACCATGAATAATCAAGAGGAATGTGGCACATCCTGGGTGCCTTTTGGTGAAGAAGCTGACCATTCTGTGGGGGAAGATTCAATTCAATTCAATTCAATTCAGTTTATTTATATAGCGCCAATTCACAACAGATGTGGGATCTATGTGGGAGGAGTTTCTTTTAACTTGTTTCAAATAAAAACCTTATGTTGAGATAAAGCTGGACTCAGTTACTAGAACTGAGTCCAGTGAACGACGTCTCACTGTTAAAACAAATTGTTGTTTGTTGTTCTTATTGCTCCTTTTTACAGAAATGAACGAGCACGCGGGAAGGTGAAATGAGAGCTCAGAGAGAGCACAGGGTCATAAATTAAATGTGTGTCTGTTCCTTTAAAATAGGTTTTAAATTAGAATGAAAACACCTTCTCAACAATATGGTGACCCCGACGTGATTTCTGGAGTAGCAAGGGAAAACGTGAGTTTGGAAATTGTTGTGATTAACAGATACTGGAGATCGGAGGACGGAAGTGACCCAGGCCTGAAGTTATTTATTTGGTAAGCGCTGACACACGAGGCGCAAAATTGACTAATCTAAAAGTATGTTCTGTCTGTAGTTCTCCAGTAAATGTTGATATCTGTTTCTGCTGAGTTAAATAGAGCCGACCGGGTCGGTAAACTCAGGGTGTGGCCGGCCCTAAGGTAAACTAGGACGCTTCTTACTGAAAGCTTGCGTGATGGACACGAGGAAGGCTGAGTGGGATCAGCTCGTGGATTGAGAAACCACGGAATGTCTAAAAGAAAACTCAGAGATCAGAGAGCGATTTTAACCCTGGCATTTCTTGTTCCTTTGACCAGGATCTCAGATTGGACTGGATCTCCGGGAGGAACCGCAGGCTGCTGAGAGTCCGTGCATAACCTGGTTCGGAACCAGTATCAAAGTCCTCCACCCCACCGTTAGGTAAAAAAGGAGGCCGGCAGATCCGGGGTTTCTTCCGGGGCAACAGTTGGATGGGGTCTTCCTTCACAGGGACAACAGCCAGTGAGTAAAAATGTAATGCGTGAAAGAAGAAAAAATAACTAGGTCCGGGACCTTTGTAATGCAAGTTTGTGTTTTGCAAATAAAGATCGGGGATCTTTGCGTGAATATTCATGTTAAAGGAGTTGGACTCCAAAAGCGCGCAGAGGTCTGGGATCTCAATTAGAAATAGGCCTAATGATAAATAATATCTAAATAATAATACTAGTAATGAAAAATCATGATAATAAATACATAATTATATTAATGTGTGATAAACCGGTTGTGTGACTGCGTGTGTGAATGGAGATTTCGATGGCGAAACAGCTGTAGGCTGAACGGAGTCTCATGGTTTGAAAATTAAGTAAATAACACTGCGATAAGATAAATAGATCAGATAACAGAGAAATAAAAGCTGAATTTACTTCATTAACACGAGAATGATGAATATTTAAAAATGAAAAATAAAAACAGCATAATGTAACTTATCGAAATATGGGGAAAAAATAGCAAAGAAGATTTTAAAGGAGATGCAAAATTAATATAAGAGACAATAATATAAGACAATACATTTCTTTAAAATAAAGATTATGAATTTGAAACGACGATTGACTGAGTAATTTCGCGCACTTCTTGGTAGTTGCGATCTAAAATAAAACTAAAAAGATCAAAATTGAAGAATTAGACATTTGGCGTCTCAAAGGAATTCTTGAAGGAGGAAGAGAAAAAGGGGGGTTAATGAAACAGATGTGTTTTTTAGCACCCGGGAGGATAGAAAACGTTTTAAACTTTGTTTTCTCCTAAAGTTCCGCCGAAAGAAAAATTAAATAAAAGAGAAAACCCACTAACATATTTAAAAAAAAATCCTATGAAGAGTAAGGTCAACTTTACTGTGATCTAAATGAATTATCTTAAACAACCGACCACCTTCCCCTCAAGGAAGGGCTGTTCTGATAATAAACAAGACCCCCACTCTGTCCCTTAACAATGGGTCGTTAGTTTTTCTCTTAATAAACAAACCAACTGTGATGGGTTGTGACAGAAATCGGTAAAATGGACTTCCTGAGAAAGACTTGTTTGAAACCAGATTCATCATGCATTTCAAAATTGTTAAAGGTTATCCAACTGCCGGAAGGCAGTAGAGAAGGAACACACACACCTCCCCCCGCTAGCTGATAAGGAGGAGGATGTTTTTGCTGCGTGCAGCTCACTACAAAAGGTTGAGATTTCTTAAGTGCAGCGGCAACTTTTACTCTAATAATAATAATAATAAAAAAACTTAGCTAATATTTTTTATGATATTAATGGGATGTCTGTGAGATCTCTCATATAGTATAAAAGAAATGGTTTAAAAATGACGGATTATGAGCAGAGTGATTTTATTTTGAAATACAGGCGGATGTCTACAGGACCTGCGGGGTAGCAGCTGGGTGGCTACGTGAATTTATTCTTAGTAACAAGCGGCAGCTTCAGATGTTTGCTTCTAACATTTTAATGACAGATAAGATACATGCTGAAAGGAAACAATCTTGTAATGCGCTGGGTTAGAGACTGCAAATAAGAGAAGAAATGTTCGTTACGGGATTACCGTAGTAAGGAACGTAGTAACACACTCCAAAATTCTACTTTAGTTACCGTAGCACACTGAGTATAAGCGCACTTCAATATTTACACTCAATGGAGTTGTTGCTAATGGGACAAAATAAAGGGTCTGATTAAGCAAGAAGATGTCTGGACCGACACCTGAGATTGGGAGAGGTGGCCGGCCCTCGCCCCAATATCAGTTGAGAATGGTACCATGTTTTTTGGGCATCTAGCAACAGACTCTTTCACATATAATCATAATAATAAGCTAATTTGTAGAATCTTTATGAAGGAGCAGATAAGTAGAGAGCAAGGAATAGAGATGTGATGTTTTGTCATGGAAATATTAGTTGCTGATTATCTCATTGACAAAATGGTAGGAAGTTAGTGAAGCCAGATGAAAAAAATAATTAAATAAAATTAGGAATTTTGTTTTCCACTAAAAATGAGATTGAGTTGTTAGAAAAATGAAATAAAAATAATAGATTTTGCTACAGGAAAAACCTGTTGTGATAATCATAAAATCTAGAGATTATTTTCTAATTTGTTAGGAAGAGATTTCCTATTTCACTTGAAGTTGGGCATATTCTCTGTAGGGGATAAATTATTAATCCAAATTTTAGATTTTCATAGAATTCTTGAAACGGGAAAGCTACCAAAGAATTGTTTTTCTTGAAAAAAGAAAAATTAAAGTTTTAACTGAAGTTTGTAATCAGATGAAGATAAAATAATCATATTATTGCTAACAGAAGATTCAAATTGAACTTTGCATGTTTTTGGCATTTGGCCAACAATGAGGAACAGGGGTATGGCGACCTCTAGTGGCAAACTAATAAAAGCATTTCTTACGGACAATTCAATTCTCAAACTGATTAGTTCATGGACGAGAAGTGTGTCAGACATGGAAAAAAAAGAAAAGCTTCTCATGTAAAATTAAGAAACAGCTTTGAGCAAACGAAGGCTGTATTGAAGAAGCTCTATTTAGTAAGAAAAGAGAATTTCTCCTAATGGATTTGTAATGTTAACGGTGAAACATTTAGATACACTAACTGTTGCAGAAATGTTGTTTAGAGAAATAATGTCTAGATTTGATATCCACAAATGATCTATAGTGGTAACGGAACACATTTTGTGAATGAAATAATTGATACAACAGGACAAAGATTAGAGATCATTTTTAAGAGACAATTGGATTCTAAAAGCAGAAAGGCCATGGATAAGACTAAACAGAATTGGAGATACTGTTTGGTTATGATAAAGTTATATATGAATATAACACAGAGTAATTGAATGAATTTGATGAGACCTTATCCTTCCTACAGTTTGGTATATTAAAATAAGAGGAACAATTACAAACTGATTTATGACTTTATGATAAAATGTTGCAAAAAAAAAAAAGAAAAGCGATGGAAGAAACGGGACAAAATTGGATAGTCTTGATTTGGTAAATTATAAATGCATATAATACCAAATTTGAATATTGGCCTCATTCTATTTGAAATAATCTAAGGGCGCAGATAAAGAATTCCTTAGATTGGTTTACTCTCTTCTAAAGAACAATTTGATTAAGATCTGGTGGGTTTTCATGATCAAAATACTGATAAGTACATGAGTTATAAATGCAAACTAATCATATGCCAGATGATCCTATATTCCTACAGGAAGAAGTGAGCTGAAAGTAGGTGACTGGATCCTGATTAAAAGCTGTAAACAGAAAATTGGGCATCACCCAGGTGGAAGGGGCCATTCCAGATATTTTTGACCACACCAATGGCTGTAGAGACTGAGTTGGATACACTTAATCCATTATAAAAAGCAGAGACCATTACTAGATATAGGGAAAACAGTCTAAGAAAAGTGGGGTTAAAGACTGATAACAAAGGGAGGTGGAAACAATATGGACCACTTGTCTCAACCTCAGTGAAGAGAGCAACTTTTCTATAGAGACTGTTTTGAAGGGAGAGATAGTGACGATGAAGGTTTTTCTGGTTTTTCTGCTATCTAGTACTTTTATTTTTACAGTTTTTTGGTGGTGTTATTTCAATAGGAACGTCAGGACTCACTGAAGAATGACATAGAGCACATGAGGATGCTGATTTATTTTCTTGGTTCACTCAGAGAAGGACACACAGAAACCCATTTGAAACTAGTGTATGGTGACAATATGCAAGATATCTAGCAAATAAATAAAACATTAACTGTTTTGTTTGTTCTCAGATGCCATATTCTGTAGGACATTTACCCAGATATGAAGAAGCTTTCACTAATCTTAATGATCTGTTTCCAGATGTTACACTCCTCTCCGGGATTTGGATAAATTCTGAGCGTGCAGTACATGAACGAACAGGAAGTTATATGGGTAAAAATGTGTATACTTCCATGACAAAAGTAAGGGTAAATTGGAGACTGGGACGACATGGGATTAATCTAAATAGTTAAAGCTAGACCAGTACACTTAAAACCTGACCAAAGATTTATTTGTTTTGAAAATGATAAAAATCTGACCACACTTTCATACCACTCTGGGTACATGGGAAAAAAGTATATTGGTATGTGCTCCATATCGTGAATGTGATGGGAACTTTTCTATGGACGACCTGCTGATTCTCTGCGGATTTTGGCTCTGACACAATTACCCTCAAAATGAGAATGGTGGATGTGCTTCTGTTGAGACTTAAAGAGCATTCTTTTCTTGTATTTGCAGAGGAGATCCGACACAGCAGAAGGAGGAGGCGTGATATTTCAGCCCCTCATGGTCCCCTCTGGGCTCCGATATGCCCCCTGAAAACAAATTATGGAGTGATTGAAATAAGGTTCTATTATCTTTTTTCCCATGGACCGAGGTGGGTAAGGTCATGTTATGATTGGACACATTAAATTATAGATTCAGTGGTTTTGTTAATTCTTCCCTGGCAGAAAGGTATAGCAGCTGAGATCTAGGAATTGAGCTTAACTATAAATATACATGGAGATTAATCTACAATACAGGTGTTTATTGAACTATAACATCTTTCCGTAACAAGCTGCAGATCTAGTCACACCTGATTAACAGGAGACTTAAATAATTGGATGTTTCTGAAACAGTTCTGTTTCAGGAAAAGGGAGGAGATCCTTAGGCACAAGGGGTACTTAAATTTCAATTATTTTTTACAAAACAGCCTTTCAATTTGTCGCATTAAAAGCATTTCAGATACATGAAAAAACAGAATAAAAAATAGCATTTGTTTAGGGTTCAACACTTTTTTGGTTAAATAGGTTGAAATTATAGTTTTCTTTTATAAGTAATGGGCTTCATAAGCTCAGAAAAATGAATAACAACAGTCGGTGATGTGGTAAAATCTTATAGGACTATAGGTTTAATGAACTTAGGCTGTTAGCAGTGTAAATGAATAAAATTAAACTGATCGTTTTCTGCGGGTTGAGCTTTAAAGCAGCACATTTTTCTTTTGAGTGGTGTCATGCTCATGATGCCATTTCCACAATCCAAAAAGACCAGACATTTCCTGTTTTCCATCCTGTTTTGGCACCTTTGTGCGGTTGGTTGTTTTAGCACACAACCCATTCATCTTACCTTGTGGCATGTTTGTGCATTTAGTCTTTGTTTGGAAGTTTTTATTTGCATTATAACCTCTACTATATATTTTGAAGAAATATTCTTTATGGTCTAGGTTGTTCCAGTGTTACTCATTTTTGATACAGGATTTTTAGAGTGCACTTTGCATCAATGATGATTTTTGTGATTTACATACAGCAAAAGTATTAGCTTTATCTACAGATAGACCTAGTTAGTAAACAGTCAGGATAATAATTTGATTTTGTGTTAGTGTGGCCGATCAGTGCGGCACTACTTAAAACTATGAGGTGAGTGAGGGATTTGATTTTTAAAAAAAAGAGGACAAATCCATAAGAAATGAATCTCAAAACAGATACAATTATGGATAAAGCAAACAGGAAAAAGCAAATTAGTTGCAAGCTCTTCGTTTAGGCTTTGTTGACCAGGTGAGAGACCAGCAGCCAACCAGACCACAATCTCTCAGGTAATCATACTAAAGAAATAGGCTGAAGCCAATGCACTCCCACTGAGGAGTCAGGACGAACCTGAGAGGACATCCAGGAGCAGCAAGCCAGAGCGGGAGAAGAACAGCAAGGAGCAGACCACACAACCTACTTGAACCCTCTGCTGAGAGGTTTCTAACTTCAGCACACCTGCACCATCAGGTGGCAGGGCGGCTTGGAGCACAGAGCTGCCCAGCTGGGGCAGCAGGGTTTGAAGGAAAAGAAGCTGAGACCCCTGCCAAAAGGGGCTGAACGATCCTCTGGTCTGCGTGCAGTCCTTAGAGTTTTTAAACTCAAGGCTACTGAAAAGATACACTTTAGCTGCATATAGGTGATGTGCTGGCAACCTCTCACCTTAGGTCATAGAAGAGCGAGCCGGACGACCACAATTCCCGGCCAGAACAAGATGACTTGACTACTGATCCGAAAAGTTCCAGAGAAGATGGACTCAAAATTGATATGATTCTTGGCCTGACATTTTTCCTTACATATGGTGATCTCTTAAAAAAAATAAGAGATCAAGAGAGGGACATGAAGAGATATAAATTATGTTAATGTTGTATGAGGGTCTAATTTTGTAGTGCACATGGAAACACTTAGAAACCGTGAATAATCAAGAGGAATGTGGCACATCCTGGGTGCCTGTTGGTGAAGAAGCTGACCATTCTGTGGGGGAAGATCTATGTGGGAGGAGTTTCTTTTAACTTGTTTCAAATAAAAACCTTATGTTGAGATAAAGTGAACGACGTCTCACTGTTAAAACAAATTGTTGTTTGTTGTTCTTATTGCTCCTTTTTACAGAAATGAACGAGCACGCGGGAAGGTGAAATGAGAGCTTAGAGAGAGCACAGGGTCACAAATTAAATGTGTGTCTGTTCCTTTAAAACAGGCTTTAAATTAGAATGAAAACACCTTCTCAACAGTAGTCTTGTTCAAATAAACATGTCTCCCTTTCAGCAGTATTTCTTTTTTAGTCCACGCAGAGCGGAGCACCAAGTCTTTTGTCTTATACTCCAAAAAGTGAATCAGGATGGACCTGGGGTTGGGTGGCTTGGGGCCAAGTGAGCAGTGGCACTGCTGCATGCCCAGGTTAGCATCCGAGAGGGACAGTTCCTTCTATATAAAGTTCTCCATAAACACTAGAATGTTGTCCCCATCTTCACCCTCTGATATCCCGAGTCTTTTTGGGTACGCCCCTGGAAGTCTGGCAGACGGCCCCGGTGGCGGCCCCTGAGGACCTGGAGGTCTGGTGGACGGCCCGGATGGCATCCCCTTGCTGGAAGGCGGTCGGGCGGACGGCCCAGGTGGCGTCCCCTTGCTGGAAGGCGGTCGGGCGGACGGCCCGGATGGCGTCCCCTTGCTGGAAGGCGGTCGGGCGAACGGCCCGGATGGCGTCCCCTTGCTGGAAGGCGGTCGGGCGGACGGCCCAGATGGCGTCCTCTGGCTGGACGGCGGTCCGGAGGACAGCCTGGTGATCCTCCCTTGAGGACCTGGAGATCGGGCGGACAGCCCTTAGGTCCTCTTCTGAGGGTCAGGCAGTGGCTGAAGAGCTTGGCTGGTCGGCGGCCATGAAGATGCCTAGCCGGTAGAGGTCGGCCGAGATGAAGAGAGACACCAAATGCTGGAGAGCAGACAATGTGATGGCCAGGAAGACTGCGGGAATGGAACCACCAATTCACAATGCAAAGCAGAAGTGAAGAAAAACATTGTTTGGAAGAAGCAATGTTTCATTAAACCATTTGCTGAATTAGAAATCAATAACCTTTAGATAATTGATTCTATTTAATGGATCGGTCACCGCAGTGATTGATCTAATTAAATATTTAGACTTTATGTTGACGTTAACGGCTGTACCAATTATGTCGATCTAATTTAGTACTTTGACTTACCAAGAAGGCGGTCTCAAAAATGACTTAAAAGATTAGTTTAGTGTTTAAACTATCTGTTTAAAGTCGATCTCTATTTTGAATAGCATTAACGGCAGTCTTTATTGTTCATGAATAAAATGCCGTCAATGGCCGGCCCACGTGGTTCACTAGAGCATGTAGCTTACAGCTAACTCACGTAGCGCTGCTTAAAGTCGCTCTGGATCATTTATTAAACATCAAACAACGAAAAACTGTCAGATTGAGTAACTCAGGTTGCAGGATATAAAACGACTTTCCATCGGAAACCTCGAAAATCACTGTTTAAACCTCCAGGCCGACCGGCCTGTTTGTACCCAAACAATAAATGAAATCTTACACAAAGTAACAAATCACAGTGAAAATACACAACCCTTAATTCTTGTTTAAACTAACCTAATCTCGCCTCTGCCCAGACAGACCTTATAGAACGGTTAAAGTTCTCCAGGTTGCTCCGTGGATGATGGGCGAAGCCAAAACAACGTTAGCCCGCAGGCTAGCCACAGCTACGGTCCGTTAGCAGTGGGAGGATTATAGCTGTTGAATCGCGGGTAGCATTAGCTCGGAACGTCGTGTCGTCCTCTTCGGCTTGCTAAACAGCGATCAGCTGCACCTCAGTTCACTGACACAGTACCTTCTCTGCAGGTTCAAGATAGCATTGTCCCAGGCTTTGGGGTAACGCTCCAGTCTCGACCCGCTTCTGTGGCATTCGGTAGCTTGTTAGCGGCTCGCTTCATACGGCAGCATCTGTTCAGAAAGCAGGGCTCAGGGCAGAACAGTGGGGTTTATCTCAAAACACTGGGTTTGATTCACCTGATTGATCAGCAGCCTTGTCGTCCTCGGAGTGAGTTCCTCTCAGAACTCGCGTCTTTTCCCTCACCAGCGAAGGAAGGATTGGATCTCTCCTGGCGCTGGTTGGCTGAACGCCAGAACTGGAGAGGGCGTGAAAATCTGTGGCGGTGCCTTATATAACCTCTGGTCTTCTTCTCCTCCTGTCAGAGCTAGAATGTGGGTTAGCCCCACCCAATGGCTGTGTGTCCCCAACACAGTGATGAAACACAGTGGTGGCAACATCATGCAGTGGGGATGCTTTTTTTTTAACAAGGACAGGGAAGAGTTCAAGAAGGACTGATGGAGGTTGATGCAAGGCAATCCTGGAAAATACCTGGTAGAGGCTGCAAAAGGCTTGAGAGCAATCATAAACAATGGAATGGTTAGATCAAAACATATATGCAGTGCCTTTATTTGTCGACGCAAGGGCTCTCCGACAGGCACCCAAGGACGGACAGAGTAGAGTCCAATTTTTTAACTATCCATTGAAATTAAGGGCGAGCTCACGTCTGTGATGGGTCAGCCCAACCTCAGCCAACGATCATTTCACCAGAACGGTGCTCTATAGTTGATGTAATTAATAGCCAATGTAGCTTTTGGCTCTAGATGCTTTATATTGCAAGGCCAGTTAATCTAATATGGTTTTTTGGTGATTTTGAACACCAGGTGTAGAGAACAACAAGACAGTATGCTGTGTTTGTTTGTTTACATGCGTTTTTAGAGTATTCTATGAGATAGGGCTGGGCGTTAAGGCCTCAAATTAATATCACAATATATTGAGCAGTCCACCTCGATAACGATAAATGGACAATAACTACCCGGCAAAAAAACTTTTTTTTTCTATATGGGGCTGTGGCTTCTCGTCGACAAGCTCTGCCCCCCCTCATGTGCATAATTTGCATGTAATTCTAATGGATGCTGAAAGGTAGGGGGATATGTTTTTTTAATCAATAGTTTTTTAAGAATAGAACATTAATGGCTGCATGGGTGTGGTGGGACTGTTTAACGTCTGTCAGAGAGGTGCATACTCGGTGGTTGAGGTGAGTGACTGAGCTGTGTGAGTGAAATTGGTGATTTAGTTAGTGTGCTGATGTTTATTTTAGACAAAGAAACGTTTACAGTACATCTAAACGTGGGTAAGATCAGCCAGCGGCAGCTTCAAACATGAGCGATTTATTAGCATTCCGGGCTAAGTGGGGTAAATATCTACTTTGACTCCAGAGCGGGCGGAGCTGCAGTGTGCAGACTGGCCACTTGCTTTGAGCACAGGAGAGGAGCCTGCTGCAGCACCGCAGTTCAGTGAAAAGAGTTACCAGGATTCTTGCTTTATGTGAGAGTCTCCAGAGGTCTCCAATAACACCAAAAAAGTTGCTAGATTTGTCGCTAATCACTTTTTAAAAAAAGATTCATTAAATTGGTCTACAAACTTGCTAAATAGAGCGACAAATTCACTAAGTTGGCAACATAGGGTGAATTCACATGACTGTCCATAGTAATGTGACTCCACTATATCCAGTCTGTAAGTACAGTCAGCCTCTTAAAGGGGCATGAGCACCGCTGTCATGGGGCAAGAGGCGGGGTACACCCTGGACAGGTCGTCAGTCCATGGACTGCACTACTAGTAAAAAGCTTTCCAGCTCAATCAAATCTCACTCTCTGTTGGCCATTGCTCCTTGAGTGGATGTGCATGTACAAGCTGAAGTAAATAAACTGTCATCAACCACAGACGTCGCTGCAATGGTATGCAGACCTGCCAGAAAAGGTCTACACTCACAGTGCTGTCCTGATGGGGAATTGCTTCGCAAAACGAAGGAAAACATATCTCAATATGTGTGTGTGAGTGCAAACTTGCTGACGGAGAAGTATAAACTATGCTTAAGCAGACTAGACTAAGTTACACCTTGTTTCTAATTAAGTGCCCCCTGGTGGTCGTTTTCCAGACTTGTTGTAAGTGTAAAGTACAACAGTTACAACATGTTGTAAGTGGGGAGAAGTGGTTAAATTTTATATTGTACTTTCAGTTTGATGTAAGGCTCACAAGAAACTGTTTTGTTTTGTTAAAAATTGTTTTTAATTTTAAAGGTAAGAGTCTAGTAAACCAATGGTTCTCAAAAAGTGTCGTGAGAGGCAGGACATTTTTGTCTTCATGCTTGAACGGTGATTACGCCTCCAGTCACTAGGTGGCAGAAATGGTCAAACTTCTCAACAGGCTGCCTGTTACACCAAGCAAAGGAGCAGTCTACACAGATGGAGTAGGGCTCTGTGAAGTCTACAGTGAGTAAAGGTGGATGAAATCGCGAAATTTAACAAACAAAATGGAATACACAATTAAACATTGTTCCTGTAATGATCTGGTCTGTTGTCACCTGGGGTCGGAGCTCCTCTCCACACAGACAGAATAAACGGGCCAGCCATGGCGAAGAAAACTCACAAAAACACTGACGTCCTCAAAAAAACAACGATAACTCGAAGCTTAAAGCAAGGTCGAGCGATATTTATGAATCGGGAGAACAACCCTTCTATAAGTTCCGTCAGATCACGGTGATGAGCACTGAACACATCACATCAGAGAAGAAGCAAGCTCTGTGTCCCTTCAGGGGGAGAAAACAAACAATGCAAATAGACGGCTCCAGGAATATGCAGGAGTGCTAAACACAATAACACTGTCATGTATTTATGTCAGTGGAGTCTGGGACAGAGTTGGGAAATAAAACTGAACAAAGGTACTGATCATTATGGCAGTGAGCACGAGGATTTACTGTTTCCAGGTCACTTTATGAGACATGGTTTGCGTGTGAGAGATTTTCTTTTATAAAATGTGAAAAATATGAGATTATTCGTTTTGCCCATAATGTTTCTATTATTTAAAAATGACAGGGAAATAATAATAATAATAATAATAATAATAATAATAATAATAATAATAATAATAATTTTACTTTATTGATCCCACGGGGGGAAATTCACATGCCACGGTAGCATATACAAACAAGAAAAGGAATAAGTTGATGAGGTAAAAGACAGTCAGCGGTACAACTATGGTGGAAGATGAATTAAGTAGGATAAGATACAATAAAATACAAAAAAATTTGTTCAAAAAAGGAACTGCACAAAACAAATATAAATATACAACACACAAGGATATTGCACTGAGCAGGTAATAAAACAGTTTGTGGAAAGTGTGGATAAATAGATCCAGTGTCATTTTCTGCTCTGGTGTGGCACCCAACGCACTGGGCGAAAGCAGAAAGAGAAGAGGAGGGGGAGGCATGGCCAAAGTCCCCACCCATGAGCAGTAGTGCGTCCAGGTGCAGAGTCGATCCACCGAGCTGCGCAGCTGCCCACAGGCGGCGTTGTTCCGCTCCATCCTCCCACCAGCGCGCGCAAGCTTGAATCCTTCCAGGGACACCTTAGAATCTGCATTAACCACTTCTCAGTGAAAAAGATCAGGCTGCACTGTCTGTATTTGCACTGTGTTCTGATCAACTCTCTGGGCTTTTCGATCTTATTGGGGAGGGAGCGGACATTACCTATTATGACGGACGGTACACAAGGTTTATACCTCCGTTTCCTCTCCTGGAGCCTTCGTTAAGCTCTGCTGCCTCTTCTGTTCCTCCGTATCTCAGAGGGAAGGTCCAGCTTCTCTGTGTAGAGAAGTGGCGGTTCTGGCAGAGCTAGCAGCTGATCTCTGGTGTAAACAAGGGAGCCCAAAATCTCCAATATGACAGTTAACAGTCACAATCTTGATAGTTAGTTACAGTTACAGTCACAATCTTCCAACAGGTTTCCTTGTGATTTCCAAAAATAATAAAAACAAAGTACAAATAGTGAAAAAAAGGACCCCATGAAGTGCACGTTTTGTTTAAAAAGTGCACCCATCAGATAAATTACACAAGCAATGCCAAAAATACTAAAGAGGAACACTAAAAAATAACAAAATGGAAGAGCTACCGTAACCAGCAGTTGCTCGTGCAGCGCCATTGCAACAAATTAAATGCTTGAACCACCGCAGTGTTAGATTTGTGAAAATAGTTGTCAATAACAGTAAATGTAGATCTCTTTGGTTATTGATTTGGTAAATTTTCAGTCACTCTATAATTACAGACCTTTTGGTTAATAAATATTGTCAGAATGGAAAAAGTTGAATTCAGAAAAATAACAATAAAAAAGTGGAATTTTGAAAAAAAAGAAATTAAACAGAATTTGTAAAATAATTAAAATAATTGGGCTCTAGAGAAGTTTGTGACAATTAAAAAGAAAAATGGTGAAGGTGACATAGGCAAAGTGTCATAGTTCTTTGGTTTTGTGTTTGAAGTTAGTTATTTTCCTTATACGGTTTAATTATCATTTTAATGTGTTCTTTGGTATTTATTTTATGGCACTTCCTTGTTTTAATATTCCCTTCTTCTCTTAGATGTTTTCACCTTTTGTTTGTGTCCACCTTCTCATTTGTATTTTCTTAATTTATTTCTCTTTAGACAGTTTCCCAATTTACTTCTTTCTTCTGTTCTCCAGTGTTTCCTTAAGTTACCCTTTGATTCCTCCTTGGAGCCAATTGGTTCAAAAAGGGTTCAGCTCATGGGGCTTCATGTGAACACAAACCCCCCTACTGGCCAGGTACATAATCACAGGCAGCTGTAGCTCTTAGCCACTAAAAGGCATACTCCACAACTTTCATGATATTTGCTCTCTGTCGCTCATAAGAGGCATGTTTCAGTGGCTGCTTTCCAAATCGCTTGCCCAAACAACAAACAAGCGCCGTTTCAGTTCGCAATTCAAGGTCGGGGTAATTTAGAGTAAAGATCTCACAGCTAGGTATTCAGTTTGTGGGGGAGGTCGGGGTAATTGGAAAAACAGTGGGATTAGATACAGAGAACGTCTAAGCGCCATGTAGCAAACACCTCCCTACACTAGAATCAGCCTACATCTTTAGGTGTTTTTAGGAAAAAATCAAATGACAAAAATATAAATCACTAGCTTGACAAAATCAAAAGAAAAAAGTTAGACTTATGTACTGAAATACAGCGACTACGCCAGAGTTTGCTGCTTTATCTACAGAACCAAGTCTTACACGTTAGCATCACATTAGTCTCTAGATGGCTAACGGAGATCGACTCGGTTGTGTAATTAACATTACTACTGTAAGGCATACCATGCAAACTATGTTCATCCACCTCCACACATTGAATAAATAGCTTTCTCAGGACTGTATAACAATATCATGCCAGACCAAACACTATAACCCCGGTGAAATGATTGATTACTTACCTATTGTTGGAAAGGTGTTTTTACTCTAATTTAAAGCCTATCTTAAAGGAACAGACACACATTTAATTTATGACCCTGGGCTCTCTCTGAGCTCTCATTTCACCTTCCCACGTGCTCGTTCATTTCTGTAAAAAGGAGCAATAAGAACAACAAACAACAATTATATATTTTAACAGAGAGACGTCGTTCGCTGGACTCAGTTCTAGTAACTGAGCCCAGATCTATGTCAGCTCAAAGTCTTTATTGAAACAAGTTTGCATGAAACTCCTCCCACATAGATCTTCGTTCATAGAATGGTCACAGTTTCTTCACATAAGGAACACATGATGTACCACATTCTTCTAACCCTAACCCTAACCCTGCAGTAAAGCAGAACTCAGTCGGTACTTCCGGCGGTGGACCGCCGCTTAAAAGTTCTATAGTGCAGAAAAAAGACAAGGCCCCCAGTAAGGTGGTGATAACTCTAAAAATGAACAGAATAGATGATAAAATTCCACCATAACTTTTGAAAAAAAGATTATATTAAGGTGTAAAAGTTGCGGAATGTGTGATGCATTAAAGTTGTAAGTCTGCTATGGTTCTTGGGAATGACTATAAGTTCTAAAAAAATAATTTCTCTACATTAAATATTACAAATGTGAATAATAAAAATATATTTGTCTGTATTCTGTCAGTAAATTATCCCAAAACGTTAGTATTATATGTTATGGCAGGTTGTGTGATTATGTCTTTCTGTCACTTGAGGCAAAAGGCATGGGCTTAAGCAGGCAGAGGAAAGTGAAAATGTTTGTGGAACTAGGAAGAGGGCACTGAAAATGATTGTGTAACTTAGGCAATGATGTACAAAACATTTTTATTCAAAAATAGCAGCTTATCAATAGTTTTAGGTTTTAAGCGATTCTTTTTTCTTGACACCACCTCACCAGCCTCCGAAAACACTCTTTCACAAGGCACAGAAGATGCCGGCATACACAAAAACACAAGTGCTAGACTATATAAATTGGGGTACCACAATTTTTGCTTTTCCCAATACTCCAGGGGGGTTTCCAGCCTGCTAATATTTGCCTCCCACACAGGGGAAATCCTCCTCTTCCTAGCTGGCTCCATCTTCTCACTTATCTCTCTCTCTCCTCACTCTCCTAAACTTCTCAATCAGTTTATAGATGAATTATTATTATTATAGATTTCGTTTCCATGTGGACCTACTAGATCTTTGCCACTTTTGTCACACAAAGAAACACATATGCCAGCTATGCCAGCTCTGTTTCTCTGTAAAGCTACACTTGCGCTTTCATATCTTGTAAACATTCACAGCACGGCCAAGGGCAAAGTGGTGCAGCACATCAAAGCCCGCTGTCTTATGTCGATGAAATGGTTCAGAACCATCCACGAAAGCATCTGAAATGTTCATATTAAAGAAAGTAAAAAAATGTGTCGTATTGCATGCATCGCACCAGTCAATCTAAGTATGCTTATTAGTCCCCTTAAAAACAATGAAAACGCAGACATTTTCATCAATCTATGAAAACCCCCCTGGACGCCCTGGACAGCACGTGAAAAGTGGACATGTCCAGGTAAAACAGAACGATTGGTCACCCTACCTAAATCTTATCTTTCTCTCTTCACTCTCCTAAATCTTCAAAATATCTGTCTCTATACTCTCAAAACTATCTCCAAACTATATAAATTCTAACCAAACTCTCCTATCCAAACTCCAAACTGACTGCAACTCTCCTACACAAACCCACATTTTGAATGGAGCCTGAGGGGATTTACTGTATATTGCTGTCAAACCTGTCCGCAAACTCTGAACCCCTTCCCGAAGCAGTAACTTGGTACAGCCGGGCAGCGGGGCTTCAGAAGTCATCGTTTCCGGATCCTCCTCTACATGAAGCAGGCCTCGATAGATGCTTTGTGGAAACGGTCCCTCCACTGCTCGACACACGCTTCGTAGCTTCGGCACACATTGTAACATCACTAGTGATAAGCTGATGAAGCTGACAAGTAACCAATGTTTACAATTTTTTTTTACTTTCTTTAAAATGGAAAGTACTCAAAGCAGATCTGCTGTTCTTTCTGTGTCTCTACTTGGTACCCCCAGATGGTCGTGGCAGATAGCCGCTCTTATTGTGCCAGGTTTTGCTGGAGTTTTCTTCCTGTTAAAGGGGAGTTATTCTTCCCCACTGTCGCTACATGCTTGCTCAGTATAAGGGATTGCTGTGGTTGGGGGGTCTACATCCATGGGACTTAAGTGCCAGTCAATGACTCAACGCAATCTGCTGGGATTCCTTACATAGGAAACTAACTAAAACTTTAAACTAATTGGAATGTTTGTATGATTGTATTGAAATGACTTTTCTTGTAAAGTGCCTTGAGATGACATCTGTTGCAAATCAACACTGTATAAATAAACTGAATTGAAAATGGTTATTAATGCTATATAGTCTTAAAATGCTTTTATGATCATATGTCTCTAGAGAGGGGGGTGACAGAAAATAATTGAGAACCACTGCAGTAGACCAATTCTGCTTACTTCATTCTCCAATCTAGCCCTTGGGGCTTTGACAAATGTTGCCTGATTAGACCTTATAGTAAGAAAAACGAAACAAGTTTATTTTCTATGGATTTATAATACTTAAACTGGCACACTTTTTTTCTGTTCCCTTTTGGGGTTTTGATCTTATCTGTCGAATTAATTCACTTCTAAAAGATGCCCTACACATCAGTAAACAAGTACTAAATCATGCAGCCACACAATGTTGCATTAAATGATCTGTTTCATTCTGTTTCTGACCCCAGAGTAAACGGCCATTTGATGTGACCTTGCATGCAGCTTCAGGAAAAGACAGCTAGTCTAGTCTGACTCACCGTACTCTACTTATCTCAGCTGCCACTGTCATCGTGAGATGGAGAAGTGCGAATGGAGACAGACAGCTCAGGACAGAGCTTCTGCAGACTGGGACAAAACTCCCCAGTGAGTCAGTCAGACAGGCTCCAAAAAGTTGGACACTAACTTAATTACAGACTTATTAAATTATAGACCAAGGCAATTGATATTCTGCCCTGGAGCTAATGCAATCATATTTCGCATTTCAGCTGCCTTCCCCCTTCAAGCAGCTTGACTTTTGCTTGGTTCAATTTTTTTCAGAGCAACCATCTCTTCCTGTCTTTGGTGGTAATGAACATCCACAGGGTTTCCTTGTGCTGCGCCTTTATTCCCATCTTTATGTCATGTTCAATTATTTGCCGTCATTCTTCTGGATAAAGCTTTCAGAAAGATCTTTGCAACTTATTAATTTATTCATTATCAGAGGCTCATTGATATGATGGCTTTCATAAGTAATTTGTTTAATTCAGGTACACATGCACATGTATATCGAGAAAAGGAGAAGAAACAGAAATTGGTTAGATTAGCAAAATATGAGGCAGTTTCCAAACTGAGAGTACCTCATCAAAATGTGTAGGGAAAATACCTAAATTACAAATGGGGAAAGGGGAATACAAATGGTGCAGTGAACATTTTGTCCCCAAATCACAGCTTCCTGTATATCCACAGATCAGTCAGGGACTTCATGCTGACCCGCTGAAGTACTAACAATGGCACATGAGCTTCAGAACTGGATCATGGATAAAGGTGAGCTGGTCCAACAAATCATGTTTTCCTTTGCATCACGTAGATTGCCAGGTTTCATATGTGTGGCATACAAAGGAAACACGTGGTATCAGGATAAACTATGGGAAGAAGAAATGCGTGTGGAGGCAGTCCAAGAGTTTGAGCAATGTTTTTAATCTCCTGCTAACATCCTGGTGCCAGACATCATAGCACAACTTCAGAGGTCTAATGGAGTCCATGTCCTGACAGGTCAAGGCTGTTTTGTCAGCAAAAGGAGAACCAACACACAGTTAGGCAGATGGTCATTACCTTATACCGGATCAGTGTACATAATACTTGAAGAAACATAAAAGCTGCTGAGGGGATCGTGATAGCTAAAGTTGTTTTTCTAGCTAGTTTCTAGCAAGTTACATTGATGCTGATGTGCTGTCTCCTATTCTAGCTTATAGACAGGTCTGGTGGGTGCAGACTTCTTTCCCTGAGAGAACTAAAAAAGATTTTAGATGTGTGCCTATAGTTCCAGGCAGAGGGTTTTATGCAGACTCGCACAGCCTATTGTAGTTGTCTGAAAAATCTATGCAAACTAAGGATTTTGTGCCCTTTAGTCCTTGTAACAGAGATCCATCTTGTTGAATTTTATAACTTTGGTGGTGGTGGGGTTCAAAATCAGCCTTTACAGGGACACCAACTGCGGTACTACTCTAAAGGACAAGGCAAGGCAATTTTGTTTGTATAGCACGCTTTCAATATCAGGGTAATTCAAGGTGCTTTACATGATTTTGTGATAAAAAAACAGAATATAATACTGGAAATTAAAAGCAGCAATTTAGCATGAAACACTCACAACACCTGGTACACAATAAAGCATGAAAAACAACGATAAAGCATGAACACATGATACATATGACCATTGTTTTCTCAGTTTTTAGTTTTGATTTAAAGCAGCTCAGTGTTTCAGCAGTTCTGCAGTCCCTAGGAAGTCTGTTCCAGATAAGGGGAGCATAGAAACTGAAAGCTGCTTCTCCATGTTTGGTTTTGAGTCTAGGGATGCTCAGTAGGCTAGAGTTGGAGGACCTGAGTGGTCTGGGTGGTTGATACGGTGACAACAGGTCTTCAACATATTTTTGTGCTAAGCCATTCAATGATTTATAAACTAGTAGGAGTATTTTGAAGTCTATTCTTGGAGCAACAGGAAGCCAGTTTAAAACATTTCGAACTGGGGTGATGTGATCTACTTTCCTGGTTCTAGTGAGGATGCGAGCAGCTGTCTGTTCGACTTTTTAGGCAGACCTGTGAGAACGCTGTTACAGTAATCAATCCGACTAAAGATAAACGCATGGATGAGTTTTTCAAGGTCCCATTGGGACATCAGTCCTTTGATAGAAGGCTGACCTTGTGATTGTCTTTATGTGACCTTGGAGGTTCAGGTCTGAGTCCATTACACCTAGATTTCGGGCCTGATCTGTAGTTTCTAGCTTTGTTAATTGAAGCTGTGTGCTGACTCTTGATGGTTCCTCTTTAGGTCCAACAATATTTACCTCAGCCCAGGGGCACCCCACATGTGATTTCTGTTTGTTCTGATGAAAAATTGCCTAATGACATGAAGTTTTTTAAGGTGAGACTCAAACCAGCCAAGTACTTTGCCAGAGAGTTTGTGCCAGATTGTCCAACCCAGCTCTCCAGTTGTTCCAGTATATATCATGGTCAACAGTGTCAAATGCTGCATTGAGATCCAACAGAACCAGCACTGTGGTTCTAGCACAGTCTGTATTTATGCGAATGTCATTGAACATTTCACGAGGGCAGTATCGGTCCTGTGGTGAGCATGGAAACCAGACTGAAACATATCAAAACGGTTGGTCATTGTTAGGAAGCTATTTAACTGTTGAAACACAGCTTTTTCAATAATATTACTAATGAATGGAAGACTAGAGATTAGCCTGTAGTTCTGCATTAACGTGTTGAATAGGTTGTTCTTCTTTAGTAGGAGTTTAATAACTGCTCTTTTTAAAGTCTGAGGGAAGACACCTGACAGGAGGGATGAGTTCACTATTTGAATCAATTCAAACTTAATTACTGGGGAAACTTTCTTTAGAAAAACTGTGGGTAGGACATCGAGGCAACAACAGGAGGAGCTTAATTGGTTAATGATTTCTTCAAGGTTTGTTTGGTTAATGTTTTGCAATTAAGACATTGTAGCTATAATGGTCTTAAGCGGGGATGACATTGGTACTGTGGTACAGATTTACAGATCGATCCTCTAATTTTCAAAATCTTCAGTAAAAAAGCGTCCAAATTCATTGGAGGCCCTGGTGGCGTTTAGTTCAGGGTCTACTGTCGGAGGAGGATTAGTTAGTCTCTCAACTGTAGTTAATAAAGTCTGCACATTATTAATGTTTCTGTTAATTATTTAAGAAAAGAATGATTCCCTGTTTTGTTTCAAAATTAAGTCATATCTGTTTAGTCTGTCTCTCTAGATGTCATAGTGAACCTGTAGTCGAGTTTTCCGCTTTTTTCTCTTGGCCTGTCGACACTCCCTTTTTTTCACTACGTACCAGTGATCGCTAGTCCACAGGGACATCTTTCTACCAGAGACTATTTTCACTTTAATTGGAGCAATGGTATTAATGATGTCTGAACTTTTAGAGAGAATGTCATCTACCAGCTTGTTTACTGAGTTTGTGTTGGAGGAAGAAGAGGAGGGGGGAGAGTAAATTTGTTTAAAGGCTTCAACTGAACTGTCCCCAAGAAATCGCATTTTTTTACAATGGCCTCACTGTGGCTGGATAGTTTGTTAGAGATAGTGCTTTCAAAAAAACACAGAAATGGTCAGATAATGCAATATCAGCTACCAAGATGTTCAAGATATTTAAACCTTTGCTGATGATTAAGTCCAGAGTTTGTCCTTGATTGTGTGTTGGTTGTTTGAGATGCTGGGTCAGGCCAAAGCTATGAAAAGTGTCATTTAACGTTTTTGCTAGTCTATCTTGGGGGTTGTCAATATGGCTGTTGAAATCCCCAACAATAATTATTTGGCCATAGTCCATACATATTACAGAAAAAAGGTTGCTAATATCATTGACGAAATTGGAGTTAGGTTTGGGCGGTTATATGAAGTTAAAAATAAAGCTTTGTTTGGATCTTTTAAGGCTATGTATTCAAAAGAGTCATATGTGCCCAGGAGTATGTTTTAAAATGTTATTGAGTTATGAAAAATTGTGACGCTTCTACCTCATCTGTGTTTCCTGCTCTTACTTAGAAAGTTGTAATTTGATGGTCTAGATTCTATCAGTGCAGACGATTCATTACTACTGTCTAACCAGGTTTCTGATAGGAATAGGGTATTTAGATTGCACTCTCTGATGAAGTCATTAATACGGAAGGACTTCCCTGACAGAGATCTAATGTTTAATAATGCTTATTTGAGAGGTTTGGTGCTCAATTGCCTAATGCTGCTCATTATGTGCTGAAACTGATAGGTGATCAGTTTATAAGTTAGTCTGATTTAGCAGGGTTTGGTCTTAATTGTATGGTTACTTCTGGTTATAAGTACAGGAATGCTAGTTCCAGGGTGGGCAGACTCATCCTGGTGGATGATGGGTCTAGAGTTAATGTCTGGTTCCCTTCTACATCAAATTATTACCAGTGGTGGTAGGGGAGATAAACATGTAGTGTCAGTCCCACACAGGCTCGGTTTAGAACACGCCTTGGTGTTAGCTGGGTTCCAAGTCTAACATGAGCATTCAGCCTTCCAGAGAAAGTTTTGAAGGGAGAAGGCGATGAGGAGGAGGGGGAGGGAGCATCGCCCTCCCCCTCCTCGATGTTTGTAGGGGCAGCCGTTTGCCCCGGTGGAGTCTGTTCTGGGACTTCATGCGCCGGCCTTGCTTCTTGTGCTGGAGGAAATATTTCATGCACCCGCCTTATCTTTGCTTGTGCAGGAGTACCTATCCTCCCTCTTTGAACTCTGTGTCTGTCCTTGAATCCAGGGCTTTCTGATTCAGATAGCAAAACAAATTTGATATCAGAAGTTTCTGTCCGCTTCTGTTTAAATAGCATTTGTTTCTTGTGAATAAATACTTTGCCCCACAAAATGTCTTGAAATTGTTTATAAATCTCATTGAATGGTCAACACAGGTGTTTTTCATGAATCTGTGAATCAGGCGAAGTCTGCGGAATCTTTCATCATTCCTTGTGAGCAATGGTGCGCTTATAAAAATGTGTATTTTCAGTCTCTCCAGTTTCTGTAACAAGTCTAAGAAGTCTCTCTTTAGAATTTCTGACTACTTTCTATCAATATCAGTAGATCCTGCGTATGTAACAAGCTGCTCCAGTTTAGGGTGTTGAATAATGATTGTCAGGATTTTTTCTGATATTTCTTTGGATCAGCTATAATCTAGTGTTCTGGGTACAAAAGTGTTTGATCCCATTAACTGATCTGTCATGTATGATGAGAACAGGGGGGTTCTTACTTTCTTATCTGTCCGCTTCAAGTGGCTGGATTTCTCCTGGTGACCTTGACCTTGGCTGCGTCGTCTTTTGGGGAAATGAGGGATCTGTTTTTCAGCGAGATTCCGGGGGGAGTAATATATCTTGTTTTGGGCTTGTTTTTTCTTCCGTGGAACAGAAAAATCAGGTGTAGATAAAGTGCGCTTTAAAGCAAGCCAGTGTTCATCAAACTGTGAGTGCGGTGTTCTATCCGTTAAGCGCCTTTTTTCCGATGGAGTAGCGTTGTTCTGTGGCTTCTGTGCAAGACTGTTGGACTGAGGTAACACCAGGTTGCCAGGTTCTTCCTCCCTGCGTGTAGTCATCGTTAAAAGTGTCTCATTTCCATATCCAGTGTTTAATTCAATGTTAAGCTCAAGACTGTATAACTTCGTCTCCATTGCTTCCATTCTCTTAAATAGTGGCGGATTTAACTTAAAGTCCTCAGATGAGCAAAATCCCATTTTGGTAATCCACAGTGCTTCAAAAAGTAATTCCGAAATCAGACCCGGTCTAAAACAGTAACTCCAGAGGCTGGGTGTCTAAAGTAAATAAGAAAAAGATAAGAAGATAAGAAAAGAGAATAAGACGAGAGATCAGAAAAGATCAGAACCTACTTATCTGTGTTGTGCCACAGATAGGTAGGTTTTGGCTATGACTAATTATGAATAATTGCTTAGGACAATTATTAATAAGATTAATAATTTTATGTAAAAATTACCACGTTTAGGGCACCACCTGGATTCCAGGAATATCAAAAGCCAAATAGTTCAGTCTCAGTTTATGATTACCTGCCTGATAAGGCTGAGATAATTAAAACAATATATGAAGGAATAAGTTCTTGGCATACCTGAACAGCAAGTTACTACACATGTAGGTGAAATAACAACAACAGTTTTCCAAAATACAAGAGTTTATTACAAGAATTCACTTTCAGTTAACACACTTTAATCAAAAAAACTCACCAAACTAGTAAAACACAACTAAACTACTAAGAAAAGAATAACGATAAAACTCACACTCAGAAGTAAAACAGTAAAAGGGATAAAAATGCACAGAAATAGAAACAAACAATAAATTGATAATGATGTCAAAGTTCAGAATGAATATGTTTGCTCAAAGACCAAGGCTTGTATTGAACAGTGTTGGGAATGAAGCTAAGTTAGTTTTAAACTAATTGCGATTAGTTTAAGACTAATCAGCAGATTCTGGTTTGTTTTCAAACCACCAATTCACATTGCAAAGCAGAAGCGAAGAAAAACATTGTTTGGAAGAAGCAATGTTTCATTAAACCATTTGCTGAATTAGAAATCAATAACCTTTAGATAATTGATTCTATTTAATGGATCGGTTACCGCGGTGATTAATCTAATTTAATATTTAGACTTTATGTTGACGTTAACGGCTGTACCAATTATGCCGATCTAATTTAGTATTCTGACTTACCAAGAAGGCGGTGTCAAAGATGACTTAAAAGATTAGTTTAGTGTTTAAACTATCTGTTCAAAGTCGATCTCTATTTTCAATAGCATTAACGGCAGTCTTTATTGTTCATGAATAAAATTCCGTCAATGGCGGGCCCACGTGGTTCACTAAAGCATGTAGCTTAAAGCTAACTCACGTGGTGCTGCTTAAAGTCGCGCTGGATCATTTATTAAACATCAAACGAAAAACTGTCGGATTGAGTAACTCAGGTTGCAGGATATAAATCGACTTTCCATCGGAAACCTCAAAAATCACTGTTTAAACCTCCGGGCCGACCGGCCTGTTTGTACCCGACCAATAAATGAAATCTTACACAAAGTAACAAATCACAGTGAAAATAAACAACCCTTAAATCTTGTTTATCCTAAACTAATCTCGCCTCTGCCCAGACAGACCTTATTGAACGGTTAAGGTTCTCCAGGTTGAAACCGTCTTCTTAGTATGTCAAAATACTAACGTAGATCAATCACTGGCGTGACCGATCCATAAAACAGAATCAATTCTCCAAAGGATATCGATTGCTAATTCAGCAAATCGTTTAATGAAGCATTGCTTCTAACAAACATACAATCATAGTATGACTGTGCGGCAGATACTGGGAGTGGACTGATAAACATTGCAAAAAGGGTGCTGCTAATGGCGATGTACGTGAACGCAACCAAACAATACTCCCGTGTGGGACAACAAGTGGATTTAGAGGGGGATGTGTCACAGTCAGACATGGAAGAACAAGGTAAAATTTCCGAAATGAATAAATCAGTTGACCAAACGTTACTTTTATTTAATCGGGCATTTGTGAAAACAACAAAATGCCTCCGCAAGTTTTCAAAATGGTCTGGAATTTTGCCCGCTTATAAATCATTCCCTCAAACAATAAGCAACAGGGAGAGAGAGGGGGGTGCAATGTTTAGAGAACAGTTACTTGTTAATGACGTCACCTGCTTGCAGTAAACTGTTTAGAATAAAGTTTAAAAATTCGACAGAGTGAACATTTCCTTGTGTACATATAAATTTCTGTATAATCTTTTTTTTTATGTTAGATAACTGAGTGCATATGGTGTCACAATTTTTCCAGACTACAGATGTGATAGATGTTAAATTGGATAAGATGTAAGTGTAAAAGTTTTCTCTACACAGGCCAGCATATCAAGTATATCCACTCAATGACCACCATCAGTGGATGTTGCATGACCCAATGGATAGATATACCAAAGGCACAAAGTTGTCTTTTAGGTCTTTTCAGGCCCCCTTCAGAGGTGCAGTTAAACACTAGCCATTTTTTAGTACAGTTACTTATAATAAAGTTGGTAATAATTTACCATTTAATTACTTGTTATGTAAGATTAGTGATGTTTTGTGTCATTCTCAAATATTTTCTTCCTTAAAAATTATATTTGATTACAGGTATACAGCCTACTGTATCCTGCAAAGATTTTGGTGTTGCGACCTCCACAGAGGAGCCTTTGTATTTTTGATCAACATCTGTGTAGAACCCATCAAAAAGGCCTCTTTTAACCTGAAGATGAGCTAGAGCGGGAGGATGCCCTCAAAAGAAGAGGGCAGCTCTTCAACTGCAATTTTAAGGAGGCACAGTGTAACTGCTCTAGAAATATCCTATAACTTCTATGACTAAAACTTTCATTGCAGGACTATTGAGGTTCAAAAAAAGTTTTACATGTGATTATGTGCATAACTCTGTGATAGTTTGAAGAACACTACTGAGCAGAGCTTAAGTGTTTTAATTGCTCATAAAGCATTTTTTGTCTGTTCAGGAAAGAATCTTCCATTCCTACCCACACCATCAAAAAGTACATGATCTACGAGTGCTACATCATGGGACTGTTTGCAGCGTGTGTGATGTGAGAACCCAAAAACGGGTAACATTTCTTTCAGTGGAGCAGAGATGTGCCCATTGTGAGTTTTACAGACACTGGAATAGCCAGCCCCTGGAAAACCTCACAGGATGTGATGCTGTGATGTGATGCTCTCTCACGAGGAAAAAGTAATACTCGGTGGCTGACTCACCTGGTTTTTTTAATTGACATAAAGAAAATGCCTTGTGAAATAAAATTTTTTTAATGTAATGACTAACGTGGACATTTTAATTCCTTTTTAACATGGGACGCTCCAAATTTTGGTAGTTACACAATGATGGATCTCAGTACAAACAAGGTTGTGGACATTCAATTGGTTCAGGTGAATGCAAATTATAACAAGGTAATTTTGTGCAATATAAAAATGAATGTCTATGAGACATTTTCTGATGCTAATTTTTTGGGGCTTTTGTGGTGGGTTGACAGTGCAATGAGATTGGTGGAAGCTCCCACATGGAGAAAGGAGGAGTCTGCTATTGCTGGAAGCATGTGGTGTGACTCTGGATTGCATTGTCACCGACCGTCAACTACAACTTCAAAAGTTTCTCAGGGAGAGCAACTTCACCCATGTAATGGCACATTCACACCGGTCAGCGTGTCCAGACGTCAAATCGCTCAAACGGATGAAAGTTGATACTTTAAAATTTAAACCCAGCTGCTTGCACACTTTGCAGTCTGCGTCAGCGCATCACGTCATTACGTCATTGTGCGGGTGTGGATTTGTCTGTTGCTAGTTGTTTACAACATGGCGGATCATGTAGAGAGAGTGGCTTGGGTTTCTTTAATTAATGAAGCCACACAACGTCGTCGTTTGTGAATTGTGTGGATACACCCCATTCTTCAGAGGCGTTCTGTCTTTGGAGAGTTTCACCATTTTCTCCAGGAGTTGCGTATGAATGAGGTTCGGTTTCAGCGCCATTTTCGTCTGTCCCATGCCCATTTCGATTATCTCCTGACTCGCATCGGTGCTCCCATCACCTACCAGGACACCAACTACAGGCGGTTTATTCCTGCTGAAGAGCGTCTGTCCATCTGTCTTCGGTTAGTGGGTACATTGTGATTCTAGAAAAGTTTTTTTGCTAACCTACTTCAGCCCAGACATAACGTTATAACCAGAAATTATGTTCAAGCTACATGTACGTACAATGTATGATCGGTCTGTATTCTATTTGTTCTTTTGAATTATTGACATAACAGCAAATTTGCTAATGAGCAATTTGTATAAACGTTTACTCTGATGCTCATGTGCTTACACTATGAATATTAAAAAGTCACTGTAAAATCCATACTGTCTACTTACCAAATATGCCTTTTTTGCATTTTGTTCCAGTTTTTTCCCCACACATAAAACAGTAAGATTAAAACAGCACACAATGCCAAATAAACAAATAATTTTCCTATATTAACATGCAGCCAAAAAAAGCCACAGCTAACAACATAGGTGAATGTATATTTAGTGAACAATGAACAGATGACCTCACCCCACTGTCATTTCTCATTTCATTTTAATTCAATTCAGTTTATTTATATAGCGCCAATTCACAACAGATGTCATCTCAAGGCCCTTAACAAGAAGTAATTTCAATACATTTATACAAACATTCCAATCAGTTAAAAAGTTTCCTATTTAAGGAATCCTCGCAGATTGCGTCAGTCATTGGCGTGAGGTTGGGCCCCGTTGATGCAGACTTTCCAACCACAGCAATCCTTCAGCAATCCCTCATACTGAGCAAGCATGTAGCGACAGTGGAGAGGAAAAACTCCCCTTTAACAGGAAGAACCCTCCAACAGAACCAGGCTCATAGGAACGGCCATCTGCCACGACCGTCTGGGCTTGAGAATTCAGAGCAGAGACACAGGAGGAACAGAAGATCCGATATAAGAGTACTCTCTATGTTACAGAAAGTAGAAAGTTGATAACAGGACACAGTGGATGTTCAGTTACTGGGAGCATCATCCCAGTCGATGCCCCCCGTCCAACAGGGCATTGCAGCCAAGCAGGATACCAGACCAGGTATATCTTCTATGGAGAGAAAAACACTGAGAGAACACAAGGTTAACAGTCGAAATAACAGAATGTACTGTAAAACCACTGGAGAGTAGTAGTAGAAAAGGAAGTAGCAGAGTGAAGAAAATTGGTAAGTCTGTCCTCCAGCAGTTTAAGCCTATAGCAGCATAACTACAGAGCTAGCTCAGGATGACCTAACCCACTCTAACTATAAGTTTTATCAAAAAGGAAAGTTTTAAGCCTGGCCTTAAAAGTAAACAGAGTGTCTGCCTCACGGACTAAAGCTGGGAGCTGGTTCCACAGGAGAGGAGCCTGATAACTAAAGGATCTGCCTCCCATTCTACTTTTAGAAATCCTAGGAACTACAAGTAAACCTGCAGTCTGAGAGCAAAGTGCTCTGTTGGGAACATATGAAACAATTAGATCTCTAATGTATGATGGAGCTTGATTATTAAGGGCTTTGTATGTAAGAAGAATGATCTTAAATTCTATTCTGGATTTAACAGGGAGCCAATGAAGGGAAGCTAAAGCAGGATAAATGTGATCTCTCTTTTTATATTCATCAGAACTCTTGCTGCCTCATTTTGGATCAACGGAAGGCTTTTAATGGCATTTTGTGGACTACCTGATAGTAGAGGATTACAGTAGTCCAACCTTGAGGTAACAAATGCATGGACTAGTTTCTCAGCATCACTCCTGGACAAGATGTTTCTAATTTTAGCAATATTCTGGAGGTGAAAGAAGGAAATCCTAGAAACCTGTTTAATATGGGATTTAAATGTCAAGTCTTGGTCAAAAATAACGCAGAGGTTCTTTACGTTATTACTGGGGGCCAATTTAATGCCATCCAGATGAAGTGATTGACTAATCAGTTTCTTTTTTAGAACTTCTGGTCCAAAGACAGCAACTTCTGTCTTGTCAGAATTTAATGATCGACTGTGTGAAAAGCAGCACTGAGATCTAACAAAACCAGAACAGACACCAGTCCATTATCTGAGGCCATGAGAATAGCATTAGTAACCTAATCTCCTGCCCAATATATACTCCCACAACATTTATCTTATATATAAGTAATAAGTAATATACATTACATGACATAATAGTAGATTATATAGATAGACCCCAGCCCCATGCGTTTGTGGCAGATGAGGCCTTTCTGCTGCGCAGGCATTTGATGCGCCCCTTTCCTGGACGTGGCGGCCTAACCCCTCAGCAGTGTGTTTTTAACTACCGGCTGCTCCATCTGCCCGGCTGGTGGTGGAGGATGCATACGGGATCTGGTCTGCACAGTGGAGAATGTTTCACCCCACACTGGAAATCAACCCCAAAGTTGTGGAGAAATGTGTGAAGGCGACGCGTGTTCTCCACAACTTCATGAGGGTTTCTGGAAATGGCCAGGTACCTGCAGTGAGGGGAGCTGTCGCTGCTCATGGAGAAAGACCACTTCCAGCTGTGGGGCGAATCAGAGCCAACAACGCGGCCAGAGAGGCAGTGGAGACCAGAGAAGTGTTCATGGCCCACTTCAGTGAGGAGGGGGCAGTGCCATGGCAGCCGGCAGAATAGTCATGTCCATACAGGACTGACCCACAACGGCTCTTTTAAGAGCCACCCATTAAAAAAATTAAGAGCACAACTTTCTGAAAATTTCCACATCTATATTTACTATATTATATTGAAGTATATCGTTTTTTTTCTATACACACTCATAAATCCCTTTCATTTATGGATTATTGTATGTTCTGTACCTGTCACGCTGCCCTATTCATGCCTCATTGTCTTCACCTGTCTGTCCAATCAACCACACCTGATCCTACTCACCACCTGCCTTTAAGACTCTTCACCTCCTTTCACTCCAGGCCGGATCATACTACGACTAATAACTACTACTTACTATTGATGTCTCGTGTGCCTTCCCTGCTGTCTCATTCCTGTCGGATGTCCAGTCTCTCCGTTCCTGTCGTCGTCCTCTTCATCATCATCACCATCACCATTAATAAACATCCTGCACTTCCTTCAGCGTCTGCGTTTGCGTCCATACTTCACACACATCCCTGACAGAATGATCCGGCCTTAAAATGGACCCAGCAGAGCACACCCAGGAGGAATGGATGGAGCTAATCCAGTGGAGTGTGAGCCAAGGACTGTTTTCGGACTCCCGGTATATCGGAACCCGCCTGGCCTATTGTTCTCCCGGCATCGGTCCACGCAGGCTTGAGGCGAACAGCACCTCCGCTCTCCCTCCCTCAAGCCGTCGCCGCCATCCGTGGGCTGCTCCTGCAGCCTTTCGGGCGGGTCGGGTGGATGACTTCCCGGTTCCCCAGACACCAGTCCTACATCACAGCCTCCGGATCACCCAACCTCCGGTCTCGGATCCCCGAAGCTGCAGTCCCCCTCCACCATCTGGCCGCGAGAAGAGTGGCGCTGCCACACGGACCACCAACGTCGGCTACATCTCCGCGCTGCACGCAACGGCGGTTCTCTCCCCCGCCCTCTTTGTCCCTCCTCCAGCTGGCTCTTCGGGGGCTCCTCAAATCATGGAAGAGAACCTGTTCGAGTTTTTCCATGGGGACAAGACGGCCTACCTCTGCTCCAGGGGAGATCCAGGACCTCGTCGCAGACGGCGACACCGCAGAGGAAGGGCCGCTTCCGAGGAGGAAGTCGGAGCTGTCCGCTCGCCTCCGGTCCTCCCTGCTGCAATCAGCGCACCGGCTCCTCCCAGTCCCTTAGCTCTCAGCAGCCCTTCAGCTCCAGCTCAGACCTGTCCGCTGGCTTCAGCCTCAGCCAGAGTTCCAGTCTGTGAGCCCATTCCAGTTCCAGCCTGTGAGCCCGTTCCAGTTCCAGTCTGTGAGCCCGTTCCAGTTCCAGTCTGTGAGCCTGTTCCAGTTCCGGTCTGTGAGCCCGTTCTAGTTCCGGTCCGTGAGCCCGTTCCAGTTTCGGTCCGTGAGCCCGTTCCAGTTCCGGTCCGTGAGCCCGTTCCAGCTCCGGTCCGTGTGCCCGTTCCAGCTCCGGTCCGTGAGCCCGTTCCAGCTCCGGTCCGTGAGCCCGTTCTAGCTCCAGTCCTTGAGCCCGTTCCAGCTCCAGTCCGTGAGCCCGTTCCAGCTCCAGTCAGTGAGGCCGTTCCAGCTCCAGTCCGTGAGCCCGTTCCAGCTCCAGTCCCAGAACCTGCCGTTATTGTGGCTGCTGTATTCTTAGCAGTCACAGCGGCAGCTCTCCAGCGGCCGACAGTTCCCCATGGGTCGCTGGAGCTCCCAGGGTGGGTCAGGGAGGACCCGTCCCCGTTGCTAGAGCTCCCAGGGAGGGTCAAGGAGGATCCGTCCCCATCACTAGAGCTCCCAGGGAGGGTCAGGGAGGACCCGTCGCTAGAGCTCCCAGGGAGGGTCAAGGAGGACCCGTCCCCGTCGCTGGAGCCTCTTCACCGCCGACCGCTGCCGGTCGAGCTTCCAGATTCTTCGTCCCAGCTGGCGTCTGAGCCTCCAGTCTCTTCGTCTCAGCCGGCGTCCGAGCCTCCAGACTCTTCGTCTCAGCCGGCGTCCGAGCCTCCAGTTTCTTCGTCTCAGCCAGCGTCCGAGCCTCCAGATTCTTCGTCTCAGCTGGCGTCCGAGCCTCCAGATTCTCTTCGTCTCGGCCAACCTCTACCGGCCAGGCATCTTCGTCGCCGCCGACCTATACCGGCCAGACATCTTCGTCGCCGCCGACCAGCCAAGCTCCTCAGCCGCTGCCCGGTCCTCAAGGGAGGATCACCAGGCCGTCCTCCGGACCGCCGTGCAGCCAGAGGGCACATTCTGGGTCGTCTGCCCAAACTCCAGGTCCTCAAGGGAGGATCACCAGGTCGTCCTCCGGACCTCCGTCCGGCCAGAGGATGCCATCCGGGGCGTCCTCCGGACCTCCGTCCAGCTAGGGGACGCCATCCGAGTCGTCCTCCGGACCTCCGTCCAGCCAGGGGACGCCATCCGGGTCGCCATCCGCCCGACCGCCGTCCAGCCAGAGGACGCCATCCGGGTCGTCCTCCGGACCTCCGTCCAGCCAGGGGACGTCACCGGGGCCGTCCGCCCGACCGCCGTCCAGCCAGGGGACGCCACCGGGGCCGTCCGCCCGCCCTCCAGGTCCTCAGGGGCCTCCCACCTGGTCATCCGCCAGGGGCGTACCCAGAAAGACTCGGGGCCCTCCTTCCGTGTTTCTAGGTAATGGCTGACAGACTGCTCTGCTTTCTCCCACAAACTTGTCTATGGATATGGTGAAATTAATCAAATAAACTGTCAAATTGTTCTTGATTTTGTACTTTGTTCTGTGATATTTTATATAGTCAATAACAAGGTATATTTCATATAGGTAATTTTTATGTTATTAAAAATAACCTTTTCACCCAAATTGCATTACATGAAAGACAGTAGCATTAAATTAAGGAAAGTAGCTGACCAAAATGTTACATATAAAAATATTTAATATAAAAAATACATACAAAATTAATGGCTTGCATTTATATAGCGGTTTTCAAGACTCTCAAAGCGCTTTACAACTCCATTATTCATTCACTCTCACACTGGTGGAAGCAAGCTATGATTATAGCCACAGCTGCGATTATAGCCACAGCTGCCCTGGGGCAGACTGACAGAAGCGAGGCTGTCATATCGCGCCATCGGCCCTTCTGGCCAACACCACTACTGGTGTTGGTAGGTGAAGTGTCTTGCCCAAGGACACAACGACATGTAGCAGGTGGAAACTGGAATCGAACCCACAATTTCTGGGTTGCAGGCTGACAACTCTACCACTGAGCTACAGCCGCTACAACATATATACATTTACTAAACAAAAAATAAAATAAATAAAGAACAGGAAGCGAAAGGACCTTGTTTGGAGGAAGTGCGGTGGAAGACGAGAGGGACACAGAAAGGAGTCTCCTTCCTCTCCTGTAAAAGGTGTCAGCTCGATCAGTAAAACTACTGAGTATTATCCAAATGGGCCAAATTGAGTGTCACATTAATTCTTTCAAAAATAATTTTATGAATTTTAAAATTCAGGACGTCTCTTTCTAGAGGTGACACCCTTTTCAGGAGAGGATGGAGAGAGAGAAGGAAGTGCATGTCCTCGTCCATGTTTTGTGGTTCAGGCCGGGCCTTGAGTGCATCAACAGCTTCAGCTGAATGTCGGATGGCTCCGACGAGTCCCTCTGCATCCGTTTTCTTGGCGAGCCTTTGAAAAAACACAGTAGAAAGATATGTTTAAAATGCTTACAATTATGTTGAACAAATGTACAAACTAGATAAAATTATAAGCAACATTTTAAGTCTGTATGAAAGGCTGAGTTTCTAGAATTTCAGGGTATACACAGACATTTCAGAAAGTAAAAATAGTAATTCGGCAAGTGTCTGGGAACCCAAACAGACAGATTGACATCTTTGAACAAATCCTACATTCCCAACCTTTCCAAACATTACTACACACCTGCAGGTGCTGGAGCAGAGGAATGGCCAGGCTGGTCAGAAGAAGAAGCAGCAGCAGAGGAAGTGCCAGGCTGGTCAGATGCAGAAAAGGAAGGGCCAGGGGACTCTGGCTCAGCGATGGCACCTGCCTCCATGTTAGCTGGATCTGTCATGGCAGAAAGGAATATTATTGACCCTCCTATTTATTATGCTTTATATCAAGTTCACACATACTTATTCTACTGCTAGCACTAATAATAGTAAATAGCAAAACTTTGTAGTAGCAAAATTATGTAGTTTTCAGATTTACAATCATTATTTTCATGTTTTTGAGCACATGTTTTTGTGTGTGTGCCACTGTGTCTAAGTTTTCTGCTCAAAATCACCAACCTTCTGCCTCTAACCGCCCTGCTGCTTCTTTTTCTGGCTCCTCTGGGGGGTCGTACCCCGCCGCCTGCTCCTCCTCGACCCCCATGTTGCTCAATGTTTCACGGGGGGCGATGAAGGGTTCGAGGAAGGACAGGACTGAGGTACTTCCATTTCTGCACTCTCCCTCCTTCTGCTCCGCTCTTCCTTCTCTCTTTCTCCTTTCTGTTCTGCCTGACATATGTGTCCCTCAACGTCTTCCACCGCTTTTTGCAGATTTCGTCTAAATACACAATGGGAAACTGGCAATGCGTATTTAGAACCGTAGTTGCCCTAACCGGGTTTGGCTAGCGTTAGCTAACATAACAAGAAAGTTAAAAGAAAATATTTAACTGCTTACCTGGCACTCCAATATCCTCCGATATCTTCATCCAAATGAGATCCGATCTCTTCCTGTCTTTGTAAAAAGACGAAGACGGGTCTTACAATTCACTTAAATTACAGACAGTGACGATTAGTTGATCCTCCATCTTGAATTAATGACATGTATTGAAATGACTTCTTCTTAAGTGCCTTGAGATGGCATCTGTTGTGAATTGGCGCTATTTAAATAAACTGAATTGAATTATGGAGATGTATTGTATGCAGAATAGGAAACTGTGTAGATTCTGCTTGTATTCACATGCTCTAAAACATGTGGTCTGCCCTCTGCCCCCCTGAGCAGGATAAGGAGGGGTCAAGAAGGGGGGTAATTGCAGAAAGGGTGTGAAATACTACAGAAGTGGATGAGAAGCATAAACAACAATGTATATTGGATTGCAGCTACCTCAACTACTGAGCCTACCGAGAGAATAGCAAAGTGGACCTCCATCTTAAACCATGTGCAAGACATCCACACTCATGAGGATCCTTTTTACCCCAAGTGCCTGCATGAGATTCGTCACACATGGCAAAAGATTAAATGTCTCCAAGCAGGTACTTTACTAATAGATTAAAGTTATGACATTTTGCCTCAAATTGAAATGATCCCCATGTACACCAGCATGATTTGGGTCTTCCACGGGGTCTCCTCCTGGTGGGACGTGCCTGGAACACCTCACCAGGTAGGATTCATGTGCCAATCTGTGGGACCCGATGGTATCAGTGCCGGGCTCCCAAGGAGCTGTGTGCCAACCAACTGTCTTCTGTTCTCCAGCATCTCTTCAACTTGAACCTGAAAGGGTTGTGGTAAGTTTTGTGGAATGGGCCAGTGAAAGTCACCTGGTACTGAATATGGATAAGACCAGAGGGAAGGTGGTTGACTTCAGGAGAAAAGGGGCAGCTCCACAGCTGCTTTGCATCCTGTGGAATAACATCAACACAGTGGAGAACAACAGGTACATGGGTGTGAACGCCACAGGTTTAACTAACAGACAAAGGAAAAATTTAGTAAACCTTTCAGCTCAGTTAACCTTTCAGGTCGGACCGAGCCCGACTCAGGTGATCAGAGAGCAAGAAAGAGCAAGGAAAAGAGAGAGAGAAACATTGGATTCGCTCAGGAAACCGGTTTAAAACACAGCAAATACAGCTCAAACTTATGCGTGCGGCGACGTTAAATGAGCCATAAGGTTCAGCACTTAAAAATACTTTATCCAACTCGTTAAAACTCTATTTTCCCTATTTCAATACAATTAAAAAATACTTTATTGATCCCAGAAAGTATAGTTCATATAATTAATTCTTTATAGATGATGATGGCTGTGGGCAGGAAGGATTTCCTGTAGCGGTCTGTATTGCAGTGAAACTGAAGAAGCCTCCAAATGAAGACGCTCTGTTGTTGTATGACAGTCTCATGAACAGGATGCTCAGGGTTGTTCATAATTTTTTTGATTTTATGAAGAATCTTTCTTTGCATCATCATCTCCAGAGGTTCCACAGTCGTTCCCAGAAGAGAACCAGCCTTCTTTATCAGGTTGTTTAGCCTTTTTAAATCCCTAGCTCTGATGCTGCTACCCCAACAGATGATGGCTGAAGAGATTACACTCTCCACAACAGACTTGTAGAAGATCTGCAGCATCTTGCTGCAAACCTTGAAGGACCTAAGCTTCCCCAAGAAGTACAGTCTGCTCTGTCCCTTCTTTTAGACGGTTTTTATATGCCTCAACCACCTCTACTTCTTCTCCCATGATGGAAACAGTGTTTGACTTTTCCCTGTTTCTTCTGAAATCTACATTCATGTCCTTTGTTTTGTTCACATTCAAGGTAAGACGATTGTTTCCACACCACGTCACAAAGCGGTCCACCAGCTCTCTGTATTCAGCTTCTTGTCCATCTTTGATACACTCGACAATTGCAGAGTCATCTGAGTATTTCTGCAGATGACAGGTCTCTGATTTGTACTGGAAGTCTGAGGTGTACAAAGTGAAAAGGAATGGTGAGAGTACGGTCCCCTGTGGTGCTCCTGTGCTCCTGACCACCTGGTTTGACACACAATTCTTCAGTCTCACAAACTGTGGTCTTTTTGTCATGTCTTTTGTCTTTTGTCAATGTTAGTCATTGATCCAGGCTATTGTTGAGGGTTCCACCTGTGTCTTCAGAAGTTTCTGACAAAGCAAATCACGCTGAATTGTGTTAAATGCACTGGAGAAATCAAAGAACATGATCCTCACAGTGATGGCTGCTTTGTCAAGATGATAGTGGGTTGGTTGAAGCAGGTGTATGATGGCATCTTCAACTCCAACTCCACAGCGAGAAGCAAACTGCAGCGGGCCCTCATATGTTCTTGTTTACTTATTCAGGACTTTCATGATGTGGGATGTCAGGGCAACATCTACCCAGACACAAGATTAGCATAAATGAACCGGTTCAGTCCCACTTTGCTTTGAGGGAAGTACGATCCACGAGGAGAAGAGCAAAATTTGTCCATAGTTGAGCAAGAAAAGAAAGAGTTTAAAAAACCTGCGCAGGATTTTTTGGACCGTGTCTCCCAACTGCAGGCCGGATGGCTTACAGGTCGTCGTCGTAACGAACTGTCTTGGAACAGTCCTGATATAGCCCAAACTGGATACACCAACAGGATGAGCACTTCAAAGCGTTGAAATGAGAGTTCTTCCCAGTCCAGCGGGTCAGAACAAATGAGAATCTTCACCAGTGAGATGTCCGCTGTATGGCAGAAGTTTCTGCTGAGAACCTCTGCTGAGAACCACCCTTTTTATTGCCCTTTGGCCGCGATGTCATAGTTGATGTCCCCATTTGCTGGTCATGGACCAATAGGAGTGTGTTGGGGGTCACCGCTAGGATTGCTGGGAAATGTGGTCTGCTCAGTCCATCTGGGAAGATGACTTCCAGCCGTCTAACAGTCTGTTCAGTTCATTTGGGGAAAATTGAGTCCCAACATATACTTCCAGACTCTACCTAGCTTCCATGTATTATAATGAAAACTCCGATCGACCACAACCCAAAACACGGGAAGGTGTCCGTCTCTTCAAGATCCACTTTCCAAAGGCTAAGAAGGGAGAATGCAGAGCTAAACCATACAAGACAAGAGTCAATATTTTCTAGTGTTTAATTTTTATTTTCCAACCAGAACATGTTTGGAAGTTACTATTGCTGGTATTGCTCTCACATGTTTAACAATGTAAAAAGCTAAGTGTAGAAATAAATAAATCAAAGCTATGTACCAGGGTGTAATTACCACATTTCTTGGTGTTTTGTGAAGAAATATATCGTAAAAATAAATAAATTCTTTGTTTTGTTTTATAAAACAGGGTATGTTGCTGACATGATGAACCTCATGTATGAAAAATTCTTTGTGGACCCTCCACTATACACAAATGCACTGCTGGCCATCCCTGTCCCATAAGGCTTGACAGCATGTCATTGCCAGCTATGTATCCAGGTTCAATTTGAATCCAACATAATGGCCTCCTGCATCAGGAAACCCTTTTTGAGTGCGTACAAGCTGGAATGAAAACCCGGATTCTGCACCCCAGGATGCCCCAGCACCAGCTCACAAAACTCCGATAAGCCAGATCTGCAACTAAAAACAATGGACACAAAAATCATTTTTCACAGTTTTATTGTTGATGTATGTTTTTTTGAGGGGGATGTTTGTTTAGTTGATTTATTTTATGTAAATAAATACTTGAAAGTGTTTGAAGAAATGACTCCATCTTTTTTATTATTATTATTAAAATGTTCTGTACTTTATGTACGTTATGTTACTAAAGTTTGGGAATTGTGCGAAAGCAAGATTTATTAACATATCGCTTCATTCAGACTATGACATTTTATAGAGCACAACATAACGGTGGGTTCCTCTCAGCTGCAAAGGACCATAGTCAGCTCTGTATATCTGACCAGCATTCTGCAGGGAATACACGTTAAGGCACATTGGCTCCAATCAAGGATGGTCAACCATACATGGCAGATCTTCATCGACCTCTTGAAGCCGTCTACAATAAAATCCACAAATCAACAATAAACCCCCCACAATTCTTTTTATTAAAGTGTAAAGAGTGGCATAATTAGACAAATTGGTTATTAGTTTAGCAATGATAACTACCTGTGGTATCTCCATGCAGCAAACACACTCAGCTTCTGTGGGCATGGTTTCAGTTTCCACAGGAGCACTGATCCAAAAACATTTAAAAGTGTGAAAATTAAAAAATCCATAACTTCCTGAGACTATACGGTTAGTTTTAAGCCTTACAGTTAGCTACACAGTAGAAGCTATAACACCACATACGAACAAAGTAACACATGCATGCAAAAAGTCTGAATTTCTTCAGGAACATCTCCTTCTGGGTCAGATTCTGGGTCAAAGTGGTAAGCTTGAACGGCTGAATCTCTACCAGACGCAGCCATTATCACTGTCAACAACGCAAGTAACGCCAGGTAAAGCCAAATACTCTCTCTCCACAGTGCTGTGGAGTGTGCGTAACAGGTACCACGCATGACCATGGGCGCAGAAACGGGTAATTTTATGTAGAACTCATTAGATAAAGGTTTTAATGGCTTGAATTGAGGACCACAGCTATAACGCTGCATTTTATTCCAAAACAAAACTACAAATAAATACTAACTACCTGAACTAACTGTTCAATAACGTTCCGTTGAATTCTTCATGCTCAAAGTTCCTCAGTCCAAAGTTTTTTTTGTCACATTTTAGGTTTACTTCTTGACAATGCAAAATTTGTTTATCCTTATATTACAGTGTAGTTAGCTGTTTACCAGCACTGCTAAGCTCTCCGACGTCTCACAAACGCACACAGAGAAGAAGAAACCCATGACTGGGCACCTTTTCAGGGTACTTCATTTATGGAATATAGTTAACAATAGAATACATACAAACTGAAATAGGAAGGTTCACTTAATGTAATACTGGAAAGAGTTGAGCGTAGCAGAACACATGGAAGGGAGAACACAGATTCAAAGCTGGCTCAGGAAATGCTGAAGGAAGTTCCTGTCAGTGTCTGGTCCAAGGGCCCATTTGATGTTGGTCATTGTTCGGAAATCCAACCTATTCTCTTACAGATGACAACCGAGGACATAATATATCAACCGCATTACCCCTTATCTTTTGAAAAGGTTGAAGGAATTAGAGCTACTATTTCTGGATTATTGGAGTCTGGTGTTTTAAGCTGTGTTCTTCCCCATTTAACACCCTTATTACCCCTGTGGCAAAAACTGGAAAGGCTAACCACAGGGTAGTCCATGATCTAAGGAGAATAAAGGCTAATATTAAATCCGGCCGTTATGAAACACCTAACCCCTACACCATGCTCTCAAACCTAAGTAACACTTATAAGTGGTTTACAATCATGGACCTCTCAAATGTCTTTTTCTGTATTCCTTTTCATCCCATGTGTCAGCACCCGTTTGCATTTACCTTTGAAAATCAACAATATACATACACCGGGCTACTCCAAGGTCTAACAGGTATTCCATCTCTGTTCAATCATGCCTTACAGACCTTTATGAAATCTTCTTGCAGCACACTGCTTGAAAAATGTTGTATACTTCAATATTATCCAAAATCCTTGAGGAAATAGTTGCTAATCAAGTCTGTGAGCATCTAAACAGTAACAAGCTGTTTGAAGAGTTTCAGTCAGGTTTTAGAGCTCATCATAGCACTGAAACAGCACTGGTGAAGGTTAGTAATGATATTCTCATGGCCTCAGATAATGGACAGGTGTCTGTTCTGGTTTTGTTAGATCTCAGTGCTGCTTTTCACACAGTCGATCATAATATTCTCTTAGAAAGGCTTGAACATGTTGCAGGGATCAAAGGAACAGCACTAGCCTAGTTTAAATCATATTTGTCTGACAGATTCCAGTTTGTTCATCTAAGTGATCAATCTTCTTCACGCTCAAGGGTTACGTGTAGTGTTCCACAGGGTTCTGTGCTTGTACCAATTCCTATCACCATATATATGCTCCCAATTGGTAGAATCATTAGACAGCATGGGATAAATTTCCACAGCTATGCCGATGATACACAACTATATTTATCCACAAATCCTGATGAACCCAGTCAGTTAGGTCGATTACAGGCATGTCTGGAAGACACAAAAACATGGATGAATCTAAACTTTTTGCTTTAAAATTCTAACAAGACAGAAGTTGCTGTCTTTGGACCAGAAGTTCTAAAAAAGAAACTGATTAGTCAATCACTTCATCTGGATGGCATTAAATTGGGCCCCAGTAATAACGTAAAGAAACTCGGCGTTATTTTTGACCAAGACTTGACATTTAAATCCCATATTAAACAGGTTTCTAGGATTTCCTTCTTTCACTTCTGGAATATTGCTAAAATTAGAAACATCCTGTCCAGTAGTGATGCTTAGAAACTAGTCCATGCATTTGTTACCTCAAGGCTGGACTACTGTAAATCTTTACTATCAGGTAGTCCACAAAATGCCATTAAAAGCCTTCAGTTGATCCAAAATGCGGCAGCAAGAGTTCTGATGAATATTAAAAAGAGAGATCACATTTATCCTGCTTTAGCTCCCCTTCATTGGCTCCCTGTTAAATCCAGAATAGAATTTAAGATCATTCTTCTTACATACATAGCCCTTAATAATCAAGCTCCATCATACATCAGAGATCTAATTGTTTCATATGTTCCTAACAGAGCACTTCGCTCTCAGACTGCAGGTTTACTTGTAGTTCCTAGGATTTCTAAAAGTAGAATGGGAGGCAGATCTTTTAGTTATCAGGCTCCTCTCCCGTGGAACCAGCTCCCAGCTTTAGTCCGGGAGACAGACACTCTGTTTACTTTTAAGGCCAGACTTAAAAGTTTCCTTTTTGATAAAGCTTATAGTTAGAGTGGCTTAGGTCATCCTAAGCTAGCTCTGTAGTTATGCTGCTATAGGCTTAGACTGCTCCGGGTTTTCTCTCCATAGAAGATATACCTGGTCTGGTATCCTGCTTGGCTGCAATGCCCTGTTGGACGGGGGGCATCGACTGGGATGATGCTCCCAGTAACTGAATATCCACTGCGTAGTAACTACAACAGGGGTGGGGATTAATGAAAATCATAAGACTAACATTCTAAATCACCCCAAACCTGTTTCTGTTCATAACATGATGTCCTTTTTGGGTATGGCTAACTATAGTAAGAAATTTGTCCTTGACTACACTGCCATTGTTGCTCTCTTCAGAAACTCATCACTAAAGGGGCCCAACCTCACACCAATGACTGACGCAATCTGCTGGGATTCCTTAAATAGGAAACTTTTTAACTGATTGGAATGTTTGTATAAATGTATTGAAATGACTTCTTGTTAAGTGCCTTGAGATGACATCTGTTGTGAATTGGCGCTATATAAATAAACTGAATTGAATTGAATTAAAGCGAGACACAGCCATTTTAAGGCTTCTCTAAATTGGACACATTAATTTTCATAAAACAGTTGTTACATCAGGCCTCTGAGCTTGCTGTACCAGATTTAGGTAAAATGTTTAAACTAGATGTAAAAGAAAAAGAGTGATTTGTTAGTTCTGTCCTGTGGCAGTCCGGAGCACTAGGGAGGAGAGTTCTATGTTATTACAGCTCCAGATCAGATCCTGTGGAAAGAGGCCATCCTGTATACACCAAAGCTCTGTGTGCTATAGATAAGGCTCTTAAAGGGACATCAAAGAACAGGGAAGTTACAGGAAATCCTCTAACAGCCCAACATCTACTATACAAGTTCTGATAACAACATTATGGCCTCCCCCACGGCAAGCAGCCATCCCCATGAGTGTGAAGCTCTGGTGTGGGAGGGAATGAATGTATTCCCTAATTTCCTTACTGAACCATTACTTGAGGCTGCAGATATTTTTACAGATGCTCACAGCCATGCCATCCCTGGGGGTGGAGTGATTGCGTCTTATGCAGTAGTGCTAGCCAAACCTAGCCACATTTCGGGAAACTCATGGTAGACACTAGAAGCAGACCTTATACCCCCACCTGCTTCTGCCCAATTGGCAGAATTAACTGCTCTCACCAGAGCCTGTGAACTACATGAAAACCAATATATCAACTGACTCTGCCTATGCAATGAAGGCTGTCCATGTTGATCTAAAATATTGGATGCATACTGATTTCCTTACCACAGCTGGCAAGCCTGTGAAATATCTGGAGCAATTACTTAAACTAAAATATGCTTAATTAAACCCAGACGAGTTGTAATTATTAAATGTTTAGGACATCAGACAGGTTTAGGTAAAATCGCTCAAGGAAATAATGCAGCAGATGAAGCAGCTAAAGGGGTAGCTGCATACAAGTCTAAAATCAAAGTTGCTCAACAAATGGTTCAAAAAGTTCTAAATACACCCAATACTTTAAATAAAGCTACCAGTGAGACGTTGGACATGCAGGCTGCAGCTTCTTCTTATGAAAAACAAGCATAGATTGAATAGGGGGCTACCAAAGATAAGCAAATTGGTGTGTAGAGGTCAAATGATGGGAGACTGGTGGCCTATTCAAAACTTCTGGCAATTCTATGTCAGGATGGACACAAAAGAGGTCATCGAACCAGCAAAAGACTGATAGAATTGATCCAACAAAAATGGTGGCATCCTTATTATCAGAAGTCTGTAAATATTTTGTAGATACATGTTCTATTTGTTCTAAGTTTAATCCTTAAGCTACTTTTAAGATGGGAATGGGAGCCTTTCCTGTACCTGACAAGCCCTGGCAGGAAATTGTGACTGATTTCACCGACATGAGGCAAGAAAAGGGTGAAAAAGGTCATAAATATGTATTAGTTTGTGTCTAGAACTTCACTAGGTGTGTTAAAGCCACTCACACCAAAACTCAAACTGTACAGGAAGTCATTATTTAGCTAATTTGGCTAACCTTATCCCACGCTATGGGGTCCCACACTGTATCAGATCTGACAATGGAACTAACGTTACAGCAGCCGACCTGAAACAAGTTGAAGAATACCCACAGATTTGGGGGTGCATATCATCCTTCATACCAAGGCCTTTTTGAACGAGCTAATCAAACCATTAAACAACTGGCCAAGATTTGTGATGTTACGAAAATGACATGGTTTCCTGCTTTGCCTCTAGTAATGTTTTCTATCAGATCATCACCGAATGCTCAGTTTGGATGAGGCCTCAGGAGCTCATGAGACAGGAAGGAAAATGCCCTGTCCATTCACTGCTTGGCTGAACAGCGCAAATTGTGAGCCCTATTTGGACTCACAAAGGGAGGAATTGAGTGACATAGGTGAAGATATCGAAGGACAGTGAGTCAAAATGAAACCAAGTTGGCTCATTCTGGGCTGTTTGGCTATATTATGTGAAATAATAACTGCCCCTTTCATTTGGAAAGAAAATCAGGATAGAAAAAACAAAATCAACAGTAATATCCTCACCTCCAACACGACTACAAGACAAAAAAGAAGCAACCCTTCTGAAACTATGGACAAATGTCTAAAACGCTTTGGAAGTAAAGTAGAATTAAATAGCATTTTGGAATAAGCTCAAACTTTTCAAGTTGACTTCAGTGATGTGATAATTTGTAGGTGACCTGGTTCTAAGTGGAAAGGTTATGAATTATATGTGTGCAGAATATATGTGTCATTTCCGAAGGGATCTCCATCTCCTCACAACCCTTGGTGTCCCAGATGGGCATTTGTCTTGAACCAGACCCCACCCTTAAAGGAATGGATTAATAAAGGTCATGAAAGAATGGAAATAGATGTAACAAGGAGGAAAGTTAATTGGAGGCCAGTTGGGGGCAGGGAATGGAAAACCCAATATTGTTTACACACCAAGGAGTTACTTATAATCCAGTTAATTCAATTCAAAAACTACTAAAAGATTTGAGGTTTCTAAATTAACTGTAAACAGGGCTGACATTTGGTGGTATTGTGGATAGAATACTTTGTAATTTGGCAGAAAAATTTTCACTTGTCTCTCCTGTGCAGGTTGTTGCCAATACAGATGATATAAATCAAACAGAGGGAAATAAAAGTTGATGGAAAATTAAAAAGTGATCCCTCTCTTATGATACTGGATCCGCTGTGTGGCATACCCAGAGGAGTCCCAGATGAGTATGAACTGGTTGATCAGTTAAGCAGCTGGTATTAAATCTATTCTGATTTGGATAACTCCTAATAAAAATATTTACAGGATTATCTATATCCATTACAATGTGGAAAGACTAGCCAATTTTACAAGATATGGTTTTGAGGCTGTACATGAACAATTGTCTGCTACCTCATTGATAGCATATCAGAACAGATTAGCCCTAGATATGATTGTGGCAGAAAAAGACAGAGTATGAAGTATGTTTGGAGAATTCTGTTGGATGATCATTTGATGATCATTAACTAAAACCCTCCAAGGTTCATTTTTAAATGAATAAAAAGACCACTCTGGAGTCGAGAAAAAGATGAGCTCCTTCCTGTGTGATGGGAGGAGCCTAGAAGTAGAATATATATATTCAGCTGTTTATCTGTAAAAGGACCCTTTTTCTTGTCCATGATATTTTGTGTAAGACTGAGGTCTAGCGCTGCCATTGTACCATCTACTCACAGAACCTTAAACCTGGTGATGATTTAAAAAATATTATTCTACATAAAGGTTGACATCGTTAATCAAAACGTAAGGATTACTAATGACTTTAAAAGCTGCATAGTGTGTGCATAGGAATTTAACAAACAGGGAGTGTGAGCAGGGAATGGCTTAATCACAAGCTTGCCAGCAAGATGTTGCATGATTAATTGAAAGAGCTATGTTTGTTCCACTCAGGGGGTGATGAATACTGTGATAAAAGCAGCAGAAGGACAGAATCGGATCTAACAGGGTTTAAAGGTCAAAGTACTCACCAACATCATGAGTTTTCCACTGAATAATTATGCATGCAAAGTGATGAGGACAGCCTAGCAACAGATCGATAGAAAGGGGGAGAACCAATCACAGATGTTGTGATTCTATGTGTATGTGTATGATTAGCTGAATGTGAGCAGGGAGTGGGATCGCCCCACCCCTGCAGCGATGTAACCTTTGCTAAATGCTTAAATAAAAAGGCAAGCTTCACCCAAAAGATTTTGAATAAAGCGGGATCGTTTTCTGATAACGCCCTATTCCTGACGTACTGTATATGCCATAACAAGAGCTTGTGAGTCCTTTTTGTGTTTATTTGGTACTTTCAGGTTGACAAAGAATAAAAGAGCCGGGGAGCAGAAGTGAGGTCAGGGACCCCCACTGGAGTCAGGGACTCCAGTTTCTTGTTCAGGGAACAGGACTGCAGTGCAGAAATTGGTTAAATGTATTCAGAGTTTTTGTGTGTGAGACTATGTTACTGAGTTTAAAGAACCAGTACACATCAAGCTCTCTTAATGAGAAATGTTTTGGTGATGAGAGATAATTTTTAATAAAATGTGAAAAATATGAGATCCTTGGTTATGCACATAATGTTTTAATTCTTTAAAAATGACAAAAAGGGAAATGCTTGAACCACAGCACTGTTGTGAAAATGGCTAAAAGGACCAATCGGTTAGTTCCAAAAACGGTTGACTGCCCCACAATCTTCAGAACTAAAAGATGGAATGTTGGAAACACAGTCATGGTTATTGGATCAAAACACAGACCTCCCGCCATTAGGAGTGCTGATAACACAACACTTAGCTTCAACAGAAAGATGGGAAGTGGTGATCGGCCAAATTTGAATCAAACCAGCCGCCACTCTGAACATCTTCATCTTTTGCCCGTGAGCCCATGCTTACATGGGGGAGAACAGCGCGCTAACTCTGTCCTTCGCTGGTGAGGTAGGACTCAAGTTTCTGGAAGAAACTCATTGGATCCGATAGACTTCAACAGTCTGACGATTGATCAGGTGAACTGTATTCGGCTGATGAAATAAGTCTTGAATGACTTGTTGGAAACTGCAGAAAGAATCTTTTGAATTGCAGATTCCACAGAGAGAGAGGGCGCCTCTGTTTGCTGATGCTTGCATGCTCCGCCTGCTGCCGTGCCACTGAATTGCTTGCTACGGGAGCAGGGAGCTGAACGAGCTGAGAGCTGCTGAGGACTTCCGCCCACGAAATGAAAGTGGTCTGTGGGAGAATGACATTCCAAGCTAACAGTGGCTAGCTGCTAACTGACCAGCTAGAACAGCTGGTTTCTCTGCTTTATCGCCATGAATCTTCAACAGAGATCTAAGAATCGTTCGATGTAAGGTTGTGTCTGGGCAGAGGTTAATCAGCTTAGGAAAACAATCTTAAGGTTTGTTTTTGTGTATTTCACTGTGTTTTTGCTGCATTTGTAAGAATTCTTCAACTGCCTGTAGTAGAACAGTGTTTTTAAAGGTTCATGACTGAATGACCGTCATTTAAATCTTACAAATCTTACAAGTTACTCTGTCTGACGGCAGTTTTCCTCATTCATTGGTGCTAAGCTAAAACGCGAGTGGCTATGAGCTACATTAGCTCTGCACGGTTTTATCTGATCAGTGTGGCCTGCTTTTAACGTCTGTTAAAAAGGCTGGCTGTCCGCCAGCGCTGGCTGTCCACCAGCGCTTCATAAACGATAAAGATCGCTACCTACAGTATTCAAAAAACGACTTTAAATTAAACACCAAAAAATAATGGTATAAATCATTTTTGAAACCGCCTTCTTAGTATGTCAAAATACTAAATTAGATCAATCACTGTGGTGACGATCCATAAAATAGAATCAATTGTTCAAAAGGTTATTGATTTCCAATTACGCAAATGGTTTAACAAAACAGGACTTCCTCCAAAGAATGTTTTTGTCTTCACTTCCCCTTTGCATTGTGAATTGGTGGTTTGAACACAAACCAAAAGGTGCTAATTAGTCTTAAACTCATCACAATTAGATTAAAATAACTTGGCTTCAGTTTGTTGATTAAAGCATTTCAACTGAAGGTTGAATTGTTTTTGTAATAAACTCTTGTATTTTGGAAAGTAATTTTTTTATTGTTCCACATACATGTAGTAACTAGCTGTTCAAAGAACGCCAAGAGCGTACTCCTTCATCTATTGTTTAATTATCACAGCCTTATCAGGCAGGTAATCGTAAACATTAACTGAGACTGAACTATTTGGCTATTAATTTGTCCTGGATCCCAGGTGGTGTCCCAAACTTGGTAATTTTTACCTAAAATTATTATTCTTATTAATTGCCCGGAGCAATTATTCATAATTATTCATTGCCAAAACCTACCTATCTGTGTCACATCAGAGTCTAAGTCTATGTAGAAGAAAAATGCTACCAGCTGTGTGACAGTTTGGTTTGTTTAATCTGCATTAAGCTGCTTGACAAGCATTAATTAATTTCATACTTTTTGCTTGTTAGAGTTGCTGCCTGATATGGGCAGTAGATAGGAATATTTCTGCAAAAGTAGAAACAATGATATCAACCATTACAAATCAAATTTTCTCATTGTCTTCTTTCAGATTATTGTACCACACTATCCAAATAGTTTTGATAAGTGTATAGTAATGTATTCTGCAAAACATCCATTATTTTATTCATTAATTCATAATTTTGTTTCATCATAAATCACTGAACAAAAATTATAAAAATGTCATTAAGTTGGAACTCACACTTCTGGACATACTTTAAAAAAAAGTTTCATTCAGTAGTTACCGTGCCTGGTGGTCATTAGATATTTTAACAATATTGTAACTCAGTTACTTTTTTGAAGAAGTAATTACTAATTATAACTTATTACTTTTTTAAGTAATATACCCAACACTGACCACAGCGCAAAGCAGAGAGTTTTCTGTGGCGACTTTACATTAACAATGTGTATTAGTGGATGTTCCCATATAGCACATCTGTTCAAGTTCAGAAAAATAGTCTCCATATGCATTGTGAATTAATTTAGATTATAAATCTATGAAATCACATTGAATCAGAAAACAAGTCTCTACATATTGTTTGTATAACAAGCTGCTTTAGCTGGGAGGTGAAAAGTAGAAACTTAGAGTGTCTTCATTTAGAAGTTGCCAGGTTTACTTTGAGTATGTTACCATAGCAACAGATTCTGGATTTGACTTGTCTCTGGAAGAGAAAACTCTCAAGCCTGCCCCACACAAGAGCAATCTGCTAAGCAAAAAGTCATTCAAGGCCGTTTGCTCAGCAGATAGCTCGCTGTGTGCGACTAATTTTGGGTGAGTTTTCTGCCTCACGAGGTGTTGAGGTGAGGTTTGATATTTTTCACAAATTGTTCAGTCTTAGTTTATGTTTATGATTACCTTCCTTGATAAGGCTGAGATAATTAAACAATAGATGAAGGAATAAGTTCTCGGCGTTCTTTGAACCACAAGTTACTACACATGTAGGTGAAATAACAAACGACTTTCCAAAATACAAGAGTTTATTACAAAAAGAATTCAACTTTCAGTTAAAATGCTTTAATCAAACTCACTAAGCTAGTATCACAAAACTAAACTACTAGGAAAAATAAAAATAAACTTACACCCAAAAGTAAACAGTAAAAGTGATAAATATTCAAAGAAGTAGAAACAATAAGCAATAAATTCATAGTGATGTCACAGTTTAGTATGAATATGTTTGTTTAAAGACCAAGGCTTGTATTGAATAGTTTTGGTGAATGAAGCTAAATTAGTTTTAAACTAATTGTGGTTAGTTTAAAACTAATTAGCACCTTTTGGTTTGTTTTCAAACCACCAATTCACAATGCAAAGTGAAAAGTGAAAAGTAAAGAAAAACATTATTGGAAGAAGTAATGTTTCATTAAACCATTTGCTCCCTGTCTCATGGCAGGGTCTGTAATTCAGAAAGCTTCTGCAGGGCTTAGGACAGAACAGTGGGGTTTGTCTCATCTGTGGTTTGTGATTCACTTGATAAATCAGCAGTCTTTGTCTTCCTTGGGGTGAGTTTCTCCCAGAAACTTGCGTCCTTTCCCCTCGCCAGCGAATGAAGGATTTCTTGGGGCCTCTCCTAGCACAAGTCTGGCCCAAAGGCTAAGCGGAAGAAAAAGTGGGCCGGTGGAGAGAGCCCTTATAACAGCCCTGGTTTTCTTCTTCTCCTGTTGGAATCAGAATGTTGATTAGCGCCACCCAATGGCTGTGTGTGTCCTAACACTCTCGTGTGGTGCAGGCTTAAGGGACTTGAAGGGCGACTGATGAATCTCTACTGGGTTTATGAAACATAACTGATTGGTGACTGGGGAATACAGACTGGAAGTTCAATCAGACTTCACCCCTGATTCAACTGACCATTTAAGTAAATTGTCTGCTTATGACCTAATCAGTTATCAGCAATGCTGAGAAAAAAAAAGAAGTTGTGTTTTCGGGTCGATTTGAGCAGTGCTCCCGTTGGTGCTTTGACAATGCCCGTGTAAAAAGTTAGCTTGGTTCACAGATTTAAAAAAAAATCTTAAACAGATTATTTTCTAATTTATTCCTCTGTGGTATAAAATATCAAGTATTATACTTAACTGTGGTATAATTCCACAGTAATTTCAATTCTTGTTCACTGAGACTGTTTATATATGCTTATGTGTTTCAAACATACCTTTGCTTATGTGTTTCAAACTATCAATACATTTATGCTGTTCCTATTATTTTTTGTATATATAATATAAAAATTACATTCATAACTATGTTACAGTAGTAGCCAACTCGAATTTCGAGTGCCACTTGGTCCGTGGGGAAATTTAATCCCCCGCAATGACATTGTGAATGCAGCCACGCCTTTTAACTCCCCTCTTCAGCCTGTGTGAAAATCAGCTGTAGTGCCTCATTTGTCCAAGGAGGAGCAGTGATTGGGCTATGTCCTGAAGTAATCATCAATCACTTTTCCGGGTTTTTTTCCCTCAGACAAATTGCCTCCAAAACAGGCGATCTATAGTACAGTAAGTAGCTTCAAAGATATAAACACAGCACAAATAAAAATGTATATAACTCGCAGTTTACTTGTTTACAGATTTTGCATTGTAATGAAATGAAGCCCAACGAATACATAAACAACATGCCAACTTGTCCGTGAATCTACACTGAAAACAGTGAATGATCTTTGTGACTGCAGGCGTGTTTAACTTGGCTCAGTCCGTCTTATGGCTGACTTGGTGGTCAAACGGAAGATTCATATCTCATGGGCGGCTATACAGTGAGCAGTGTAGCCAAGCTGGACGAGTTTGTCAGCGTAATGACTGCAAGGATGGAAGATGTTGCGGCATTTAATATACAAAACTTTAATGTTTAATGTTTTGCCTTTTCAGCTGCCCGACAATAACGAGCAGGGTGAAGAAATTCAAAACAAAAGAAATAGAAACATTTATTTGGATGGGGTAGAAATAAATCAACCTACCAGGATTTAATTACTTCAAATCTGCACTGTGGGTTCCCTCTTAATATTTTTTCTTCATTTCCATTTATTCCTTGTGTATTTATGTGTTGGGGGTCTGAAAGGGGCTTATAAATGCAATGTATTATTTTAATATTATTATTATTATTATTATTAGGGTGGCAGTGAATAACACGAAGGGGGAGCGCCAAGCTGGCATGAGGAACGATAGGATACACACCAATAAGTCCTTGTATTGTGAGTCTTTGAATGAAACAAATCAATATTATGCAGAGGATTTGTGAAATTATTCCCCATGTGTTTCGTTGACATAACCTGCAGTTATGCTTCATATTAAGTATATAACTTGGAGGCTGCAGGACATTTAGTGTTGCTTTGGTGAAGCAGCCAAACATTAGCCTGTCCAGGTTTAGTAAAGATTAGTCTCATTGCAATATAAAATACCAAGGCTGTTTGAAATAATTTTGTAGCCTAGTAATAACATGGAAATTAATTTATTAATGAGAGCGTTACATGTAAGTCCGGTCAGAAAATTGGAGTTTGCGTCAGCGAGAGGTTAAACCAATCAGGACCATCTCAGCAAAGGCAGATCCACAAGCTGCAGTTTAAAAAATAAACTTTATTAACAAACAAAGCAGTACAATACAATTTGTCCGCCAGGGATTATAATATCTCAGAAGCAGCATTTTTAAATATATATCACATTATACAAATACACAAAAAAGAGCACAAAGGTCAAGGCTTAATGGTTTCCATGTTCGTGGAATGTTTAATGGTTTTAATATGTTGTTTAACTTCATTACAAATGAAGTAATATTTACATTAGGAAGCAACACATCAGCCTATCCATGACAACAGTGGGAATTTGTTTTCCACAGCGGGGCTATTTTAATGAGCATGTATCATGGCCTGTCGTGATGTATTGTTTAAATATAGTAAAACAGTAGGCTACATGTTGGTGTATGTTGTGATTTTTTATAATGGAGTAAAGACAGTTGAGATTTTAGCCAGTTGTGCATAGCCTATTTATTGAAGTTGCAGCAAGAAAAAATCAACATCAAATCACCAGTCTCGCATTTGTGCAAACTTATAGACAGTGTTGCTGTAAATTTTATTATTTTCCACTGTGCCTGCCTTGGTTCTTGATAACGGCGTTTAATGAGTACCAGCGCTGGGCGAGAACGGTTAATTGGAGTGGCTCAAACGGGAAAATGTCACTGCCACAGAACATAAAAAGGAGCATCTACAGTCATACAGACTAGTGCTTCCCAGATCTGTTTGCGGACCAGTGCCAGCGTTTCCGCAGCAGAATCAACGAGAGGTTGAGGAGCCCCCGAAAAGTGGACCCAGAAGAACAGCGCCTTCGCATTTTTTGAGTGGAACAAAAATTAACACACAAGTTTTTTTTGTTTTTTTTTTGTTCTTTTCAAACGTTTTCATGTAGGCTAGGCAACATAAACTTTTACCTTAAATAAAAATGAAAAACAAAAATTGTAGACATTTAATTTATTTTTTGAGGTCGTGGAGATACGTCACGACAATGTCAGTCAGGTGACTTTTCCATAGCGACCTGAGCATCAGTAGGGGCTCACTGTTGCTAAGGTAATTTGAATGCCAGCCAAGTCACCGACGAAGGCGAACTCGAAAGGTTGTTGTTGGGTTGCTCTTGGATGTGATTTTGATTTGGAGACTGGAGAGGAGTAAGATAAAAGAAAGGGGTGTTTACCAAGATCGTCTTGTTGCTTCTGCGAAGGATATATGTGCAAAAGTTAAAGGAGGTGGAGAATGTCGATCCGTACGAGCTGCCTAAGGATGGAGCAAAGACCTCAACACTTCCACCATTGACTCCGATTGACATCCCAAACTATCAGACTAACTATCAAACTACACTCAGACACAGTTTAAAAGCTAGCTACAAGTCACTGGATAGTTACGAGTTGTTCAGCTGTGCCAACTTTACTTCCTCAGCAAAACTGTCTGACATTTCCTGTGCTGACGTGACAATCAGCTGCGTGTGGACATGTGACAGATAACCTGCTACTCCTTTCGCCGCCAAGTCTGCTGCCCTATTTCCCCACGCGTCAACAGTGTCAGCCTTGCTGTGACCCTTACACTTAAGAACAGCGAGGTTAGCTGGTAACTGTACAACATCCAAAAGCTCCATAATATCTGCATGATGGTGTACAGGTTTACCAGTAGCAGTAACAAAACCTGCTCTCTTCCACTGTGGTAATTCATAATGTATAACAGAAAACCCGTAGTTCGAATCAGTGTAAATCGTGACGTCTTTATCTCTTCCCCATTTGCATGCTTCAATAAGAGCCCTTATCTCAGCACGCTGTGCGCTCTGCTTGCCGTCCAGCTTCCGTGAAACGACAGTCTGTAGTGAATCCCCATTTTGCTCAACAACTGCAAAACCTGATCTCAACTGGCCCTGTCCATCTCTAAAACAAAAACCATCTGTATAGAGCACAAAACCTGTAGGTAAGGGATCAGACCGTAAATCAGGACGTATTTTTTGAGCAACAGAATTCAGCCTGACACAGTCATGCTGCTCCCCAGAGGCGGTGATTTGGTCAGCCATGTTTATTCCTTCATGCGTAAAAATAATGTTTGGTGCCTCCAAAACTCTGCTAATCCGCTGCTGACGCAAAGTAGAAAGAGTAAACGTCTCAGAATTAACCAATGCCATGACTCCATGAGATGTCAAAATATTAAGTGGATAACCCCTGACAATGTGTGATGTTTTTTCCACTAGATGTGCAATTCCTGCTGCATGTCTCGTGCAAGGCGGCTGTCTCATTTCAATAGCTTGCAGCTTTATGCTAAGATACATAAGAATGTGTCTCTGACCACCTTTTTTCTGAAACAAAATCCCATTAACCACCCCATCTGTTTCTGATGTGTTAAGAAAAAATGGACATGTATAGTCAGGAGTGGCTAAATCAGCTGCTTGTGCTAGAGCCTGTTTCAACTTAATAAATGCCTCCTCAGCTGGTATGTCCCATTCTAATTTAGCATGCAGATTTTTCATACCATGAGCATTTACAAGAGCCCTGAGTGGTGTGGTAAGGTTTGTGTAATTAGGCACACAATGTCTGGAAAAATTTGTCAGTCCCAGAAATGACAGCATTGATTTAACAGTGAGAGGTTTAGAATGGGCCAAAATAGCATTCTTGTGGGTGTCCGTCAGTCCAGCCCCTTGAGCGGTCACCCTTCGCCCCAGGAACTGGACTTCCTGCCTGACCAACTGAAGCTTATCGCGGGAGACTTTGAATCCCTCTTTTCCCAAATGTTGCAACACAACTAGAGTAGCTTCTATGCACGTTTCAACAGTAGGGGATGCTAAAAGTAAATCGTCCACATATTGGGTCAGTACACAGCCTGGAGGGAGCTGTACAGTGCTTAATGACTGCTTCAACACCTGATTAAAAATACCTGGAGATAAAGCAAAGCCCTGCGGAAGCCTACCATAACATAGCTTCCTGCCCCTGAATGTAAATGAAAAAATATCCCTGACAGAAGGATGGAGCGGTAAACAGAAAAATGCATTAGCCAAATCTATGCAGGTAAACCATTTTAAATCAGGAGTCAGTGATGCCAGAGCTGTATACGGATTCGGTGTAGAAATGGGAGGGGTTCTAAGGGCCTCATTGATAGCACGCAAATCATGTGCCATTCTGTATTTACCTGTACCTTGTTTTTCCACAGGAAGAATAGGGGTGTTATATGAAGAGTTTGATGGTTCTAAAACTCCAACTTCAAGTAAGCCTGCAATAGTGTCTGCAATACCTTCCTCAGCCTGAGGTTTATGTGGATACTGCGAACGCCAGATTGGATCAGAATGTTTCATCTCAAATGTGATGGGTGTGGTTTGCACTAGACCGACATCAGTGGGACCATCTGACCACAAAGAGTCAGGCACGACCTTTAAGGCCTCCACTGCATCAGGATGATCTGTTTTTTCTCTGCCATGATTTCTAGAAAGCTGCAAATGTTCCAGAATGGTAGTATCAGAGAGCTGCGTGTCTATTTTGTACATCTGAGTAGAAGGAGAAAAAGAGACTGAAGGTATCTGGGTAGGAACCCAATCCTTTAATTCAACTCCCCTTTTAACCATTCCCCCCAAATCTTTAGCTTGATGTTTCGGATGCAACAAAAGCGATATGTGTGGAAGCGCTTCAGCTTCCATCATATACCACTTATGCTGCTCTGAAGTCAGATCAGCATACAGTGCAACACCCTCTTTCCCCACAAAGCATGGACCCGAAGCCACAGACCAACTTTGGCCTTCAAGTTCTGTTTCAAATTGTTCCTGATATAAAGTAGGATCGCCTCTCTCATAGAGGAAGGTCACATGGAACGGGTCAGGCGGTGGAACAAAAGGCTGGAGTTCAAGCAGCCAAGGCTTCCAGCATCTCAGAAATTCAGCCCTAGAAGATTCATGTGCAGACATCGTAGTCAATCTGGCCCAGAAAATATCAGCCACTTGTGAAGTGTCATCCTTCAGCAAAAATTGACCACTCATGGTATCACAGCAATGCGTATGTCCATTCGGAAAAGTCACCATAAGTCCATCAGGGGTACATAGGATCGAAGCACCCAGTTTGATAAGCAGATCTCTGCCTAACAAGTTGACAGGCGTGGTTTGAGCAATGACAAAAGGATGTGATAGTCTTTGATCTCCCACTGAAACAGGCAATGGTTGAGTGATAGGGAGAATCATTGGAGCCCCAGAGATTCCAATCACAGACACTGTGTTCCCAGAAAAATTGACGTCTGGTAAAACTCTGTCCAACGTGCTGAAAGTAGCACCAGTGTCGACAAGGAATGGCAATGAATGTCCATGTACGTCTATTGTGAGCATCGGATCCCCCTTTGTCCTGCTCACTAAGGTACTCTGTGGGCATTGTCAATACTGAGGCCCACTCTGTCCTCCTGGATAGGAGGGAGGAGCCATATGCTGATTCGGAGCCATATGTAGAGGTGGCTGACCGGGAGGTATAGCGCCCCCTTGTGGGTGTGGGCACTCCCTCACCCAGTGTTCATTGGAGCCACACCTGTGACAACCGTTAGCACCTGGCTGCCCTCTCCCCATGCCTCTAAAATCCCCAAACCTGGCCCTGCCACGTGACCTGCCACGGGGCTGCCATGTCCTATAAGGAGCAGTAAATGGCGGATTCGGCGCAGCTCCAGCATACATCACAGGAAAAGAAGGCAGCACTGTCGCTGATCCAACAGTAGGTGCTGCTTCAGCCACCATCTGCTTTACTTTTTTAGACTGATACAAGTCAGTCAATTTATTCTGAGCCTCTTTTAACTGTAGCTTTAACAAAGCAGTCTCCATTTTCTTATTCTCCTCAGCATCCTTTAACGCAGAATCTTGCACGTCTTGTAAATAATATGTTACGTGTCTTTCCCATGTAGGCTGATCATAAATGTGTGAATCAGGATTCCGTTTCATTAATGTAGCAACAGACTCTGGCATGCCTGCTAAAACTGCTTCTCTAAACCAAATCCGATTGTTCCCCGGATCTCGAGGGTGTTCCCCAGTAACGGCAACCCATTTATCTTTACATTTTGCCATATGTTCTGCGGGAGTAACATCAGTTGACCAGGGAAATTTCAAAATTTTAGACGCGGGCGGAGTAGGATATTTTCTTCTGACCCACTCGGCAAGATCATGTGCATGATGCGTGAATGGGGCTTCATCAAGTACACGTGCTAACTGGCACTGGAGCATCATCTCATTATAATCTGTTAATGTCAGCATCCTACCCATAATAGCTTTCCAATCTCCCACCGCTAGGGTTTGCCCTGAAGTCAGCTGATTTAATTTATTTATCCAACAGTTTCCTCCACCAGTCAAAGCAGGGAGTTGCAGAATGATGGCAGATATGTCAGCCATCTTCCATGGTTTGTAAATTACTGAACCATCTGATGCTCCCACTAAAGGAAGCATTAAATCAGGGCCCCCACATGCCCCTAGTGGCAACTTAGATCTGGTATTCTTAAATGGCCCCTCACTCCCCTTGTCCCCCAACGTCTGCATATTTTCGACCTGTACAACTGCTGCACATTCATCACGTTGACTGGGGCTGGCACTCCCTGAAAGGTCTGCAGCTTGCCCCCTTACCACAGATGCTAATCTTTCCTGATCCTGCAGCACCTCATCCATCTGTCGCTGAACTTTAGTTAACCTGTGTTCGTGCTGCTCCATCTCGTCCATCAATTTAGCATTATACGCCAAGAACAATTTATCGGTGTCCTGTTCTACTTTGTTGCTAACTAATTTTAGTAGCTGTCGCTTTTCCTCCCCAGTGTGTTCTACAATCCCTTTCCCGGAGACTTCAAAACGCAATTTATAATCTTGTCCATCATCTTTTACCTTTAGATCACCCTGTGGTTTATTAGTCAATGGTTCATGGGCTAAAGACCTCTGTGGGAGGCCACTCCAGTGCAACACTGCACTGCTTGAAGGAAGGGGGGGAGTAATGCCCACCGGGGGTGGCTCACAAGGAGATGGTGAACTCTGTGCGTCACCCTGCGTGTTTTGAAGTACAATCTGGCCATTGTCTGTCTCCAAGCCCCATGAAATATGTGTTTGACCAGAGGTCGTCAACATGGGGTACATAGGTTGATATGGGGGAGGAGTATGGTCTGCCGAAAAACTTTTTTCTGCAGTAACACACAAATGATCAATACCCTGTCCTGTTAAACCCCATGTTTTCCACATTTTCTCAGCTTTTAAGTGTCTCATTTTAGCACCAGTGATGCTCTTTGCTGTTTTAGCTTTATCTGCAAAACGTTTTCCTTCCTCAAAACACATTTGTGAAAGACTCCTTTTCTCATACCCTCGGGCACCATGACGAGCCCACATGGCCGTCATAAGGCCCTGGAACTGTTTTTTATCTTTTTTACCGGGCTTATCAACTAAAACAGAATATAATTTAGAAATGTATACTAACAATTGGGCATCTAAAGTGCGCCACTCTCGTCCCTGTGGAGCAGGGAGTAATTTATGCCATTAAAAATTCGTAACAAAAATCCAAAATGGATTAAAATTTAACAAAGTAGGTTATTTGTATTAACTCTATAAATTATTTATTTTAATTGATAAACTATCAATTCGTAGGGCCAAATTTATCCCAATATTAATGCAGTTAACAGTAAAGGCAGGCACAGTTTTTATTTATTTAATTTTCATTTATCTCTTTTTATAGTGAAGGGGTTTATGTATTATTTAGTCATGCAACATTAACCTTAATAATGTTTTAGGCAAAGCCGAAACGAAGGAAAGCTAAAAAGGTTTATAACGCACTGTTTATCTTATCATTAATTTATTTATATACGGAGATTATTGCCGTTTCGTCTAAAAATCAAAGAATTCCTAATAGAGTCCGGCCGGCACCAACTCGGGACGCGCACTTCGACGAAACACACGAAGAAATAGAATTCTCCCAATATAACGCAATTTTTATTTATCATTAAAACATATACCAAAAGAAATACATTTAAAACTCGCTTTGCAACACAAAATCATCAACAGTTTGCTCAAAAAAAAAAATCCGCCGGACTGACAGATCAAAGTCCGGCCCAATAAAACTTCCGGGTCACACCGCGGAATGAATACGCCGGTCCACAGATGGCTAATTCTTCACTACGATGCTAAACTTAACAAACCGTACTCATAAGTAAACCAACCAAAGACAAGAACAAAATGCCTCCAACAAAACCACACTTCGCCATCAATACTCGAATGACTGTTTAACCGAGCCAAATAAATACAGTTTGGAAGCTAAGCTACCAAAGATTAGCTGTCATCATGAGCAACCTAGCTCAACCGGAAGCCAAACGTGACCGCTCCGTTACCATAAAAAAGTTATTTTATATATATTCTAAAGAGTTTACTACCAGTTATCCATAATAACAGTCCTATATATATGTGTTAGACAATGCTTTAGACGTGTTTACGTAGTTGCACAAGGTTGAACGCCTTTATTTCCAGGCGAGACTCATCCACACTGTGCGTTAGCCGTAAGCTAGCTTATGGTGGTACTTTAGCTGACTGAAAATGATATTCCCTTATTCCTCTACAATGTCAAGCTTCTACGCTTATTGTCTATACAAGAAGCGCGGGCATTGTCTAGGCGTTTAAGATTCGCAGAGGAATTATGGTTTTAGATTCAGTCGGTTAGTTCCCCTAAATGAGAAGTTTATATGAGGCCGGTGTGCACATAGCCACCTGGTAGCTCTTTTCCGTTACCTCTACTTCTCCAATCACACACACAGTCACACTAGAAAGAAAGAAAGAACAACAATTTTACAATTTCATCAAACACTAACCTCTACCGGAGCCACCTAAAGCCGGACCTTTAAACACAATCCAATTCACGTGCCTCAAACGTGCGTTTGGAAGATACGCCGGCCTCTCCAAGGGAATCCGTCTCGACACAGAGAGCACACAGGCTCTGATGCTGTCTACTTTTCCCATTTGCCAGCCTTGGAGAATTCCGGCAGCGTCCTACCGGAGGCGAGGCGGCCAACCCTCAAACTCTGGTCCGCACTTTGGTCGGCCCTCAACCGAAAGAACAACACGTCAACATTAAATGGAGAACGTTTAAATAGATCAATACCAATTAATTTGGTGTTAGCGCTTTTCCAGATTGATACAAAACCACCCGGGTGTTGATTAGCAAGGATCAATCCAGTCGCTCTCCGATTCTCTGTTGAACTCAAGGAAAAAACACAAAATTACTATAATTGCCACAAACACATGTATTAATCAGTTATGCCACACTCATTACTCACACTCAATCTCTCCCAGCCCTGAGAAAACTCAAAACCAAATTAATGCCCGCATCCTCCACCATTTTGTCGGCTTCGTACCATAATATGCTCTGCAACTCACTTTCTACTCAGAGAGGTGGGGGCGCCGAACTCCAAAACCCCGGCAGGAACTGTTTCAAAATAAGACCCAGAACTGAGAGACAGAGAGTAAAACAACACACACAAACAGATATCTGTTTCACAGTGGACGCACCTGCAGATGGGAGCCAGAAAAGATCTGACTCGCTTCTCTACAAGGGTGAACCATTTTTATTACAGAAGAACAAAGAACATATCACATGACTCTCTCCTCCTTCCATATCTTGACAGGTCATACATTTTCTCCTGACCGTACCATGAACTACAGTTATAACCGATCCTCCCTGCTTTCAGTTCATATCTTTACGCAAGAATTTATTTACTTAAAACCTTAAACCCATAAAATACTGGTAAAGAGTCATGTTTTACTACCCTGAATAATATAAACAGGCCTATTACTTCTAAACGCTTACTTAAAGATATAGTTAAAACATATGTACTGCATAATAAAAATAGCCCCAAAAAAGTAGAATACAACAATAGGTAGGATTTGGCTATGAATAATTATGAATAATTGCTTAGGGCAATTATTAATAAGATTAATAATTTTATGTAAAAATTACCAAGTTTAGGGGCGCCATCCTGTTGGATTCCAGGAACATTTATATATATAGCCAAATTGTTCAGTCTCAGTTTATGTTTATGATTACCAGCCTGATAAGGCTGAGATAATTAAACAACAGATGAAGGAATAAGTTCTTACGCTGTGGACATTAATTGTACGCATCACTCCAAGTAATCCCAGACAACTTCTCTTTAAGATTAAGGGGACTTTATTTAGAAAATAGAAAATCCCATCTATTCTAAAGAATGCAAACTACTACAGATCTTAGACAACAATAATAGGTGAACATTAAACACAATTAACATGAAATGAAATCAGTGAGACAGCTGAGGGGGGTCAGAAAAGGAGGGGGTGGCCCTCACTCCAGGGAGCCCAAGTCACAGATAGTCTGTGGGACAAAAGTCATAAATCTCAGTTCTGTGCCAAGATGGAGGCACATGGAGTCTGAGAAAGAGTCATAAAACTAGCTTTGGCTAAAGGAGCACATGGGGGAAACGTCCATGTGGTAGGCCTTTGCTTTAGCGACAGACTAAAGACAATGGAGTTAAACTTTTCAGCTAAGACCAGGTAACGCAGACCGGACCGAGCCCGACTCTGCCGACGGAGTGATCAGGGAGCGAGAGAGAGAGAGAGTAAAGGAGAGGAAGGAAAAAGAAAGAAAGGTGTGATCTGCTCAGGATTAAACAAACAGTTTCAAAAACACAGCAATTTCAGCTCCAATTTATGCGTGCTGCGACGCAAAAATGAGCAAACAGATACAGTGCTAAAAAACACTTTAACCAACAATGAACGAGATCTAACTCGTTAAAACTCTATTTTCTCTATTTATCTCCGCCCAGACACAATAATGGTATAAATGAACCGGTTCAGACCTACTTTGCTTTGAAGGAGGTCCAGTCCACGAGGAGGAGAGTGAATTGTGTCCGTAGTTGAGCAAGAAAAGGAAGAGTTATAAAAAAAGAAAAACCTGTACAGGATTTAAGGACCGTGTGGCCCAAATGCAGGCTGGGCCTGCAGGATCAACGTCTAACGAATTGTCTTGATATAGCTCACACTATATATACTATACTATATGAGCACTTCGAAGCTTTGAAATGAGTTCTTCCCCAGTCCAGCGGGTCAGAACAAAAGAGAATCTTCACCGGTGAGGTGTCCTCTGTTCAGCAGTAGTTCATCCAAGAACTTCTGAGTGAGAACAGTTTGAAAATGGGCGCGACTCCACTCTTATAGCCCCATTGCCCCTGATGTCATCGCCGATGTCACCACAGGTGGGGGTCACTGCTAGGATTGCTGAGAAATGTGGTCTTCCAACAGTCTGTTCAGTTCATCTTATGAGAAATGCAATCACAACATCGTGAACACACACCCTGCTCACATGCCTGGCGAGCATTGGTTAGCACTTACGCTGGAGGAGGGTGGAAAAGCAACGTTTTTCAATTCCTACGTCTACTCCCCAGAATTTGTTTATTTCCCCATGGTTTATGGTTTCAGATGGTTGCTCTGAAAGACTTTCATGCAGGCGCTGGCAATGGTGATGCGATTAAAGGGGTCAACCTGAGTATCACTGAAAAATTCATCACGCAACCTTCTGCACCCTTGAAACAAAAATGTCATCATTCCTACAGTAGAAGAGAGCCTCCTGTTTAAAGTCAAATACCCCCTGACTGGCCACCCGATACCAGGAGAAGAATTTCTCCTGCTCAGCAGGGGTCATCATTTCAACGCTGTAATCGCAGGGTGCAGGAAGCATTCTATGTAGTTCAAATTTTTCAAAGATGAGAATCTGTGGGGAAAGTAGCCTTTAGACTGATCTGAAAATCCTAGTGCTGCCGGCATTTTACTGAGTTTCATCTCTAGGAATGAAAGACGTCAATGAGCCTCAGATTGTAATCAGGTTCTGTGAAAGTCAGGATTTTAATCCCCTGCATGATGATATGTGGTTTTACACCTAACTCTGACAAGCGCATTCAACACCAGATAGGAGTCAAATCCAAGAGCGTTATGGGCTATAAAGGTGACATTTTTAAAAGCTGGGCTTCTGATTTCACGAATAAATTCCCGGATGCAATCAGGGCCGTAGGATGACCATTCACGACCAGTAAAGGATTTTGTACATATCAGAAAAGGGACGTGTTTCATTCTGCGACATAAGTTTCGATGTCGTAGTAGACTACTTTTTCATTCAACCCCTCATCTACAGGACAATTTGGGATATAGCATTTAAGATCACCGGGGACTGCATTATCAGGGAGCTTAACATCGCAAATTAGGCATTTTACCCCACGACAGATGTGTCTCTTACCCGTTGTGAGGCTCTTGTTATAGAGTTGTTCACACTTGGGACATTTCTTTATCTGATCACAGATACTGGCTGATACTTTAGCTCTGGGTCTCTGTCAGTTTGACCGGCGGAGGCACAATGTTTAAGGGAGAAGACACAATAAAATTAGGTTGAGGTGGCTTTATAGAGCATTGCAGATCACCAACACCAACTACACACTAGAAAAACTGCTTTTCTTTCACACCTAGGCGAATAAACAGAAGAAACCAAGAGTAGGGGTAAAAACAAAACAAAATATTTACAAATAAACCAAAACACCAAAAAGAAAATAATTTGTACGAATCAATATTTACATAGATAAAAATCATTATAATTAAACAAATCTAAGTTCAGTTAACAGAATAAGCAAAGTTTAACATTACTTCATCAAGCATCACCCCTCCTCAATCAAATGGTATGCTCCAACAGCTTTAAAACAGCTCATGGAGCATGTGTCTCCCTTTACTGCCCAGCCCTGCTCAGGAGACAACAGAAGGAAGAGGCGAGTGAAGAGATGATGTTTTTAACATTTAAATGGTTAAACATAAAAGTTAAACTAACTTAAACTAATTAAACACAAATGAAAATTTTCACCTACATTCTTTCCACAGGTAGGGTGGCCAGTCCCTCGGCTTCTTACCAATGCATTTTCCAAATGTTCAAACAAACTAAAATAAAGAACGGAAGCAAAACTTTGTCTGTAACTCAATCATAACTAACAGAAACTTAACCAGAATGAATGGAACCCCTGGTCTCCATTACATTTCCTCCCCCCTTCACCCAAGACAACAGTAATTCAATCCTCATGCATACGGGACAATGAGTCAGCCACAAGATTAGACTTTCCCGACTGATATTTTACAGTAAAGTTAAAAGGTTGCAATGACAAATACCATCTTGCAGTACGCATGTTAGAGTCTTTCATTTTGTGTAATCACTGTAGTGCCCAATGATATGTTTCAAGGGTACAATGTTGCACTAACAGATTAATCACTGAGTACCTCAGTGATTCCACTGCCCATTTAACTGCCAGACATTCCTTCTCAACTGTGGAATACCTGGTTTCTCTGACCTAAAGCTTTCTGCTGAGAAACACAATGGGATGCCTCTCACCATCATTGTACTGGAGCAACACCGCACCAAGGCCTACAACAGAGGCATCAGTTTGTAGGATAAAAGGTTCCTCAAAGTCTGGACTGTAGAGAACAGAGTCACTGGAAATTGCAGACTTCAGGTCATTGAAAGCTCTGTTACATTTATCTGTCCACTTAACTTTATTTGGAGCAAAGACTTTTGTTAAATCAGTAAGAACAGCAGCCCTCTCTGCAAAGTGAGGAATGAACTTACTACACCACCCTACTAGACCAACAAAAGCACGGACCTTTTTCTTTGTTGTAGCCATTGGGTATGCATGAATAGCTTCAACTTTCCCCACCTGAGGTTTAACTTTCCCATGTCCAACCACATAGCCCAGGTACTCCACCTGACTCTGTGCTAACATGCATTTGTGAGGATTAATGGTGAGGCCAGCTGATTTAATGAGACGTAAAACATGACATGAGATGGTGAACATGCTGCTCCTATGTCTGGCTGAAAATCAGCACATCATCCAAATATGCTGCAGCAAAATCCGAAGCCTTCATTAGCACTTGGTCCATGAGGTGCTGAAATGTTGCTGGTGCCCCCTGTGAACCAAAAGGCATCACCTGAAACTGAAAAACCCCAAAAGGCGTCTTGAAGGCTGTCAACTCCTTTGCTTCTGGTGCCAGGGCCAGTTGCCAGTAGCCCTTGCTAAGGTCCAGGGTTTTGATGAAGCTGCATCTCCCGACTCTCTCCAGAAGTTCATCAATGCGAGGCATAGGATAAGGGTCAAATTTGGCGACAGAGTTAAGGTACCAAAAATCAATGCAAAATCTTAAAGAGCCATCTTATTTTGGTACCAACACCACCTGACTGCACCATTCACTCACTGAGGGCTCAATGATCCCAAGCTCCAACATGAACTGGATCTCTTTTTTAAGAGAGATCTGTGGCACCAGACGCTCTGGGATCCTGTAGGACTTTCTGCAGGGTGCAGCGTCTTCTCTAAGGTGAACCTTGTGTTGAATCAGACTTGTGAACCCAGGCTTTTCTTGAAACAATTCTGGATCCAAAAGAGGCTTTAAATCATGACGTTGGGATGGCTGGAGATGAGAGAGAGAAAGTGACGCTGGTTCTGAACTACTGGCAGGAAAAAATAGCTCACCTTCCTCTTCATCCCCAACAACACGCACTAAGAGTTGAGGCAAAACAGTCTCTGCAAGCTCCTCCTGGTGAAATGACTCCTGTTGAGAAGGCTGTGAAGCAGGTGACATAGCAGGCTGCAGTGATGAACTGTGATACTGTTTCAAAAGATTAACATGGAAGATTTGGTGTTTCTTCTTCCTTTCAGGCATATACAGTTCATAGTTAAACTTCCCAATATATCGTGTGACCTTATAAGGCCCCTGCCATTTAGATAGAAGCTTAATGTCATCAGTGGGGAGCAGTAACAGCACTTGCTGTCCAGGATGGAATCTCCTCTCCCTGGCATGCTTATCATACCATGTCTTCTGCTTCGTTTGAGCCATTTTCATGTTTTGCTGTGCCAATGTAGCCATTTCTTCAAGTTTTTCCCTCATTTTATCACATAGGAGACCACATTCTCACCAGATGGACTTGGGCTCTCCCATTGTTCTTTCAGAAGGTCCAAAGGTTCCCTCACCTGTCTTCCATATAGCAGCTCAAATGGCGAGAATCCAGTAGAGCCTTGTGGAACCTCTCGATATGCAAAGAGAATATAGGGCAACCATCTGTCCCAATCTGCACCAGTCTCTGAAACAAACTTCCGCAGCATGTTCTTCAGTGTTTGGTTAAAATGTTCAACTAGTCCGTCTGTCTGGGGGTGGTATGGGGTGGTTTTTATACCCTTAATACCTAACAGCTGATAAGTCTGTTTCAAAAGTTTTGACAGAAAATTTGTCCCGCAGTCAGTAAGGACCTCTTTAGGAATACCTACACGTGAAAAGACATGTAATAAGCAATTAACTACTTGTTTAGCCTTCACTGATTTTAAGGGGAAAGCTTCAGGGTATCTGGTAGCATAATCACAAATTACTACAATGTAACGGTTGCCAGAGGAACTCTTCTCCAGGGGGCCTATAATATCCATCCCTACTCTGTCAAAAGGTGTTTCTATGATAGGTAATGGCTGTAGCTGGGCCTTCCTTGAAGTCACCTGGCATGTGTGACATGAAGAACAGAACTGTCACACCTGTGTGTTCATGCCTGGCCACACAAATCGACTAGCTATTCTATGGAGAGTTTTCTGAAAGCCTAGGTGACCAGCCCAAGGGACAGAATGACCAATTTCCATCACTTTTTGCCTCAGCTGTTGTGGTACAGCAATAGCTTCCGTTTGACTTTTAATCTGATACAAGACACCTTTCCTCAGAGCATAAGTAGCATCTTCCAAAACATCTACTTTGCCATGCTTCTTTCCTTTCACTTCTGTCACCTTATCAAACCATGGTTGTAATGTTGGGTCTGACCTCTGACATGCAGATATGTTGGAAGGAATATCAAAGTCAAATAAAGAACAGGGTTTCAGCTTCCCTTCTACCTCAGCTTTAGCTGAAGCTAAAAACTTTTCCTTTCTCCTTTGAGCTCTGGATTTGGCTTGTTTTACTGGACCTGCTTCCAGTTCCACATCATAGAATGGTAATTCCTCAAGTGGGTTCTGGGCTTTCTGTGCTCTGGTAGTAACCAGACTGCAGAGGGGAGAAGGAAGTTCTGGTTCTGTCATCATGGGAACTACTTTTGAAACTGTGCAGCTTCCTCGGTTCCAAACTGTAATTTCGTATGACCATTTATGAGAGTCAGATTATCAGCTTCTAAACCGGACACTAAAGCTGTTAATGTGGGAACATCAAGACCCAAAATGACAGCATAGGGTAGGGTAGGCGCTAACGCCACTGGTAACAAAAATGTTTGGCCTCCTATAGTCAAATAAATGTCAGCTACAGGATACTCCATTTCATCACCATGAATGCAACTTATTTTTGTTTTAACATCACTCCACTGCTCCTGTGGCACCAAACTAGAAAGGACCACAGACTTGAAGCTCCCTGTGTCTAACAAAGCTATTTCACGCTGACCATTTACTAACACCGGTACTGTGCAGGCAGGTTCATGAACAGGGCATGGGGATGCTTGTCTGGGAACTGAACACAAAAGTGAGGGTTTACCTTGTATAGTGGCAGGACATGTATACTGGGTATGACCTATCCTGTTACACTGAAAACACCTAACATCTTGCTTTGACGATGAAAATACCTGTTTGGTAGAATTAGGTTTCACCATGGGGAATGATTTATTGGCTAAAAAATTCCTAGTTTGAGCTGTACCACCACCCCTTTCACCCCCATCAGACTTACTTCTTCCTGCAGAGAAGTTGTCACGCCCAAAATTGGTTCGTCTGGCAACCGTCCTTACTGATAGAAAGACCTCAGCCAAACTTGCAGCCTCTTCTGCAGACTTTGGGGCTCACTCCCGGATCCACACCTCCATGTCAGGGTTCACCATCCTCAGGAACTGCTCCATGATCATCAGTTCTGAAATGTTCTTCACCGTAGACTGTTCTGGATTGACCCACTTATAAAATAGGTTCTTGAGTCGAACGTAAAGTTCTTTTGGGGTTTCACCCAGCTGAATGTCCAGGGATCGAAACCTCCTCCTGTAGGTGTCGGGAGTTATTTCATACTTAGTTAGAATGGCATCTTTAACCTTGTCATATCTGTGAGAATCAGCAATGTCCATCAAAACATAAGCACTCTGTGCCTTGCCAGTAAGTAGAGGAATCAGTCGGACAGCCCATTCCTCCTGAGGCCAATGGCAGACCTGAGCCATTCTTTCAAAAGTTGTTAAAAAGTGCTCAATGTCATCATCAGAGGTCAATGGTAGCAGTTTTGGTTCTCTCTGCATTGCTGGTGGCTGGTACATCCCATGGCTTGGTCCCCCGTCCGGGCGGTCTCCTTCCTCGTCATGAATATGAGGATTCCCCTCCATGTTATCACCATCCTGCTGTTGTTCCTCTTTCAAATCCTGTACTTGAGCCTGGAGTTGTTGAAACTGATCGTGCAAATTTTTCCATCTTAACTCTTGGCGTGCTGATTCTTTCTCCATCTGTTGGTCCCTTGACATTTGAGACTGCATCAATGATTTGACAAGGTTTGCCAGTTCATCCAGTTTATCATCAGAATTAGCTCCAGCCTTAGCTCCCTGCATTGCTGCTGTACTCTCCTCACTTTCAGCTTCATTCTCATCCCTTTTGCCACCTTTCTTCATCATTGCCTTATTGTTTCCTCCAAAGCAACACTTCTGACACCACTTGTCAGTTTGACCAGCGGAGGCAAAAATTTTAAGTGAGAGGCAACAATAAAATCAGGTTGAGGTGGCTTTATTGAGCATTGCAGATCACCAACACCAACTACACACTAGAAAAACTGATTTTCTTTTATACCTAGGTGAATAAACAGAAGAAACCAAGAGTAGGGGTAACCACAAAACAACAAAATATTTACAAATAAACCAAAACACCCAAAAGAAAATAAATTGTACGATTCAATATTTACATAGATAAAAATCATTATAATTAAACAAATCCAAGTTCAGTTAACAGAATAAGCAAAGTTTAACATTATTCCATCAAGCATCACCCCTCAAATGGTATGCTCCAACAGCTTTAAAACAGCTCATGGAGCATGTCTCTCCCTTTGCTGCCCCGCCCTGCTCAGATGATGTTTTTAACATTTAAATGGTTAAACATAAAAGTTAAACTAACTTAAACTAATTAAACACTAATGAACATTTTTACCTACATTCTTTCCACAGGTAGGGTGGCCAGTCCATCTGCTTCTTACCAATGCATTTTCCAAATGTTCAAACAAACTAAATTAAAGAACTGAAACAAAACATTGTCTGTAACTCAATCATTAACAGAAACCTAACCAGAATGAATGGAACCCCTGGTCTCCATTACAGTCTCTCCACAGCTAATTTATGTCTATCAAAGCATTCTTGATTGCGACAAGTTCTGTAACAGTCACCGCACCTAAGTGTAGCAGCCGGCCCCAGCACGCATGAGGGATCGGTACATACTGCACAGGAACCTTCACAGCAATGTGAGTAGTTGTGATCAATAGGTGAAAAGCAATAGTGGCAAATGTCACAAGCCCCCATGAACCCTGTCAGATTTTTTATCCCATAATAATGCTGGCGAAAGAGTAGGACAAAGACAGTCCTGCTCCGATCTTAAAAATCAGTTTCAAATTTGCCAAGGACTGTATCTCCTTCAGATCTGTAAGAAACAACGATTTTCCGATTTAAGATGTCTTCGAATTTATGCACATCTGAGAATGACACGGCTGTGTGTTCTGATAGCCCTGCACGAAACTGCAACTCCTGCCCAGCTGTAAAGCGATGCCAGGTCAGCTGTGGATCTGTGACATATGCTAGACTGATTAAGAAACACAACTGGTCACCTTTATTGCTCACAATATAAAAATGCCATTTTTTGGACGATATCATTCCGGTTAACCATGGTAGACACTCTATCTGATAAACCCGTGAGTGTGTTCATAACATGTCTATAGAAATCAGCTAGGCTGGGTTGGCGATTCTGCGACAAAACAAGCGTTTGCCTAATTTCATGATTGTTAAAACTCTTGTGCTATGATACGGGTCTGATTAGTGTTAGACTGCTCTAACATTGCATTTTGACCACCGCTCTGACTGGTGCCAGGATTTACATCATTCAACTGCGGTTGTGCAGCTGTTACATTTACATGTGAATATTCCATATTTTCAACTACTTCAGGTTCATTCATCTGCTGCAGTGGGGGGCCCCAGGTAGATGACCTAAATTATCTCGGCTGTCTGAATTAGCAACTGAAGGCTCTGACGGATGATTTAACAGTGCAAATGCTCCATCAATCCGGTCAAGAATATCGCGTTCCTGCATTCTAGATACCGGTGATAAAGCGGGGTGTTGCCCACTGGGTTCTATTTCAACACTTTGCTGGATTGACGGGTGAGGAACAGGTAAGTCTGCTAGCCCATTTACAGCATGCTGCAGGAGACCGAGCGTTGTTTGCGAATGTGACACAGACTGGTGGGGTTGTACATTTAACCTTGAGACTGCTTCATCAATGCGGTTAAGAACATCACGTTCCTGTATTCTGAAAGCCGGTGATAAAGCGTGGTGCTGCCCGCTGGTTCTATTTCAACACTTTGCTGGATTGCCGGATGAGGAACAGGTAAGTCTGCTAGCTCATTTACAGCATGCCGCAGGAGGGTGAGGGATGTTTGTGAATGGGGCATCATCATCAAAATCTTACCTAATCACACACACACGCACACACACCAAGCTTGGTGAGAAATGTCCCAGGTGAAGCATCCCCCGAAGATGGAAGCCAATTCAAATTAGGCAACGTGTGAAGACCCCCACACGCCTCCTACACCAGGATCCCTTATGCCACGTTCACACCGGTCAGCGCGTCCACGCAGCAGGGCAGCTAGATTACATGCAAGTCTATGGTACCTACGCATCAAGTGGGCGCCAAAGTTCCCCCGCAGCAAGTCGCAAGCATCGGCGCAGCTGGCATCAGCGCGTCCACGCGGCTGCTGCTCGGATGAGTTGACGGACCGGAGCAGCTGCTGCGTGAAGTTGGGAAAACTGAACTTTCGGGCAGCAAACGCGGGGCGTCAACCAATTGGAGCGACACGTTATACTGACGTAGTTACTCCTTCCATGGGTGGATCGGCAAGTCATTCATTCAAGATGGAGGATCAACTAATCGTGTGTAATTTTCGTGAATTGTATGACCTGTCTTCGTCTTTTTACGAAGACAGGAAGAGATCGGATCTTATTTTTAGGAAGATATTGGAGGATATCAGAGTACCAGGAAAGCAGTTAAATATTTTTCTTTTAACTTTCTTATGTGTTGAGGACGTTGTCTGGCTTGTGTGGCTTCATTTATTAAATAAACCCAACCCACTCGACATGACCCGCCATGTTGTAAACAACTAGCAACAGACAGATCCATGCCCGCACGCTGACGTAATGACGTGGGGCACTGACGCTCCAACGCAGACTACAAAGTGTGCAAGCAGTTGGGTTTTAATTTTTAAGCGTCAACTTTTGTCCGTTTGAGTGATTTGACGCCTGGACGTGCTGACCGGTGTGAACGTGCCATTAGTGTTGAAGATGCGCTCTCTCTCTCTCTCTCTCTCTCTCTCTCTCTCTCTCTCTCTCTCTCTCCTCTCTCTCCTCTCTCTCTCTCTTTGGAAGAACCTCTCAGAAACACAAATTCTGAATACAGCAAGGCCCAACTGTAGGAAAGAGAAAAATCATCGGTAAATTATTTTATTATTATTTATAAAAAAAAATTTGCATACTCTTACAATCATTAAATGCTAATCTGTTTACACACCTGGACACCTTAGTGGTGAAGAGGCATTCTCTCTCTGGAAGAACTTCTCAGAAACACAAATTCTGAATACAGCAAGGTCCGACTGTAGGAAAGAGAAAAAACATAGGTAAATATTTTATTTTTTTAGCATACTCTTACAATCATTAAATGCTAATCTGTTTACACACCTGGACACCTTAGTAGTGAAGATGCATTCTCTCTCTGTAAGAGTTTCTCAGAAACACAAATTCTGAATATAGCAAGGCACGACTGTAGGAGAGAGAAAAAACATTGGTATATTTTTTTTTCAGCATACTCTTTCAATAATTAAATGCTAATCCGTTTACACACCTGGACATCTTAGTGTTGAAGATGCATTCTCACCATCATCTCAACAGATGGGTTAATGATTCAGAGGTTTTCCACATCTACCAGGAACCTTTGCAAGAAGATTAAAATAAGTCTCAGAAGTTTAATATAAACCATAAGAAATTAAACGGGAACTAAATAGACTTCTTACCCAACGTCCAGCTGCCGTGCTTCAGGGTTGAAGAGTACAGAACAGAGCTTGCTAGCAGGCCGTGTGAGTGTTAGATACCTTGGTTGATTGGACGAGACACCCCGACCAATAGGAAAGTGCAGAGGCGTGAAACATATAAATGTATAGGTGATGTAATGGGGTGGGAGGATGGGGGTCGGTCTTTGAACTCAGGAAGTTTAGGGAGAATGGGAGGGGGTCATGGTGGAAATCTTTGAAGCAGGGCATGGGTGGGGTCACAAAGCTAGAATTTGATAGAAGGTTGATTTCTTTGAACCAGGGGCATGGGGGTGGGGGATTTCCCAAGCTTGATTGGATGAGACACCCCAGCCAAAAGAATAGCGCAGAGGCGTGACACAAAAAAATGTATAGGTGACGTCATACGGGCGGGAGGAAATGTTTGAAGTGGGGCATGGGGGGGTCATAAATCCAGAAATTGACAGAACGTGGATTTCTTTGATACATAAATTATATATATATAATTATATATAAACAGTTTATTACACCTTTATTACACCTAGGATAGTCTTTGATGTCGGGGTATATGCGTTTATAGCCCCTTTGATATTCTTTTATGTAATGGAAAATTGCTTTATAAACATTTACGGCTTTTTGCGCCTTTGATATAAGGGTATATGATTTTATAGCCCTTTGATATTCTTTGATGTAAGGGTTTATGAGATTATAGCCCTTTGATATAGAGATTTATGGTATATAGCCCCGTTTATGAGTTTATAGCCCTTTGATGTCAAGATTTATGGCTTTATGGCCCCTTTGATGTGAGAATTTATGGCTTTATGGCCCCTTTGATGTGAGGATGGGGGGTCATAAATTATCATCGATCATAAAATTATGACAGAAGGGTGTATCTACTTTCTCTTGTGTTCATTGGTTCAGTAACTCTGGATGGCGGTGAAACAAAGTCAGTACCAGTAAAAATTCTTAGAGACACAAACCCTCATTTTGGAGAGTCTACTTCCGTTTGAACATACCAGCTTTACAAATCTGCCAGTCCTGTTAAAAGGTTTAACTTATCAGGTTATTCCTTGTTCATTACATTAAATAAACCTAAAAAGTGATTTTGTGTCTGGAAATTTCAAGATGGCTATCTGTTCTACTTTACCCATTTCTGGTGTCTCTATGCTCTTAGGCAACGACATTGCACGGGGCGCTGTTATCCCTACACCACAAGTCATTGAAAACCCCATCACCTCGGCTTGTGTACAGTCACCGCCAGGTATCTCTCCCTCGTGCATAGTCACGCCTTCCTGTACCAAAAGGGATGTCGAGAACCTGTTAAATGTGTCCACCTTGTTTAATGAAAGTAATGAATCGATTTCTGTACTGCATAAACACCTTCAGGAGATACCTCCATTAGAAACAGCATTGTCAGTTTGTTTGGAATATCAGACTAATTATAGCCTGATTACCCAATCAACTTTGATAGCAGAACGAATGATAAGACCTTAGAGAAACGTTTTTCTGGTGTAGACAGCACATATGTTCAAACCTCTTGGTTTTATTGAGAGCAGGATGTCTTAATGGGGTACTGGAAGAACCCTCAAGAAAAAAACGGCCCCTGGGGTGTTGTAAATCAAATAGTAGTTCCCCAGTATTTTCGGCATCAAATCATAGCCCTAGCTCATGAAACCTAATGGTCAGGACATTTAGGCATAAAAACGACTTACCTCACAGTATTGGACCATTTTTTGGCCAGGCATGAAGAAGGACATTGCTAAATTTTGCAAATAGTGCATACATGTCAGATGGTGGGAAAGCCAAACCGACCCGTTATTCCAGTACCATTGTCCCCGATTTCTGTTATAGGAAATCCATTTGATCCGCTCTGCGTTGCGCGGGATCAGGCCTCAGGGGCTGGTACAACTTGCTGGCCAGGTGTTGGCTGAGCTTGGCCTGGGGGTGTCGTCCGTTGGCTGCGGCTACCAGTGGGGCGTCCCGACACAGGCGGCGGTGGCCCCTCGTTGGCCGGTCCCTTGTCGGGTTCCTGCTGGGGGGTGGGGGACCCCTGGGCCCCGGCTCTCCCGGTCCATGGACCGGTTCGCCGTGGCACAGCCAGTTGCTGGTGGGGCCCATGGGCTGGCTCGTCAGTGCTGCCCCCCGGGCCCCTGCTTTGTAGCTGCTGGACGTTCCCCTGGGGTTCTCCTCTGCTCCTCTCTTGGGGGATGCGGTCGGCCCCGACCTGGTCCACCTGGGGCTCTGGGGGTCCTTTGGACGTCTTGGCTCTGATCTCCTTCATGTCTGCATCGATTCCTGGGAGACGGATTGATGCCTGCTCACACCAGCTATCAAACACTTTTATGGAGAAACCTTATACGCACAAGCATGCTCACACACACACACACACACACATATGTGTGGGGTCTCCGGTGTTATATACAGATATATTCTTGGGCTGAGGTTATCATTACTAGATCTCGATTAATCGGTACCATGAGTTTGTCTGTGACATTGTTGTTGTTTTGTCGATGTTTTTTTCAGTTTTCTTTTGTTTTTTCTCCTCTTTCTACCGTCCTGTTGGTACGGAGGCAGACTTTGATGTGTTCTTGTGTTTTCTTTGTTCCCCTTCCTGAACTGTTCATGTTCGGGATTGAACATGTAATGTCGTCTCCTTACCATCCTGAGTCGCAGGGTATTTATTTATGGGATCAGAACAGTATCACCTTGAAATGAAACTGAAAATATATATTGGCATTGAAAAATATTATTGTAACTGAAAATATTAATTTTGAATCTGAAATAAATTTAGTGAAAATTTTTGTATTGAAACTGATTTTTTTTCTATGAAACTCATGTATATGCATTGAAAGAAATAACTCAAGTTTTCAAACTTTAATTTTTTTTACAATGCTAATCTTTTTTTACAATGCCAATCTTTTTTTACAATGCCAAACATTTTTTCAATACCGATGTTTTCTTCAATGCCATCATTTTTTTTAGCTTCATTCAGATGATACTGTTTTGACGCTTGTGTGTGCACGCGCATATGGGGCGGGGCTTCAGCCCCCATATGTTTGGATGAACGAGGCAGGAGGGAAACTCCGACTGTTCGAGGCGAGACGCGAGAAACAACAGGACATTTACATTGTTAATAATGTGGTTTGTGGAAGAATAAAAGACATAAACGGTTTCTTCTCAGTTTCTTCTACTGACAAGTAGACTAGGAGTCTTTGTGATAAAGTTTTATGCTTGTGTAGCCTGTCTTTGTTGGAGGTTCTCCTCATTACAGACAGTGTGGAATGAAGGGATGTATTACATATTTATATAAATACATATTTTTACATATTTATCACATTACATATTTACAATAGATGTCAATAACGTTAACAAATCAATTAAGACTGGTGTAAGCAAAGCTAACAACACTGACAACTCGTTTTTTTTATTAGATTGCAAAACCTAATTATGACACACACTCTAAACCAGAAGGTGGCGGTAATGCGCGCCAACTACCATGGCAAACTGAGAAGAAACCGTTTATATCTTATTTTTTAATTATTATTATTCCACAAACCACATTATGCTTTCTGTACACCTAGAGACTTTGAAACGATTTAGAAAAGACTCTAAAGATTATCAGCTCACATCTAAAGACTTGGGTTAACAGTTTTTTACTCTCAGACTAAAGATTTTATAAACACTAAATCTGGTTGGGACACTATTTAAAAGACTACACCTAGGCTATTTTAGCTTCCCGCAAAATTCCTCCCATTATGCTCAGCATTATACAGTTTCTTTATGTGCGAATGTTGTAGCATTCTTTGTCAAGATTAATGTTATGTCAAATAAAGACTTGCATTCAAAGTGGGTACTGTATCATCAAGTAACTGGTTAACTCATATCTTTTTAATGCAAGGTGTTTAGATGCTGTACCACTTGCTCCATGCAGATGCACAGATCGCGCTGGTTTGTGCCTGTATTCCAGGGGGCAAGGTTGGCATACACTTTGTAATTTATGGCCCATTACTCAGCCATGGAACACAAATATTGTATTTGTTGTGTATAGACCCTGCCAGGCTCCATAGGTGGCTACAAAACTGTTATTTATAAATATGACACCTATGTTTATAGCCTACTTTCCCATAGGAACAAAAAAATTATTGATATGTGGCAAGGTGCAAGACGATTACATAAACGGGACTCAAACCCACCATCATCGGCGATGTAACCCTGCTTATTAACCATTATGCCAAAGCAGTAAAGTACAACTCCTAACAGCCAGGGTACACTGTAAGCAGACGGACCCCCACACGGTCACATAGTTGAATAAACGGAGGGAACAGATTACGACTCCATGCGCATGGTTTAATAAACCGAGGGTACAGATTCTTACCCCTCAAAAATTGTTTCTGCACCTGACCCCTGCCGGGATCCGTAGCTTTGTGCTTCCGCTTGTGTGAGAACAGCTTTATTGGTTGATTTACGTCACAACGACTACACTAGGACTTGCGATAATATCAAACATGTTTGATTCAAAAGACTACAGAAAGACTGTCATAAATTGGGTCCCCAACTGCAGATTATCACCTTCCACAAACCACATTAGTAGCAAAGAAAATGTTGAACCCACTCGGACAGTCGGAGTTTCCCTCCTGCCTCGTTCATGCAAACATATGGGGAGCTGAAGCCCCGCCCCTCATGCGCGTGCACACCCAAGCGTCAAAACAGTATCACCTGAATGAAGCTGAAAAAAAGATTGGCATTGTAAAAAAGGATTGGCATTGTAAAAAAAAAAATCACTTTCAATACAAAAATTTTCACTAGATTTATTTCCGATTCAAAATTAATATTTTCAGTTACAATAATATTTTTCAATGCCAATTTTTATTTTCAATGCCAATATTTATTTTCAGTTTAATTTCAAGGTGATACTGTTCTGATCCCATATTTATTGAGGTGATAGGGTGCAGCTACATTTTTCCAAAGAGATACTAATTCTAAAAGTAATTTATTTCCAGGTAAAAAATAACCCAAAATATGCCATGTTCGTTACACTTCAGCAATAACACGTAGACTGATCTTTAAACATCGTAATGATTTTCACAAGGGTAGGCACCTTTAATCAAATAGAATAAAAAATAATTAAAAAGACCCTGTGATTACGTGTTTTTCTCTCCATAGAAGATATACCTGGTCTGGTATCCTGCTTGGCTGCAATGCCCTGTTGGACGGGGGGCATCGACTGGGATGATCCTCCCAGTAACTGTACATCCACTGTGTCCTGTTATTAACTTTCTACTTTCTGTAACATAGAAAGTTCTCTTATATCAGATCTTATGTTCCTTCTGTGTTTCTGCTCTGTCTTCTCAAACCCCCAGACGGTCGTGGCAGATGGCCGCTCCTACTGAGCCTGGTTCAGTTGGAGGTTTCTTCCTGTTAAAGGGGAGTTTTTCCTCTCCACCGTCGCTACATGCTTGCTCAGTATGAGGGATTGCTGAAGGATTGCTGTGGTTGGAAAGTCTGCATCAACGGGGCCCAACCTCACGCCAATGACTGACGCAATCTGCTGGGATTCCTTAAATAGGAAACTTTTTAACTGATTGGAATGTTTGTATAAATGTATTGAAATGACTTCTTGTTAAGTGCCTTGAGATGACATCTGTTGTGAATTGGTGCTATATAAATAAACTGAATTGAAATTGAATTGAATTGAATTACAAAATATACTAATTTAATTACAGACATGTCATTTTTGAGCAGATCTCTAAAAAAGAGGCTTAGGGCTCTAGGGGATAATCAGACCAGGAAGAAACTGTCCAAGGAAATAAAGGCAACTAAGACAGGCTACAGCAAGAAGCTAAAAAACAATTCAACAGATGACCCAACATCAATAATAATAGCTACAGGAGCTCATTTCCTAACCCTTAGCAGAAACCTAATCTGGAAGATGACTGTCACAGCTTCTACTGCAGTTTTGGAAGGCAGTCATTCACACCTCCCACCAAGTCATCCACCAACCACCCTCCTCTCCTGGACATAAGCTCCCCAAGGAGGATATTAATAGGCTTTTTTCAGGGACAAAAGACCAATAAAGCTCTAAGACCTGATGGTGTCCCCCCCTCATGCCTTTGCTGACCAACTAAAACCCATCTTCACTCAAATGTTTAATAAGTTTGGTGCTGTTTGAGGTTCCCTCCTCCTCAAAAGGCTCATTCATCATAAGAAACACACCACCACAGGCGAAGATCCGGGGGTGCCCTTCCATGAAATTGCCCCCCCTAAAAATCATTGCACAGAGATGTATTTTAATAATATAGTATTGTCCAATAAAAATACAACAGAAAGGATACAAATTTCAAATGCAAAACAATGCATTTTTATTTGTTGAAAGATTATGATCTCCCCACACCATTCCTCCAAGTTGTTTCAGCGGGACTGCCTGCTGCACCCCTTCTCTTAGTTAGTTTCAGTAGCAACAGCTCGCTGGGAGAGGGGAACCAAGCAATGTGTGAAACTAGTAAGTCTTTTATCTCACCACTGGTTCTACAAGCTCATTTTATGTCTATTGGACATGGTTAAAACAATGGACAATATCTTGTGATTTTGATAAATATCTATATAATTTCAACAACAGATTTTGTTTATATCGATATGGGTAATGCCCTGTTAGCATTAGTTAGCATTAAGATTGGTGGCAGTGGCCCTGAAAAGCAACCCACATCAACAAATCATTAAAGGCACCTTCATTCCATACATTTCTCCTCACTGACTCCAACAGAGAGGATGAGCTCTCTGAAGCACCTTGCTCCTCTGCAGGAGAGCTCTGACACATGTTATGGAAAATTAATTATTAAGAATGATCTGTTCTGTGTATTTCATATACTGATAGTTACTGTGTGCCACCTCCTTGTGATATGGTAACCAATCTGATTATTTGACACTGTATGACTTTGGGTCAGGACAAATCTACTGATTTAAGCTCTTACATCCTGGGTTGGCATCGCAACTCTCTTTTACATCTAAGGACGTCCTGACATACATTGATTGTGTTTCCACTATCAAGGGCCTGAAGCCTGTGAGTCTAATGTTCTCATACTGAAGAAGTGTTTTCTGATGTCATGTTGATAGGAGTCAGGATTACTGAATCTATATAATTCTGTTTCTTGTTTTGGAAGGCAGGTCAGTATTGCACATTTTCTGTTAACGCTGTACCTCCGTGCTTGATCAACCAAGTTTGTTTTAAAACCTCAGAATATCTGAAGAAATCTCTCTCATCTCTTTTATTTAAGAACTTCACTCACACACAGCAGGGGATAAAGGAAACAGCGGCTCAGTTTTGGATTTAAAGTTTCAGATGAGCAGCAGACTAAAGTTAACTGCTGAGAATAATTTAGACCAAGCACAACATAGGTTTTTAGAACGGTGACAGATAAATCTGAATGCTGTCTGTCATTTTGATAGATTAGTAATCATACCCCTGACCACTTGGTCCAGAGGCGCAGACAAATCATCTCATGGCATCTCACTATCCGGGAGCTGACAGCGTGTTGAAGAGTAACAGAGGCTATGGAGCACACTCTGCAAAGTCTGGTGTCATTCCAGAAACCGAAGCAATGCATGATCCGGGATTTCATCCCACTGAAGCTTATGGGTCAGGAAACGGCTCATTCAGAGAGTCTTTCCAAATTCTGATAACTTCAATTGCGGAAATGTTCCTTGATTTCAAAGCTTTGACTGAACTGGAGCTTAATTCCAGTCTCCAGTGTGGTTGCGGACCGCTGATTCAGCTTTTAGAACAGTGGTGGGCAATTAAGTTTTACAAGGGGCGACATGAGAAACTATGAGTTGTGTCAGAGGGCCACACCAACGAAAACGAGAATCCAAGTCTGCTCAACTTTCTTCCGTTGTAAAATTCACTAAATTATATTTTATGAATAGCTGGTACTGGTAATCAGAAGAGTAAAACTAAAATAAAATTCAGAATATTTTTAAATTGGGCTATGTGAAATTGTGGTGCATAGGTTAAATAAAACAAAAACAATCACTAAATCTGTGTAATTTAATTTGAACTCTTTAGGCGCCGGGGTTTTTTCGGTAAAATCTTACATTTTGATATCACAATTTCAAAAGCTTGTAGTTTAGATATGGTTAGAGATAAAAGCATATTGTAAATTAGAACAATCTTCAGTATGACCCAAAGTTTGTGGTAGGAACAGATTCACTCATCTGATTTGCACATTATGGCATCATCAGTTGGTGGCCATTATATTTATATTATATTTTAGTTTCATTTTTAAATTGTTTTGGTATTGTTTTTTTATATATATATATATATATATATATATATATATATGTTGGAGGGTTTTTTCTTTTTTTGGGAGTTTTTTCTTATATTTGGAGATGTTTATCGATCTAGATGATATTGCTTGTAGTGGTTCAGTGTGTGGTATCTTTCATTGCAAGGTGCTGCGCACAGACCTACTCCACAGGGATTTTCTGCCGCGGTTTCTCCCGCGTCTACTGCTATTTCCGTGGGTTTTTACATTCCTGCCTCCTCTGCTACCATTAGCAGTGTTTTGAAAACCCCCACTACCGCCAACACGTCCTGTTCTCATACCCCGGACACGTGGAGCAAAGCATCGGACCTGATATGTGCTTCTTGTAGAGACTCATAGCTAAGAGGTTGCTGCGTGCTGAAGAAGCGGCAGTGTTTTGACCCCCTCTGTTTTGACTGCCACCACGTCCCGTTTTCATACCCCCGGACACAGAGGTCCAAAGCATCGGACCTGATATGCGCTGCTTGTAGAGACTCATGGCTAACAGGTTGCTGTGCGCTGAAGAAACAGCGGTGTTTTGACCCCCTCTGGTACCGCCTCCCCCTCCCCTTCACTGGTGAAGCAAAGCATCAGATGCTATATGTGCTGCTTGCGTACCGTCATGGCTATTAGAAGCAGCTGCGGTGTTTTGAACCCCACTGCTTCCAGCTCCCTGCCTCCCACCCTGGACAAGCTGAAACCGGAGAGTGGTCCGATTGTCATACTGCCCTAATCTCCCTCTCCTAGTAATCATCCTCACCTGTGTCTCCCATCAACCACACCTGATCCTCCTTACCTTCTGCCTTTAAAACCCGTCACTTCCCCTCATTTAGGGCCGGATCATTGTGTGTGATTGTCTATGTCTCCATGGTGTGTCGTCCTGCTTCATCCTGTCCTGCTCATCCAATGTCCTGTCTCTGTTCCTGCCATCATCATCATCAGCAGCAGCAGCACCAGCAGCAGCACCAGCAGCAGCAGCACTACTCCACCAACAACACCTTCAATAAATATCTTGCACCTTTCTCTGTGTCTGCGTTTGGGTCCATGCTTCACACCACATCTTTGACGGAATGATCCGGCCATAAAAATGGACCCAGCACTCGCCTGGGAGCTCACCACCCTTCAGAAAGACGTCTGGACCAACCTGTCCAGGATCTTCACCTCTACTCACCCTCCTCTACACATCTCCGGAGCTGAGGAAATTCTTAAGGTGCTTCCTCACTTCTGGAATGTGTTCTCCGCTGTGGATCTCACCACGCTCTGGAACAAGGCGGAGAAGGTTCGCCAGGAAGCGTGGGATGAGATCATCGGTCCACCTTCTCTGCCTCCACCATCTGGCCACAGGCAGAGGTCCCGCCGAGCCGGAATTGTTTCCGGTAGTGGGGAGCCGAGCGGCGCTCCCTCACGGACTGCCAGCGTGGGCGCTGTGGCTGCAAGCTATCCTCCGCCGACCGATGCAGCACTCCCACGCCTCCTCGCAAGCCACGACACTGTCGAGGTAGGGCCGCTTTAGGGGAGGAAGTCCCAGCTGTCCGCTTGCCTCTGGTCCTCCCTGCTGCGATCAGCGCACCGCCTCCTCCCAGTCCCTCAGCTCTTGTCAGCCCTTCGGCTCCAGCTCTGACCTCCCCGAAGTCAGCCTCAGCCTGTTCAGCCATGGAGTCTGCATCTGCCTGCTCAGTCCTGAAGTCAGCATCTGGCTGTTCAGCCTTGAAGTCAGCGTCAGCCTGCTCGGCCATGAAGTCAGCCCCGGCCAGAGTGATCCAGTCCGCTCTTGGCAGAGAGCCAGTCAGCCAATCCGCTCCTGCCAGAGAGCCAGTCAGCCAGTCCGCTTCTGCCAGAGAGCCAGTCAGCCAGTCCGGTCTTGTCAGAGAGCCTGTTCCAGTTCCAGTCCCAGAGCCTGCCGCCATCATGGATGCAGTCTTGCTGGCAGTCACCGTGACAGCTCTTCTGCATCTGGCGTCTCCCCATGGGTCGCCAGTGTCCCCAAGAGGGTCATGGAGGACCTGACTCTGCCGCTAGAGCTCCCAGGGAGGGTCAAGAAGGACCCGTCCCCGTCACTAGAGCTCCCAGGGAGGGTCAAAGAGGACTCGTCCTCGTCGCTAGAGCTCTCAGGGGTGGATCATAGAGGACCCATCCCCATCGCTGGAGCCTTTTCGCTGCCGACTGCTGTCAGTCGAGCCGCCAGACTCTTCTCCGCCGGCCCCCGAGCTGCAAGACCCTTCTCAGCTTGCCCCCGAGCTCCCAGACCCTTCTCAGCCGGCCCCCGAGCCACTTGACTCAGCCCTACCCTTCCAGGCCTCTTCGTCGCCGCCGACCTCGACCGGCTAGGCCTCTTCATCAGCGCTAACCTTGACTGGCCAGGCCTCTCCACTGCCGCCGATGAGTCAAGCTCAGCTGCTGTCTGGCCCTCAGAAGTGGAGCACCGGGCTGTCCACCAGAACTCAGTCCAGCAACGGGCCATCCACCCAACTGCCGTCCAGACAGAGGACGCCACCCGGGCCGTCCGCCCGACCGCCGTCCTGTCAGGGGACGCCACCCAGGCTGTCCGCCCGACCGCCGTCCTGTCAGGGGACGCCACCTGGGCTGTCTGCCCGACCGCCATCCAGCCAGGGGACGCCACCCGGGCCATCCGCCAGACCTCCAGGTTGTCAGGGGCCGCCCTCTTGGCCGTCCGCCAGACCTCCAGGTCCTCAGGAGCCACCCACCTGGCAGTCCGCCAGACTTCCAGGGGCGTACCTTTTCTCCACGGTGTCTGGAATCCGCCTTTAAAGGGGGGGGTCCTGTCATGCTGCGCTAATCTCCCTCTCCTAATAATCGTCCTCACCTGTGTCTCCAATCGACCACACCTGATCCTCCTTACCTTCTACCTTTAAAACCCGTCACTTCCCTTCACTCAGGGCCAGATCATTGTGTGTGATTGTCTATGTCTCCATGGTGTGTCGTCCTGCTTCATCCTGTCCTGCTCATCCGATGTCCTGTCTCCTTTCCTGGCATCATCATCATCACCATCATCAAATCAAATCACACTTTATTTATAAAGCGCTTTTCATACAAGAATTTACATCACAAAGTGCTTTACAGATTAAAATGACCCCACATAAAACCACCTTCCCTCCCTCCCCCACAGATTTAAAAGCATGGTCACAGTTATACCCCCCACCCCCCAACCCAACTCCCATGCACACACACAGTTAAAAGAAAATGTAAAAAAGGACTTTGGGCCGAGTGTAGATGAACCATGCAAGGAAACGCCGTCAGAGGAGCCATCTGCCCCGGCAGCGGTAGATTAACAGCAGCAGCTGAGGCACCGACACAGGGCACCCAGTGGAGGCAAGGCCAAGACCCCCACCTCCACCCAAGCTCCACCTGGAGAGCACCCAGGGAGCCACAGCCGACCATCGCTCCCGGGGCAGAGGGCTCCCACAGAGGAAACACTGGAACGGGGATTAAGATAAATTAAAGTATAAGAATAAACAGTAAATTAATGTGCTAAGATTTAATAGTAAAACTGATAAAAATATAATCATATTAAACATGCAGAGCAATTAAACAGACAGTAATAAATAATAATCAGTTAAAAGCTAGGCTAAAAAGGTGAGTCTTGAGCCTGCTCTTAAAAACATGAATGTTCTCTGCAGCCCTGAGGTCCTCTGGCAGCCTGTTCCAGAGGTGAGGGCCATAAAACTGGAAAGACGCCTCGCCATGCGTGTGTGTCCTGACTTTTGGGGTGACAAGGAGACGGCTGCCAGAGGAGCGCAGAGACCGTGAAGGTTTATATGGTAAAAGCAATTCAGAGAGATAAGAATGCCCAAGACCATTAAGACACTTAAAAACCATTAAAATAACCTTAAAGTCGATCCTGAAATGTACGGGGAGCAAATGCAATGATTTTAAGACCGGTGTAATGTGCTCCCGCCTCCTGGTCTTCGTCAGGACACGTGCTGCTGAATTTTGTAGTAGTTGTAAACCTGATATACTCTTTTTGGGAAGACCAGAAAGCAGGGCATTACAGTAATCAATTCTACTGGAGATAAAAGCATGCATCAGTGTCTCCGTATTGGCCCGAGAGAGAATGGAGCGGACTCTGGCGAAGTTCTTTAGTTAATAAAAACCTATTTTAGTAATATTTTTTATGTGAGGAATAAAAGTCAACTCAGAGTCAAAAATCACGCCCAGGTTCTTCACTTGTAAAGAGGGATTAAAAGACAGTGATTGTAGTTTTGGTAAAAGTTTCTCTCTCTGAGCTTCAGGGCCGATGACTAAAACTTCAGTTTTGTCCTGGTTGAGCTGGAGAAAGTTTTCTGCCATCCAGGATTTAATGTCTAAAATGCAGTTAAAAAGTGCATCCATTGGCCGTGTGTCATCGGGAGACATGGAGATGTACAGCTGTGTATCATTAGCATAACTGTGAAAGTTGACTCCATGTCCTCTGATGACGCTGCCAAGAGGTTAAAGAGCACTGGGCCTAAAATCGAAACCTGGGGCACACCACATGTAATCCTATGGACCCTAGAGGAGCAGGTATCTAAACTTACCATAAAAGTCCTGTCTGTGAGATAGGATGTGAACCATTTGTGAACAGCACCAGAGAGGCCAATCTGTTTTAAACAGGTTAAAAGTATAGTGTGGTCTACTGTATCGAAGGCAGCGCTTAGATCCAGTAGAACAAACACTGTCGCCCTCTGTGCATCATAGTTCAATCTAAAATCATTTTAAATCTTTGCTGTGGTTCACCCTAAAACCAGACTGAAATTTCTCCAGGACATTGTGCTCATTAATAAAATCATTAAGTTGAATTAAAACAATTATTTCTAAAATGTTGCTTAAAAAAGGTAAGTTAGATACCGGTCTAAAATTGTTAAAATCATTTAAATCAAAATTGCTCTTTTTCAACAGGGGCCCCTTTAAAGGCGGCAGGAAAACCCCCCGTCTGCAGGGAGCAATTCATCATAGTTAAAATCTCATCTCTAAAAGATCCATAAAATTGCTTTAAAAAGGAAGTGGGAATCGGGTCCAAAACACATGTGGTGGGCCTCACTGAGGAGAAAACCTTATCAAGAGTCCCAGCTTCTACCAGGACAAAACTGTCCAGCGTTTCCTCTGGTAAAGACACACACTCAGATTTGTCTAAAACCATGTTACTCTGAGAAGATAAAATCTTACATCTGATGGTGTCTACCTTCCCTCTGAAGTGGTCTGCGAACTCCTCACAAAGAGTGTTTGAGGGTTTTTTAGGAAATGCAGTAGTAGCTCTGGTAAAAAGTTTAGCAATGGTGGAAAAAAGGATTTTGGAATTATTTTTATGTTCCGAGATGATTTTGGAGAGGTATGAATTTCTTGAATTTGAGAAGATCTGTGTATATTTGATGGTTTATTGTGGTTTTACTTTTCCTCCATTTTCTGTCTGCCGCCCTACAATTTCTCTTCATTTTTCGAAGGTTTTCATTTTACCACGGCGTTGCAGCTTTAGATTTTAAACTTTTAACTTGTAGTGGAGCAAGCCGGTCAAGAGTGGACTGAAGCCTTTCTGTTAAAATCCTTGACAATAAAATCACAGCGGGCAGGTAAAACAATAGGAGTATTCTTTTTAAAAATTTCCAGAAAACCTGCAGCCACTTCAGGGGTTAAATGGCGCTTCCTGACAGTTCTCAAAGAGGTCTCCTGCTGAATAAAACTGGTGATGTTAAAAAACACGCAGTAGTGGTCAGAGACAGCCAAGTCAACAACAGAGGACACACGGGTGGACAGGCCATGCGTATTTACCAAGTCCAGGGTGTGTCCTTTGTTGTGAATTGGCTGCATGACATGTTGGCTAAAATCCATATAAGTCAGGATGTTTAAAAAATCTGTTGATAAAGGATCTAAAATGTTATCTATCTGTAGATTAAAATCACCAGCTAAAATGATCCTTTCAAAGGAGTTGTGCAAAATTGATAAAAACCCTGAAAATTCTTGAATAAAAAGTGCACTGTTTTAAGGAGGCCTATAAATTGTTACACATAAAATCTGAGGAGTGCTAAAAACATTTGCATTATATTCAAAAGTAAAATAGTTGTCAAATAAAACAGGTTTGGCAGAAATTATTGATGAACTTATAAAAGCAGTTCCACCTCCCCATTTGCTACTCCTTGTAGAATAAGTGAAGTTAAAATTAGGTGGGGAGGCCTCTGTAAGAACAACAGGGGCATCTGCACTCAGCCAAGTTTCTGTTAAAAATAAACAATGAAGATTATGGTCTAAAATCAGATCATTTATTATGAAAGTTTTGTTCAGCAGAGAGCGAACATTAAAAAGTGCCATATTAATAGTGATTGGAGATGAAGGGACTGTATGATTTACTGATTTACTTTTGGGAACTTTTTGAGATTATTTGGATTGCATTTGTTCGGTTTATGATTTTTAGTGCGCTCTCTGCTGATAATAACAGGCATGAATGAGGTAGAGCAAGGTCCAAGTCCAGTATGTGAGTTACTGTTAAAATCAGGGGTGAGTTCATGGGGAGCAGGGACCATTTGCACATCAGATTTTGGCGGAGGAATCAGAGAGGGCAGGGGCAGCTGTGGCCAGTGTAGTTGACAGGGGGGGCGTGGACATGCCAGGCTCAATGTCAGTGTACGAGTGCCTTGTCTATTTAGATGGAGCCCATCTGGTCCAAACAGGTGCTTCCTGCCCCAAAAAATGTTAAAATTGTCTATAAAACCAATATTGTGAACGGCGGTGATGGAGGAGAGCCAAGTATTAAGGGATAAAAGTCTGCTAAAATGGCCAATTCCTCTGCCGATAGTGGGAGTGGGGCCAGAAATAAAAACAGAGACAAGTGTGTTTTCTAGAAGATTAAAAAGGTGAATAAAATCACGCTTCAGGAGGTCAGTCTGCTGTTTATAAATGTCATTGGTGCCAGCATGAATCACAACTTTACTCACAGATTTGTGATGATCAATGAGCTGCAGGATCTGTTCGGTAATGTCCGTGACAGTGGCTCCAGGGAAACACAGTGTAAGGGCTCCTCTCATCCTCACGTTTCTGATGATAAAGTCCTCGATGATGAGTGTGGTGGGCGGCGGGTCTGCAGGCGGATGTTTGCGCTGGGCAAAGGATCGTTCACCATCCAGGACTTGCTGTATGCCAGGTGTTGAAGCTTCCCCAGGACTGCAGCGATGTTTAATCGGCGCCGAGGGCTCGTTCCGTGGGTTCGGGGTGAAGGGGAGCACTCCTTTGCGAGTTCTGGCTGCAGCCCGGGGTTTGGCGCGACGTGGGGAGGCTGCGGGAGCTCCTGCTGCTAGGAGGGATTAGGCAGCGCTCCTATGGAGCTACGGCGACCAGGGGCTGTCAGAGGAGGGAAATCCGCATCCAGGGCGCTGAAACGGTTTGATAGAGGCAGGCGGGTTGGAGGAGAGCGGTGGCGGCTGCTCCATGCGCCTCCACCGCGGCCTGGCCCAACCGTTAACCGGGCAGCCTGGAGCACCGGAGTGGAGCTCCAGGTTATTAATAAGTCAGTGGTGTTTAAAAATCCGTTAAAACCGGTCTTTAAAAAGGTTTAAAACCAGTTAAAAACCATGCTTGATAGGGAACCGGTCTTGGCGGGCTGACAGACGCTGACGCTGACCATCATCATCATCATCAGCAGCAGCAGCAGCAGCAGCAGCAGCAGCACTACTCCATCAACAGCAACTTCAATAAATATCTGCGTTTGGGTCCATGCTTCCCACCACATCCTTGACACCGATATACCTTTCACTGAGTATTCAATAACATGTACAGATGGTAATAGTACTTTATGAATAAAAAAATAATATATCCTTGAGTAGGCATGGTGCACATGATAATAAAAGGAATAAGCTCTTGTATCTTTATGTAAGGATCTCCGAGGGTCACAGCTTCCGTAATCTGCTATTAAAGACTGCAGTGTTGTCACCATTTTTGATAAACTGGTCCTTCTGGGACTTGAACAATCTAGCTGACTGTTCATTACACAATTTAGGTCTCCTCCTAAAATCAAATAATGCACATCCATATTTGGAAGTAAACATAAAAGTGTAGTCATGAACTGGCTGTCATCAAAATTGGGCACGTAGACACAGACCAACATAAACGGTAAATGAAACAATCTGCCTGAGACGATATTGAAGCGCCCGTTACAGTCAGATATTATGTTTTCCGGTATAAACTGAATCTTTTTTTAAATCAGAATAGCTGCCCCTCTAGCCTTTGAGTCGAAAGCTGAATGAGATACCTGTCCTACCCAAGGTCGTCGGAGCCTTATATGATCATTTATCTTGAGGTGGGTTTCTTGGAGGAAGACTATATCAGTACTGAGAAGTTTAAGATTTTGAAAAACTTTTGCTCTCTTTACGGGACCATTTAGTCCTCTCACATTCCATGAGGTGAATTTAACTTGAAGCCTATCTGTCTTATCAGAAATAGACTCTTTACTCATAACGAGGCCTACCAGATGACACTTGAGAAAAGTATAACCACATAAAAGGAAGTATAAAAAGCCAGCTGTGCTCACAACAGTGTATGATCACAAACATTTATATTCCAATAGTATGACCGACATACCCCCCCATACCCTCCGCCCTCCCAAAAAAAAAGAGAAAAACCAAGAAACTCAGCAGCATTAGAACAGTCTACTGGTATTTCCAAAGCCTATGCTCGTCCTTCAAACGATGTGAGCCGCAGGTCTACAACACAGTTACACTTTCAGTGATGAAGTGGAGTATATCTCTTTTAACATAATAAGCGGCAGGAATTCGCTCCCCATGTTGAACCCAAACATTACACGTGCAAATAGTAAAACATTGTGTAAACTTAAACTTCGTTCAAAATTCACCCAAATGTCCTCAAACATTTTCATAGTACTTGAAAACATAAGTCTCCTTTAACTTTTAATAGAGCAGATTATGAATCAAGCAGATTAAGATGTGGGCTTAGTGCCAGTTGTCACCCACACTATTAGGTGTTAGTATACTCAAACCTTTCAAGTGGTTGGCATCTTTTAACCTCGTTCTTCCCCACTGGCTGTAACTTTCCCTTTAGTTTTCCTACAGAATTCTTCTGCAGCTTGAGCATCGAAAAAAAATTTTGCTCCCGTTGACAGTAATGCAAAGACGAGCTGGGTAGCACAGGAAAAAACGATTCCAGTGGCGTAAACTTAGCTTTAATATCCTTAATTGTTGCTCGTTGCTTGGCCAGACTCGCACTCATGTCAGGGAAGAACAAGATCTTGTTATTGTTAAACTTGATGTCATCCCTCTGCATTCTTGCCCAGCGGAGCACATGCTCCTTGTCCTGATACCGACGGAATCTGACCAGGACAGGACGGCTCGGGGACGTTGTCCCACCGCTGGCTATGGGACATGTGTCTGACGCACCCTGTCCAGCTCTGGTGGTTTGGGGAAAAAGTAATTTTCAATAACTGTCTGAAGAAGCCGTCAGATGAATTTCTCTCTGACGGTTTCAAGCGACATCCATATAGGCATGAGGGGAGTCTCCAGAGACGTAGAGAGTTTCTTATTAAAGCTGCAGTCCGGAGTAGTTGAGGGACAGAGATTTTTTGAATCCGACGTACCAAGACCCCTCCCAAAACATCTACCCTACCCTTCCCTCCATTTTGCCCTTTTGCAGTTGTGTTCACGCATCATCTGTGGCGACACAGCGAGTCAAAGAAGTAAGCAATTAAGTAATTAAAGTAATTAAATCAAATTCAGTTTATTTATATGGTGCCAATTCACAACAGATTGCATCTGAAGGCACTTTACAAGAAAGTAATTTCAATACAAACATTCCAATCATTTTAAAGTTTTATTATTTAAGGAATCCCAGCAGATTGCATCGAGTCATTGACTGGCAGTGGATCCCCATTGATGCACACTCCAACCACAGCAATCCTTCATACTGAGTAAGCATGTAGCAACAGTGTAGAGGAAAAACTCCCTTTTACCAGGAAGAAACCTCTAGCAGAACCTGACTCAGTATGAGCGGCCATGTGTTTGCTCATTAGCGTCACCGTACACATAAGTAGTGAGCTGTTTTATTTGCTGTGTGTTTTAAAGTGGTTTTTATCCTGAGTGGATCCCATTCCCTCCCATTTTATTTTGCGCAGCATCTCGGGTCCTGTCCGCTCGCTGGACCTGTTAGTCAAAAGCTAACTCAATTTGTCCCTTGTTTCTGTTTTAATGATGTGGCCTACCAATGATAAGAAGCCAGCACACACCCTGTTGCTCAGCTCCATTGTTAGCCAAAGCTAATCTCATTGTTCTTTGTTCGTCACGTTTCTGGTCTTTGTTTGAGTGAGGGAATGACCCACCTCCTGGTGGCTAACCCCCTTCAGCATCCGCATCTGTGCATGTCTTGGTTCTACTTACGGGAAGAACCAACGCATGACTTCCCCCCTCCCTTTTTATCATAAATAGTGTTTGAAGCGATTCCCTGATGCTTATTGTGTCAGGATCATTGCCTGATAGACCGATAGGAGTGTTGCGTGCGGCTGAGACCCAAGCGGGGTGATGGACGAGCGAGGGAAGGACAGTAGCACGCGGTTTAGTATAGTAATCCCTGAACGTGAGGACTGATCTGTCGAGAAAGCTGGGATTACAAGATCTAACGAGACGGTAGGATCGGGTGATTGTGAGGATTGGGAAATCCGCTACACCCGGGAACTAGCGATGCTGGGAAGCACAGCTGCGGAGCTCGGGACATGGAAAAAGTGATGTCAGAGCGGCGAGCTGGTGAGTAGCTCCTCCTTAAATGGGAAATCCTCCAGATCACATGACCGCCGTCTGACATATTGTTTGTTCCATCCACATATTATTGATTTTCTAAGATCTGTAGTAGTTAGTTTGCATGCTTTAGAATAGATGGGAAATATTGATGAAATTTTTTGGTTGTAAGGTTGATCTATTTTCTTAATAAATGCCCCTTAGCTGAAAGAAAAGTTTTCTGTGATTAGTTGGTGTATGCTTACAATAAAACGCTTTTTCAAAACGTTTTTGAACTTATACTTTTCAGAAGAGACTGGGTGTCTGGTAGAATAATTTGCTTCTCATGGAGAAGCTGGTGCCCCGAACATTAATTAATAGATTAAAACTTGAACTTCATCAATAATTATATTAATAATAAATTATTGATCATAATTATTGATGGTTATGTAATCCAGACAAAAATCACTCACTCTGTGTCACAATACCAGATTATAACCAATAACATTAGCTACCATAACTATGCAGATGATACTCAGCTCTACATTACAATGTCACCAGGTTACTTTGAACCCATCCAAACCCTAGGTAAATGCATCTAGCAAAACAATGAATATTTTTCAGCTGAACAGAAACAAAACTGAAGTAATTATTTTTGGACCTAAAGAGGAACAATCAAGAGTCAGCACACAGCTTCAGTTGATACAGCTAGAAACTACTGATCAGGCCCAAAATCTCGGTGTAGGGATGGACTCAGACCTGAACCTCCACAGGGTCACATAAAGGCAATCACAAGGTCAGCCTTCTATCACCTGAAGAACATTTCTGGGTTAAAAGACAGGACCTCTAAAAACTCATCCATCCATTTATCTTTAGTTGGATTGATTACTGCAACAGTGTCCTCACAGGTCTACCTAAAAAGGCAATTTGCTGCAGCTGATCCAGAATGCTGCTGCTCACGTCCTCACTAGAACCAGGAAAGTAGAGCAAATCACCCCAGTTCTAAAGTCCGTACACTGGCCCCCTGTAGCTCAGAGAAAAGATTTCAAAATACTTTTACTAGTTTATAGATCATTGAATAGCCTACCCCAAAGTATGTTGAAGATTTACTGTCAGGTCCTCTAATTCCAGTCTACTCAGCATCCCTAGCATTAGAACCAAACATGGAGAAGCGGCTTTCAGTTTCTATGCTCCTCTAACCCGGAACAAATTTCCAAAAAACAGCAAAGCTGCTGAAACACTGAGTACTTTTAAATCAAGGGTAAAAAAAATAATCTGTTTAGAGTTACCTATGAGTAATGATCTGATTGTCCCAGAGGAGGTCTTGGTTTGGACATGTATGCATCCTTTACGTTTGCATAAAACAAATCCAAGGTCTTGTTTTCTCTTGTGGAGCAGCTGACAAACTGTTGAAATGTTGCAAGTGTAGACAAGAGCGAGGCATGATTAAAATCACTAGATATTCCCACAAATTGTAAAAGCGAAAAATTAACAGCAAACATCCTTCCAGCTTCACAGCAACAAAAGCTAGAGCGTATACAGCAGAGATGCTCACAAGTCTCTGTGTTAGAGTCCAAGTCGAGTCTTAAGTCTTTGAGCTAGAGTCCAAGTCAAGTCTCAAGTCTTTGAGCTAGAGTCCAGGTCAAGTCTCAAGTCTCTGAGCTAGAGTCCAAGTCAAGTCTCTTTATTATATTAAGTCTCCGGTTATAATGGCGTTTTTCCACTAGTACCTACTTGGCCCGGCTCTACACGGCCCCACTTGGCCCTACTCCGAACAACTTGCTTTTGCTTTTCCATTGCAAGACAGGACCATCTCAAGTCGTGGGTGCGTCATATGGTTGGCGGCCCCAGAGGGCGTAGCTGCGCAATGCAATAAAAATAAAGAGAATGTAGAGGGAAAGCATTTCAACGCAACAATGGCAGTCAGCGTAGCGATTTTAAACTTTCCGCTCAGCCTGTGGGTTTATGTTAGTCATCAAAGATTAGATACCCAGAAAAAGCTGCGTGCTGCAAGGGAAAACACAGCGTAGAAGTACAGAAGAGTGTGGGAAGCCCTGCAGCAGTATGAACTTATGGACAGGACACAGCGACTTGTGAGGGTAAGTTTATGCTAATATTAGCATAAACTAATGTTTATGCTAATATTAGCATAATCATATCCATAGCCTGTAAATACGCTATGGATATGTATTAACACACCAAAGTGCAGCGTAAAAATTAAATGTTGCCAAAATAGCTTTAGTAATATATATTATGTGTGTGCATGTTTCAGATTTGTGCTCTGCAAGGCCGTCACAGGCGACCGTCAGTGTGGGCGATTTAACCAGGCATCGCAGTGGTGGGATGTCATCGTTCCTGGTTTCAACGAAGCTCAGTGGCTACAGAACTTCAGGATGTCGGAACAAACATTCATCTACCTGTGCAGCCAACTACATACAGCTCTGGAGAGACAGCACACATCTTTCTGCCGATGTGTGCCCTTACAGAAGAGAGTTGCCATTGCCTGTGGAAGCTAGCTACAAGCTCAGAGTAGAGGAGTATAGGACATCTTTTTGGACTCAGCATCACAACAGTGTGCAGGTGTGTGAAAGAGTTTTGTGCTGCCGCAGAGACATTACTAGTGCCGTGTACCATGTACATTGAGAACAGGTGGGATCTTCCACACTGCTTGGGTGCAATAGATGGCTCCTACATAATCATCATAGCCCCGCCGCAATAGCACACTGACTATTTACACCATAAAGGCCAGCACTCCATAATCCTCCAAGGTGTTGTGGATGGAAAGGGACTGTTTTGGAATGCGTTTGCCGGATTACCTGGGAGCATGCATGATGCTAGGGTTCTGAGGCTGTCCACGCTCTGGGAGTTGGCCAGCTGGGGAAACCTGTTTCCACCTCACACCAGGAACATTGGTACGGTGGCAACCGGCTACTTCATCCTAGGGGACTCCGCATATCAATTGCTGAACTGGCTGTTGAAGCCATTTAATGACACCGGACGACTGACAGCTGAACCACATATTTACAATCAGAAATTAGAGCACGTGTTGTTGTAGAAAATGCTTTTGGCAGGTTGAAGGGAAGATGGCGGTTCCTTCTAAAAAGAAACGACTGTGATGTTAAACTTGTACAGTCGATGGTGCTGACCTGCTGTGCTCTGCACAACTTTTATGAAAGTCATGGTGAGCCTTATGAGACCTCATGGGATGAAGCTACAGAATAAGCTGCAGTCCATGCCATGGTGGCAGCACCACAGAATGTACAGGAGGAGGGCAGAGATGTAAAATATGCTTTAATGCAGCACCTTGGGACAACACACAGATGTAATTTTTGCTTTGCTAACCTTCTACCAGGTTACCTTGCACATTGCATTTTTTGTAATAAAGGTGTGCTTTGAAACCTATTTTTTCCCCTGAACTTTATTTCTATCATGGATTTGCAAGTTGTGGTACTATGCTACATAATCAAGAACTGGTTTCAGCCTCCAGGGTATTCATTTCATTCTGTAGATTTAAGTAAATGTGTTTAGCGTAATCAGTTCTAGAACCTAGATTCTGCTACAAATTCCACTGTAAATCAGAGCCAGAGTACATGTAAGAAATAAAAACCACAATGCAACTATATTCACACATTCCTATTTTATTTACTGTGTAGATAAACATGCCAACATCAGGCAGGTCTGTTCATGGAGCGAGCTGTTTCGCCCAGCACTCCAAGGAAGGCTTGGTTGAAGGCCGCGTTCTGTGCCAGCTCTTCTCTTCTGAGGGCCTGCTCTCTTGCCTCCCTTGCATCATTGATTAGCCGACAAAGGTGATTTTCATGCTAGGCCCAGTTGTTCTCATCCTCTTCTTGCAGCACTGCAACTAATGTTTTGTCAGAGACCCTCTTACCTAGGAAAAAATTAGACATAAAAAGATCAAATTATTGGACCCTCAAAAATAGTGCTTCAGTGTTGGTGTGCTCAGCGACTTTAAGCAGCTCCACATGTGTTAGCTGTAAGGCTACATGCTCTAGTGAACCACATGGGCCCGCCTCGGCTTCATGAACAATAAAGACTGCCATTAATGGTTTTCAAAATATAGATCGACTTTACAACAGATAGTTTAAACACTCAAACTAATATTTTAAGTAATTTTTGAGACCGCCTTCTTGGTAATTCGAAATACTAAATTAGATCAACATAATTGGTGCCCCCATGTGAGGTCGTTAACGTCAACATAAAGTCTAAATATTACATTAGATCCAAAAAATAGAGTAAATTCTCCATAAAGTTATTGATTTCTAATTCAGCAAATGGTTTAAAAAATGGTTTGAAACATTACTTCTTTCAAAGAATGTATTTCTTCACTTCTGCTTTGCATTGTGAATTGGTGGTTTGAAAACAAACCAGAAGGTGCTGATTAGTCTTAAGACTAACCACAGTTAGTTAAAACTAATTTAGCTTAATTCCCAAAACTTTTCAATACAAGCCTTGGTCTTTAAGCACACATATTCATTCTTAACTGCGACATCATAATCAATTTATTGGTTATTGTTTCTACTTTTTTGCATATTTATCACTTTTACTGTTCACTCTGGGTGTTAGTTTAATTATTATTATTATTTTTCTTAGTGGTTTAGTTGTGTGTGTGTTACTAGCTTAGTAAGTTTGTTGATTAAAGCATTTTTAACTGGAAGTTGAATTCTTTTTGTAATAAACTCTTGTATTTTGGAGTTGTTATTTCACTTAAATGTGTAGTAACTTGCTTTTTAAAGAATGCCAAGAACTTCTTCCTTCATCTATTGTTTAATTATCTCAGACTTATCAGGCAGGTAATCATAAACATAAACTGAGACTGAACAATTTGGCTATTGATATTCCTGGAATTCAGGTGGTGCCCCAAACGTGGTCATTTTTACCTAAAATTATTAGTCTTATTAATAATTGCCCTAAGCAATTATTCATAATTATTCATAGCCAAAACCTATCTATCTGTGGCACAACAACTGTCCACGTGGAAGGCCACAGCTTTAACTAACGGACAAAAAACAATGGAGTTAACCTTTCAGATAACAGACAAGCTAATGCAGGTTGGACCGAGCTTGACTCTGCCAACTGGGTGATCAGAGAGCGAGAGAGAGAGAGAGTAGAACTAGGATGAGAGAGAAAGAAAGTGGGATCCACTCAGGATAAAAACCAGTTTAAATTAAAGCAAATAATACAGCTCACAAGCTTATGCGTGCAGCGATGCTAAATGAGCCAACAGGTTCAGCATGTAAAAACACTTTAAACCAACAATGAATGAGATCTAACTTGTTAAAAATGGTATTTTCCCTATTTATCTGCCCAGACACATGATTACATTGAATGAACCGGTTCAGTCCTACTTTGCTTTGAGGGAGGTCCAGTCCACAAACATGGGAGCTAAATGTGTCCGTAGTTGAGCAAAAAAAGCAAGACACATAGAACCTGGCACAGGATTTTAGAACTGTGTATCCCAACTGCAGGCCAGATGGCTTGCAGGTTGAAAGAAACAGCAGTGGGCATTTCGAAGCTTTGAAACGAGAGTTTCCAGCGGATCAGAACAAAAGATAATATTCACCGGTGAGACAGCCTCTCTATAGCAGAAGTTTCTGCTGAGAACAATTTGAAATGGACGCCACCACCATTCTTATAGCCCTTTGGCCGTGAGGTCATCGTTGATGTCACCATTGCTGGCCATGGACCAATGGGAGTGTGTTGGGGTCACCGCTAGGAATTTCGGGAAATGTGCTCTGCTCAGTCCATTTGTGGAAAATGGCTTCCAGCCGTCCAACAGTCTGTTCAGGTTATTTGTGGTAAATGGATCCCAACATCCCCCCTTTAGTTTTGAAGCACTGAAGTAGAAATTGATTCATTTCCCATGTGAGCCAAGAAATATTGCTGTCCTTCTGCAGCAGGGAATGTTTAACAGTTTTGTCCATTTGAAGAACAAAAATATGGGTCCCAACATTCCCCCCTTAGATCTGAAGGGTGGAATGCCTTTACAGTCTTTTTAGCTACACTGGGTCCATTAATTCAAAGTTTTGTCTGGGCAAGGCAACCTGAGTCTGGGCAGAGACTAACCTACCACTAATAAAATGTTAAAATTGTAAACATATAAAACAAAAAGAAAACAAATTACCCACATTTTCATCATCATACTTGTAGTTTGATTCGTCATCAATGCTTGCAAGTATGCAGAGGGGAAAGGACAGGACAAAACAGGAAAGAGTATGACATTTGGTGTAAAATGTTGATTAGCTAGCTCCCAACAGGCACTGGGTTCAGCTTGTGCCAATAGCATGGTTGGAGCAATCACATAACATCTGTAACAAGTTATTTCTAGCCTGTAATTGTTTGATTCGCCTGCAAGAGGTGTGCAACATTACTGCAGTGTCGACCATTTAATTACAGGAAGAACCATTGTGAAGGCTGAATTATTTATTATTAAAAAACCTTGAAATTGCTGTGTTCAGGCTATTTGTCAGGTGAGTTTGTGCGGGTAGTAGAAACAATGGAGTAAACCTTTCAGCTTAGACCAGCTAATGCAGGTCTGACCGAGCCCGACTCTGCCAACCAGGTGATCAGAGAGCAAGCGAGAGAAAAACGAGGAAGAGAAAGAAAGAAAGAAAGAAAGAAAGAAAGAAAGAAAGAAAGAAAGAAAGAAAGAAAGAAAGAAAGAAAGAAAGAAAGAAAGTGGGATCTGCTCAGGATAAAAAAAAACAATTTCAAACACAGCGAATACAGCTCAAAGTTATGTGTGCGGCAACGCTAAATGAGCCAACAGCTTCAGCGCTTAAAAGCACTTTAAACCAACAATGACCAAGATCTAACTTGTTAAAAACTATATTTTCTGTGTTTATCTGCCCAGACACAAGCTTAGCATAAATGAACGGTTCAGTCCTAATTTGCTTTGAGGGATGTCTGGTCCACGAGGAGGAGAGCAAAATGTGTTGAGCAAGAAAAGGAAGAGTTAGAAAACCAATGCAGGATTTTTAGGACTGTGTCCCAACTGCAGCCCGGATGGATTGCAGGTCGACGTCGTAACGAACTGTCCTGATGTAGCTCAAACTGGATACACCAACAGGATGAGCACTTGAATCGTTGAAATGAGAGTTCTCCCATGTCCAGCGGGTCAGAAGAAAAGAGAATCTTCACCGGTGAGATGTCTCTGTATGGCAGGGGTTTCTGCTGAGAACAAATTTGAAATTTTCTGTGTAATCTTTCAAACATTAATCTTTCAGCCAGTTGTCAAGTTACCTGATTAACATTACTTATAAAGCTGACTGTTTGGTGTTTATTTCAGGCAACTCTGAGCATCCTCCTCATTGGACTTTCCTACAACACAGGGTGTTATTTTTAGTCAGAAACTTTTGCAGTTACAGGAGATCCTTCCTGGCTGCAGCCCTCACGATCTACCAACTCCTTGAAAATACTTAATTCCCCTCTGGGATGAACAAATTATGTCTATTTAGTACAATTTCCGTATATGTTTGTCTTTATTTTCTTTAAATAAAGTAAACAAAGTATGGCTGCCATTATTTTAGTCTTTAAATCTACACCCTACTTATTACTACTTATTTTTTACTCGCTCTCAGGTAATAATGACTGGAAGATTCTTTTTGCGACTTGGACTTAACTCGACTTTACCACTTCACTGGTTTCTGAGTTGAGTTTATTTTAAATCATCAATCTTGCTTCATCAATATCAGCCTGCTAGTTTTACTCCAGCGGAATCAAAATGCACCAGTTTTCAATTATAATGCCTTAAAAGAATCCTGTATTGTTATTTCTCTAAGGTTTTTATCTGCGAGGAAGAAACTAACTCCTTTTAGCTTCATGTTATCATGAGGGGTTTTTAACATGAATATATTAAATAATTCATGCCCCTCTCTGGGCTGCAACCTTATTGTGGTGGAGGGGTTTGAGTGTCCCAATGATCCTAGGAGCTATTATACAATATTTACCCTATTAGAAATATACACAGGCATTTATGCTCTAAGAACATTAATTAAAATAAAAAAACTTTGTTGAAGTTTAATTTTATTTTTTACTTTTTTTCAACATGTCCTGTCTAGCAGTGTGGCACTCAGAACTTATTCCAAGATTTAGTAATGGTAACCCTGGGCTGCCACATTATCGTGGTGGAGGGGTTTGAGTGTCTCATTGATCCTAGGAGCTATGTTGTCGGGGACTTTTTGCTCCTGGTAGGGTCACCCATGGCAATTTGGTTCTAGGTGAGGGATCAGACAAAGTGCAGCCCAAAAGACCCCTATGATGAATGACATAAATGGATTCAGACGCGGGTCTGGGTCCCGTCTGGAGCCAGGCCTGAAGGCGGGGCATGTTGGCGGGCACCTGGTGGCTGGGCCTTTACCCATGGGGCCCGGTCGGACTTAGCCCGAAGAGGTAACATGGGTCCCCCTTCCCATGAGCTCACCACCTGTGGGAGGGGCCATAGGGGTCGGGTGCATGCTTTGCGGCGGCCGAAGGCGGGGACATTGGCGGTCCGATCCCCGCCTGCAGAAGCTGGCTCTTGGGACTGGTTGGGAAGGAGCCGGTGCTGGTGTGCGAGGTTGAGAGGTTTCGACTGGACATCGTCGGACTCGCCTCGACGCATGGCTCTTGCTCTGGAACCCGTCTCCTCGACAGTGATTGGACTCTCTTCCACTCTGGAGTGGCCCCCGCTGAGAGGCGCCGAGCTGGGGTGGGCATACTTGTTGACCCCCATCTCGGCGCCTGTACATTGGGGTTTACCCCGGTGAACGAGAGGGGGGACGGGTCCTGACTGTTTTTCTGCTTACGCGCCAAACGGCAGATCAGATTTCCCACCCTTTTTGGACTCCTTGAAGAGGGTGCTGGAGAGTGCTCCACCCGGGGACTCCCTTGTTCTGCTGGGGGACTTCAACGCTCACGTGGGCAATGACAGTGAGACTTGGAGGGATGTGGTTTGGCGGAATGGCTATGGAGACTTTAGTTTTTTACCTGTAACTTTTATTTTTGTACCTATAACTTATTATTTGTACATTTAACTTACGTTTTGTACTCGTCACTTACGTTTTGTACTTGTAACTTACGTTTTGTACTTGTAAATTACGTTTTGTAACTTGCACACATTTAAAAAATACAAGTTTCAAGTTACAAGTTTCAAGTTTCAAGTTTCAAGTTACAAGTTTCAAGTTACGGATAATTTTTTACCATATTTGGCTTGCCTAGAAGAACCAATGAGTGGCTTGCTGATTTTGACCAACAAATCATGTTTCTCGAATTTCTATCCAGTCATGGCGAGAGAAAGGTAGGGCTCTGCACCGCTCACAACTAAACTTGATTACATTCATACTATTTACCAGTAGGTGGCCGTAATCGCCTCACCAGTTGTCAACTGTTAATCAACACCAAGCAAACATTGACGAAGGTTCAGCTCAACTCTCACAACTCCTCAAATGTAAGTAATGTTATGAATACTAAAATATTTTACAGGCAAGAAAAATCATGTCTCTTGCTAAATTTTGCTAAGTGTTTTTAAACGAGTTCTAAGTGTGTTTCCTTCAGTTAGGCTATTAACATATTTGCTTCCTCTGCATCTGTAGGCTATTCTGCAACCAGGGTCACTCCCATTTTTAGATGCCTTCCTGCTCCAAAGACAACTTGTTTAAAACCATTACTTTCCTGCAACAGCGTTTGCATGCCTGTTAATCACTAATCAATTTGAGCCAGGTGTGCTGGTGGAGCAGGGAAGCATTCAAAACCGACTACTATTTGAGGGTCACAGGATTGTAACGTCAAAATTAATTTTCAACTTTGCGTTAAGGGTGTATTATACACAGGTGTCAACTTTTTATCTCTTTTCGAGAAACGTGTGTCGCATATTATGTGTAAGTTTGTGTATATATATATATATATATATATATATATATATATATATATATATATATATATATGTATGTATGATAGAAATAAATCAACTTATGTTTTTGGTTTAACCGTTAATATGCTCAACAGCTGTTCAGCCCCATCCGCCGTTTCTCTTCCAATGAGAGCCTATGGACCAACACTCTCAAGTAATGCCATCTGCAGAGGCACGGGTGAGTTGTTAAGTCTCATTAAACAAGACTTTTCTTCTTTTTTTGCATTATGTCTTAATGATTTGTCCATTGCATATAGTTTAGAGTTAGTAGGTTAGCTTTGCATTTCCCACATCACTATAAAGTCCACCATAAATGTGACAATTGCATTGAGGTTAAGTCCTATAGTTGAGTCAAAGGGGGCTACTTCATAAAGAATTGTCATAGAGTGCCGCTTTTGGACTTATCCTAATTGGTGTTGGCTACGCTGACTGTATCCAGATTAGAAACATTACTAGCAGTAACAGTTCTAGCTTTTAAAAAAAATCTCATAATCATGTGACTTGGTTTTTTTTTTCTATCCTATTAAGCGTGGCTATTTTATTGAGTTTCTCTTCCAAATTTCCACATGTAACTTTGTTATTTACATGTATTTTAGATGAGCAGTTCCAAAGGCCAAAATGTACATGTTCTTTGGGAAAAGGCAACACAAGTCTTAATTTTTTAACCATACTTCATTTACTGTCTGAGTCAGGATGGGAAATATAAATGCAAACTCTCTTGCACCTGGAATGCAAAAAATTTTTTGTGAATGTTTAAGGTTCATAAATCAAGTTGGGCCTCCAAGTGTCCTATTTAAGGATTCTTCTCCCCCTCTTACGTTGATATGACAAACTTCCTCTTCATTTGTAGGAAACCTTTGGTAGAGAGTTTCTCCAGCGTCTACAGTCAAGACTGGAACTAGCCCTGGAGCGACAACCTGTTGACTTGGACTTCTTGGAGTTTATTTGTGCCAGTGACCTTATCGTAATGGCGTCCATGAATGATCACATACCCTTTCCTCAGGAGGCAAGCTTAATTTTAGTGTATTCTTGGATTTATGATTCTTGTTGTAACGGACTCATGAGTTAAACTGATGCTTCATTGACAACCAAATCATTCAACTTTACCTGCAGTGTTTAGTTCTCACCTTCATCAGTGTCATGCATCAGAACTGTAATTATCAGTATCTGGTTCAAATTTGGTGCTAATTAACCTGTTGTCCACTTTATCCTTTTCTAATTTAAAGCTAATATTTTTATTTTAGCAGCCATGTAAATAACCGATTTGATAACCTTTCTTCAATAATTTACATTTGTCAACAATTGTTTGCATAGGTTCTTCAGGGTCTTCAGCAACTTATTACCATGATCATCAGTGAGAAGGAAAGGGAAATGAACACAGTAGTTGTAAATTTTGTTTCTGGCAAAATGGGACGTACTAAAGTCGACATTTCCAGAGAGCATCTAGAACGTCTCATTGAAATGGATCTGTCTGTAGCCTGCATATCCACACTGCTTGGCATTTCCACAAAGACACTTTACCGCCGGATGACTGAGTGGGATTTCTCAATTTCAAGTACCTACAGTGAGATCAGTGATGAAGAGCTTGATAACCTTGTGTTATCAATCAAGAAAATCCTTCCAAATATGGGTATGTGTTTGACAGATTTTTTTTCTCTCTGTTCTATGTAGTCAAGATGAAAATATCCTATCCTTGTATGCAAAAAAATCCTAACTTTGTTTTTTCTGAATTCCTCTTTCTTCTTTCTCTAAAAATTAAATTATTTAGACATGTTTGTCAGAACTGTTAACTTGTAAAAGTTAATTAAAGGGCTGCTATGTGATATATATATATATTTTTTTGGCTTAAAAAAGAAGGAATGTATATCTTGGTGCATTTTAAGTTTAAATTCATCTAAGTGTTAAATTAGAAATGTTTTTTTTTTTTATTATGAAGGCTGTAAATTTGTTAAGGGTCACTTAAATGTTTTGACCACTAAGTTTAAAATGTGAACCTTTGCTCTGTCTTTCTTTTTTTTTTACATAGATTATGTACCTTAAAATAGATGACAACAATAAGGCATCAACTGCTTTAAAGTTCTTTATTGAATCTGCAGAAGAAAATGGCTTTCCAATGAGGTAAGATCCAAAATGTATGTCAATTTTAGCTACTTCTCAATTTTATTTTAAATTCTGAGATTAAAATAATTGCATTTGTGAAAAACCTGGTGAAATTAGTCTTCCTCCTTCCTCTTGCAGGTGGGGCATGACATCAATGGGATTTAAATAGTTGTTCCCCCCCTAGATTCCGTCGTTGTGAATGTTTCACTGCACTGTAAATTAAATCAACCAGCTCCCCCCTCTCACAAAATTAAACACACTCAAATAAATTAGCAATTGTGATCATCATTGTAAACAGAACCGGGACCTGGAACATCGGGCTGGGAGTTTGACGTTGGAATATATCGCAGCGGAACAAAACAAGCTAAAGTAGCCGCATTATCAGTGATTCCATCTACAAAATGGAGAAATATCTAAAAAGATCAGGGAAAGCTTCAGAGTCAGAGAAGTCACACGGTCAACCACGGAGGAAATACAGGGATGAGTATCTTGCTCTTTATTTATTTTGTTTGTACTTTTTAAAGCTTTGTAAATTTGATAAAACTACAACTTTTATTTTCTCCAACTGTGAGCTGAAGTTTTACATGTAGCAACTACTGACAGCATATATTTCTGAGCCAGTTTTATACCAGTGCGCAACCCCTTTTTCCATCTAATTTATACCCTTAGTAAACTTGTAGACTAAATCGGCTATTTAAATAAATAAAACACTTTAAAAATCAGGCGTGGTCACCATTCTGTTGGGGCAATAAAACCATGGGGTGCTTGTGTATGCTCCTTTGTCCAAAGTGGGGAATGATAAAAAAAGTTTGAGAAACACTTATGTAACCAAATAAGATGTGTACTGAATAAGGATGTCCTTGGCGATGTTCTTGTACAATACGTTGACACCTGTAAGTGGTGAGAACCAGTGTTGGGAGCAACTGTATTTAAGTATAATAGTGTTACTCAAGGTGTTACTTTGTAGGTAACTGAGTAATAATTTTTTTTCTATCATTACAACCACTTGAATAGTGCTCTTTTTTTCTGTGCTGTTACAGATTGGCAAAAGCTAATAGACAGATTTCCTTTTGTTTCGTTTCACTCACATTTGTCTTAGTTTTGCACATTAATGAAAGTGTGATTATGTTCAATACTTTGTATATTTCTGAATACAGCTTAAATCTCATTAAATCAAGTTCAAACACCAAATATTCTAAAATACTGTGTTTGGCAGTTACAAAAGACTATTCTAGAACGTAACTGCATTATAGAACATAGAAATAACGTCAGTTACTTTGCCGAGTAACTCATTACTTTTACAGTGTGGTAACTGAGTTATGGACTGTTTCGGGAAAAAGTAATTTTTAACTTTTTTAAAGAAAGATGCCCAACACTGCTGAGAACAGAAAAGAGACAGGACTTTGATACTTTAGCCAAAAGTAAGTTTATTTAAAACCGACATTGTCAGGCATAGGCAAAATATGTACGTAATAATGTATTGCAAAGTCTTATAAAAGAAACTTTAAAATATCAAGTCTTTAGGGAACTTCATTGCCATTTTCTAAAAACTGCCTGCAATTACAGAACATAAGTTACATACTTGTGTGGTCCTTAACTTTTAACATGTTAAACACTTCATAACCTGTAAGGAACCAGCATTTGATCTATAGCAGTGTAGTTTATGAGCAGACTCTAAATAAGGCCAAATCCAGTGTCATTAGTGCTGATGCAGCTGTTGAGGACATGTTCAAATTCTTCATAGGAAGAGAAGTGATCAGGTAGTTTTAGAGTCTGAAAACAGGTAAGGGATAATGGAAGATCACGTCATACAACTTCCACTTTCATTTCTCCTGAAGGCACTACCCAGCCAGTCCAAAATCTCAGGAGGTTTTTCTTGGTCTCAGGAGATACTAAGACAAAGTTTGAGTTCTTTTACATCTGAATCCATTACAGTAAGTGAAAGACAAAAAAGTATACATTTGTTAATATCCCCAAGGCTGGTAACTTACCAGTCACAATGAACTTTCTAAGGTAGCCCATTATTTGGCATCTTGTCTCAAGGGAGAAATCTTCATCTTCATCTGCAGTGTCTGGCCAAATAATGTGACGCATGATGACCTGAAGGTTATGAGAGTTGTAGTGAAAGTAATGTAAATCTACATTGCATAGTAGCAATTGACACAATGTTGCAGGTGGCTAACAAACATATCTGAAAATTGAAACTACATCTTGTGCCTGTTGCCAGCAGAGGCAGTTTTATGTCACATAATCAATGGACAGTGTTGTGACATCTGTAGCTCTGCCCTAAACCACACCAATGTCCTGTTGAGCAATAACTGAATGGGGTTAAGGACTTTGATTTCCTGTTTGGCCAGACGGTATAGGCCTAATTTGTAATGGAAACAAAATGGTGTAAAAATCTGAACCATACCACTCCGTGTAATGTACTACAAGTATAGCTGTGCAGTCTATTGAAACAATAAGATGGAAAATTTCTTAATTCTAGTAAAAATTTAATTCAATGACAACTTCAGCATTTTTGGCAGGAAAGCTCCAGCCTGTGATGTTACAAATGTGAAATGCAACTTTACAGTAATTAGGCCATACTGCTTGTGGATATGTTAAATATTGTAAAAGTTGTTGAGTTCAATCTGCTTAGCAACACACAAAATGAACGAAGCGACCAGAAGTCAAATACTCTCAGAACAAGCAGTTTTCTGATCCATAAACTACTGGAGGAAAGTCTGCAGTTAAAGCTGCAGCAGGTGCCAAACAACACCTGTATTTAGCTCAAATCAGGCTCTTTAAAGTGCATCTAACCAGGTGCACTGGGATGGATGGACTGGCAACCAGTCCAGGGTGTATCCCGCCTCTAGATCAAAGACTACTGGAGATATGCACCAGACCCCCCACGACCCTTCAGGGAGAAGTGGAATACATAATGGATGGAATTTATTTATCTTAGTTGGAAAATAAAATCTGCATATTTACTTCAAATGGTCAGAGGGAGGTGTGAATACTTATCTGTAAAATTGACAGCCTTCTGATTTTTCCATCACTGTTCTAAAAACCTGGTCAAATATGGAAAATATTTGGTTAACGCAACCCCTGATAAAGATACTCCAGACCACCAAACACTGACTCTTTCCCCCACCAATGTAGGAGAGATGCTGAGCAGAATTAATGTCCACAAGGCTGCAAGTCCTGATTGCATCCCTGGTCGTGTTCTCAGAGCGTGTTCTGGGGAGCTGGCAGGAGTGCTTGGCCCATGCCGTTGTAACGGCCGGCTTCAAATTCACCTCCATTGTCCAGTTCCCTAAAAACTCCAACCCATTAAGCCTCAATGACTACCGCCCGGTAGCCCTCACCCCCATCATCACAAAGTGCTTAGAGCAACTGGTCCTAGCAAACCTAAAATCCTGTCTCCCCCCATACCGTCAGAACAGGAGCTTAGAGGATGCAGTCTCCATTGCGTTGGACTCGGTCCTCTCACACCTGAACAATAAAAAACCCCTACGCCAGAATGCTGTTTATAGACTTTAGTTCAGCGTTCAATACCATCATCCCCTCACAACTCATCAGCAAACTCTCAGACCAGGGCATCAGTTCCCTCATGCGCAACTGGTTACCGGACTTCCTCACCTGTCGGCCCAAAATGTCCGGCTGGATAACCACTGCTCATCCACCATCACAATGAACACCGGTGTACCACAGGGCTATGTGATGAGTCCTTTCCTCTACTCCCTCCTCACCCATGACTGCAGACCTGTGGACGTTTCCAACACCATCATTTAGTTTGCAGATGACACCATGGCAATTGGCCTCATCAAAAACAGCAATGAGACCGCCAACAGGGAGGAGGCTGATCATCTGGCTGAGTGGTGCGACTCCAACAACCTGCTGCTCAATGCAGAGAAGACCTAGGAGCTCATCGTGGACTTCAGGAGGAATGCTGATCCACATCCACATCAAAAGGGACAGCTGTGGAGCGTGTGCACACAGCTTCAAGTTCCTGGGAGTCCACATATCCAAGGATCTCACCTGGTGACCAGCTGCTCCAAGCTGGTCAAGAAGGCTCACCAGCACCTCTTCTTCCTTAGGACTGAGGAAGAACCACCTGTCCTCAGACATCCTGGTGAAATTCTACCGCTGCACCATCAAGAGCATCCTTACCAACTGTACAACAGCCTGGTATGGGAACTACTCTGCCTGGGATGGATGGATGGATGGATGGATGAATCCAAACTGCATTTCGTTGCTTTGTTGTTGTGACGTTCAATGACAAAGTTGAATTCTAATTTTTATTCAGATGGACTTGAAACTGTAAATTTCTGGGTCATAACTTGTGCATGCAGCTTCTGGCTGGAGTACAGAAAGACTGATAAGCTCAGCTGACTACAGTTAAGGTTGGCTGACAGTTGTCAGCAGATTGCGCTACATGATGGTGAAGGAGAAATCCATCAACATGGTTAAGATGTGCAGTGCTGTAGGCTGAACAAATAGAAGAAAAAATGACAGTAACAATTTTTAATTGGTTTCCAGCTGACAAAATACGTCTATAGTTGAGTAAAGAGTGGCAGATCCATTCAGATCCTGGGATCCAGTGTCCTGAGAGAATCTGCTCACTTTCCCTCATTGCAGATATGTTGATGTTAATATATGTATACCTTCTTTGCTTCTGCTGTGTAAAGTCGATTCAGGAAGATCAAATACTGAACTGGCAGAGGTTATATGTGAAGACTTTCATCCCGTAGCTTGTTAGCTACCTGAAACAGGTCTGATGTGCCGTTTTCGATCATCTGCACAAAGATGGTTTAGGTTTTATTTTGTTAGTCTAATTGTTCAACTGCATGGCTTAGCATAGTGGCTGTGGAAGCTTTTTGACCTCCAGTGTTGTACACATGCGCAAAATTACCCGGAAGAAAAAGATAACATTCAATGTGTCCATAAAAAAAACAGCTCATAGCAGGGCAGAAGCAGAGTTAGGAGAAAGAAAGTGATGAAAAAACATGTTAAAATCCCCAAATGGATGCGGAAGATACAGGGATATAATAAAAGGGGGGAAGCCAGGGACCGATATATGGATAAAAACAGCATTATAAAAGGTTTGGGTCCATATGAAACACCTAATAGAGACTGGAGCGCTGAAAAGTTGTTGCCTCAGTTGTGCATCACGGACATTTTCAGCAGCCTTGTGTGTGGTGTGAGTGCTTACACTTCAAAACAGTTCTTAACATAGTGTTGGAATCTAATGTGCTGTTTTTAAATGGATGGGCTCCGGAGCAAACGCTCAACACATAGTAATCCAGACAAAGGTAAAATAAACTGTGCTCCCAAAGTAACCTTTAGCGCCAACAAAACACATGTCACACATGATTTTAAGAATGTGTTTCAAAAGTGTATAGAAGTTATATTCTACTGTCCTATCTATAAATGTTGTTTATATACCGAGAGCCGGGATGTGTAGCACACGTGTCAAAAATGACGGGTCTCTTATATCCCAATCCGGATGAGATATACATTTCATTTGCATCTGCATTAGCATACCGGTGGTAGCCTGTATATTCTGGTTTGCATGTCACAGTTGAAGGAAAGAAACGATTAATAAATTTAGTAGGCGATACAATCTGAAACTAAACAGAACGAGAATACAGAGAACACACTCACATCGACACCGGGATACTGTTCAATGTTAGGTTTGGCCGCGAAGAGCTGAGATCCAACCGAGCCAACAAGGCTTTATTTCAGATAGTCCGTGGTAATGCCTCCAAGCAGGAAAACGGTGAAAAGTTAGCCCGTTTTACACATTGTCCTTGGCGCTCATGAGTTGCGCTGTTGCACCCGAACAACACAGATTTACCATGGATGAGTAACAATAATAGTGGAGCCAAAGAATAATAGATCAAATTAAGCCGCAACAAGACAGAAAGTGAATAGGTCGATAAACAGCGCGCTGTTGTTAAGACGATACTGAATTCGTTCCCGCGTCAGGTGATGACGACACGATCCCAATCCCTTTACTTTAAATATTAAAATTAACCAAAATACATGCATTGTTGAAGCATGTCCATATTATGTTTTTATATCCATTAAATTCCGTTTGTAAGAACACTATGGTAGTCTTAGTTATTATTGTATAACAGGACTATCAAAAATGCATATTCATACTTTGCTATCCATGCTAGCATGCTGTCAAGTCGCTTTTTTATAATTAACATCGGATTTTACACATTTTCTTACTTCAGGCAAAAATGTTCAATGTAGTGTAATATTACAAAACATTTGTAGCAACAGACACTGGGGAGTAACAACGTTATTTGAAATTGCTCACCTGTGGTTTTTCCGCCATCTTGGTCTGAGAGCAAAAAGGACTGCAAGAGGATGTGCGCACACGAACGCACAAACATGCACACACACACACACACACACACACATGACTTGAGTGTCTGCAATCGTGAGAATCCGACTATATAAACTTAGGTTTTACTATTTCAATTATTTCTCCTGACATTTTTAGCTGTGTATATTTATTTTACTTCAGCAACTAATCTCCTTTGCTCGGTGTTGATTAACAGTTGACAACTGGTGAGGCGATTACGGCCACCTACTGGTAAATAGTATGAATGTAATCAAGTTTGGTTGTGAGCGGTGCAGAGCCCTACCTTCCTCTCGCCATGACTGCGTAGAAATTCAAGAAACATGATTTGTCTCATTGGTTTTTCTAGGCAAGCCAAATATGGTAAAAAATGATCTGTAACTTGAAACTTGAAACTTGAAACCTGAAACTTGAAACTTGAAACTTGAAACCTGAAACTTGTAACTTGTAACTTGAAACTTGTATCAGATAATGGACTTGTGTCTGTTCTGGTTTTGTTAGATCTCAGTGCTGCTTTTGACACAGTCGAACATAATATTCTCTTAGAAAGGCGTGAACATGTTGCAGGGATCAAAGGAACAGCACTAGGCTGGTTTAAATCATATTTGTCTGATAGATTCCAGTTTGTTCATCTAAATGATAAATCTTCTTCACTCTCAAGGGTTACTTGTAGAGTTCCACAGGGTTCTGTGCTTGGACCAATTCTGTTCACCATATATATGCTCCCAATTGGTAGAATCATTAGACAGCATGGGATAAATTTCCACAGCTATGCAGATGATACACAACTATATTTATCCATAAATCCTGATGAACCCAGTCAGTTAGGTAGATTACAGGCATGTCTGGAAGACATAAAAACATGGATGACCCTAAACTTTTTGCTTTTAAATTCTGACAAAACAGAAGTTACTGTCTTTGGACCAGAAGTTCTTAAACAGAAACTGATTAGTCAATCACTTCATCTGGATGGCATTAAATTGGCCCCCAGTAATAACGTAAAGAACCTCTGCGTTATTTTTGACCGAGACTTGACATATAAATCCCATATTAAACAGGTTTCTAGGACTTCTTTCTTTCACCTCCGGAATATTGCTAAAATTAGAAACATCCTGTCCAGGAGTGATGCTGAGAAACTAGTCCATGCATTTGTTACCTCAAGGCTGGACTACTGTAATTCTTTACTATCAGGTAGTCCACAAAATGCCATTAAAAGCCTTCAGTTGATCCAAAATGCGGCAGCAAGAGTTCTGATGAATATTAAAAAGAGAGATCATATTTCTCCTGTTTTAGCTTTCCTTCATTGGCTCACTGTTAAATCCAGAATAGAATTTAAGATCCTTCTTCTTACATAAAAAAGCCCTTAATAATCAAGCTCCATCATACATCAGAGATCTAATTGTTCCATATGTTCCTAACAGAGCCCTTCGCTCTCAGACTGCAGGTTTACTTGTAGTTCCTAGGTTTTCTAAAAGTAGAATGGGAGGCAGATCTTTTAGTTATCAGGCTCCTCTCCTGTGGAACCAGCTCCCAGCTTTAGTCCGTGAGGCAGACACTCTGTTTACTTTTAAGGCCAGGCTTAAAACTTTCCTTTTTGATAAAGCTTATAGTTAGAGTGGCTAAGGTCATCCTGAGCTATCTCTGTAGTTATGCTGCTATAGGCTTAGACTGCTGGAGGACAGACTTACCAATTTTCTTCACTCTGCTACTTTGTTTTCTCCTACGACTCTCCAGTTGTATTACAGTACATTCTGTTATCTCGACTGTTAACTTTGTTTTCTCTCAGTGTTTTTCTCTCCATAGAAGATATACCTGGTCTGGTATCCTGCTTGGCTGCAATGCCCTGTTGGACGGGGGGCATCGACTGGGATGATCCTCCCAGTAACTGAACATCCACTGTGTCCTGTTATTAACTTTTTACTTTCTGTAACATAGAAAGTTCTCTTATATCAGATCTTCTGTTCCTTCTGTGTTTCTGCTCTGTCTTCTCAAACCCCCAGACGGTCGTGGCAGATGGCCGCTCCTACTGAGCTGTTCTGTTGGAGGTTTCTTCCTGTTAAAGGGGAGTTTTTCCTCTCCACCGTTGCTACATGCTTGCTCAGTATGAGGGATTGCTGAAGGATTGCTGTGGTTGGAAAGTCTGCATCAATGGGGCCCAACCTCACGCCAATGACTGACGCAATCTGCTGGGATTCCTTAAATAGGAAACTTTTTAACTGATTGGAATGTTTGTATAAATGTATTGAAATGACTTCTTGTTAAGTGCCTTGAGATGACATCTGTTGTGAATTGGCGCTATATAAATAAACTGAATTGAATTGAATTGAAAAGTAGGCTCTGAACACCCATGATATTTCATTTTACTCCCAGTGTTAGTTTCCCCCCCAGAAAAGCAGATATTCCCTCATCTGTACAGTTTTTTTTTCATTTTAAACCATTCAGGCAAAATCCATTCATTAGTTTTAAAAGTAGTTATTTTCTCCTTATAAAATTGTTTTTTTTCCCTCTATGCCTCCAAATGCTATGTTTACTTTTGTCAGTCTACGATAAAGCTATTAGTCCTTAAATAGAAGGCCATTTTTTTCCAACAGTGTTTTTTTAGGCATATTTCTTCTCTCATTTTAAGTTCCTCCATTTTTATTTACCAAACTTGTTTTAGCATACCTCTTAATAACTATCTTTGATATTTTGCTTCTCTAATTCCTTTTCAGACACAACCAGTTTCATGGAGTTACCTTTTTTTCCTTTAAAACCCATTAATTCTAGTTCAGGTGAAACAAGCTGTCAAGATGTATGTTAATACATTAAATTATCACATCATTCAAAATATTCAATTTGTGGAAACAAATTCAAATGCACAATTATGTTTATACACTCAACATAAATAATTACAAACATTTAAACAGGGACATATCATACAAAACAAGACAAGACAACCAACACACACAGAGCTGAGTCAGTCCCCAATCAGTCATCGTTTTATTCCTCACAAATCCAACCATTATTTTAGTTGTCAGAAATGTCAAATTAACCAATTTTTCTGGAAATGGAGAGCAAAAAAAAACAACAACCAGGAAACAAACAGAGAACTTGCATGTTGCTCGCTGCAAGACCACTCTTCTATTCCAGGCTCAGTTTCATCCGGATGGTAATCGATGCAAAATAAACTGTTCTGTCCAGCTGTTCTGTCTTTCCTCTTGTTTTAAAGTCCACTATCATCTGCCGCTCCCTCCCACAGGCTTGGAGTAAGGGAAAAAACACATTCTCTCCTCCCAAAGTAGACAGACTCAGAGAGCATAAAAAAAACCAAATCAGAAGAAATAAACAGCCAAAAAAAATCCATTCAGTGAGAGTTCAGTACTCTGTGTCAGACTAAGCCTCACCCAGAAACCGGGGTTCACCTTCGGACGGCGTCCGATCAGGGATTTGTTGATGGTGACTGTCCGAAGCTCAGATGCTGGAGGAAAAAAAAAACATTCCCTGTCTACTCTTGAAGGTTACGTTTGGGCGCCAGCTGTTATGGGAAGAAATATCTCTTCTATCAAACTGATCTCTGGTCCTGTGTCCAGGAGAGAATTAATTTTGATACATCTTCCTATCACGATCTTACAGAATAGGTGACATGCAAGTTTTGTGTGAAGTAATTTGCATAAAAATGTCAGACAATGTGTTTGTGGTATCTTTACTGGAAAGAACCCAAGGAGCATTTAGGATCTCTCAGAAGCAGTTCTCCAGCTGACCAGGTTACCCTTGGCGGCTGTGAAATCTGGAACCACACCTAGTCATACAGATGGAGGTTTAAAGTCTGGATTACCTGGAGGATTGGATGCTTCTGATCTGGGTGGAGCCATCAAACGCTGTACTGCTTCAAACAAATACTCGTGACAAGCATCCTCAACATCTCCCTTCATTACAGTTTCACTCTGAACTTTACCATTAAACTTTCTTTTTTCATGGTTGTAATGGGTTGTTTTCCTATCAGACCAATAATAATCTGGCTGCTTTGGTTTCAACTTCTGCCAGTTGTAACCCCCTTGGCTCTGTGACGTAAACTTATGTTGTTTCCTAGGTCCACCTGCAGCTCTTCCTTACCTAAGTAAGCTGCTTCCTCTGTCTGCTCCTCCACCTTTTCTTCTGTGAAAAGGAGGCTGGTCCTCCTGTTAGCATCCACAAGATCCTTAAGTGTATTTTCAGTTATTTCAACCCTTGCTTCTGCTTTGGAGAGCTCCCTTCTAGTTGTTTGCTCCCTGTCCAGGGCTTCGTCACGTTTCTGAGTCAGTTTGGCACATCTTTCAGCCTCTAATTTCATTCTCCGTTGGTAAAGCAAGGTAAGTTTTCCAAACACATCTGAAATCTGAACCTTCTGATCTGGCTTTTTCATGAATTCTGTCTGTATTCTGTCTTCACACTCAACAATGTCATAACCATCTAAGTAAACACGTTCCTCTGAGGACAAGCTGATGACATTACCAATGACATGTTGCCCCTGTAAGTCTGTGAACTCCTGAAGAATAACAGCTGCAGCTACCTGGAGACCTGATTCCTCCATATCTGTTGAAGCTACGAGAAGGCAAACGACAACAAAAAACAAACAGCAAAGCAGCCAAGCTTTAGCTGTCAAAAGAGTTGCTAAACAGCAACAACAACAAACAAACAGCAAAGCAACCAAGCCTTAGCTGTCAAAAGATTAGCTAAACAGCAACAACTTACACAAACAGCAAAGCAAGCAAGCCTTAGCTGTCAAAAGAGTCGGTAAACAGCAACAACAACACGCACTTCAGTCGACACCTCAGATTAATATGCACTCTCCACTATACATATATGGGTGTGGTCATGTGCGGTTAAACAGGTGCAGAAGCTGTGAAATCAACCTGTGACTTACCCAACACTGTTATTAGTGTTAAAATTACTATTTGTGTTTAACTTGTGCATAGGCTGACAGATCAGCCTGTGACTTATCACCCACTTCAAGTGTTAAAATTGCTTTTCCTATTCTTTAAGGAAATCTCAGCAATGGAGTTGTGAAAATCACTCTCTCTGGTCAGATTAGAAGTAAATTAGCCAGGCTCAAATTAACTTTGGAAGTTAAATCGGGCAACATACAGGCTTAAAGGGTCCCACACAAGGGAAGAAAAACACCATATATTTGCGAAATCTCTCCAAGAAATGTCAAGTGAAATGGTGAACTAACTGCAGGCTAGGTCACATTGATAGCAGCATATGGGATTAGCTGTAAACTAGTCTATGCTGTGATTTGCAGTTAACACAAAGCACACTAAAATCTGTTTAATTGTATGAGCACAGGTATTGAAAATCTGAATAATTCATTTAAATGCAATAAGAATAAATGGAGGTTACCATGAAGTTAATTGCTAGTTGGAACAGAGTGCTGTGTTTACACAAGCACAATAAATGTTTAAATTTAGAATTACAGGTTATGGAAAAAAATGATACTTAATTTAAATGCAATTTGAATAAAATGTAGTAATTAAATTAACTGCAGGTTAGGTCAGGGCTCCTGTGTTTTGCACAAAGCATACTGAGATAAGTTGCAGCTTCTGAACATCAGCGTGCAGCAACTTTGATTAAAGTCCACTGTTTAAGCTGAATTAAACATCCAAAACCACACAATGCAGCATCAAAATCATCTGAAAATGATCTATGTAGTTTAAGTGAGCTTCAAAGGCAAGAGAGGAAATTGATCAACACCTGGTTTGTAATAATAACTTAAAAAATGTCACAATCTGTGTTATTTATATGTATGCAGAACAATTATGTCCACTCAACGTGCCTCACATGGGGGAACCAATGTTGTGACACAGAGTGAGCGAATTTTGTCTGGTTTACATAACCATCAATAATTATGATCAATGATTTAATATTAATATAATCATTAATGGGGTTCAAGTGTTATCTATTAATATTACGGGCACCACTTCTGTATTAGAAGACCAGACATCCATTTCCTTACTGAAGGTGTAAATTCACACGCCGTGGACAATAATTATACATATACACCATTTAATCACAGAAACCTTGTCTTTAAGTATGTGGCCACAGACCAATGGAAGTGTGTTGGGGTCACCGCAAGGAATTCTGGGAAATGCGGTCTGCTCAGTCCATCTAGGGAAAATGGCTTCCTGCAGTTCAACAGTCTGTTCAGTAAATTGGTGGAAAATGGATCCCAACATACTGACATAAACCTCCTGTTGCAGCCACCTTTCTGTGAGCCAAATCAAATTACACACATTTAATATTTTTATTTTTCTGTTTAGTCAAAGTCGTATTTATCTTTATGAGATATTCATGATTTGCTCTTGTTAGGTTAACTTTTAATCCTTTTGATTTTGACCGTGGGCAATACACTCTCTATGGGGTAGTCTATGGGTTGGTAACAGCACAGAAGCTGCAGAGAGGTGGGTAAACTATGACTCTGCTTCCTGGTCTGGACCCTGGGTTGTCAGAGTTTAGGAAGACTAATAAATCCGGCCAGATTTCTAGAAAGACGAGCTGCTCCATCCAAAGTGGGATAGATGCCGTCTCTCCGGATCACACCAGGTTTTCCCAAAATGTTCGCCAGTTATCAATGTAGCCCAGATTGTCTTCAGGACACCACCCAGACAACCATTGGTGGAATGACAGCATGCGGCTAAACATGTCATCACTGGTCCGATCGGGCAGAGGACCAGAAATAAACACTGACTCCGACATTGTTTTGGCAAACTTACACACAGAAGCAACACTCATTTTAGTGACTTCTGATTGGTGTAACCGGGTGTAATTACCTCCAACGTGAATAACAATCTTACTGTATTTACACTTATCCTTAGCCACCAGTTTCAGGTAGGATTTGATGTCGCCCATTCTGACCCCTAGCAAGCATTCGACTATGGTCAATGGTGTCTCTAATTCCACGTTACTGACTATGGAGCTGCCGATTACCAGGGTCGGCTTCTCAGCGGGTGTGTTGCTGAGTGGGGAAAATCTGTTAGAAACGTGGAGGGGTTGATTGTGGTCACACAACCCATGGGCTGGTTTCTAGCCCATGGGAGGAAGGCGGTGCTAACACTGAGTACGGAAAATCTGTTAGAAACGTGGAGGGGTTGATTGTGGTCACACAACCCATGGGGTGGTTTCTAGCCCATGGGAGGAAGGCGGTGCTCACACTGAGTGCACGAGTTCTAGAACTATGCATCCTATGTACCGTCACCCAGCCGACCTGAGGTCCTGGCTGCGCAGGTTCTAAGCTAACTAAGCTAGCGAGACCTTACCATGCTAAGATCTATCTATCTATCTATCTATCTATCTATCTATCTATCTATCTATCTATCTATCTATCTATCTATCTATCTATCTATCTATCTATCTATCTATCTATCTATCTAGATAGATAGATAGATAGATAGATAGATAGATAGATAGATAGATAGATAGATAGATAGATAGATAGATAGATAGATAGATAGATAGATAGATAGATAGATCTATGTAGAATGGAGCAAAGCCTCTTGGGAATAGGGAATGCGTTTATCCAATGAACCGATTGCAGGTCAAGTCTGAACGTCTAAGACAGCTAGTTGCAGCAATTTCAAGGAAAACTAAGTAAATTGTTTGGCAGGGGACTGCGTGGTTTTTTGCTAACATTTTAAAGTTTTACCCATGGATGGCAAGAATAGAAAGGGGAAAGAAGGGGCTGAAAAGGCCAAGTTACAAAGAAGCGGATGCTGGAGGAGGATGCATCAAAGTGCTTGAAAATGACGGATTTATTCTGAAATCAGGGATCAACAGGTGCTGCAGGTCAATTGACGTTATTGCTAGCTAGGCATGACCTAGCACAAGCTAGTCAAATGTTGGTATGGTAATGACTTAGTGGCTGGTACATTTCAGACAAATTAATGACTTTGCCATAATAATCCTTGAGTGGCTCTTGAATTTGACCATTTGTTTGTCAGTGACTAGTAAGTGTTCAGTTTTCTTTATAGCCTTGTTGCTACTAATGAATAGGCTAGAAGCTGTTTGACCAATAGTCTTCACTAGCAGAAGTTAAGTAATGTTAGCAGATTCAAGCGAGCAGGGTTCACATTGTAGACTCATAGTAAATAATCGTTTCCCAAAATGTATTTAACCTGTTCTATCCAAATTGAGGTGTTTATGTCATTGTGTGGATGTTGAATGTGGTATAGCCCTGTGAGTGAGACTGTTTCACCCTGATTTGGTTGAATGCACAGCACAGAATGATCGTGGAGACAGCGCCGGCTCCACGGGTGGGAAAGGGTGGGCAATGCCCACCCAAACAGAGTGCCTTCCCACCCAATAAAAATACAAGGAAACGAACGTGACATAGCTTAGTCTTCCAATTAAATGGTTTAAAACATAGCAAAACATATCTACACTTTTGAATATATAGTGAAGAGATAGAAATTCTCTAAATGTTGTATGAGGGTTTAATTTTGTAGTGCATGTGGCAACACTTAGAAACAGTGAATAATCAAGAGGAATGTGGTACATCCTGTGTGCCTTGTGTGAAGAAGCTGTGACCATTCTGTGAACGAAGATCTATGTGGGAGGAGTTTTAACTTTTTTCAATAAAAACCTTAAGATGAGATAAAGCTGTACTCAGTTACTAGAACTGAGTCCAGCGAACGACGTCTCGCTGTTAAAATATATAATTGTTGTTTGTTGTTCTTATTGCTCCTTTTTACAGAAATGAACGAGCACGCGGGAAGGTGAAATGAGAGCTCAGAGAGCCCAGGGTCATAAATTAAATGTGTGTCTGTTCCTTTAAGAGAGGCTTTAAATTAGAGTGAAAACACCTTCTCAACAATAGCTAAAGCCTAATACTGAATATAACTATAATATAACTTACATAGAATATCATATAGCCTAAGCCTAATATAGAATACAGTGTAACTATAATATATAGCCTAATGTTATTTAACAATATATTATATAGCTAAAGCCTAATACTGAATATAACTATAATATAACTTACATAGAATATCATATAGGCTAAGGTTAATATAGAATACAGTGTAACTATAATGTATAGCCTAATGTTATTAACAATATATTATATAGCTAAAGGCTAATATTGAATATGATGTGACTATAATGTAATATATAACATGATATAAAGATAACATAATATATTACCTAATATATTACTGACCCATAATATACATTTATGCGGTCAGAATTTTCCCAGTGGATTTTAGTGCCCCACTCCGTCCCTGAGAATGAGCTACAACAACACTTAATTTCCCTCTGGGATCAATAAAGTATTTTTTAATTTGAATTGAATTATTGATCCTCAATAAAACAAGCTTATGCAACATGTTTCATGTGTCATTAGTTCACTTTGATTTACTTTCTGTTAACACCTGTGGACTTTGATTCAATTTTAGAATAGCAATATCCTTCATTTTCCCAAAGTGGGGAAATTCATTTCACCATCTCAATCCACAATAATGGTCAGACTGTCCATTCAAAGTGACCTTCTTTTTCTCTGTATTTTGCCGCCCACCAATTAAACCAATGAGAATTAGATGCCACTCTTTCAACCATGCCTGTCTTCTTTTTAATTGGCATTTGATATTCTACGGTTGTCATTTCAAGGGGAGAACAAGGGGTTGCCATTCAGCAGCCACTCAGCTCTTGTGGAGGGAGGGGTTGAAGTGTCATTCCCTCTGATGGCTCTGTAATGTGTTTTGGGTTACAGACATTCCTGAGCCGCCTGTCAGTTAGCCAAGCCCTCCATCTTTTCCTGTATTCAGAGGACAGAGATTTCATTTAGCCACCCTGTCCATCAGCTAAATGCTGCCTTCTTAAACCTTTCACTCATAAGCCGACTCATTTTCCTGGATGTCCAAAGGTATAACAAAAAAATCTTGAAATGTTTTCACCTCTGCCTCTCTGCCTAATGCACCGAGCTCCTGTCAAAACTACTTTGCTATTGAATCAAAAATAAACTTATTTCTTTCCACAGAAAGTCAATGTTCTCAAAGTTTCATTTTAGAGACACCAGGACTTGGCCTTGGTAGGTGTTTGGGAAATGAGAATGCAAAATGTTCCCTCACTTTGTTTTTAATAGCAGGATGAGTTGGATTTTGTGACGCTGCATGGTGAATTCAAATTAAACATGAAGTTATTTTGTCATCCACTACCTTCATCGAAGCCCAGCGTGATAGTACCCAGTCTTCCAGGTGGACTGTTTAAATAGCCACTTGAAATCTGCTTGATCTATCAAGCATGCTCATGTAATAAAATTAAATAGGCAAAGCCCCCATGTGGCCAGAACCCCCCATATTTGTATTATTTGTTGCTGCTTTATCTCAATTTATTTATGATAAAAAAACAGAGACTGGTACAATTAAGTAATGTTATTTATAGTCCTCATTATTTAGATAATTTATCTCCAAGGACTAGCAGGGCCATCTAGCCCTACATAATGTGCAAACAAATAAAAATGAAGCACAGTGAAGCTCTAAATTTACACAAGGTAATAACCATCACTTGTGTCCTACATCTAAATTGTGTGTTTTCATCAAAACTTCTTCCTTATTGGACAGGCTACTGATAATTATCTTTACCCATGATGCAGAGATTACTGATGTTGTTTTCATGGTGATTATTATATTGTAAATCTTTTTTAATTCCCTTAATTGTTAGAGCTGATAGTGCTGTTAACTGAATTTCATTTTAGCATAATTTTAAATTCAGTTGCAAACATTTGCTGTATCCCTCGCATTGGACGAAGTTGTTGTTTAGTGGGTTTGTGGTGTTTCGTTGCATTAGTGGTGAAAATGGTAAAGAACACAGATCCCTCTGTTTAGTGTAAATGGTGAGGGATGGATGGATGGAAAAAACATGAGAAATTAATTTTCACCCTAATATATAAAAACTGGTCAAACTGAATGCCAACTCCATCAACACAGCAAAAGTTAAAAATTTAACAAACAAAATTTTTTTTAAGGAGTCTCAATATCTTTCCCAAAAACAACTGTCTGAAATACAGGATGGCTAGCATTGTATTTACTTTGTTTAGTTAATTTCAGTTCAAGATTTAATACCTTGGAAAGTCTGACTGAGCCCATTAAATATCCAGCATCACCAAAGTGTATCAGGGAGATATAGAGTAAAGAGATTTGAAGTAGGTATAGACAATTGTGGTACTGTGTCACGTGGGTGTGTGGAGAATGGACCCAAACGCACTCGCTGAAGGAAGGTGCAGGATGTTTATTAAAGTGAGGAGATCGTGATGATGGTGGGGAACGGAGACGACGGCAGGAATGGAGAGACTGGACATCGGGCTGGAACGAAGAGGCAGGAAGACGACACACCATGGGGATGAAGACAATATAGGACTAGGAGGAAGGAGGAAGGATGATCCGGCCGGGAGTGAAAGGAAGTGAGGGGTCTTAAAGGCATGAGGTGAGTAGGATCAGGTGTGGATGATGAGACAGACAGGTGAAGACAATCAGGCAGGAATAGGGCAGCGTGACATACTGCTTACATTTATCATGAGAATATTTGTATTGTCATGAGAATTTTTTTTATATTGTGACAATGATCATCTAGAAATAATGAAGTTTACAAATCTTAAAACTAAAATGATTATTGGGAGTCTTACTTTTATTATTTATTTTCCACTGGGCTCCATGAGAGCAGAGATAATTATCAATGTTAACTCTTCATACAGCATATACCAGAAGATATCAGAGCTGTGTTTGTGTTTGTGAGGCTTTGACTGTAGTGATTTGCAGTTATAGCCATACAATACAATATCTCTGTAGTTATGCTGCTATAGGCTTAGACTGCTGGAGGACAGACTTACCAATTTTCTTCACTCTGCTACTTCCTTTTCTCCTACGACTCTCCAGTTGTATTTCAGTACATTCTGTTATTTCGACTGTTAACTTTGTTTTCTCTCAGTGTTTTTCTCCCCATCGAAGATACACCTGGTCTGGTATCCTGCTTGGCTGCAATGCCCTGTTGGACGGGGGTCATCGACTGGGATGATCCTCTCAGTAACTGAACATCCACTGTGTCCTGTTATCAACTTTTTACTTTCTGTAACATAGAAAGTTCTCTTATATCGGATCTTCTGTTCCTTCTGTGTTCTGCTCTGTCTTCTCAAACCCCCAGACGGTCGTGGCAGATGGCCGCTCCTACTGAGCCTGGTTCTGTTGGAGGTTTCTTCCTGTTAAAGGGGAGTTTTTCCTCTCCACTGTCGCTACATGCTTGCTCAGTATGAGGGATTGCTGAAGGATTGCTGTGGTTGGAAATCTGCCCAACCTCACGCCAATGACTGACGCAATCTGCTGGGATTCCTTAAATAGGAAACTTTTTAACTGATTGGAATGTTTGTATAATTGTATTGAAATGACTTCTTGTTAAGTGCCTTGAGATGACATCTGTTGTGAATTGGCGCTATATAAATAAACTGAATTGAATTGAATTGAATTGATTGCTAAAAAACCCCAACACACAATGGATTTTTAGATATTATTCTCTATTATCATAGTCCAATAAATACCACAAAATATAGTGATAACCTCTTTTTATATCGCTCCGACCTAGTATTAAGTGTTAAGAATTTATAGAAAATAGCTGTATAGATATAATGGATGTTCCTTGAAGAAACTAAGGGAGTTTTGCCCAAAGAAACTGTGCATCAGTGCAGATGCACAGATATGAAAAATATGGCAAATATCAATATCTGATATTGATATCGTGATTGTGGTGGATAACCAATAATTACAGATCTAATTTATAAACATTTCCTTTCCACACCGTGAAAAATGATCACACCACTTACATTACTTTTCTGCTTTCAGTTAAACACTCCACAATTCTACACTGCATCACTATCACTGTCACATGACCAAACAAATACCACATAGAAAATGCTGAGGGAAAGTCCTTGTTTGTTTCCCTGACAGATTTCTCCCTAAAATAATTGAGACCCTTGGCCCTCTTGCACCATGTGTTAAGCCATCAGTTCGGAATCTTGGGATAACTCTTTTTTTGTTGCAATATTTTATTTTTTTAGACTATAGTTTACATGAAACAGACAAAGTAACAGACATTGTATCCACCCTCCCTTCCTCACTGGGAAACAAAGACAGACATATGCTCTGGTTGCTATGAACAATACAACAAAGCCAGTTATTTCACAGATTTATACCTGCATGTTCTATATAGGGTTGCCATATTTTGATGTACTTTTTGTATGATTTTTTCAAGCTGTTTGTTATTTTTTCTAGTGGCAAACAGCTGTTGATTTCTGAAAACCAGTTGGATAGAGACAGGGGAGAATCAGATTTCCCAGTAATAGCAATACGTTTTCTTGCCACTGCCAGGGCCACTTGCAGTAATTTTGTTTGATATTTGGCTAATGGGTCCTCAGTCTTCATGAAGTTTCCAACTAAACAGAATTCAGGATTCAGAGTTATTTAAATTTTGGTCATATTGGTTAGAGTATTGCACAATTTATGCAAAAAATGTTTGACTTTAACACAAGACCAAGTGCAGTGTAAGAATAATCCAACCTCTATTGCACATCAAAAGCACATGTCAGACACTTCAGGTTTGGACTTATGATTTTTTTCTGGAGTCAGATATAACTGATGGAGAAAGTTGTAATGGAGGAGTCTATATCGTGAGTTCATTGTGGCAGAAATGCTGCCTTGACATAAATCAGACCAGAGGTTTTCTTCAAGTGTAATATTTAAATCTGATTCCCACCTTTCTTTTGATTTGTAAATTGCTGGTCCTTTATCAACAGAGAATACACTTTGTAAATACATTTACGTGGGTCACCATTATGTAACAATTTTCCCAGTTCTGTAAGGTTGGGTGAAGACACATTTTTACCCAATATGCTGCTTAGACATGATCGCAGTTGAATATAAGAAAAAAGGTTTTGTATGCACAGTTTCTGTTTGACTTTAATTTCTTCAAAGGACGCCAGTGTTCCTTTCTCAAAACACTCCTCCAGGAGATAGATTCCATTTTGGTGCCAACTTTCCACAATCTTGTCAGTCAGTGGGTTTTGTTTCAAAGGAGACTTCGCTGACAGTCAAAGTTTTTATCCAATGTATGTTATACCATAGTTTAATGAGATGTGACAAAATTGGGTTGTCTGTTAATTTAGACAACATTTCGGGGTTATATTTATAAATAAAATAGTGAAAAATGCCATCTTTCAAAGAGTGAAATGCTAATTCAATCCAAGATGGAGTTGTGACACCTTCGGACACAGATAATATAAACCACATTTGAACTGCAAAGAAATATTTTTTTAAAGTTAGATAATTGAAACCCTCCTGGCTTGTAATCCCATATCCCAATATTTCTAAAGACCTTCTCACCACCTTACCATTCTAAATAAATTGTCTCACGGTTTTGTTAAGAGATTTAAAGAAAAACTGTTTCAGTCACTTTCATGGGAAGTGACTGAAACAGATATTGAAACTTTGGTAAGACTTTCATCTTAATGTAGTTAATTCTTTCAATCAAAGTAATTGGTGGGTTAATCCATTTGAGTAGATCTTCTTCAATCTTTTTAAGAAGTGAGGTATAATTCAGTTTATACAGATGTTTTAGGTTGCTGTCCACATTTATGCCCCAGTATTTTATAGACGTTGAAGTGCACTTAAAAGCAAAACCACCCTGACACTCAGAGTGGTCAAATGATGTAAGTGGTATTATTTTACTTTTATTATAATTTACTTTATAACCTGAAAGTGTACCATATAAATCGAGTAATTCCTGTAGTCAAGGAAAGGATTGGGATGGATCTGTGATATGCAGCATGACATCATTAGCTAGTAAGTTGATTTTGTGGGTCTTCCCACAAAAAATTTTATGTTGGTATGCTGTCTAATAGCTTCTGACAGGTTTGATAGCTAGTATAAAGAGGGCTGGAGAAAGTAGGCAGCCCTGGCGGGATGATCTATTCAAGGGAAGTGTGGAAGATATTTTATCATTGGTGGTGATTTCTGCGTTAGGGTTATAATTTAAGGTCCACACCCAATCTTTAACATTTGCCCAAACCCAAACTTTGTTAATAATTGTTGGAAGGAATTTTATCAATCTTATTTAAGGCCTCTCTTAAAGTGACAGACACCAATTTAATTTTCTAACTCTTAGGCTCTCCCAGGTTCTTGTTTCACCTTCCAGCGTGCTTGTCATAAATTCAGCAAGAACATAATTTGAAAGGTGACATGCAAGTCATCTATCAGCAGGAACATACTTTTAAAGATCACATGCCCCCTCATGCAGATGTTTTTTCCATTACCCCCTGTTAGTCAAGAAACTTAGTTTTACACCGAAAATAAGTGTACGCTCTCATACAACATTTACAGAATTTTTATCTCTTCATCTCCCTCTTTTGACCTCTTATTGTAATAAAAGGTCATTTGATATTTAAAGAAAAATCTTAGGTATCACACTTATACACATCTAATGCACTCATTAACTCTTCAACAAATTTAAAATGTAAGGTTTATAAAAACACTCTGGTTTTGGTTGTTATATCACTCACACCCTTGTTAAATCTGGTAATAGCTTGTACTGGGGGCCAGAAATCTTGAAACCTTCACTCAGCTTGCTTAATCATCTTAACAATCATAAAATTTTTTGAGTTTTTTTAATTCTCTGGAACTTTTTTGGGTCAGCAGTCAAGTCATCTTCTTCTGGCCTCACAAACACAAAATCAAAGTATTATCCAGACTGCCAATTTACCACTATAACCAAACATGACTACATCATAATATAGGCTACAAACTAACAGAAATCATAGGCAACAGTTGAAATGAAAATCCTTATCATCATTTAAAACAGTCAACTGTCTGATACAACTCCTTTCCATCTACACCCTCAAAACATCACAGAGATCAACAAAACCACACAAGACTGACCATACAAACATTAGGTCTATCTGTAGAAAAATCTATTACTTTTGCTTTTTGTTGAAAGCACAGAAATAATCATTGACGCAAAACACACTCTATAAATCCTGTATCAAAAATTAACAATACTGAAAACGGCCTAGACCATAAATAACTTATCTTTAAAATATATAGAAGGGCTTACTTTAAGTACTAAAGAACATAATGTAAAATTATTTTTTTCTAATTATATTTTCTTACAGGTTTCTTAAATAAATGTATTTCTTTTGCATCAAGCTGTGGTAAAAGGGATCGCCTTTCAAAAGTCCATCAGCTTTAGATCATGGCCAAAGTTTAAGTAAAGTAAACCTAAAGTAACTGTTAAATTGAATCCCTGCTAACATCCAAATCCCACTGCTCAGTGAAAAGATTAAACACTTCATCTTCATCCAAACAATGTTAGTTTCTCTTGAAACACACTTCTATTGGAGGTTTTTATTTCATCTACCATACCTCTAAATTATTTATTTACTGTAGATGTTAAATATAAAATTGATTTTTTTAACACAATTCCTTCTATGGTAACTGGCACCAAATATGTTAATATACACGTATATGAATTTCCAATGTGTTAAATCTGATTAGAGGAAGAATACCTAATGTATCTAATTTTATTCATTTATGTTGCTAACAGCCCAAGTTTATTAAACCTATAGTTTTGTAAGATTTTACCACATCACTGTCTATTTTTATTCATTTTCTTAGCTGATGAAGCCTAAAAGAAGCCTATAAAGCCTACAAAAGAAAACTATAATTTCAACCTATTAACCAAAAGACTGTTGAACCCCAAACAAATACTGTTTTTTATTTATCTGAAACGCTTTGAAGCAACCAATTGAAAGGCCTTGTTCGGTGAAAAATGGTTGAAATATTCGATCTATTCGTTCCCCTTGTGCCTTACATCAGTGAAGATCTCCCCCTTTTTCTGAAACATAACTCCATTTACCAACCAATCTGTTTCAGAAACATCCAACAACAGTCACACAGTTCAGTCCCCAATAGAATTCACCACATGACAGGATATGTGTGGCTCCTTCCCCATTTGTCAGGCTTTTTCATGGGAGTGTGTCCATATTGATTGAGATCAAAGCTCCGATCTCCCTTCAGCAAAGTTCTGTAGCATGTGGGTGGGGTGGATTTTTCCTCTCGCTCACGTGGTCCCCCTCTGTGACCATATCTCTGCTTCTGTTCACATGACAGTTCTGGGTTTCAATCCACCTTTCATACCACAGAGGTGACAGGCTCTTCCCTTCGCATCCACTCCGACTTCAACTAAACACACATATTGAAAGCTGATCTGGTTTAAACCTTCCCCTTTAACCTTCCCCAATGATTGTAATCCGATCCCTGAACTGGAGGATAACACAGAAGGCATGGAACCACCCATGGGGCAGTGATTTTTGGGTGGGTTTTGGTAGAGTTGCCCATGCTACAACACATTTTCCTTTCTCTCTTTTCTCATCTACACTGTAAAAAAAAAACTAACAGTGCATCATAATAAATAAAGCAAATCATAACAACCTAGTTAAGGAAATCTGTCATACTCAAAAGTTATTAATTGAATTTCTAACTCTGCAGTTTTGGGCACATGTATTGTATTTCAGCATTAAACATCAGAATTTTGTTAGACTTACCTATTTTCATTTTGATACGGGAATACAAATCTAATTTCCTTCCTTGGATTTAATGTGGATATGGGAGGAGGCGAAGTGGATTCAAGAGGCAGCCTTTTCTGAGCAGCTCAACCGTCCGTCTCCCCCTCGCCCACAGTCCAGTATCCATTGCCCGCAGTTCGGGTCCCCGCCTCTCCTGGGCCTTCGGACTGTGTTTTAGGATCCAGGTCTTTTGATTGTTCAGAGTCTGAGCTTTCAGAATGCGCTCTGGGATCCGAGCATTCTGACTGTGTTTTAAGATCCGAGAACTCAGAATATGTTCCTAGATCCAAGCATTCCGAGTGTGTTCATGATCCCGAGTCTACAGAGGTGTTCATGAGCCTGAGTCTACAGAGAGTCCTCCAGGTCTGGGATCTCCAGAGTTCCAGACCGGCAATCTCTCCAGCGGGTGCAAGCAGCAGCCCACAGACTCCTCCAGTGGGTTTCAGCCCACAGATTTACCCAGTGGATTGCAGCCCACTAGTGTCTTCACAGGGGGTGTCCAGGCGGACATGCCACTGGTTCCTGGCCCGGAAGGGGATGTCCAGGCAGAGACGCTCCTGCCTCCTCTCTCTGTAGGGGGTGTCCAGGAGGACACACTCCTGACTCCGGCCTCCGCAGGGGGTGTCCAGGTGGACATGCTCCTGCCTCCTGTCTCCGCAGGGAGTGTCCATCTTCCTCCAGAGGGTTCCCAGTGCCTTCCTCTCAATGGTCCCCAGCTTCTTCCTCCCGAGGGTCCCCAGTGACTTACTCCCGAGGGTCCCCAGCGCCTTCCGGAGGGTCCTCTACACTTTCCTGAGGGTCCTGTATGCCCTCCCGAAGGTCCTGTATGCCACATCGTGGGCCCTCTGTGCCTCGTCGAAGGTCCTCAGCATTCTACCAAGGTCCCCTCAGTCGCCGCTGGCTTCCCAAAATTCTCAAGGGCCTACGACACTGGCCTCCAAGCCACAAGGTCCTGCTACTCTGGCCTCCAAGCCACAAAGTCCCGCTACGCCGGCCTCCAAGCCACAAGGTTCTGCAACATCAGCCTCCTAGACACAAGGTTCTGCAGCGCCGGCCTCCTAGACACAAGGTTCTGCTACACCGGCCTCCTAGACACAAAGTTCTGCTACGTTGACTTCCTAGACACAAGGTTCTGCAACGCTGGCCTCCTAGACATAAGGTTCTGCTGTGCCGTCCTCCTAGACACAAGGTTCTGCAACGCTGGCCTCCTAGACACAAGGTTCTGCTACGACGGCCTCCTAGACACAAGGTTCTCCTACGCCGGCCTCCTAGGCAAAAGACTCTGCTAAGCCGGCCTCCAGACACAACACTCTGCTACGCCGGCCTCCTAGACACAAGACTCCCTACAAGGTTCTCCACCGCAGCTGGCCGCCACGTCTCTTGGGTCGTCGTCGTCGGCCTCCACTTCTCTTGGTTCCTCGTCGCCGACCTACTCCTCTCTTGGTTCCTCGTCGTCGACCTCCTCGTCTCTTGGTTCCTCATCACCGGCCTCCTCGTCGCCAACCTCCCAGGTTCCTGCTCCTTCGTTGCAGGTCTCCCAGGTTCCTGCTCCTTCATTGCAGCCCTCAGGACTTTAGTGGCTTTGTTTAGGACTCGTGCCCTCCTTCCGGGGCACCCTCCGCCCACCCTGGTTGGGTTGTTTTGTGTTCTTTTGGTCTCCACATCATGACAGTGACAGGGCCTTTGCTGTAATGGCTCTCTCCTTCTGGAACTCCCTTCTTCTCCGCATGAGAACTGTTGGTTCAGAGATTTCCTTTAAAAAGCAGCTTAAAACCAATCTTTTTAAAATAGCTTTTACTTTATGATTTTATATTTTCTGTGCTTGGTGAAATGTTTTTATTGTAAACTTTGTGATTATTTCTTGAAAGGTACTATATAAATAAAGTTTTACTTACTTACACCGTTATGCATCAAAAAAAGTGTAGTTACTTTAATATCTTAACTTGAATAGTTAAGCTAGAGTACAAAAGAGTAAACCATATACACCACATAGTGTGAGAAAAGTGACACCGCCTCTGTCTTTTACCCCAAGGTTTCTGAACCCACTCTTCATCGTCGCTTCCAGGCAACAGGACAAACTCCTTGTCGCCGATTCCAGGCCACAGAACACGCCAGTCCTCACTCACCATCACCTCCTTTAGTCTCTTGTCCCGGTTCAACACCAAGTCATGCAGGTTCCGGTTCCTGCTCCACATCGAGTTCCCCAGGATCCTGTTTCGGCTCCTCGTCAACGCCTTCAGGTCCCGGTCCCAGCGTAACGTTGTTTTCTAGCTCTGGTCCCAGTGCCCTGTCACTCTCTAGCACCAGTCCCAGTGCCCCGTTGCTCCCAAGCTCTGGTCCCAGCACCTCGTCACTCTATAGCTATGGTCCCAGTGCCCCATCCCTCCCAAGCACCTGTCCCAGTGCCTTATTACTCTTTAGCACCGGTTCCAGCACCATGTCTCTCTCTAGCTCCCGTTTCAGTGCCCTGTTGTGCTAAATTACAGATCTGGTACCTCAGCTCCGAGTTTCAGCTCCTGCTGAGGAGATCACGGCCAATCTGCCTTGGCTTCAAGTATCAGGTGTGGCTGCAGTCTTCCTGGCAGTCGCAGCAGCTGCTCTCAAGTCTCCAGTGTTTCCTTGTGAGTCTTCAGCTCGAGTTTTCTCATGAGTATTCAGCTCCAGCGTTTTCTCATGGGTCCTCCGCTCCAGCGTTTCGTCGTCGGTCTCCAGCTGCAGAGTTTCCTTGTGGATCTCCAATTTCTTCCAAGGGGGTCAAGGCCGATCTGCCTCAGCTCCAAGCATCAGCTCCTTCCGAGGGGATCGGTGCAGATCCGCCTAAGTTCCAAGCATCCACTCCCTCCGATGGACTCCCAGCACTTCTACGTGGGTTTCCTCACTGCAGTCCTCCAGCTATTCTTTGTGGGTTGCCTCGCTTAAGACCTAAAGCTCTTTTTATGGGTTTCCTCACTGCAGACCTCCTTTTTGGCCCCCTACACTACAAATCCCCGGTTCTTCTTAATGGGTTACAGGCTGTTACAGGCTGGCTCAAACCCTGCAACAAACAGTGAGAGACAACACAATGTGGTAGTATCATAAAGAAATCATTTATTTAACCTCTTAAGCCCCTGGGTCTCTCCAATGTCTTTCCAAGCTCCTAGCTTGAATAGGACATGCCCAAAAGGAATTTAGTTTTGCTCTGCAACAACAAACTCTGTGTAAACAATCTTGGTATCAAAATAAAGCTAATGTTTGCTAGATTTATTCAGAGGTGTAATAATTATGGCATATGTTACTGTGCCATAGTAATTGTACCTGGAACATAAACTGATTACAAGATTCTTCAATGTCGCCTAATTTTCCTCTCATGTTAACAGTATATGATGCAATATGATGCAATTGAGAATATGCCCCAGTATAACATAAACTGCAGAGAATCACGAATCAGTCAACATGTGGAGATTACTTGTACCAAGATTCATGTTGATGAAGTGAAGTAGAGCAAAGTTAAAGAGGCTTTAGTGAAAAAATAGCCAAGCATTTTGCAGTTTGGCACAGTCTGGCACAGTTCGGCACATTTCGGCACAATTTGGTACCAACAGAATTTTTTTTATATTTTTCAACTCCTGATCTACTGATTGTATTTAAGTTCAATTATATGCCTGAAAACAAACTGTTTTTTACTTTTTTGAGCAAAATACTGTTGAGAAGGTGTTTTTACTCTAATTTAAAGCCTCTCTTAAAGGAACAGACACACATTTAATTTATGACCCTGGGCTCTCTCTGAGCTCTCATTTCACCTTCCCGCGTGCTCGTTCATTTCTGTAAAAAGGAGCAATAAGAACAACAAACAACAATTATATATTTTAACAGCGAGACATCGTTCGCTGGACTCAGTTCTAGTAACTGAGTACAGCTTTACGTCAGCATAAGGTTTTTATTGAAACAAGAGTTAGCAGGAAACTCCTCCCACATAGATCTTCGTTCACCGAATTGTCACAGCTTCTTCACACAAGGCACACATGATGTACCACATTCTTCTTGATTGTTCACTGTTTCTAAGTGTTGCCACATGCACTACAGAATTAAACCCTCAAACAACATTAACAGAATTTCTATCTCGTCAATACCCAACATATTTGGGACATACCTCTTTTCCTCCAGTAAAATTAGGTCCTCCTCTTCTGACGACGAGTTCTCGACACAAACCTCCGATGAACTATGTTTCAAAATAATCGCCAAGGCTTCGTCAGTGATGATTCTCATCTCTTGCCGTGCCATTGTGCAATCGCAAACAAAACAATCGAAACTGATTGACGCTCACCTGCTCTGCTGATCATCTGCGTGCAACAGGGCATTTAAGCTATCTGTGTTCTCACATTCATTGTGGGATTCTACTATTTTCCCTCCCCGAGCTAAACAAAATATCTGTTTTTAGAATTATGCAGACCTATAATTTCAGTTTCTATTGGCCGATTTGGATGATTGACATATGGTTGGAATCTTAAGATCCTATAGAATCACACTGACATCAGAACTTTGAAGCAGATTGGACAAAGCCAATGTTGGCATGGGGAAAGTTCACAATGTGCATGACAGACAAGGTTAAACCTCCTCGAATTAAATGTAAAAAATAATGGTAAAGGATTACGTTTTTTTCACTTTTTCTGTTCTAAATGCACACTGGGTATTTTAGTAATATTGGAAATACCGTCATATCATGTTGGCTGTGGGGAAACAGCTTAACTTAACTCAAAATAATAACAGCTTAACTTAACTCAAAATAACCAAAGACAAACCCAAATAACAGAGGTGGCCTGGGTGCACTCCCCACTGAACAGAGCAGGTACCCAGTAAACAGGCAGGAGCAGCCTTTTTAAGGGGCAGAAACACACCAGGCCCAGGTTCATCTAATGTCACTAATGGCAAACTCCAACCTGAAAAAAGAACAACTGCAGAGACCCTTAGTGCAGGGTCATCACGCCCCCCTTAAAGAAATTTGTTCCTACCAGGAATCCAATTAACTCCAGATAATTATGACATGTTGATGTTAAATCTTTTCCATTGGATAGTGTTGTACTCACCCACTGTTCTACCAAAATCAATACTTCACTCTTCCCTAACCTGTAAACCAGCAAACCCTGGTACCTAGAGAAAGCAATTTAAAGTAACAAGTAGGAAAGGAGAGCAAGGAAAAGGCACACAAAGTAATGACATCCTAAAAGCATGGAACTCTGGACAAAGTGTATGCCACGTCGTTATCAGAACCTTTTATGTGGGGTATCTCCAGTGTAAAAGACTGCAAAAACAAAGGCCATTGTATCAATCTGCAATTTGGACAAAGCATGGAGTTCAAGAATGTGATGGGGTTATGGTCTGTGTGTACCACAAGAGGAACACTGGACCCTACGTAGACAGAGAAGTGTTGAAGAGCCCATACTAGAGCCAATGTTTCCTTCTCAATCACAGAATAGTTCAGCTGATAGGAGTTGAACTTCCTGGAAAAGAAACTCACAGGATGTTGGACACCATTTCCATCACACAGTAAAAGCACCTCACCTGCACCAACATTACTTGCATCCACCTGTAGCTCAAATGGATAGTCCGTGCAAGGTGGAGAACACAGAATAGTTTTAATGTTTTCAAAAGCTCTTTGGCAGACAGTTGACCAAACAAACGTAACTTTCAACTCAAAAAGGTCAGTCAGTGGAGCTACCACAATCGAGAAATTTGGACAAAAACTGCGGTAGTAGACCTACAAAACTCATTAGTTCCTTTTTATTAGCAGGAGGTGGGTAATGTTCAATTGTATAAACCTTAGCCTGAACAGGCCACACAAGACCCTGACCAACTACTTTCCCTTGATAGATAACAGTAGCCTTTGCAAGCTCACACTTGGCTAGATTAATGTTCAAATGTGCCTGTTTCAGCTGAATGATCCTCACAATTTTCTCTTCCCAGGTGTCACTGTAAACCACAACATCATCGAGGTATAATGCCACACCTTCCAGTTCGACACCACCAGGTTCACGAGCTGTTGAAAAGTGGCAGGGGCATTCCATAACCCAAAACTCATTACAGAATAAGAGTATAAACCAGGTGGACTGGCCATCTGGCATACTGGGCATGTCCCGGTGGGCCGTTTATCCGATGTGGGACGGTCCGCTATGATTTTTTTCTTCTCTCTCTCTCTAAATTCTCTCCAAAACGTTTTTACATTGAATGTGATGTGACCTAAATAACTGAATATTTGTGACAACATACTGGCCCAGAGTTGAAGGGCTGTGACTGTTGGTAGTTGTGGTCAGGCATGGACAGGCATACCGGGCACTATAATAATTTAAATAGAACCATAATGTGAAATAAAATATCGATACACACAGCCCATTGGCTTTTTTCTCGAATGACATTGGGCTAATCCAATGAAATCTTTCAGCCCTCCTTAGCCCCACCCCTCCCTGACCAGGGGTGTCACTAGAACTAATACTGTACTGGGGCACACCTGGGGCACAAATAATTCATGAGAGCATGCAAACTACGCAAGAAAAAAACATTCACAACTTATTTATCATAAAAAACCCAAATAGTTCTTAAAACTATTTAATCATATCAGACTATGTTGTCTAGATCTTCGATTAACCACCTAAAATGTACTATGATAAAGCATTTGGCCCACTTGTGCACTTTACTCTAGACTTCTAAACCATTACTGATAAAAGCAAAAAGGAAGACCAATGAATCTTTTTGAAATATCTATTTCAATAAACATCTTCAAATTAAACAATTATAAAAGTAATAAAATAAAATAAAATAAAGCACCCCTACATCTCTGGGTTCTTTTATTTCCATAGTAGAAGAATAAATGAACAGTGGTTGTGTGTATTTTCAGGGAATCATTTTTTGGGAAGTAAACTGTAAAATCTTGTTTTCATTTTTGCAAAGTGGTCAGTCACTTGGCTTCACTTAGTCTGAAACGACATGAAAATATTACTGTTTATTGCTGTACAAATATGTACATAGATCAGAGTCTCCTTTTTGTTTTCCAAAATTGATATACTTACCTCCCCGGCAAGGGTCCTATAGTCATCCTGGCAAAAGGTAGCTTAAATAGCCTACTTAAGCCTTCATACTGACTTTTGGTGATAATTTGCAAATGATCACCTATAGGCTACTCTATGCCACAGCTGCCCTGGCGCAGACTGACAGAAGCAAGGGTTCCATTTGCACCATCGGCCCCGCTGGCCAACACCAGTAGGCAGGTAGGTGAAGTGTCTTGCCCAAGGACACAACGACATGTAGCAGGTCACTAGGTGGAAGGTTGCAGATGGAAGCTGGAATCAAACCCACGATTTCTGGGTCGCAGGCCGACAACTCTACCACTGAACTACAGTCGTCAACTCTACCACTGAACTACAGCCGCCCTGCTGGCTATGTTTAGTTTTAAAGTAGAACAGCTTCACAAACAGTATAGGCTACTTTTAAATGGCTCTCTCTACAGTATATGTATAAATCATTATTAATTGTCCGCATGTGTGCATGCAGCCTACGCATGGTGTGAGTGTGTTTGTGAGGGAGAGAGCACAAGCTGGTAAACTGTTGCTAAATTTAGGGTACAATAATGCTAAGCATTGAAAAACAGATGCTAATTATTTGGGCAACATTCTCTAACAGTGATCAACTTATTTTTTCTGTCAAACAAGTTGTGAATTTGTTGTAACATTAAAACAGGGGACGACTTACTCTGTGCTCAAAGTGATGTGACGAGCTCCAGCGGTTTCCACTGTGTACTGTAAGTGTGTGCAACGTATGAAACACTCGGAAGAATTTCATTGGTTGTTGCATTCAATCTTACCCAGCTACAGAGGTGCTATTTCCTGATTGGCTATTATGGCCCCTTTCTTTTTTCCTTGATTTTTATTGGCTGGTAAGTGACAGGCTTAAGTCATGACTAAAGCAGGCACGGAGATGCGCTCGTGAATGTCGTTTCCAGCGGGAGTAGCGCTATAATTTTACTGGGGCACTGGAGACTTTTACTAAGGCACGTACCCCAGTGAATAAGGTCTGGTAATGCCCACGATGGTAGGCCTCCATCGTCGGACCTCCAGAGCTCTGTGTGTTGTTAAATCGACATTCTACTTGGACTATGTGCTTCTTATTCTTTCTCTCCTTCCAGAAAGCTTAGCTGATGCCTCCACTCCCTCAAGAGACTACTCCTGCATGGTTAGGCAACCTTTCAGAGATGCTCCTTTGTTTGAAAGGTCCATTGGCCACTGTTCAGCCGATCTTCATCATTGACTTCTGGCTGGCCTGCAGAGCTTTTTGGATGCAGGACTCCAGAGCTCTGTGTGTTGGTGGGCCTTCTGTTGTTTTTTAGGTCAGCAACTCCTTTCCTGTTCCTCATCTCTAAGCCCCCAAGGCCATCAGTCGATTTCCTTACATTTTCTCTCATTTGGGATCCCAGGAGTGTACGCCTCAGCCAGCTTTAGCTACCAAGTCTTCTGAGGGTACCCAGGACCATCTGATCTCTCAGACCTTCCTTTGTTTGAATGGTCCCCCAGGTACTTTCCAGAAAGTATCTTCTGCTAGTTGTTGCGTCACTGGCCTCCAAAGGTCTGTATCTCTTTGAATTTAACCCTGGATCACCCACTGACTTCTTTTTCATGTTTTACTCCTATTCAGCATTTAAGCTATCTGTGTTCTCACATTCATTGTGGGATTCTACTATTTTCCCTCCCCTGGTTCCTCTGATCTGATGTTCCCTTTGAATACTATTTAAACTGTTAGTGTTGGGATCTTGTGTTCTGCTAGTGTTTCTGCTGTGTGTTTGCTCTCCTACCTTCTCTGCAGAGGCGTGGCTGATTGGCGGCAGGTGCAGCTCGTTTGGACTCATCATCTCCAGCTTTAAAAGAGGGACGGGAGCTGCAAGCTTATGCCAGATTGTTCTTGCTGCTAGCATGGTAAACAAGGCCAACCTTGAGCCTGAAGTTACCTGTTTGGATATTTTTGTGCGCTTACTCTTCCTGGTTTCCTCACAGACCCAGATCCAGATTCCTCCGTCCTCCGGAATTTTTTCCTCCTCTAATCTCCACTCTGTCGGAAGATATTCCTGCCTGGAAACAACTTACCTGCTACTCTGGATTTCCTCCTGGTCAGCTTCTGCACCGTTATCTCTGGTGGTCTGTCTGTTCTCCATCCATCTGCCCGCTCCACCTGCAAACACACACTGCCAAGATCGCCATCAGTCTCCACCTACCTCCAGTACAGGATCCTACTTACCACCTCCAAAGAAGAAGAAAGAAGTCATGATCATCCTGTGAGTAGCCATCCATTCTCTGCCTCACTCTCCCGTCTGCATCTACTAACATCCATTTTCTGCTGCATTTCCTCCGTCTGCCGCCGTGAACCAATTTCCTGGCGCTCTACCAGAGACATTTACATTTACTATTTTGTAAATATAATTTTATCATATCCAAACCTCTGTCCAGTGATCTGAGTTTGTTGCTGCCTTTGAGTTCTGAAAACCCCACAAACATGAGTCAGACAGGTTGGGGAGGGCGATGTAAGTGCAATCTCTGTCCCCTCCATGTTCTGGCTAGACATTTTGGATTAAATACTTAAAACGCCTTCTGGAACTCAGTTTCATCTTTGTTTTAGAAGAGCTGCATTTTCAGCCATAACCGGCCTGACTAGGCAGGAGGATGTCAGGAAAATATACAAAGGCAAAGCCTCACTTTATTCTACAACTGTCAAAACAACAATAAAATTTGAGTGACCACTGTGTAATGCATTAAGGCTATACTTCAGTATTTAGAACATAGCACCATCAGTCTTTGGCAGCTTTCGCCAGCATTCTCAGCTGCCTTGTCTCAGTTCTTTAAAACCTTTTTAGATTTTTCTAGATTTCAATCATGTAAATAAATGAGACAGTCCGACCCATACTTCTGAACCAAACTGAAACTCTGTTCAGAATGGAACATTTCTTATTAGACATGAGCAGTGTTTTCAGTCAGAATAGAAATAAATACTCTAATTTTCAAATTTTTAATAATCAAATTTCGTTTTATGACATTTATGTGAATTCAAAAGCATTTCTTTGTCACAGGCAGCTGATGTAATGAGGGTTTTGGGTAGTGCTGTCATAAGATAAAATTTTTTTTTTAGATTAATTATGATCTGTAATCAAATTCACAAATATTTTTTTAATCTCGCCTAATTGCTGAGAAAAGCTCTTGGTGTATTTTCTTTTAAATTCATTACATTATTGTGGTAGAACAAAAGTTTGATACATGTAATTAAAAAAACTGGCTATAAAGTCGTTTTTTTTTTTTTTACGTGTCCTGTTTGGCAGTGTGGCGCTCAGAATTGGTGTCTGAGTACCAAGTAGAAGCCCAACAGATTTACTTTCACAAGCGGAGCAGTACAGCTTTTGTTATAATACTCCACTTGATATGTGTGAAAAATCTTTATGAATTGCTGGGAGTTTTATTTCCTGATGTTATGGACATGGAGACGGAAAATTATGGGAAAGAAAGATGAAGAGAGGTAGGAAACAAAGTCATGAGAGAAAATACAAGAGAGGAAAGGGAACAAAGAAAACCCAGGAAAACATTGAAGTCTGCCTCCATACCCACATGACGGCAGAGAGGTGGGGGGGAAACAAAACATGAAAAAGGAACATCAACAAAACAATGTTAGGTTTTAACATTGTGAACTACACAACCACATCACACAAGAATGGATATAAAAATACAACAATGTCACAGAAAAACTCATGGTAACGATTAATCAAGCTCTAGTAATAACCTCAGCCCAAGAATATATCTGTAAACACCAGATACCCCACATCTGTGTGTAGCATGCTGGTGCATATAAGGTTTCTCCATAAGAGTGTTCAATAGCTGGTGTGAGCAGGCATCAATCCATCTCCCAAGAATCGATGCAGACATGGAGATCAGAGCCAAGACGTCCAAAGGACCCCCAGAGCCCCAGGCGGACCCGGGCGTGGCCGACCGCATCCCCCAGGGGAACGTCCAGTGGCTACTATGCAGGAGCCCGGGGGGCAGCAGTGATGGGCACAAGGGCCCCGCCGGCAACCAGCCCAATCTTGTGGAGCGACCACTGCTGCTCAATGGCCCGGCAGGCAACCAAACCCAGCGCCCCACCCACCTGCCCTCCACGCCCACTACCCGGCCAGTCCACCCACAGGTCCGACCGAACCCGGGCAAACGCCCGACCCCAGCACCCCGCAGCGCACAAAGACCAAGACCCAGGAGCTAAGTCCAGTGCGAAAAAGGACTGATCGGGCCCAGAAACGCCACCCAGCCGCCGCGACCAGCAGCCAGGCACACCAACCAGCAAACAAGGCGAGGCGATGACAATCTTCCCAGAGAAAGAGAGAGGCGGCCGCACGTGCCAGTCGCCGGCCGGCCCAGACCCCCACAGGCAATAGAGACCCCACGCCGGTCGACCCCCGGCCAGGACCACAGCTAGGGGGCGCGGCGCCCCAGAGCCCCGAATCCCCAGGTGAGATTGGAGAGCGCCCCACTGCTCGGTGGGAAGAGTAACAATGTTACATGCTTCACCCAAAAGTTTCAAAAAACCCTATAAAAAGTTGCTAGATTTGCCGCTAATTGCTTTTTTGTTTTTTGAGAAGGAATCGCTAGAGGGGTCTAAAAACTCGCCAAATACAGCAATGCTGCCAACACTGTCGGCAACTCACCGTTTCTCCTCATCTCACCCTCCCCACCACGATAGAATCCAGTCATCTTCTGATTAGTTTACAGCCAACCGATGTCCACTTTAAGGTGTGGTTAAACGCGAACAACTCAAGCACAAGAAGTCCAGTGCAAAAAACGGGTTTTGTTTAAAGGGAACTCGCATGCAGACACTGTAAAATTAAAGATTAAAAATTAGATTAACGCGATTAAAAACATAGCGCGCTAAATATGGCTGTAATTAATTGATCACAATTAACGCGATAATTTGACACCCCTAGTTTTGGGTAGATGGTTGAACATCTCTCCATGGTCAGGTAGGGGTATGGCAGGAAAGGTAGGTACCTGTGTTTCATTACCCCCATGTAGAGCTGTAATCGGGCCTTAAAAGTTGGGCATGGCCCGAGATAATTCAGCCTGAGCCCGAAGAGTATATTTTGAATGACAGCTTATTAAAGCCCGAACCCAATTACAGCCCTTGTTCAAAAGTCACACATCAGGGTTTCCGCTAGAAAGAAATGGCACCGCACAATGTGACCGGCAGGTTTTCAATTTATTGGACAAATGTTTGAAATTCCCATCAAAAAGGCCTAATATCTGAATCTTAAAATGATAAATGAGGCCCTGCCTATAAGAATAATATCAAGGCATGTCGATTTATAATCTTTTTTTTTTTTTAAGTCTGCAGCTTTATGAAATAAAATGAGTACTATCAATTATCTCACGCGGGTGACTTCTAAAATATAAGCTATTGCACAAGCCTGCCCTCTTTAAATATGAACATAAAGAAACTAAAGGCCTACCTATTAACAGATTAAATCATTAGCAAACAAAAACACATCTGGACTGGTCGTACCATTTTGATAATGCAGCGTGCTGCCGACATGAAATCAAATGTCTGTTTGAAAGATGGAATAAAAACTACGAACCATGAAACAAACTGAAATATCCCTGAACATGGATTATGACATTTTACTTTTTATAGTGTGACCATAGTCTGAAAACCCAAAAAGAGGACCTTGGCAGTGACTGAGAGAATAGTAACATTCTCAGCTTTAACCGCTTCTGTTGCGTAAAAGTCTGTCTCGCCTGCGTGCGTTTCTATGTGCGCTCTTGACTGCTTGCTCTAGATTTCAGGAGATTTTATCTGACATGTGGGCATCATGGAGCTGCTATATATTTAAATGCAGGAGAGTTCTGCAACTTCAGACTTGGGATATCTGGTAATAGAGCATTTACACTTCAGCATTTTCTGTCTGAGAGCGCAGTTCAGCAGTCAGAGCATGTTTTCTGTTTTGATCTGAGAAAAGGAGTGGCCTGACACCTGGGTCTTTCACATCATGCATGCACACCGCATGGTGTGCATGCAACATCTTGACAGGTAAATCGGAATAATATTAGCGGCCCAGTGCAGCGCTTTATAATAAATATTCTTGGTCTGTAAAACTCAGCAAAACCTGGACATTTTCGGGGATTTTATTAACACCATTAGTTTGTGCAAATGAGATGATCAGCTCACTGCTAAAACCCGAGCCCGGCCCGAGCCCGTGGACAATGATAGAATTTAAACCCGAACATGCCCCAACGGGTTCGGGCAAGGATCTTCAGCTCTACCCCCATGTTCCTGCTAGAAGTCAGAGCTGTGAAAAGGGCCAATGTCAATGACGGCCAAAAAATGGCTACTGGAAAGAAATACTGGTATTCCACTCAGTCTAATGGAATGCACATATTTGCACCATTAAACTCAAATGGGCCTTTATGCAAGTTTTTACATGCACGCACGCACACAAACACACACAAAGAAATACACGAGTATAACTAACCTGCTCTGAAAAACCTTACGCTGACTTTTTCCACAAGAAACTTTATTACAATAAATGTCTCAAGACCAAATGATATGTTTTCCTTTAAGTCTTGTATATAACTATGACCCGTTTGTTGCCTCAAGCTAAGCAAATAGTAAATGACATTGAAACACTTTATGGGTCTCTGAGTGAACACATAAGTTACAGGAGCTATGCCTCAGGAGAGCAATTAAAATGAAATACCAATACTCTGAGCGCAACATTATAACACCTTATTTGGCACTGTTTGTTCCTATTGTCAAATTTTTGCTGTTGGGCCAGTGAATTATAACACCAACTATAAGACTGTGTGCATTTCTCAGATGCCACAACTGTGAATAAAAGTCTTAAGGTACCAAGCAGAACAAAAACATTTGCTGAAACCTGTGCAAAGCTCAGCAGTATAGCACAACCTCGTCTCTTCTCCGCTGACTATTCTGCAGCACGGCACTGCACTGGCCAGTTTGGAGTTTAACTCACCGAACCTCCCTTCAAAAGATCCAAGCTAACACTTTTAGAAAAGCTGAAGGTAACAATGTTCTCAATCACTTCCAAGGCCCCAAAACCTTTTGAACCACTGTGTTGGAGCTTGCATCACCACTATGACGTTTCATTTTGTCTGAATTAGCTAATCAGTTAGATTTGCTAAGCGGGGTTTTAAAACATTGTGTTAATACTAATGCATTTAAAATAATATCTCCTGTCAAATTTTTTGAAGTTGCTGGATTTATCCAGGCAAGGCAGCTGGAAGATATGTCTGCAGTCAGTGATAGAGCGGCTCCGTTATAACAGATCTCTTTTCTTTCTGAACCTATGGCATCTCTATTGAAAGTTACATTAATGTTCTTATTATTGTGATTCTCAGTGTGCAAAAGCTTGGGAGTATTTCCCTGACCAACAGATCTACTCAGTCAGATACGATCCGGTAAATTACTCTGAAGTTCCGATAGTAAAAATGCGCAAGAAGTTACAGTGAGTTCTGCTCTGGAGGTTTCCCTTTAACTTTGGCTTGATGATGGCTGTGAGTTCAAGATCAATAAGTGACAGTGAGGTGTCATGGGCATCTTATGGCCCATGGGCCATAAGATGCCCTTCTCGCCCATGATAACCTGGCTCACTGACAACCTTTGACATTGTCAAGTTCTAGAACTCAGAAGAAGTCACATGGTGGATTGTCCTGTTCAAAGTATCCATTAGAAGATCAGTGCACTGTGGTTATAATAGGAATGAAGATAGATGGTAGCAATCCTCAGGTAGGCTGTGGAATTGAAACTATTTAGACTGGTATGAAAAGATCCAATGTGTCCCAAGAGCGACCTCTACTGTTGATAAAAGACAGATGGACATTACCATCTACAGTTTTAATAGAATTAGTTGCAACAAAAAACCAAGAAATCAAACATGATGCAAAGTAGGGACATCGTTAGCATTTTCCTTGTTTTGTGAAGAGATAGAAATTCTGTTAATGTTGTATGAGGGTTTAATTTTGTAGTGCATGTGAAAACATTTAGAAACAGTGAACAATCAAGAGGAATGTGGTACATCCTGTGTGCCTTGTGTAAAGAAGCTGTGACCATTCTGTGAACGAAGATCTATGTGGGAGGAGTTTCTTTTTAACTTGTTTCAATGAAAACCTTAAGATGAGATAAAGCTGTGCTCAGTTACTAGAACTGAGTCCAGCGAACGACGTCTCGCTGTTAAAATATATAATTGTTGTTTGTTGTTCTTATTGCTCCTTTTTACAGAAATGAACGAGCACGCGGGAAGGTGAAATGAGAGCTCAGAGAGCCCAGGGTCATAAATTAAATGTGTGTCTGTTCCTTTAAGATAGCCTTTAAATTAGAGTGAAAACACCTTCTCAACATTTGACACTAAAGTTGAAGCTTAGGATTGACTTGGCTGATGTTTTGTATTGTGTGCTGCTTTTAGCAATTATAGTAATACTTGAAGTTAATTAGTTATAGTTTGCAAGTGAAAAACCAACTAAAATTTGAATCTATTTAAAATTATTTGAGGTCTCTATAAGTGTTTAATCATCTTCACTGACAGCTGAGATCAATAAGACTGAAGAGCATCTATGACTGGGGACTCTTCTCTCACTGGGCAGGTATAAGTACGGGCAGAATATAAATAACTGGAGATTTCAGAAACCTTTTTGTTTCATTTCCTCCATTTTCCTGTCAGCAGTCAGCGCTGGAAATCAAATGTATCAACCCATGGAGGTCTGGATTTGGAGTCACACTCAAAATTAAAGTGGAAAAACACACTACAGGCTAATCCAACTTTGATGTAATGTCCTTAAAACAAGTCAAAATGAGGCTCAGTAGTGTGTGTGGCCTCCACGTGCCTGTATGACCTCCCTACAACACCTGGGCATGCTCCTGATGAGGTGGCAGATGGTCTCCTGAGGGATTTCCTCCCAGACCTGGACTAAAGCATTCGCCAACTCCTGGACAGTCTGTGGTGCAACGTGGTATTGGTGGATGGAGCGAGATATGATGTCCCATATGTGCTCAACTGAATTCAGGTCTGTGGAGCGGGCGGGCCAGTCCATAGCATCAATGCCATCCTCTTGCAGGAACTGCTGGCACACTCCAGGCACATGAGGCCTAGCATTGTCTTGCATTAGAAGGAACTCAGGGCCAACCCCACCGGCATAGGGCCTCAAAAGGAGTCTGAGGATCTCATCTGGGTACCTAATGGCAGTCAGGCTACTTCTGGTGGCCCCCCAAAGAAATGCCATCCCACACCATTACTGACCCACTGCCAAATCGGTCATGCTGAAAAATTTGTTGCAGGCAGCAGAATGTTCTCCATGGCGTCTCCAGACTCTGTCACGCCCATGACGTGGGCCCACTCATGTGAAACTCCTTTCATCTGTGAAGAGCACAGGGTGCCAGTGGCAAATTTGCCAATTTTGGTGTTCTCTGGCAAATGCCAAACATCCTGGACAGTGTTGGGCAGACACATGCACATTTGTGGCCTGCTGGAGGTCATTTTCCAGGGCTCTGGCAGTGCTCCTCCTGTTCTTCCTTGTACAAAGGTGGAGGTTGGGGTCCTGCTGCTGGGATGTTGCCCTCCTACGGCCTCCTCCACATCTCCTGATGTACTCGCCTGTGTCTGTCACTATGCTGACAGACACAGCAAACCTTCTTGCCACACCTCGCATTGGCTGCGTTTACATGCAGCCAATAACCTATTCAAAACTGGAATATTAGCAATAACCCGGTTATGCAAGGCAGTGTAAACAGTGGCAAAAATACAAATATTACCCTTGGGGTACCCCATTTCTAACTTGAATATTTGGTCATGTAAACACGTATCGACATATCCACATAAAAAGGAACATTGATTGTGATGTGTTCTGCGCATGTTCTATTAGCAAGAAATCTTGGTCTTTTGAGTAAAGGAACTTCTTGTATGTGCATAGAAAAACCCACGTGCAGTATTCGGAAGTAAACAATAAGTGGAGGTAAACATGGCGAGACGCAGCTCAGCAGTGTGACTGACTTGGAATTACATTGTGTTGTTTAAGTGTTGCTTTATTTTTTGAGCAGTGTATTTTCAGACTAAGGATGCCAAGGCATGAATAATAATGGATTATGACAAAAGGCAGTTTTCATAGATAACAACGAAGTGTAATGTTTAAATAATGAGGAAGACCTTTGCTAAAGCATTTAGATCTTTCTACTCTAACATGCATTATGGATTTAAAAACACTTTTTATTCCACACCTTTAAAATGCATCTATCCTTTTAAATTTGTGCAATTATCAAAAAACAGACTGCTAAATAAATCATTTCACACATGTAATGGGCCTTCAACATCACTTTGATCTGAAATAAATTTAAAGATTTGGTCCGGATTGGTAATTGGGAAGCTAATTCTACAATGTGCCTGATGTGGTGTATTCTGTTGTATAGTAACCTGTTTAATTGTGAAGAAGGAAAACCAGAAGTTTGTGCTCACACTAATGGTGGAATAAAAGCTGGAAGTTAAGAAGCTCTACAACATGTTGATTGAATCCTTATGCCCCCCTCTGCTTGTGATGCCCCGGTGGGGGGGGATGTTACGTTTTTTGTTCCTGTGAATTCTGCACCCCCTGTGCTTCTGTTGAAGGACTTAAACAACATAGGCCAACACCTTCGTAAATTAATGGCTGCAGTTTACACATTCCATCTCCGCAGCAGAGTTCAAGAGGGGATTCTGCGCAATCAACACAGAATCCGTTTGACAGACTAGAGGAATAGAATGATAAAAACACTCAACAATCTTCCCTTCATCTCTACACGTAGCCCGGCAGGGGTCAGGTCTAGAAATAATTTTGAAGTTCATATGTTGAAGTTTAATGTGTGCGCTGATTTGAGCATCGTGCTGGACCTTTTCAGAGCTTTAAACTGAAAAAAATGTATTACTCCTTTAACTTGTAAATAAAACGACTGAGATATGCTTAATCTCACTAGTGACCAGGTTTGTTTCCATTCTTTGCACAACAAATGCAATATTTGTTTTTATACGGCATTGAAGACAAACCGATCGCAAAATTTGTGGAAATGGTCCAAAAACCACACTGTGTATGTCTGTCTTGCCTCTGGGAAGTATGGAGCTGGTAGTGGAGCATAATTAGAACACCTTGCATTAAAGAGGATACTGATTATATGAAAATTGCGCTGGTGGATGCACTATTTAAAACACAAACAACAACAAAATCATCCGGTTTTTAAGTGGTGGGGACTAAACTGTAATTGATAAATATTACCGGGGACATGTCCCGGGCTACAATGACTCAAATATCTTTACTTTCCTGCAGGACCCCAAATCTGTGCACACGGTTTAAAAATCTGAGGGTAGAGATTCTTACACCTGAAAAGTATTTCTGCACTTGAACCGGCTGGGTTCCAGAGGTGAACTTTTTTCCCCACAGAAAAATATGCAGAGTTGTGGGTCTGAGAGGGCGGACAATGTGCTGCTGATGTTGCCACGGGGAAAAAATAATCTCACCTGCTATGACTGGATAAGTCAAGTGAATTCTTATCTTTAATTTTAATCATCTTAATATATTTGATCTAATCTTAATTTTTTTATGTCAACAATAATTTTGTTTTTCACACTTTTGTCAGTTTTTAAAGGGTAAACGTATGTGCAAGATGCCCTGCAGCCTGCATACACAAACCTGTCGTTATTTTCATGAATAAAAAGTTTTTAAAAGTATCCCCCCTCTGCTTTTTTCACAAATCACACACTGCTTATAAACACGACACCTGACACCTAATTTGTAATAACATGTATTAAATCTTTGTGACAAATGTATGCAACTTTGACATTCCAAAAAGTACAATAAATAAACTGTGCTATGTTACACCATACGGTAACTTAAGGAATTTTTAAATGTGCAGGTTTTAACTAAAAACTTTATTTATGTTGCTAATGCTCAAACATGACGTTGAAATGTTTTTTTACAATTTAATACAGCAAAATAAAATGTAATACAGGGGCTTCTGTCTCCTCATTTGCAGTTAAAAAAAGGTGTATTAGTGGCAGTGAAATGTAAATAATTTATTTTACAGTATTTATTTATTATTTACTTTTAATTTAAAGTAATCATTTAATGATTTAATCAATGTTGCATATTTGAAAATAATCCACAGGATTTTGATTTGCATTTCATAATTGCCTAACGTCCAAAAAACACACGTGAAATGTTGTCTATTATGATGTGTCAGTATTACAATTAATCAGTCAGCTGGTATTTATTTTTCATGGCGCTACCTACCTCAGATTCTGAGAATTTACCAATTTATTCAGCCAAAATCTGTGTAGTTCACATGTAGTTCACATTCTGGCTGCACACTAGCGCAGTTGGTAGCACTGTTGCGTTGGAGCAAGGAGGGTTCGAATCCCGGCCTGTGGTCTTTGTACATGGAGTTTGCGTGTTCTCCTTGTGCACGTGAGGGTTCCCTCTGGGTTCTCCAGCTTCCTACAACAGTCCAAAACCATGGCTGTTAGGCTAATTTGCATCTCTAAGTTAGCCTTAGGTGTGAGTGTGTCCATGCATGTTTGTCCTTTGCATCTCTGTGTTGCTGGGGATAGGGCGACCCCCCCATGACCCTGCAAGGATGAGCGGTATAGACAATGGATAGACGGATGGAAATATAAGTTCACATTCTGACCATTAGATGGTGGAAAAGAAAACTTATAATTTGATCTTTGGTACAGGAGGTACCACACTAAACTCCTGTTTCTCCATCCTCTTCTACTGTCTCTTTCCTCCTCTCCTGTTTCTCATGACTAAAACCATGAGAACATGGCCTTTGTCTAGGAATGCACAGTATATTGACATCAACATCGGTATCGACTGAAGTTAGTCATTTTTTAACATATTGTATCGGTCCGATAAGTAAAACTAAGCCAATATTAAAAAGTGCTGTTTATTTCCATCTTTGTAAGAGATTTATGTAATATTTAAAAAAAATTCAATATTGGTTATTGGCCATAACAGCAATAGTAATATCAAATATCAGTATTGCAGCACATTTTTAGATTGGTCAATCCCTACTTTTTTCATGTGTTCACAAAGAAAATGAAAGAAAATGCAAACAAAGTTAACACTGTGTGCTGATCCAAGTAATTTATCATCACCATGGAAAGTCAGGCCTGTCACCTAAAAACTGAATGACAGCAACAACCTGAGCAGAACTTCCCTCCACTACCGCGCCTCTTCCTCCAGCTGTTCCAGTTTAGCTTTCTGTCCCGCTACCAGTGGCTGATGCTAGCACACTGATGCCATAATCGGAGCTTTCCTCATGGTTACACATGCGTTTTGAGTGTTTCCAATCACAGAAATCACTTATGAACTGGTTTTATTCGCTCCAAATAAGATGCAGGGAAGACAACAGATATTAGCCTACCTGTGGTCGGTGAACAAGTGATCCAGTCTGAAGAAATATTTTCTCCACTTTGGAAGTGACATTAGATCATTAGGTCTGGGAGCACTTTACCGCCCAAACCTCATTCACGGGATGAATCTGGATATCTTGTTAGCTGATCATTAAAAGCAGCAGCTCCACAATCGATAATAACAACGCAAGCATTTACGTTAACTGTCCCCCACAATGCTGCGTCCCACATTAGATAAAGCCAGTCTGAGCTGCCGCTGCTAAAGCTAGCCTCAGGTTGTGTTGTGTAGCTAACGCAGCCTCCTCCGAACAGGTCAATTGGCTCACCATCATCCATGATGTCTTGTTTTTCCTGATTTTCCTCCTTATGTTTTACAAAGACACGTGTCAGTAGATGACAGACTTCCAAATAAACACGTCTTCTTCTCATCTTTCCCTTTTAAATTTAAAAACGCCTTTTTCACACATTTTTGATTCTCTGAGGACTACTCCTGCTGTCCGGTGATGGTCAGCGGAACGCTACTTGGTGGGGGAGAAGGGATGGGGCATGTTACCACGGTTCCCACAACTGCAACTACAATGTAACTTTGTTAGAGTAAAAAAAATAGTGTAACCAAAAATATTATTGGTTATTGTCGCCAGCACGATCACTGCCATATTTGAAATTTGGAGACTATTTATTTTCCTCCTTAAACTGCTCACGTGGCACCCCCAGTGGGCGTGGGCCCCCAGGCCTGTGCCCATAATGTCCATTGGATAATCCAGCCTTGCTTTTTGAAGACTACCTCTGACTCAGTCCGAAGCAGGCTGAGGGGACCCAACACGGCCCCCTATGGACTAATTAGTGTGGTAAAGTGATGTCGCTCTCACTCCTACCTACGTACTGGTAGCCACTTATTGGCCTGGTGGTGTGCGCGTGAAGTGATGTCACAGAGAAAGGTGGTCCATGGCTTCCAGCGAGTTTATAACATTGCTGGAGGAAACTAAAAAAATTTAGTGGGGCAGTTTCCAATTGCTCACAGGGAAAAAGAGCTTCAATTTTCAAGACATGTTCTGTGGTCTGATGAAACTAAAGTGGAACCATAATGACTATAGTGTGGGAACACCATCCCAACTGTGAAGTAAGGTGGTGGCAGCATCATGTTGTAGGGCTGTTTTGCTGCAGAAGGAACTGATGCACGCAACCCTTTGATGCTGCTGATAAAATTAAAGTGGAACTGTTTGTTCATAATAACCATTGTTACATTTTCATGAAATATATGTAAACTTCTGATTTTGAGAATATTAATAAAACAAATCTCTTGTCTCATACTTGTGGCATATAGTAAACAGAATTAATTTTGGTGTTTCTAACTGACCTAAAACAAGAGAAGTTTGTCTGAATTAACTGCAGGCATTGATAAAAGGTATATCTGTACATACATACATACGTACGTACGTGCGTGCGTGCGTGCGTGCGTGCACACACACACATACATACATACATATTGATCTAAGTTATGAATGGTCATCAGATTCAGAGGAGGCTGAAGGGAAGGCAGACACCCTCCAGACTTGGCTCAATCTCAGAAATATCCAGGTCAACTTTCAGCTAGTTAAGAAGACAGAGCTGAAAACAGTGTTGAGGCAGTTTTATGGATCGATCCGGACAACTAAAGGGGAGCTCTACAGCATCAGCAGCTACCTTGGACTTCGGGCTAGATCAAATCGTTATTTCAACCAACCTCCGGTTAGCCGTTCATGGAATTTAATGCAGGACCTGGAGTGTATACCAGCTAACAATGTTTTCAAAGGAGTGATCAAAGAAATAAGAAGGGCAGAGAAGGACAAAACAACACACCACCCCCCAAACTCACCTGAAGACCAGCGCATCTTAAAATGTTTTGCAGCGTTGAGTCAAGACAATCCAAAAGGCTTACTGAACAAGGTCTATTATGATATTCAGTTGCACTTTGGACGCAGGGGCAAAGAGGGGATTTGGGATCTCAAACCTGACTCATTCTGAGCAGTCACACACTCAGGTTTTTTATATAGTCATACACACACTGCGTTTGTGTGTGGCTATATAAATTTCTGTGCGGACAACATCATCCCCACCAGAACAGTAAGATTCTTCCCAAATTTTTCAAACCCTGGATCTCCAGTGACCTGAAGGAACTGCTAAACAAGAAAAAAAGAGAATTCCGGGAAGGAAGACAGGGAATTATTGAGGAGTATATAGAAGCAATTTAAGGTCAAGATCAGAGACAGCAAGGAGTCATACAGGAAGAAGCTGGAGAACAAACTACAGAGGAACAGTATCAGAGATGTCTGGCCAGGAATGAGGAAGATCACAGGCTTTAAGCACAGGAAGGATTGGATAGATGGAAGTCTGGATAAAGCGAATGAACTGAAAGTATTTTCCAATAGGTTCAGTTCAGGAACAAGCTCATCATCCTCCTCTACCGTCCCCAGCCAGCCAGACATCCCACTCTCCTCTGACCAACAGCTCTCCTATCACACCTCAGATAATTTTTCCTTCACCTCAGTCATGGACTCTTCAGTTTCCACAAGTTTGTCTTCAACCAAGTCGGGAGATGCTGCTACCCCCTTTGCCTCCCCCTATCACTTGTCTGTCTCTAGAAGTCAGGTGAAGAGGCAGCTGGAGAGACTGAACTGGAACAAGGCTGCAGATCCAGATTGTTGTACCACAGATAGGTAGGATTTGGCTATGAATAAATATGAATAATTGCCTAGGGCAATTATGAATAAGATTAATAATTTTTTGTAAAATTTACCAAGTTTGGAGGCACCACCTGGTGGATTCCAGGAATATATATATAGCCAAATTGTTCAGTCTCAATTTATGTTTATGATATGCTGCCTGATAAGGCTGAGATAATTAAACTACATTAATTGTACGCATTACTCCAAGTAATCCCAGACAACTTCTCTTTAAGTTAAGGGGAATTTATTTAGAAAATAGATCAAACTTACAGCCAAACATTTCGTCAACAATTCCCATCTATTTTAAACATGGACCTAGCTACTACAGATCTTAGAAAACGATAATAGGTGAACATTAAACACAATTAACATTAAATGAATCAGGGAGAACAGCTGAGGTTAAGGTCAGAAAAGGAGGGGGCCCTCACTTCAGGGGGCCCAAGTCACAGATAGCCTAGGAGACAAGGAGTCATAAACTAGTTCTGTGCCAAGATGGAGACCTGCACATGGAGTGTAAGAAAGGGTCATAAATCAAGCTTTGGCTAAAGGAGCACATGGGGTGAAGTGTCCATATGGAAAGCCTCTGCTTTACCAACAGACTAAAGACAATGGAGTTAAACTTTTCAGCTAAGAATTGAGTCCGAGTTTGCCGACCGGGTGATCAGAGAGAGAGGGAGAGAGAGAGAGAGAGAGAGAGAGAGAGAGAGAGAGAGAAAGAGAGAGAGGAAAAGAGAGAGAGAGAGAGAGAGAGAGAGAGGAAAAGAGAGGACGGAAAAAGAAAGAAAAGGGGATCTTCTCAGGATAAAAAGAGACAGTTTCAAACACAGAAATTACAGCTCAAACTTATGCGTGCGGCAACGCCAAAATGAGCAAACAGGTACAGCGCTTAAAAACACTTTAAACCAACAAGGTACAAGATCTAACCCGTTAAAACTCTATTTCCTCTATTTATCTCCACCCAGACACAATATTAGTATAAATGAACTGGTTCAGTCCTACTTTGCTTTGAAGGACGTCCAGTCCACTAGGAGGAGAGCAAATTGTGTCTGTAGTTGAGCAAGAAAGAGAGTTAGGACCTGCGCAGGATTTTCAAGGACCGTGTGGCCCAACTGCAGGCTGGATGGCTTGGAGATTGACGTCGTAACGAACTGTCTTGGAACAGTCCTTATATCGCTCAACCTGGTTACGCAAACAGGATGAGCACTTTGAAGCTTTGAAATGAGTTCTTCCCGGTCCAGCAAGTCAGAACAAAAGAGAATCTTCAGCGGTGAGATGTCCTCTGTTTAGCCTTGGTTTCTGCTAAGAACCTCTGCCGAGAACAAATTTGAAATGGCCCCCACTTCCACTTATACCCTTTTTGCCGTGATGTCACCATTGATCAGAATCAGAATCAGATTTATTGGCAAGTAATTTACATTACAAGGAATTTGTCGTGATTTAACGGTGCTGACATAGAAACAAGAAACAAACAAGCATGACAAATAAAACGTAGGCACAATAAACTTTTAACCATAAATAGAAGTTATGTACATATATACATATACATGTATATATTAGTATATTTATTTATATGTGTAGTGCAGGAGGTAGTGTGCGGTTAAGCTTAAAGTGTCCAGTGAAGGGGGGGGGGGCATTTATGCAACGCATGTGACAGTTGTATTGACCAATAAGTGTTAGTCATAGTTTTTAGCTGTGTTCCAAAGCCTGATGGCAGAGGGGTAAAAACTGTCCTTGTGGCGGGAGGTTTTGGTCCTGATGGACCGCAGCCTTCGGCCAGAGGGGAGGGGTTCAAACAGTCTGTGACCGGGGTGAGAGGGGTCAGCAGCTATTTTCCTAGCTTTCTTCAAGGTCCTGGAGGAGTACAGTTCTCGAAGAGAAGGAAGGTTACGGCTGATCACCCTCTCTGCAGAACGAATGATGCGTTGCAGTCTGCACCTGTCTCTGGCAGAGTCAGCAGTGTACCAGATGGTGATGGAGAAGGTGAGGATGGACTCTATGATGGCAGTGTAGAAGTGGGCTAGCATTGTTTGTGGAAGCTGAAACTTCTTTAACTGCCTCAAGAAGTACGTCCTCTGCTGTGCCTTCTTGATAAGGGAGCTGATGGTCAGCTCCCACCTGAGGTCCTGGGAGATGTTGGAGCCCAGGAAGCGGTAGGACTCCACAGTGTCTACTGGGGAGTCAAGCAGGATGATGGGGGAGGGTGGGGGGGCTGCGCTCTTCCTGAAGTCTACTATCATCTCCACTGTTTTGGAAGCGTTGAGCTCCAGGTTGTTCTCCCTGCACCAGGTCACCAAGTGGTCAATCTCCCACCTGTAGGCAGACTCATCCCCACCAGAGATGAGTCCAATGAGGGTGGTGTCGTCTGCAAACTTCAGGAGTTTGACGGACTGGTGGGTGGAGGTGCAGTTGTTGGTGTACAGGGAGAAGAGCAGGGGAGAAAGAACGCAGCCTTGGGGGGAGACGGTGCTGATCGTCCTGGTGTCCGAGATGTGCTTTCCCAGCCTCACATGCTGCCTCCTATTTGTCAGGAAGTCTATGATCCACTGGCAGGTGGGGGCCGGCACATTGAGCTGAGAAAGCTTGTCCTGTAGAAGAGCCGGGATGATTGTGTAAAATGCTTTTGTTCAGCAAGGATTCGACGGGGGTAAGCCGTATTGCGTCATTTCCTGTTGTCACTGTTCCCCTGTAAACTGTTTGGTGTTCAGACTCTCTTGAATTGATCTTATTTTCTCTGTGCTGAGGCCTTTCTAAGTTATTTTAACACACAAGCACACTAAAACACACGTTTTGTGGTGGTGTACTTTACGTTTTGGGAACTCCTTGTGTTTCACACAGCTTTTCTTGGGGTGGTAAGTTCTCGCTAGCTCAGTTAGCTTAGCTTCATTGCGGCTATGGCTACTCTTCTCTCTCCTGTCTCTAACTCTTCTCTTCTCTCTTGCTTTCTCTGTCAGATGTTTAGTTACTTCCCTGCCTCCTTTAGTGATAATGGTAACTGTAATAAATGTAACATTTTTTTAGCTTTGGAGGCGAGGTTATCAGAATTAGAAGCACGTCTCCGCGCTGTTGAAAAACCAGCTGATAGCCGAAGCCCATTAGCCAGCGCGGAGCCAACAAGGATAGAACCCCCTAGCCGTCCTCCGGCAGAGCCCGTGCAGCCGGGACCTCAGGCTGGTTGGGTGACTGTACGTAGGAAGCATAGTTCTAGGACCCAGCCCCCGGGCCACCACCAACCGGTCTGCGTTTCTAACAGATTTTCCCCGCTCAGCGACACACCCGCTGAGAAACCGACCCTGGTAATTGGCAGCTCCATAGTCAGAAACGTGACATTAGAGACACCATTGACCATAGTCAAATGCTTGCCAGGGGCCAGAACGGGCAACATCAAATCCTACCTGAAACTGCTGGCTAAAGATAAGCGTAAATACAGTAAGATTGTTATTCACGCTGGCGGTAATAGTACCCGGTTAGGCCAATCGGAGGTCACTAAAATTAGTGTTGCTTCGGTGTTTAAGTTTGCCAAAACAATGTCAGACTCGGTAATCTTTTCTGGTCCCCTGCCCGATCGGACCAGTGACGAAATGTTTAGCCGCATGCTGTCATTCCATCAATGGTTGTCTGGGTGGTGTCCTGCAAATGATGTGGGCTACATTGATAACTGGAGAACATTTTGGGGAAAACCTGGTCTGATCCGGAGAGACGGCATCCATCCCACTTTGGATGGAGCAGCTCTTCTTTCTAGGAATATGGCCGAATTTATTAGTCCTCCAAAACACTGACAACCCAGGGTCCAGACCAGGAAGCAGAGTCGTAGTTTAACCCACCTCTCTGCTGCTTCTGTACTGTTACCCCCCCATTACCCTATAGAAACAGTGTCTTGCCCACGGCCAAAATTAAATGGATTAAAAGTTAAGCCAACAAAAGCAAATTATGGATATCTCATAAAAATAAATACAACTTTGACTGAACAGAAAAATAAATCTATTAAATGTGGTTTATTAAACATAAGATCTCTCTCCTCAAAGACTTTGTTAGTAAATGACTTGATTTGTGATAATCACATTGATTTCCTTTGTCTCACAGAAACCTGGTTGCAGCAGGAGGATTATTTCAGTATAAATGAGTCAACTCCTTCCAGTCATTTCAATTTTCACATTCCTAGAAATACTGGGCGAGGAGGAGGAGTTGCAACCATTTTTCGTTCTGATTTACTAATAAGTCCCAGGCCAATTGATAGCTACAGTTCTTTTGAACATCTAACCCTTAATTTTCCTCATCCAAGTTGCAAAACATTAAGACCATTTTTGTTTGTGGTTTTGTATCGTCCACCAGGCCCTTACTCTCAATTCTTGGATCAGATCTCACATTTTTTATCTGATTTAGTATGAAATACTGATAGGGTTATTATAGTGGGGGACTTTAATATTCATGTGGATACTGAAAGTGGTAGCCTAAATGCAGCCTTTAGTGCTATTTTAGACTCAATTGGCTTTACTCAAAAAGTACAGGGATCGACCCACTCGGGCAAACACACTTTGGGCCTTGTACTGACATACGGTATTGAGTGTGAGGAAATAACAGTCCACCCACATAACCCGTTCCTGTCTGACCACTTCTTAATAACTTTTGAATTTACTTTAACTGACCATTTTAAATCTGAAAGAAAATTTCATTATAGTAGAGCTTTATCAGACAATGCTGTAACAATTTGTAAAGAATCTGTTCCATTCTTACTTTCCTTAGTGTCTCAGGGTAACACAGTGGATGGCAGCAATTCTATCTCTAACCCTTCAGAAATTGATTGTCTGGTTCACAGCATTACGTACTCATTGCGTTTGGCATTAGATAGTGTAGCCCCCTTAAAAAAGAAAGTGGCTAGCCATAGGAGGCTGACTCCTTGGTTTAACGCAGAGTTGCGTACTTTAAAGCAGAATACTAGGAAGTTGGAGAGAAAATGGCGCTCTACACACCTAGAGGATTCCTATTTAACCTGGAATAACAGTTTATTGCTGTATAAAAAGACCCTTCGACAAGCTAGAACAGCATATTTTTTATCATTAATAGAGGCGAATAAAAACAATCCTAGGTTTCTTTTTAGTACAGTTGCCAAACTTACACAGAGTCATAGCTCTGTTGAGCCAACTATTCCCCCAGCTCTTAGCAGTGATGATTTTATGGGATTCTTCATAAATAAAATTAATTCTATTAAAAATAAAATCATTGGCATCCTCCCAAACATGATTAATTCTTTCTCAGTAAATGAGGCAGTATCGGAAAGAACTGTAGAACCTCAGTTGTGCTTAGGCTGTTTTGATTCAGTCGAGCTTTCGGAATTATAAAAAATATTAGCCTCATCTAAACCTTCAACTTGTATGTTGGACCCAATTCCAACCAAATTATTTAAAGAAGTGTTCCATTTGGTTCCTGGCCCCATTTTGGATATGATGAATCTATCCTTAGTAAACGGATACGTACCACAGGAATTTAAAATAGCTGTAATTAAACCTTTACTCAAGAAACCTTCCCTTGATCAAGATGACTTAGTGAATTACAGACCTATATCTAACCTTCCTTTCTTATCCAAAGTCCTTGAGAAAATTGTTGCTAATCAAGTCTGTGAGCATCTAAACAGTAACAAGCTGTTTGAAGAGTTTCAGTCAGGTTTTAGAGCTCATCATAGCACTGAAACAGCACTGGTGAAGGTTACTAATGATATTCTCATGGCCTCAGAGAATGGACTTGTGTCTGTTCTGGTTTTGTTAGATTTCAGTGCTGCTTTTGACACAGTCGATCATAATATTCTCCTAGAAAGGCTTGAACATGTTGCAGGGATCAAAGGAACAGCACTAGGCTGGTTTAAATCATATTTGTCTGATAGATTCCAGTTTGTTCATCTAAATGATAAATCTTCTTCACTCTCAAGGGTTACTTGTGGAGTTCCACAGGGTTCTGTGCTTGGACCAATTCTGTTCACCATATATATGCTCCCAATTGGTAGAATCATTAGACAGCATGGGATAAATTTCCACAGCTATGCAGATGATACACAACTATATTTATCCATAAATCCTGATGAACCCAGTCAGTTAGGTAGATTACAGGCATGTCTGGAAGACTTAAAAACATGGATGACCCTAAACTTTTTGCTTTTAAATTCTGACAAAACAGAAGTTGCTGTCATTGGACCAGAAGTTCTTAAACAGAAACTGATTAGTCAATCACTTCATCTTGATGGCATTAAATTGGCCCCCAGTAATAACGTAAAGAACCTCTGCGTTATTTTTGACCGAGACTTGACATTTAAATCCCATATTAAACAGGTTTCTAGGATGTCTTTCTTTCACCTCCGGAATATTGCTAAAATTAGAAACCTGTCCAGGAGTGATGCTGAGAAACTAGTCCATACATTTGTTACCTCAAGGCTGGACTACTGTAATTCTTTACTATCAGGTAGTCCACAAAATGCCATTAAAAGCCTTCAGTTGATCCAAAATGCGGCAGCAAGAGTTCTGATGAATATTAAAAAGAGAGATCACATTTCTCCTGTTTTAGCTTCCCTTTATTGGCTCCCTGTTAAATCCAGAATAGAATTTAAGATCCTTCTTCTTACATACAAAGCCCTTAATAATCAAGCTCCATCATACATCAGAGATCTAATTGTTCCTTATGTTCCTAACAGAGCCCTTCGCTCTCAGACTGCAGGTTTACTTGTAATTCCTAGGATTTCTAAAAGTAGAATGGGAGGCAGATCTTTTAGTTATCAGGCTCCTCTCCTGTGGAACCAGCTCCCAGCTTTAGTCCGTGAAGCAGACACTCTGTTTACTTTTAAGGCCAAGCTTAAAACTTTTTGATAAAGCTTATAGTTAGAGTGGCTTAGGTCATCCTGAGCTATCTCTGTTGTTATGCTGCTATAGGCTTAGACTGCTGGAGGACAGACTTACCAATTTTCTTCACTCTGCTACTTCCTTTTCTCCTGCGACTCTCCAGTTGTATTACAGTACATTCTGTTATTTCGACTGTTAACTTTGTTTTCTCTCAGGGTTTTTCTCTCCATAGAAGATATACCTGGTCTTGTATCCAGCTTGGCTGCAATGCCCTGTTGGACGGGGGGCATCGACTGGGATGATCCTCCCAGTAACTGAACATCCACTGTGTCCTGTTATTAACTTTTTACTTTCTGTAACATAGAAAGTTCTCTTATATCAGATCTTCTTTTCCTTCTGTTTTTCTGCTCTGTCTTCTCAAACCCCCAGACGGTCGTGGCAGATGGCCGCTCCTACTGAGCCTGGTTCTGTTGGAGGTTTCTTCCTGTTAAAGGGGAGTTTTTCCTCTCCACCGTCGCTACATGCTTGCTCAGTATGAGGGATTGCTGAAGGATTGCTGTGGTTGGAAAGGTCTGCATCAACGGGGCCCAACCTCACGCCAATGACTGATGCAATCTGCAGGGATTCCTTAAATAGGAACCTTTTAAACTGATTGGAATGTTTGTATAAATGTATTGAAATGACTTCTTGTTAAGTGCCTTGAGATGACATCTGTTGTGAATTGGCGCTATATAAATAAACTGAATTGAACTGAATTGAAGTCCACAAATAGGATCCTGACGTAGGATCCTGGGGAGTCCAGGTGCTGGAGGATGAAATGGATGGCTGAATTGACAGCATCATCAACAGACCTGTTTGCTCTGTAGGCAAACTGCAGGGGGTCCAGGAGGGAGTCAGTGATGGATTTAAGGTGAGACAGTACCAGGCGCTCAAAAGATTTCATGACCACAGAGGTCAGGGCAATGGGTCTGTAGTCATTTAATCCTGTGGGTCCTGTTTTCTAGGGAACTGGGATGATGGTGGAGGCCTTGAAGCATGCTGGGATGTGGCATGTCTCCAGTGAGGAGTTGAAGATGTCCGTGAACACTGGAGACAGCTGATCCGCACAGTACTTAAGGCAGGATGGAGACATAGAGTTTGGCCCAGCAGCTTTGTGAGGATTCTGTGTCTTGAAGAGCCTGTTAACGTCTCTCTCCAGGACAGACAGAGGTGTCGGCGGTGGATGGGGGGAGGTGGAGGGTAGATGTGATGATGGGAGCTGTTCCACTTCTGTTGTGTTGGTGGGGGGAGTAAAGCTGGGGGGCTGGTGTTGGTTGGAAGTGGGGTGGGGGATGGTGTAAGCACTGACCAGATTGTCTTCAAAGCGGCAGTAGAAGTTGTTCAGGTCGTTGGCGAGGCGACGATCATTAGCAGAGATAAGGGCTCTTGGCTTGTAGTTGGTGATCTGCCTGAGCCCTCTCCAGACAGAGGCAGAGTCGTTGGAGGAGAACTTGGTGTTGAAGCTTCTCTGAGTACAGTCGTTTAGCCTCTCTCACCGCCCTGCTAAACCTGTACTTGGCCTCCTTGTACTCTGCTCTGTTGCCACTCTTAAAAGCCTTTTCCTTTTCCAGCTTCAGCTGCCGGAGTCTGGGTGTAAACCAGGGTTTGTCATTATTATAAGTCACCCTGCTGCTTGATGGCACACAGTAGTCCTCACAGAAGCTGATATATGAGGTTACAGCTTCAGTGTATTCGTTCAGGCTGGTGGAAGCAGTCCTGAAAACATCACCATTGGTGGCCAAGGACCAATAGGAGTGTGTTGGGGGTCACCGGTAGGATTGCTGGGAAATGTGGTCTGCTCAGTCCATCTTTGAAATGGCTCCCAGCCATCCAATAGTCTGTTCAGTTCATCTCATGAGAAATGGAATCACAAAAGATGGTGTCCTCTTCAACCTTAGCCTAACCCAGGAGAAGGTTCCAGTGTTGTGGAAGACATCCTGCTTTGTTCCAGTACCAAAGAGAAAAGATAAGATAAGATAAGATAAGAAATACTTTAATAATCCCCGTGGGGAAATTAAGTTTCAGTACAACCAATCATTTACAAACATTAACACAGTACAGGATATGGAAGACCGCGGTGGCAGCCGGCTTACCCAGCGCCCCTTATAGCAGATAGAAAGGATTCACAGAATATATATATATATATATATATATATATATATATATATATATATATATATATATATATATATATATATATATATATATATATATATATATATATATATATGTATATAGTGGTTGGGAGCAGGAGCCGAGATGGAGCAAGGTGAGCAAGCTGGTCCTATTGACAGATTCAAATATAAAAAGAATGATGATGTCACAGTGTCATTGTGAGTCTTGCTGACAGCGGCTTTGTGAACGTTTTGGCCAAGGCTCGCAAAGTTATTGGTCATTTTAAACACAGCCCAGCAAATTCTGCGGAGCTTCAAGCACAACAAGTCAGCCTAGGAAAGAAGCAAGAGCCACTGATCCAGGATGTTCCTACACGTTGGAATTCGACGCTAGAGATGGTCAAGCGCTTGAGCAGCAATAAAGAGGCTGTCATCGCAACCCTGGACAATCAGGAGCACAAACTCATTTTGCCAAGAGCAGCAGAATGGGATAAACTGCAGAGGCTGGAGACACTTCTAGAACCATGCAGGTAAATCAATCTGTAGCCTATCAAATAACATTGCTTTGATTAATATAAAATAAATAAATTAAACCAAGGCAAATATTAATCAATGACATGTATATGCTATTAAACCTTGTTCTAACAATTCTCTCTGTGTGTTTGTGTGTGTGTGTGTGTGTGGGTGTGTGTGTGTGTGTGTGTGTGTGTGTGTGTGTGTGTGTGTGTGGGCGTGTGTGTGTGTAGTCGTGGCCAAAAGTTTTGAGAATTACATAAATATTGGAAATTGGAAAAATTGCAGCTTAAGTTTTTATAATAGCAATTTGCATATACTCCAGAATGTTATGAACAGTGATCAGATGAATTGCATAGTCCTCCTTTGCCATGAAAATTCCACTGCATTTCATTGCTGTCATTAAAGGACCTGCTGAGATCATTTCAGTAATCGTCTTGTTAACTCAGGTGAGAAGGTTGACGAGCACAAGGCTGGAGATCATTATGTCAGGCTGATTGGGTTAGAATGGCAGACTTGACATGTTAAAAGGAGGGTGATGCTTGAAATCATTGTTCTTCCATTGTTAACCAGAGTGACCTGCAAAGAAACCCGTGCAGCCATCATTGTGTTGCATAAAAATGGCTTCACAGGCAAGGATATTGTGCGCTACTAAAATTGCACCTAAATCAACAATTTATAGGATTATCAAGAACTTCAAGGAAAGAGGTTCAATTCTTGTTAAGAAGGCTTCAGGGGGTCCAAGAAAGTCCACCAAGCGCCAGGATTGTCTCCTAAAGAGGACTCATCTGCGGGATCGGAGTGCCACCAGTGCAGAGCTTGCTCAGGAATGGTAGCAGGCAGGTGTGAGCGCATCTGAGGCGCTCACAAACCTTAGAGTAGCTATAGTTTTGAGACTAAAGTTGGGAAGTGCATGTCACCATAGAAACAGATAAACACAAGTGGAGTCCCAGTTTGTGCTTTGAGTTGCCTGAAAAACCAGAAGCAGAGAAAGTTGAGAAGGTGTTAAGGGTGAGGGTGAGAGAGAAATATATAGTTATGGCATGAAAAAATTCTGTGTGTGTGAGTGATAGAAGGAGAAAAAAGGAGTGACAAAGACATTTAGTGATAGACGTGAAGATGAGAAAAGAAAAAAGAGCCAGTATCCCAGTGCTTAGCCCTGGCCCCGCCCACATTGAGTAGTGAAAACAACTTTACAGAGCTGTGCTAACATTAGATTATAGTTGACTGATAAAACAACTCTTATCTAGCTGGACTAATAAATAAATAAATGAATAAATAATAATAAATAAATCTAACATGACTAATAAAGCCAAGGAGTAAGCTTTGGGTCCCTGAACAGCTGCCCATTAACATACAGTTTATCTACAGCTACTGTAGCTCAGGTGCCTTCACTGATATATATTTCTTCCTGATTGGGAACAAAACGAGCCTCTATTCCAGGATCTCTTTCGGATATTGATCGTTAACGCTGTAATTCGTTCCACGCAGCTCTCTGCCCCAGCCTCTGACCTGCTCTTTGTGCTTGTAATGCTCGAATTTAGCAACAATTGGTTGCAGTTGGGCTTCCTACCTCCGAGCCGGTGGACGCGGTGAAAAGTGATGTTTTTTACCATGTCGTTTGGAAGCTTCAGCTGACGTTGGAGAAATTCTCGGACAGTGGATTCAGCGTCTTCCTCTGCTTGTTTTGGGATCCCGGAAAAAACAAGATTGTCCCGCATTCCCCTGGCCTGTATATGCAAGATAGTTTCTTTCATCCTCTTACTTTCTCCGGACAGCTGCGTCATCCCATCGGTGAGTTTCTTTACATTGTCTCTCAGCGTTTGGTTTTCTGCAGCGAGCGATGCGACCTGTTGTTAGCTAAACTCCAGAGACTCTCTTAGAGCTTGAAATTCTTTGTGGAGAACTTCAACCAGGGCCAGATGGGCGTCTCGGCTGGTTAGCTTCTTATCTATTGAGTCAAGAACATCGCTGTAGCTTTTCTCTGGAGAGATGGTGGAGCTGCTGGACTCAGAACGGGTGCATTTCTGTGATGGTGTGCTTGTCGGCATAGCAGAGGTGGATTTTTGTGGCTTGCCCATAACAATGTTGGTATGGGCAAGCCACATTATATAACAATATAATGGTTATTATTATTAAACGTTTGCTATGTTTGGCTTGAATGTATTGGTTTGTTTTTACCTGAGTTTGTTTTACCAGTTTACCGCCATATTACTTACGCATAGCTCTCGCTAGATCTCAGCAGCAGCTCATGCTTTCTCACCACCCTCGAGGGAAAATTCTTAACCCAGCTTTGCACTAGATGCTCAAGCATAAAGTAGAAGATAACGCGTCCCTTCCCACCGTGTGCGGCTTAGACGCATATCACTTGCAAAAGCGTTCCACTCAGCTGGTCCGGGGAGATCATGAAATTGCAGGAAATTTGCAATTGCATAACTTAAAGGGTAGTATGCAGGGGAAAAATTTACTTATATGTTAATAAGTATCATAAAGTCACCATCCACTCCCTAAACTGCAGATATTTCTGTTCATGTCTTCTCCTTTTTCAGGTTGTCCTTGTAAAAATGAAGCGTAGCGCGTAAAAAAATGGACATGCCGTGTAAATTTAGGAGAGGGCCACGACACAACGCTTCTGAGACGGTTCCGAATTGCTTAGCCTCACACCCAATGGAAAGCAGGCATCAGGTGGTTTTCCTTTTCATGTCCAATCAGGTCCAAACTGTCTGTGTTAAAAAATGTCTGCCCCTCTAGCAAAAGGGGTCTAGTAAAAGGGATCTGTGACGGGGTAAGACGTATTGCGTCATTATTTGTTATTCACGCTGGCGTTAATGACACCCGGTTACGCCAATCCGAGGTCACAAAAAGGAGTGTTGCTTCGGTGTGTAAGTTTGCCAAAACAATGTCAGACTCTGTAATCTTTTCTGGTCCCCTGGCCGACGGACCGGTGACGAAATGTTTAGCCGCATGCTGTCATTCCATCAGTGGTTGTCTAGGTGGTGTCCTGCAAACGATGTGGGCTACATTAATAACTGGCGAACATTTTGGGGTAAACCTGGTCTGATCCGGAGAGACGGCATTCATCCCACTTTGGATGGAGCAGCTCTTCTTTCAAGGAATATGGCCAAATTTATTAGTTCTCCAAAACACTGACAACCCAGGGTCCAGACCAGGGAGCAAAATCATAGTTTAACCCACCTCTCTGCTGCTTCTGTACTGTTACCCACCCATTACCCTATAGAAACAGTGTCTTGCCCACGGTCAAAATTAAATGGATTAAAAGTTAAGCCAACAAAAGCAAATCATAGAAATTTCATAAAAATAAATACGACTTTGACTGAACAGAAAAATAAATATATTAAATGTGGTTTATTAAACATAAGATCTCTCTCCTCAAAGTCTTTGTTAGTAAATGACTTGATTTGTGATAATCACGTTGATTTGCTTAGTCTCACAGAAACCTGTTTGCAGCAAGGGGATTATGTCAGTATAAATGATTCAACTCCTTCAAATCATTTAAATTTTCACATTCCTGAAGTACTGGGCGAGGAGGAGGAGTTGCAAGTATTTTTCGTTCTGATCTACTAATTAATCCCAGACCAATTGATAGCTACAGTTCTTTTGAACATCTAACCCTTAATTCTCATCCAAGTTGCAAAACATTAAGACCATTTTTGTTTGTGGTTTTCTATCGTCCACAGGGCCCTTGCTCTCAATTCGTGGATCAGATAGTGTCATTATAGTAGGGGACTTCAATATTCATGTGGACACTGAAAGTGATAGCCTAAATGCAGCCTTTAATGCTATTTTAGACTCAATTGGCTTTACTCAAAAAGTACAGGGATCCACCCACTTGGGTAAACACACTTTGGACCTTGTACTGACATACAGTATTGAGTGTGAGGAAATAACAGTCCACCCACATAACCCGGTCCTGTCTGACCACTTCTTGATAACTTTAGAATTTACTTTAACTGTCCATCTTAAATCTGAGAGAAAATTTCATTATAATAGAGCTTTATCAGACAATGCTGAAACAATTTTTAAAGGATCTGTTCCATTCTTACTTTCCTCAGTCTCTCAGAGTAACACAGTGGAGGGCAGCAATTCTATCTCTAACCCTTCAGAAATTGAATGTCTGGTTCACAGCATTTCTAGGATTTCTTTCTTTCACCTCCGGAATATTGCTAAAATTAGAAACATCCTGTCCAAGAGTGATGCTGAGAAACTAGTCCATGCATTTGTTACCTCAAGGCTGGACTACTGTAATTCTTTGCTATCAGGTAGTCCACAAAAGGCCATTAAAAGCCTTCAGTTGATCCTAAATGCGGCAGCAAGAGTTCTGATGAATATAAAAAGAGAGATCACATTTCTCCGGTTTTAGCTTCCCTTCATTGGCTCCCTGTTAAATCCAGAATAGAATTTAAAATCCTCATTCTTACATACAAAGCCCTTAATAATCAAGCTCCATCATACATCAGAGATCTAATTGTTTCATATGTTCCCAACAGAGCACTTCACTCTCAGACTGCAGGTTTACTTGTAGTTCCTAGGATTTCTAAAAGTAGAATGGGAGGCAAATCTTTTAGTTATCAGGCTCCTCTCCTGTGGAACCAGCTCCCAGCTATAGCCCGTGAGGCTCACACTCTTTTAAGACCAGGCTTTAAACTTTCCTTTTTGATAAAGCTTATAGTTAGAGTGGCTTAGGTCATCCTGAGCTATCTCTGTTGTTATGCTGCTATAGGCTTAGACTGCTGGAGGACAGACTTACCAATTTTCTTCACTCTGCTACTTCCTTTTCGACTACTACTCTCCAGTTGTATTACACTACATTCTGTTATTTCGACTGCCAACTTTGTTTCTCTCAGTGTTTTTCTCTCCATAGAAGATATACCTGGTCTGGTATCCTGGTTAGCTGCAATGCCCTTTTGGACGGGGGACATTGACTGGGATGATGCTCCCAGTAACTGAACAACCACTATGTCATGTTATCAACTTTTTACTTTCTGTAACATAGAAAGTACTCTTATATCAGATCTTCTGTTCCTTCTGTCTCTCTGCTCTGTCTTCTCAAACCCCCAGACGGTCGTGGCAGATGGCCCCTCCTACTGAGCCAGGTTCTGTTGGAGGTTTCTTCTTGTTAAAGGGGAGTTTTTCCTCTCCACCATCACTACATGCTTGCTCAGTATGAGGGACTGCTGAAGGATTGCTGTGGTTGGAAAGTCTGCATCAACGGGGCCCAACCTCACGCCTATGAATGACGCAATCTGCTGGGATTCCATAAATAGGAAGCTCTTTAACTGATTGGAATTTGTATAAATGTATTGAAATTACTTTTTGTTAAGTGCCTTGAGATTACATCTGTTGTGAATCGGCGCTATATAAATAAACTGAATTGAAAACTTAATTGAATAGTACAGTAGTACTATACATATGTATAGTAACATATGTAGCTACTGTACACATACAAAAAAGAAGAAAAATGCAACCAAAAGAAATACTGAAAAACTGAAAAATAAAAACACAGACACACTAAGGCTGTGGTCACACCTGGGTGAACCGCTTAAGCACAACCAGGTTCAAAAAGACGGCCTGAGGTCACACCAGCCATGTCGATAACGTGCCACTCTGCCGCAACGTCTAAAGACCCCGTTTGCATGACAATTACTGCAATCGTGCCCTGAGGATCCTCGCTTCGGCCCGGAAAAGGGGGGGATCGGGGAGATCGGGAAACTGCTGTTCATTTCATCGTCATTTTTTTTTTTTTTTACCAAGTGAAGAGATGTAATAAGAGAGTTAATTTCCATTTTAAAGGCAGAGAAAGATGGAGTTGCTTTTTGCCATTTTTGCTCGTGGAGAAAAAATTTAGCATGTAAAGCCTAAAAACATTTACAACAAGTTCCAGTGAGTTGTTGGTGGGGTTTTCGTAGTAAAACAGAAAATCTTTTAGGCTACAGTAAGACAATAGCGAGAATCAAACAAGACAGAAATGTTGTTGCTACAACTTTAAATAAAGATTTAAAAAAATGTCAATCTGCCAATGCAAACAAGTGACAGTTCAAATGATTGATAAATGTTTGGGTCTTCTCACAGTAAAAAAAACTGACTACTGACATATGTCCACCCCAGCCCCTTCTCCAATTGCTTGTTAAAAACATTCCCTGAGGGCAGATGCATCACCCTGGCTTATTCACTCATATTCTTATCATATGATAAACTTATATTGTTGTTATATTGTTATACTGATATTGTATATTAGCTTATTTTGTACAGCACTTTGGTCAGCAATATAATTTACTTTATAAATCCTTTTTATAAATATCTCTGTAACCAAGTGCATAAGTCTTGCCCTGTGATGATTTAAACAAATAAGCTACACTTTTTAAATTAAGATGACATTTATTAAGTAAATCTTGTCCATGATCCCATCAAAGATAACCAATGGACCTGGACCCCTGCTTGAAATTAATCCCCACACATGCATTTTCAAAGGATGCTTTGGTGTAGGCCTGCAAACTTTGTAATCTTTTCTATACAGACTAAATCTTGCATAATGCTCTAATGCAACAGTCGATTCATCTGTGAACAACACATCATGCCATGTTTCGCCAGTCTGCAGCCACTGCAGGGCTTGTTGTAGTCTAGCCTCTTTGTTTTTGTCCTTAATCATTGGAGAGACACGGGCTTTTGTGTATTTCCATCCAAGTCTTCTGCGGGCATGGCGTACAGTAGACGGACAAAGTTGCACTCCATGTTCCACTGCAATCTTGTCGCGCAAACCTCTGGAACTTAACTCAGCGTTATGTGATAAAACGTAATGTGATAAAATACAATGTGGACTTTGTATTTTATTCCAGTCATCAATACTAGAATGGAACACATTTAGTGATTAAACAAATAGATATTTTAGAGAGATGGGAATAACTTGTTACAAAAATAGCCTGACGTAACAGTAATTATTTTGGCAATCACATGGCTCAACATAAAATGTTTTTAGAGGAGAAATGTTGAAAAATGGCCCAATCTAAAACATAATGTAGTTTCAATTATAATAAGAATTAAAAGCCCATTTGAATCGCCATTTTTTCCACCTTTTTTTTAAATCAAATTATCGACAACAGGGTTGATGTTATGGTACCATCATGGTCTACACAACACTGATGATTTACTTCCCAAGTCAGTACAGTAAGTAGTAGCCGGTACTATTATTTTGTAGCTTACTTTATTGGTATTATTGTATCAGTGAAGGATATTCATCATTGCTATTCTATACTTGCACTATTTACAAAGATTTTCCTGAAGATTTTTTTTATTGAGACATAATATTGAGATACTAAATTATTAAAACCAACTGAGTCATGTTTGTCATATATATATATATATATATATATATATATATATATATATATATATATATATAAACACTGTTTTACAATAAGATCATACTTAAAACAATATGCAAATGCCAACATTTTACAAATTTAAAGTCTTGAATACGTTCAACAATAACAGTGAAGGACAGGCCAAATCACCCTCACCTCATTATGATATAAGAAAGTTTAATTATTTAAAATTCTATTTGATTGATTGGCTTTAATTTGATGTTATTTTAAGGAAAGAAGACATGGCAATGTTATATTCTTAAAATACATATGAATTTGTTGTTATCGTAATTTTATGACTGATTACTTAAGAACAACAAAATCGATTCCATGGAATAACCCAGGTCTCAAATGAAGAAAGAATATTCAAGCCAGCGTAATTCTTGAACCTCGGCTGTGAATATGTGGAGAGAAAGAATGGAAATTGGCATCAAGGCACAATGATGAGCACATTAAATCTGAGAACTAAACTTTGTTTCTAACTCTTATGTCATTTATTACATTCAGATATAACCAGTGTTGGGGAGAATACTTTGTAAATGTATTGAGTTGCATAATACTGAATACCTGCTTTAAATGGAGAGCTTTTATCCTTATCGCAAGAAAACATCATCAAGCTAACGCCATTTCAGATAAAACGAACAGTGACACTATAACTGTGAGAAATGATCTAACTTACACGATACAGGTACTGTCAAATAATGCATACAGTCTATAAAAACAATTTAGGATACTTTAAGTTGTTTATTCAGATTAGACGTTGAGTCTTTGGACGCAGTTAATAGGTTGTTCACTGGCAAACAAAGATTGCACTGCACTGTTAAGAGTGCTCCCCCCTCTCCTTTTTTAGCGTGAAAAATTGCTCGAATTTCCAGGAAATGAATGCATTTTTTCCTTCACTGCTCGTAGGTTGATTTGGCTGCGGTTGTGGCTACAACCACTCCAGCTCCTGGTCTGAATCAGTGACTGTTTATAGATCTGAATCTGAATCCATACCTGGCTACTCACGTCAACGCTGATGATGCTTGATAGTGTGAGAATGGGGCGCGGGTTTGACGTCAGAGAGAAGCAACAGTGTTCTTTAGCAGTTAAATCAACAGTTGACTGATGTTAAAAATACTAAAATTAACTCTCCAACAATATATCTAATAAATCAGTCACTTATTAGCCTCACTACTACTAGCCTATACAATTATCAGTTCAGAAAAACACCCAAAAATAGCATCCGCGGTAGTAGTGAGCAGTAATAAATCTGCTAGGCCTAATTACTTACCTCAGTTAATGAGACCTAACATTACACAAAATAAACCCCGCCAAAGTTATACATCAAATAAATAGCACAGCTAGCATTTTCGAGCAACGTTAATACTCACCTTCAAACGTAAGGTCCTTATTTCATTCATGATATTTAGGTTTTCCGATGTGACCTCGTTGTTTACATCAGCTGATGTTCTGAGACCAACAGCTTTTTAAAAAAAATGTTCATTTAAAATTGTAGCAACTGTTGAGGCTATGGCCTTTACTGAACGAACTGGATCTCCCATCATCCTTTCACTGAACGAACTGCATCTCCCAGCATCGTTCCACTGAATGAACTGCATCTCCCAGCACCCATTGCACTGCCCTCAACCCATTCTCATTGGTCTGTGGCCAGTGATGACATCACAGAGTTGATAAAAGCAGCGCGAATATTGAAAAGAGCGTCTCTATTGGTCTCTCTTGGTCCCAGAGCGGTGCCTGTGAGGAGACGCTTTAATCCACTGCTAGCATTTTCCCCTTTTTCCGTTCAAACCTGCTGGACCAGGAGGAACTTCCCTTTTAAACTTCGAAGTGAATCGGCCGAGCAAACAGACTTTCCTGTACCAGGTAGTCCGCTGGCCATCTGAGCTCTATTGAAAAAAGGCCTGAGTCCCTCAGTGCCTAAAAGTCGGACGTCGGCTTTTCCGACCTCGGTTTTGCGCAAAACCGCTCCTTTAAACTGGACACTTTCTACGTTCTTGTCGTGGACTGTGGAGAGCTGCCCCACCAAGTAGGATTAAACTGGTTCATATCTTTGGTCTGGCTGGAGGAGAATTAGGTCTTGACGGTTAATATCCGTTTTCTGTTGGTTAAAATAAGTTTGTCAACTGTTTAACCAATTCTTGGTCGTCTGTCGCGGTACACCGACCCTGAATGTGCATGCTTTTTGTGTTTTATTATTTGACTTTGGTTGCAACCAGAAGCAGTATATTATATTGTATTATTTCTTTGTTTGTTTATTGTCTGCTGCGGTCGGCGCGTGTCTGTTTAGATAGGTCGCGTGGACTCAGCTGATCTCCTTTCTCCGTCGCCCTCGTTTCCTTTGTCCAAGCCACCATTGCTAATGAAACTAGCGTTATGTTGAATCGCCATGCGGTCTTCCTTTGTCTTCCTTTGTGAACCGATCGCGCCAAATGATAAGACTTGAGTTATTTATCGCATTGAGTGTGCTAAACTGAACCCCCCTCATCCGCTCGCTGTCTCCCACACACAGCGCTGGACACACACACACAGCCGCACACACACGCCCCCTTCCCTCGATGTTAACTTTGTTCTATATTTTTGCATGCGTTAGAATAGATGGAAATTATGAATAAAATGTAATCTGTAAGGTTGACCTATTTCATTAATAAATTCCCTTAAGTAACGAGAAGTTTCCTGTGCTGTGAAGTTTGTTTTAACCCCGCGGACAAACTCTACGCCTTTTCAGAGAGACTGACTGTCTGGTTTAATTAAAATTATCTCATTTATGAGATTGGTGCCCCGAAATCTTTAATAAACAGGTTAAACTCGAACGTCATCAATAATTATATCAATATTAAATTATTGATTATAATTATTGATGCTCCCCTCCCTGGGCTGCCACCTTATCGTGGTGGAGGGGTTTGAGTGTCCCAATGATCCTAGGAGCTATGTTGTCGGGGGCTTTTGCTCCTGGTAGGGTCACCCATGGCAATTTGGTTCTAGGGGAGGGATCAGACAAAGTGCAGCCCAAAAGACCCCTATGAAGAAAATGACAGATGGACTCAGTGTTCCCTCGCCCGGACGCGGGTCACCGGGGCCCCCCTCTGGAGCCAGGCCTGGAGGTGGGGCACGTTGGCGAGCGCCTGGTGGCCGGGCCTTTACCCATGGGGCCCGGTCGGGCTTAGCCTGAAGAGGTAACATGGGCCCCCCTTCCCAAGAGCTCACCACATGTGGGAGGGGCCATAGGGGTCAGGTGCTGTGCAGGATGGGCGGCGGCCAAAGGCGGGGACCTTGGCGGTTCGATCCTCGGCTGCAGATGCTGGCTCTCGGGACGTGGAACGTCACCTCTCTGGTGGGGAAGGAGCCGGAGCTAGTGTGTGCGAGGTTGAGAGGTTCCGACTGGACATCGTCTGACTCACCTCGGCGCACGGCTCTGGCTCTGGAACCCGTCTCCTCGAGAGGGGTTGGACTCTTTTCCACTCTGGAGTTGCCCCCACTGAGAGGCGCCGAGCTGGGGTGGGCATACTTGTTGCCCCCCATCTCGGCGCCTGTACGTTGGGGTTTACCCCGATGAACGAGAGGGTAGCCTCCCTCCGCCTTCGGGTGGGGGGACGGGTCCTGACTGTTGTTTGTGCTTACGCGCCAAACAGCAGATTAGATTACCCACCCTTCTTGGAGTCTTTGGAGGGGCAATGACAGTGAGACCTGGAGGGCTGTGGTTGGGCGGAATGACCCCCCTGATCTGAACCCGAGTGGTGTCTTGTTATTGGACTTCTGTGCTCGTCATGGATTGTCCATAACAAACACCATGTTCAAGCATAAAGGTGTCCATATGTGCACTTGGCACCAGGACACCTTAGGCCGCAGCTCAATGATCGACTTGGTTGTCGTCTCATCTGATCCGCGGCCGCATGTTTTGGACACTCGGGTGAAGAGAGGGGCTGAGCTGTCCACTGACCACTACCTGGTGGTGAGTCGGCTCCGATGGTGGGGGAGGACGCCGGACAGACCTGGAAGGCCCAAACGTGTTGTGAGGGTCTGCTGGGAACGTCTGGCAGAGTCTCCTGTCAGAAGGAGCTTTAACTCACACCTCCGGCAGAACTTTGAACACGTCCCGGGGGAGGCAGGGGACATCGAGTCCGAGTGGACCATGTTCCGCGCCTCCATTGCTGAGGCGGCTGACCGAAGCTGTGGCCGCAAGGTGGTCGGTGCCTGTCGCGGCGGCAACCCCCGAACCCGCTGGTGGACACCGGCGGTAAGGGATGCTGTCAGGCTGAAGAAGGAGTCCTACCGGGTCTTTTTGGCTTGTGGGACCCCTGAAGCAGCTGATAGGCACCGACAGGCCAAGCGGGATGCGGCTCGGATGGTTGTTGAGGCAAAAACTCGGGCGTGGGAGGAGTTTGGAGAGGCCATGGAAAACGACTTCCGTACGGGTTCGAAGCGATTATGGTCCACCATCCGGCGTCTCAGGGGGGGAAAGCGGTCTGCCACCAACACAGTTTACAGTGGTGATGGTGTGCTGCTGACCTCGACGCGGGACGTTTTGGGTCAGTGGATGGAATACTTCGAAGACCTCCTCAATCCCACCAGCACGCCTTCCAATTTGGAAGCAGGGTTTGGGGACTTGGGGTCTGGCTCTCCAATCACTGGTGCTGAGGTCACCGAGGTCGTTAAAAAGCTCCTCGGTGGCAAGGCTCCGGGGGTGGATGAGATTCGACCGGAGTTCCTCAAGGCTCTGGATGTTATGGGGCTGTGTTGGTTAACGCGGCTCTGCAATATTGCGTGGACATCGGGGGCAGTTCCCTTGGATTGGCAGACCGGGGTGGTGGTCCCCCTGTTTAAAAAGGGGGACCACAGGGTGTGTTCCAACTACAGGGGGATCACACTTCTGAGCCTCCCTGGTAAGGTCTATTCAGGGGTTCTGGAGAGGAGGGTCCGACAGATAGTCGAACCTCGGATCCAGGAGGAACAATGCGGTTTTCGTCCTGGCCGTGGAACACTGGACCAGCTCTACACCCTCAGCAGGGTCCTGGAGGGTGCGTGGGAGTTCGCCCAACCGGTCTACATGTGTTTTGTGGACTTGGAGAAGGCGTTCGACCGTGTCCCTCGGGGGGCCCTGTGGGGGGTGCTCCGGGAGTATGGGGTACCGGGCCCCTTGATACGGGCTGTTAGGTCCCTGTACGACCGGTGCCAGAGTTTGGTTCGCATTGCCGGCAGTAAGTCGGGCTTGTTTCCAGTGAGAGTTGGACTCCGCCAAGGTTGCCCTTTGTCACCGATCCTGTTCCTAACTTTTATGGACAGGATCTCTAGGCGCAGCCAAGGCATTGAGGGGATCCGTTTTGGCAGCCTCAGGATTGGGTCTCTGCTTTTTGCAGATGACGTGGTCCTGTTGGCTTCTTCGGAGCGTGATCTACAGCTTTCGCTGGAGCGGTTCGCAGCCGAGTGTGAAGCGGCTCGGATGAGAATCAGCACCTCCAAATCCGAGGCCATGGTCTTGAGCCGGAAAAGGGTGGGGTGCCTCCTCGGGGTCGGGGATGGGGTCCTTCCCCAAGTGGAGGAGTTTAAGTATCTGGGGGTCTTGTTCACGAATGAGGGAAAAATGGAGCGGGAGATCGATAGACGGATTGGTGGGGCATCTGCAGTTATGCGGGCGCTCTACCGGTCTGTCGTGGTGAAGAGAGAGCTGAGCCAAAAGGCGAAGCTCTCGATTTACCGGTCGATCTACGTTCCTACCCTCATCTATGGTCACGAACTCTGGGTGGTGACCGAAAGAACGAGATCACGGATACAAGCGGCTGAAATGAGTTTCCTCCGCAGAGTGTCTGGGCTCTCCCTTAGAGATAGGGTGAGAAGCTCAGTCATCCGGAGGGGGCTCAGAGTAGAGCCGCTGCTTCTCCACATCGAGAGGAGTCAGTTGAGGTGGCTCGGGCATCTGGTCAGGATGCCTCCTGGACAACTCCCTGGTGAGGTGTTTCAGGCACGTCTCACCGGGAGGAGGCCCAGGGGAAGGCCCAGGACACGCTGGAGGGACTATGTTTCTCGGCTGGCCTGGGAGCGCCTTGGGGTTCCTCCCGAGGAGCTGGAACAAGTGGCTGGGGAGAGGGAAGTCTGGGTCTCTTTGCTTAGGCTGCTGCCCCCGCGACCCGACCCCGGATAAGCGGAAGAAAATGGATGGATGGATGGATTATTGATGCTCAGAAAACCAGACAACAAATATTTATTATTAGTAGTTACAACACAACAATAACATTGTCTTGCCAGCTCACATTCGTTATAACAATAACGTATCCCATGAGAAATATAGTTATAGTGACATATTATCCGTTAAGCATTTCTGAATAGTTGTTCATTACTGATATACATTTGTTGTTTGTAATTAAATTAAGAGACTTAAAATAATAATCCACCTCTATCAAAAATAACATAAATGATGAAGAATAATTCTGAAATTTACATTTATGGATATGAAACTTCCCTAACAAAATATAAAGGTTTACTATAGTACATAATTTATTTTCTTTGAAGTCAAAACAATTGATAATGTTCTTCCCCTCAATGATGATTTTGTGTTTTGTTTTGTCTTTAATCTATGATTATTAAAAATATTGCAAGAATTACAAGTGCCAACAAACAAAATCTGATAAAGACAACGATAAAAAATGTAAAAGATCCAGGGGTTCCCTCAAAGGAAATCATTATTTTCAAAAACTAAAGCAGATACACGGCATCAGCCCACCGCCTGTGTAATCGAATCTACAGACTACAGAGGCTTGCACTTCCGCGCCTCCTGGTGGATAGATTCACGATTGCAGAAATTGAATGACCGCTTGGAACAGGGGTGTTTCCACTCGCTACGTCAGGACAAGGGACGTAATGATGTATGTTGGGGCCGAATTTGTGAAGCTGATAGTAACGCAATCATAACGCGACAATACTGCACTGATACTGCAGGAGTATCAGCTGAAAAAGGCGGAAATTATTCATATCCACATCTGTATAGCCAACAGTTGTCAACATTGTTAACATTTTTGTAAGATGTCTGTGAAATATTTTTGTTGATCTCCTGTGGTTCTGCAGGCATATGACAAGGTTGCTTGGCAACACACTTTCAGCAGGTGAGTGAAAGCTTGATTTAAAAGCAGCCCATCTTTTTTAGAGTAAGTAATGAAAGTATCTAATGGAAGCGACAAAAAATCTGGACAGATGAAAGTCTCTTACATTAAGTCTCCTACATGATCACCATCTATTTGTCATAACATAACAAACTTTCTATGACTGTAAGTCTAGAAAAAAAAAACTCCCGGTACAGTTTGGAATGTCACAATTTAATTTTACAAGAATATGTCCTGAAGAACACAGCATCTTGTAAGGCAACGTAAAGAGTTTCAGACATCATAGATTTCTTTTGGTCAAATCTCAACACACAAATCTTATTTAAGTGTCTCTCAAAGGTGCCTGCACAGTAAAAAACAAAGTGTCATTTTAATACCTAGTGAGTTGAATTTAACCCTGTTTCAGATTACATTTGGTCCTACTCAAACTTTGTGTAAAATGTGCTCTATAGCCAGTGTTAACCCTTGGGAGTTAATTCTACTCATTTTGTTGTTGAAATTAACAATGAAATTAGAAAAAATAATTTAATACTCTTGGTTGTTCACACTGTTCCGAGAAATATTGTTTCTTTTACTGGAGATAATTTTACACAAAATTTACCTAAAAAAAAGGGACACTTTTTGTGTAATATAATTTAAGTTTTCTTTCTCCACAGTGTAATTTTTTTATAATATATATTGCTAAAATTTTATTCTACTGAATGACTTATCAAATCTACCACATCACATTAATCAAAAAGTTGGAAGTTTACAGTGATAACATGTATTTAATGTTATTTTAGCTAAAACAACAGCTTCAACTTACCTTCCAAAATGTCATCCATTACATCATACTGAGAATACATCAGTGAATTTAAAACGCATAAACTCTTTACACCAAGAACAGAGGGAAGAGAGGGATTACAAGCCATTTGTTGACAGTGTGCATTTCTTTGGTGTGCAACACTATTTTGGAAGATTCTTCAGAAAATTCCCTTTGAAAGTCATCTTTTTCCAGCCAAACAGAATCTGCAACAGTACCTTGCACTGACAGACTCAACCAGACCAAACAACCTATGTAACCCTAAATTAAAATCTTGATCCAATTATCCATTCAATCGGTTTTACAGTTTCCAAATTGCTTGACAAAAATTTGGATCTCTTGTATTCAGAGTTAAGAATTGTGAAAGGATTTTCTAGTTCTTCAAAACAGGCTTCAACTTTCTTGCACATTACAGTGTCCCTTTCATTGCTAAATACTTTCTTTATGACAGTTTATTTGGTGTGCTGTTGAATGTCTTTTACAATCTCTTCCATGGCAATCACTACAGAATTCACTAAACCTTGGCCAACACCTGCAGAAACTACTGCAGCACAACTATTTGCAAGATCTGCTGAAGATAAATCTGTGTCCGCCTCTAAAGATTCAGTCACTGTTTTCCCAGTAGTGGCATCACTTGTGTCAAGAACATTTTGGTGAAGTGGAATCTCACCATCTTCCACAGATTCTAATTAACCGAGAACATGACACCTGTTAAGATGTTTCCTAAAGCCAGAAAAGCTACCAAAAGAACGTGAGCATCCTATTTGACCACATTTAATTTGAAGAGTCCTGCCAGTACAGAGACCATGGATTACATTAAGGTGCTTTACAAGCCTGTTTGGAGTACCATGGTCACCTTTGCAAATAAAACACTTCATTGTTTGAGCTCATACTAATGCAGCATTCTTGCTCGCAACACCGCAACTCTGGGACTTTCCTTTGTTTCCCCAACATCTATGTTGTAAACAGTGGTTTGTAGAAAGGTGAAAAGGTTGGTCAAGGGAGTACTGTATGAGGTACCAAAGACATAATGGGCCTTAAAGAGCTCATCCAGCGCTCCAACCGAACGTGTCGCTTTACATGGAATAGCATACTTTTCAATCACAATGAAGAATGCATGAGTACTGCTTAAGATGGATCCCTGGGCAAGGAGGTAGGGCTGAGTAGGCTGCATGATACAGTCTAGATGCTGCTGTACACTGGTTCCAACCTACAAAAAACAACACACATGACACAGTTAGTGACAAATTTCTGAATGAAAATCAGACAGATTCTAATTTTGAATCTTAAAAGTGAAGAGATTGAATTCTAAATGTATATTTTAACACAGCTGTGGAGCCTACCTTCCGGAATCTGATTAGGTGATCCACTGCTCGAGATACCGACATCTTTACCGTCCTTTCTCGCCCTTGTGCAGTGAAGAGATAGAAATTCTGTTAATGTTGTATGAGGGTTTAATTTTGTAGTGCATGTGGCAACACTTAGAAACAGTGAACAATCAAGAGGAATGTGGTACATCCTGTGTGCCTTGTGTGAAGAAGCTGTGACCATTCTGTGAACGAAGATCTATGTGGGAGGAGTTTCCTTTTTAACTCTTGTTTCAAATAAAAACCTTAAGATGAGATAAAGCTGTGCTCAGTTACTAGAACTGAGTCCAGTGAACGACGTCTCACTGTTAAAATATATAATTGTTGTTTGTTGTTCTTGTTGCTCCTTTTTACAGAAATGAACGAGCACGCAGGAAGGTGACATGAGAGCTCAGAGAGAGCCCAGGGTCATAAATTAAATGTGTCTGTTCCCTTAAGATAGGCTTTAAATTAGAGTGAAAACACCTTCTCAACAATATGGTGACCCCGACGTGATTTCTGGAGGAGCAAAGGAAAACGTGAGTTTGGAAATTGTTGTGATTAACAGATACTGGAGATCGGAGGACGGAAGTGACCCAGGCCTGAAGTTATTTGGTAAGCGCTGACACACGAGGCGCAAAATTGACTAATCTAAAAGTATGTTCTGTCTGTAGTTCTCCAGTAAATGTTGATATCTGTTTCTGCTGAGTTAAATAGACGGGTCGGTAAACTCAGGGTGTGGCCGGCCCAAAGGAAGGCTAGGACGCTTCTTACTGAAAGCTTGCGTGTTGGACACGAAGAAGGCTGAGTGGGATCAGCTCGTGGATTGAGAACAACGGAATGTCAAAAATAAAAATAAAACTCAGAGATCAGAGAGCGATTTCAACACTGGCATTTCTTGTTCCTTTGTGCAGGATCCCAAATCTGACTGGATCTCCGGGAGGAGCCACAGGCTGCTGAGCCCGTGCATGGCCTGGTCTAGGACCAGCTGGATCCTGGAGACCTCCAGCTCAACGTGGAGGCCGGAACATCGCGGAGTTCTTCCCGGAGCAACAGTTGGATGGGGTCTTCCTTCACAGGGACAACAGCCAGTGAGTAAAAAATTTGATGCGCGAAGGAAGAAAAAATTAAGAGAGAAAAAATAACTAGGTCCGGGACCTCTTTAATACGAGTTTGTGTTTTTGCAAATAAAGATCGGGGATCTTTGCGTGATGATCCGGGATCTCACAATGAATATCATTGTTAAAGGAGTTGGGACTCCAAAGCGCGCAGAGGTCTGGGATCTCAATTAGAAAATAGGCCTAATGATAAATAATATCTAAATAATAATACTAGTAATGAAAAAGTATGATAATAAATACATAATTATATTAATGTGTGATAAACCGGTTGTGTGACTGTGTGTGTGTGTGTGTGTGAATGGAGATTTCTATGGTGAAACTGCTGTAGGCTGAACGGAGTCTCATGGTTTGAAAATTGAGTAAATAACACTGCGATAAGATAAATGGATCAGATAAAAGAGAAATAAAAGCTGAATTTACTTCATTAACATGAGAATGATAAATAATTAAAAATGAAAAATAAAAACATCAAAATGTAACTTATCGAAATATGGGGGGAAAAATAGCAAAGAAGATTTTAAAGGAGATGCAAAATTACTTTCTCTTCTCCTAAAGTTCCGCCGCAAGAAAAATAAAATAAAAGAGAAAACTCACTTCCATATTTTTAAAAGATCCTATCAAGAGTAAGGTAAACTTTACTATGATCTAAATGAATTATCTTAAACAAGCAACCACCTTCCCCCTTCCCCTCAAGGTAGGGCTGTTCTGATAATAAACATGACCCCCCTCTGTCCCTCAACAATGGGTCGTTAGTTGTTCTCTTAATAAACAAACCAACTGTGATGGGTTGCGACAGAAACCGGTAAAATGTACTTCCTGAGAAAGACTTGTTTGAAACCAGATTCATCATGCGTTTCAAAATTGCTAAAGGTCATCCAACTGCCGGAAGGCAGAAGAGAAGGAACACACACACCTCCCCGCTAGCTGATAAGGAGGGGGATGTTTTAGCTGCGTGCAGCTCGCTCTGTATACAAAAGGTTGGGATTTCTTAAGTGCAGCGGCAACTTTTACTCTATAATAATAATGAAAAAAACTTAGCTAATATTTTTAATGATATTCATGGGATGTCTGTGAGATCTCTCATATAGTATTAAAGAAATGGTTTAAAATGACGGATTATGAGCAGAGTGATTTTATTTTGAAATACAGGCGGATGTCTACAGGTCCTGTGGGGTAGCAGCTGGGTGGCTACGTGAATTTATTCTTTGTAACAAGTGGCAGCTTCAGATGTTTGCTTCTAACATTTTAATGACAGGAAAGGAAAGGAAAAATCTTGTAATGCGCTGGGTTAGAGACTGCAAAAAAGAGAAGAAATGTTCGTTACGGGATTACCGTAGTAAGGAATGTAGTAACGCACTCCAAAATTCTACTTTAGTTACCGTAGCAAACTGAGTATAAGCGCACTTCAATATTTACACTCAATGGAGTTGTTGCTAATGGGACAAAATTAAAGGTCTGATTAAGCAGGAAAGATGTCTAGACCTACACCTGAGATTGGGAGAGGATGCCGGCCCTCGCCCCAATATCAGTTGAGAATGGTACCATGTTTTTGGGACATCTAGCAACAGACTCTTCCACATATAATCATAATAATAAGCTAATTTGTAGAATCTTTATGAAGGAGCAGATAAGCAGAGAGCAAGGAATAGAGATGTGATGTTTTGTTATGTAAATATCTGTTGCTGATTATCTCATTGACAAAATGGTAAGAAGTTAGTGAAGCCAGATGAAAAAAAAAATATATTAGGAATTTTGTTTTCCACTAAACATGAGATTGAGTTGTTAGAAAAATGAAATAAAAATAATAGATTTTGCTACAGGAAAAATCTGTTGTGTTAATCATATTATCTAGAGATTATTTTCTACTTTGTTAGGAAGAGATTTCCTATTTCACTTGAAGTTGGGCATATTCTCTGTAGGGGATAAATTAATAATCCAAATTTTAGATTTCATAAAACTCTTGAAATGGGAAAGCTACCAAAGAATTGTTCTAGTTGGAAAAAGAAAAATTAAAGTTTTAACTGAAGTTTGTAATCAGATGAAGATAAAATAATCATATTATTGCTAACAGCAGATCCAAATTGAACTTTGCATGTTTTTGGCATTTGGCCAACAATGGGGAACAAGGGGTATGGCGACCTCTAGTGGCGAACTAATTAAAGCATTTCTTACGGACAATTCAATTATCAAACTGATTAGTTCATGGACAAGAAGTGTCAGACATGGAAAAAAGAAAAGCTTCTCATATAAAATTAAGAAACAGCTTTGAGCAAACGAAGGCTGTATTGAAGAAGCTCTATTTAGTAAGAAAAGATCATTTCTCCTAATGGATTTGTAATGTTAACGGTGAAACATTTAGATACACTAACTGTTGCAGAAATGTTGTTTAGAGAAATAATGCCTAGATTTGATATCCACAAATGATCTATAGTGGTAACGGAACACATTTTGTGAATTAAATAATTGATAAAATAGGACAAAGATTAGAGATCATTTTTAAGAGACAATTAGATTCTAAAAGCAGATTAAGAAAGGCCATGAATAAGACTAAAGAGAATTGGAGATACTGTTTGATTATGACAAAGTTATAAATAAATATAACACCAAGTAATTGAACGGATTTGATGAGACCTTATACCTTCCTACAGTTTGGTATATTAAAATACGAGGAACAATTACAAACTGATTTATGACTTTATGATGAAAATGTTGCAAATTGAAAAAAAAAAAATGATGGAAGAAACGGGACAAAATTGGATAGTCTTGATTTGGTCAATTATAAATGCATATAAAACCAAATTTGAATATTGGCTTCATTCTATTTGAAATAATCTATGGGCGTAGATATAGAATTCCTTAGATTGGTTTACTCTCTTCTAAAAAAACAATTGGATTAAGATCTGGTGGGTTTTCATGATCAAAATACTGATAAGTACATGAGTTATAAATGCAAACTAATCATATGCCAGATGATCCTATATTCCTACAGGAAGAAGTGAGCTGAAAGTAGGTGACTGGATCCTGATTAAAAGCTGTAAACAGAAAATTGGTCATCACCCAGGTGGAAGGGGCCATTCCAGGTATTTTTGACCACACCAATGGCTGTAGAGACTGAGTTGGATACACTTAATCCATTATAAAAAGCAGAGACCATTACTAGATGTAGGGAAAGCAGTCTAAGAAAAGTGGGGTTAAAGACTGATTCCAAAGGGAGGTAGATACATTAGGTTCTACTTGTCTCAACCTCAGTGAAGAGAACCAGGAGATCCCCTTTTCTATAGAGACTGTTTGAAGGGAGAGATAGTGACGATTAAGGTTTTTCTGGTTTTTCTGCTATTTAGTACTTTTAGTTTTACAGTTTTTTGGTGGTGTTATTTCAATAGGAACGTTAGGACTCACAGAAAAATGACATATAGCACATGAGAATACTGATTTATTTTCTTGGTTCACTCAGAGAAGGATACACAGAAACCAATTTGAAACTAGTGTATGGTGACAATATGCAAGATATCTAGCAAATAAATAAAACATTAACTGTTTTGTTTGTTCTCAGATGCCATATTCTGTAGGACATTTACCCAGATATGTAGAAGCTTTCACTAATCTTAATGATCTGTTTCCAGATGGTACACTCCTCTCCAGGATTATGACAAATTCTGAGCGTGCAGTACATGAACGAACAGGAAGTTATATGGGTAAAAATGTATATACTTCCATGACAAAAGTAAGGGTAAATGGGAGACTGGGACGACATGGGATTAATCTAAATAGTTAAAGCTGGACCGGTACACTTAAGAACTGACCAAAGATTTATTTGTTTTGAAAATGATCAAAATCTGACCACACTTTCATACCAATCTGGGTACATGGGAAAAATATACAGTATGTGCTCCATACCATGAATGTGATGGGAACTTTTCTATGGACGACCTGCTGATTCTCTGCGGATTTTGGCTCTGACACAATTACCCTCAAAATGAGAACGGTGGATATGCTTCTGTTGAGACTTAAAGAGCATTCTTTCTTGTATTTGCAGAGGAGATCCGACACGGCAGAAGGAGGAGGCATGATATTTCAGCCCCTCATGGTCCCATCTGGGCTCCGATATGCCCCCTGAAAACAAATGATGGAATGATGGAAATAGGGTTCTATTATCTTTTTTCCCATGGACCGAGGTGGGTGAGGTCATGTTATGATTGGACACATTAAATTATAGATTCAGTGGTTTTGTTAATTCTTCCCTGGCAGTTCTAAAAGGTATAGCAGCTGAGATCTAGGAATTGAGCTTAACTGTAAATATACATGGAGATTAATCTACAATACAGGTGTTTATTGAACTATAATGTCTCTCCGTAACAGGCTGCAAATCTAGTCACACTTGTTTAACAGGAGACTTATATAATTGGATGTTTCTGAAACAGTTCTGTTTCAGAAAAAGGGAGGAGATCCTTGGGCACTAGGGGAACTTAAATTTCAATTATTTTTTTACAAAACAAAGCCTTTCAATTTGTTGCTTTAAAAGCATTTCAGATAAATGAAGAAATAAATAAAAAACAGCATTTGTTTAGGGTTCAATAGTTTTTTTTGGTTAAATAGGTTGAAATTATAGTTTTCTTTTATAAGTATTGGGCTTCATCAGCTCAGAAAAATGAAAAACAGTCGGTGATGTGGTAAAATCTTATAAAACTATAGGTTTAATGAACTTAGGCTGTTGGCAGTGTAAATGAATAAAATTAGACGGATCCTTTTCTGCGGGTTGAGATTAAAAGCAGCAAAGCATTTTTCTTTTGAGCGGTCTGTCTTGCTCATGATGCCATTTCCACAATCCAAAAAGACCATCCTGTTTTGGCACCTTTGTGCGGTTGGTTGTTTTAGCACACAACCCATTCATCTTACCTTGTGGCATGTTTATGCATTTAGTCTTTGTTTGGAAGTTTTTATTTACATTATAACCTCTACTATATATTTTGAAGAAATATTCTTTATGGTCTAGGTTGTTCCAGTGTTACTCACTTTTGATACAGGATTTTTAGAGTGTACTTTGCGTCAATGATGATTTTTGTGATTTACATACAGCAAAAGTATTGTATTGTAAGCAGTCTGGATAATAGTTTGATTTTGTGTTAGTGATAGCCGATCAGTGCGGCACTACTTAAGACTATGAGGTGAGTGAAGGATTTGATTTTAAAAAAAAGGACAAATGCATAAGAAATGAATCTCAAAACAGATACAATTATGGATAAAACAAACAGGAAAAAGCAAATTAGTTGCAAGCTCTTCTTTTAGGCTTTGTTGACCAGGTGAGAGACCAGCAGCCAACCAGACCACAATCTCTTAGGTAATCATACTAAAGAAAAAGGCTGGAGCCAATGCACTCCCACTGAAGAGTCAGGACGAACCTGAGAGGACATCCAGGAGCAGCAAGCCAGAGTGGGAGAAGAACAGCAAGGAGCAGACCAAACAACCTACTTGAACCCTCTGCTGAGAGGTTTCCAACTTCAGCACACCTGCACCATCAGGTGGCAGGGCGGCTTGGAGCACAGAGCTGCCCAGCTGGGGCAGCAGGGTTTGAAGGAAAAGAAGCTGAGACCCCTGCCAAAAGGGGCTGAACGATCCTCTGGTCTGCGTGCAGTCCTTAGAGTTTTCAAACTCAGGGCTACTGAAAAGATACATTTTAGCTGCATATAGGTGATGTGCTGGCAACCTCTCACCTTAGGTCATAGAAGAGCGAGCCGGACGACCACTATTCCCGGCCAGAACAAGATGACTTGACTGCTGATCCAAAAAGTTCCAGAGAAGATGGACTAAAAGTTGATATGATTCTTTGCCTGACATTTTTCCTTATATATAGTGATCTCTTAAAATAAGAGATCAAAAGAGGGAGATGAAGAGATAGAAATTCTGTTAATGTTGTATGAGGGTTTAATTTTGTAGTGCATGTGGCAACACTTAGAAACAGTGAACAATCAAGAGTAATGTGGTACATCCTGGGTGCCTTGTGTGAAGAAGCTGTGACCATTCTGTGAACGAAGATATATGTGGGAGGAGTTTCCTTTTTAACTCTTGTTTCAAATAAAAACCTTAAGATGAGATAAAGCTGTGCTCAGTTACTAGAACTAAGTCCAGTGAACGACGTCTCACTGTTAAAATATATAATTGTTGTTTGTTGTTCTTATTGCTCCTTTTTACAGAAATGAACGAGCACACGGGATGGTGAAATGAGAGCTCAGAGAGAGCCCAGGGTCATAAATTAAATGTGTCTGTTCCTTTAAGATAGGCTTTAAATTAGAGTGAAAACACCTTCTCAACAGCAGATGGTGGTAGCAGATGTAGCAGCCGCAAGATAGCAGACATCTCACTCTCCCAGCCTACTGAAACAACAAACTTCAGGTTACCATCATCCAACAAACCATCATCTGTTTACAATTACCAAGAGCACCAACATACCATTCTCAATTTTAGCAGTCAGCTCTGTATTCCGCAATAAGTCCAAGATCTCAGTGGAGGGTATGAGTCCATGGCTTTCCTTTATAACCTTTGCTTTGAGACTGGTGGGCCACCTCTCCAAAAATTTGTTGGTAGTGGCTTCGCCAAACAGGAGTCTGAAATCTTGTTCTATCTGAAATTTAGGGAAAACATGCATTTCGTGCAATGATAAGAGACAATGGATGTTGCACTGAATATTTCAGTTGTGTAACAGATAAAGATGTGAAACAATACGATAATGGAAGGTAGCCTTCAGCTTCTCACGGACAGTGTCATCATCGGCAGAGTGTTTCAAAAGAGCAACAGCTGCTTCCACTTCCTCATCAGACAGTACATTGTCAACAGAGATGGACCTGGATTGACCATTTCCTGGCCCACCACCTTACAAAATAAAAAAACATATTATTGACTCCTGGCCACACATTTTATACTACAATACATACAAAAACTAGTTAGAAAACCTACTTTTTAGAGACTTGCTAACTGACGCAGTTCTTTCCTCTGCAGTTTTTCTTTGAATGGTCTTTAAATGCCATACAATGTATCTTCAACTGCTCTCTGGATAATAGTAATGCTCCTACGTAATTTAATACAAGCAGGCTTAATATTCCATAAATATTTTCAACGGTAACTATACATGCTTAATGTTGCAAAGACTCATTTACTTACAAATCCATGATTTGAAAATGGGTCCTCCAGATATGGAAACAGGGCAACGATCCCCTGTGCATACATCGCTCTGACACTTTTAGGGGGGGATGACCTGATGTACGATCAAACAGTGAGTCATTAAACTAACGCTGGATAACAATTAAAAACAAATCAATAGTGAAAGTGTTTCTTTATAGTCTAAGTGTATGATTCTTACCCATGGGCTTCTGTCATCACAGCTGTATGGATGTTGATCATTTGTTTTCTGGTCGCATCTGTCAGACATTTAGTTTTTGCATACTCTTGCATAATACACTCACCACCAGGCTTTGTTGTCAAGATTTTTTCTTTTTAAAGGTTTTTGGGCCTGAGTGGCCTTTATTGACAGTGGACAGAGATTTATGTGGTATGATCTTTTAGGTTGAGTTCCTTCAGCAGTGGCTTCTTCTTCTGATGGATCACACATCGTGAAGTTCAGAATGAAAGTATCATTAGATGTTGCCATACCGTACCATACCATACCAATATTGTATAAAGCACATTTACAAACGGCATCAAGCCGACCAAAGTGCTGTACAAGGTAGAACAGTAGATAACGATTCACACAGATAAAACCAAATTTTAAACAAGATAATAAAACAATAAAACAGTAAAACAAGGCGGACTGAAACAAGAATAAAGCTAAAACTAATTTAAAAACAGAGATGAAACAAGGTAAAATCAAAAATAAAACTGGAGAGTTTTTTACAATAAAGTGTGGCAATCTGTAGCTAGGCCCAACTGAAATACATATATAGGCATGCAAGCTCCAGATTCCAGGATATAGTCCCTCCATCCATTTATAAACAACATCTTAGACTTGTTATATTCTACTGACAAGCAAAAATCAAGCAGAAAAAAAACTGTGCATACAAGTAATAACTTTCTATGAAGTACTATGAATTTGTCACAAACAGGATCACTTAATACTTTAATATATGGAGTTGGGGGGCTTCAATGCTTCAGTGTTTTCAGAGCAGCAAAAAATTGTCACTCACGTGATACAAGTAGTGCTGTCCTGTATTACCTAATCATCTGAACACAGTCTTATATGATCAAATCACTGTATATTTTAATATGCGTTATTGTTTTCAAAGCTTCACTGTTTAATCAGCTGAAAGACAAAACAAATAAAAGGTCATACAGTAGTCAAGGTGTAGCTTTTCATAGTATAGAGCAGAGGTTTGCTACACAAGAGTAGATGTAAATAGGTTCATTTTTGAGTAATGCATTTTGATATCAATATTTTTGTTTTAAATATAAAATAGCTGTCTGTGCTAAACAACGTGTAATATTAATTAAACCCACATGAGGTAAACTGAATGTGATAAAAAAGGACAGAATACATTCTGGTAACTAGATCATTAACTGTCAGACAGTTAGCAGGCCACCTTTACCAACACGAGTGCCTCAGATTAAGCTAACGATTACGTTAGCTAGGAATTCCTTAACCTCATAAGCCCCAGGGTCTCTCCAGGGTCTCTCCAAGCTCCTAGCTCAAATAGGACAACATTCCGTTTGTTTTTCTCTTTAGTTTAGTTTCTCTTTAGTTTTTCTCTTTGTGTTCAGCTTTGTGTTTATTCCAGTGTTTTAAATATAAGTGCTGGTTTAATCAGTGTCAATTTTATTTACTAATACAGTAAGTTTGTGCATAGCAACAAGGAATTCTACTTAGCTTCAAACTTTCAAAGAAGAGCCTGCTTTAACCACTTAAGCCCCAAGGTCTCTCCAAGCTCCTAGCTTGAATATGACATGCCCAACATTAATTTAGTTTTTCTCTGCAAAAACAAACTCTGTGTAGACAATCTTGGTATCAAAATGAAGCCGTTTTTGAGATTTAATCAGAGGTGTAAAAATTACAGCATATGTTACTGTGCCAAAATAATAGTAGCTGGAACATAGACAAATTACAAAATTATTTATTCATGCCTAATTTTTTTCTCATGTTACAGTATATAATACTATTAAAAATATGGTTCAGTAGAATATGAACTGCAGATCACAAACCAACATGTGGAGATTACCTGTACCAAGAATTATGTTGATGAAGTGAAGTAGAGCAATGTTACAGAGGCTTTAGTGAAAGAATAGCTAGTTTTTTTACAGTTCGGCACATTTTGGCACATTTTGGCACAATTTGTCAATTTCTCAAATCCTGATCTACTGATTGTATTCAAGTTCAGTTATATGCCTAAAAACAAACTCTTTTTTATTTTTTGATAAAATATCTAACATATTTATCACCCTATTGAAATAAGAAGTTAGGCTTGACTCCAACTGAAGAACATTTATTCAAATTCCAAATAGAACAAAACTGGAAATATACATATGAAATGGATAACAAAACTGTTCACAACCCCCTCCTCTTATCAATGCAAATGTTCTTATATGGATGGTAATGTGCTTTGTATGCAGTAACAATATGATCGTAGAGTGGCCTGATTTTGCACAGACGATCGTAATCAGAGGTGATTTTTTTTCTTTTCATTGTCCTCGTCATAGTTCATAAAGCTGATGTGCAATGACCACAAGACTGCTTCAAACTGGTTTCTCTGCATAGTGTTACGGGAAAATTGAAAATTATATGGCCACTCACCCCTCCAGTAGTCAGCTCTGTGGTGCCCATTTACAACTCCAGTGTATATAACGATAGATAGGAAAACATACATGTCTGTTACAGTGAGGGAAGTCCAAAGGAACTTTCTGCCAGCCTCTTTCCTTTTTGAAGCATTGGTATTGTAGATAATTGTTACAGATGAACTGAAGAAGAGCTGGAATAGAGAGAGGGGAGACCATGCTGCTGTTTGGTGAAATGTAGGGCCCGGTGGCCTCGTGGGCATGAACCTAAAAGACTCAGCAGTGCTGTCCTCCTCATGTCTGTGGCACCATGCATCTCCACCCACTGGAGTGTCAGCAGACCTCTTTGGACAGCCGTTGCCTTAGCTTTCCCCATTTTTGCCTTCTTGGTTGGCTGCGCAGAAGTTGAAGGCCTTGGAGGTATTTAGTCTTCATCCTCACTAAAACAAGAGAACAGCCTCCTCGAATCAAATGTAAACAATAATGGCAAAGGATTAAATTTTTTTCACTTTTTCTATTCTAAATGCTCACTGGATATTTTAGTTATTCTGGAAATACAGTCATATCACGGTGGATTATTCTTTTCAGCAAGGAAAAAACAAAGGTAAGTAAGAATTCATGCGCTTGTTTTTCAAATGCTGTACGTATGTTTGGGCTTATTTTGCTGCTCATTTGCTGAAATTTGTACGTAGCATTATGAAACTAGCAGCTTTAGAATCTGTGAGATGCTGGCTTTTAGGGAAGGCAAAGTTTGCTCGGTTCTGTTCAGCAGGGTGACCGACAGATTCGGTTGAATGTGTTAATGTCAAAATCACAAAATAGCACAACTGCTCTTTTAATTGCTTGTTATTTTTTTCTGGGTTTGGAGGTCACAAAAAATATTTATATGAGTCTTTAGCTGAGATTCTGAGGTGTATAATGAGGTTATAAGCCTCATTATAACCTATAAACCATTATAAACCTGTGAGGTTTATAATGATAGTACATGCTTAGCAATCAGTGACCACAGGTCAACTAAATTCGGACATTCTCCCCGCCCTTCCCCCACAGTGACCCGGCGGCGGGGGCTGTGGGTTGAAACAGGTTAAAGTGGAGCTTAATAATCGTCTTTCCATACACAAAGTCCATGCACCTGTTCCAATCGGATTGAATCTGTATCCAGATTGTTTTATTGTTGCTTTTTAAAGTGGGGATGAAGTTAACAGTGCTAGATTTTTGGGGTTTGAGTTTTAGTTATTGTATTTCCTCATTCAGTTACATTAACATTTTAGCTTATTTCTTGGTGTTTTGTTACGTGTTATTTAAGTATTTCCCTCAACCATATTTTTCACGCTTTTTTACCTTCAGGTGCTCTTATGTTATGTTTCTCATCTTTTATTTTACTTAGGTCCATAGTTAGTCCTTATTCGTCTTTAGTATTCATCTCTGTCTAGTCCTTATGTTTTGAATTCCTCGTCTGCATCACTCCCTGTCTCCCTGTGTTTCCCTGTTGATTATTGTCAGCTGTCTCTTGTCTTCCCCTGATTAGCTTCCTATTGTTCTCCCAGCATTTTTATAGCCCAGCCTTCCTGTGACTGTGGTTGGTTCCTTCTGTCATGATTGTAAGGATGGACTCAGATGCAGAGAGCGGCTTAGAAAAGTTGTTTCCCATAATTTATTCAATAAAGTCCGAAACTCAGGGAAGCAAGGGCGGCTACTCACAAGGTTCTCCGCCGCAGGCCCAGTGGCGTCACTAGAACTAATACCGTACTGGGGCACACCTGGGAAACAAAGAATACATGAGAGCGTGCAAAGTACGCAAGAAAAAAAACATTCAGCACATTAAAATAACAAATAGTTCTTTAAACTATTCAACCATATCTGACTACGTTGTTATCTAGATCTTTGATTAACCATCTGAAATGTACTACGATATTGCATTTGACCTACTTGTGCACTTTACTCTAGACTTCGAAACCATTACTGATAAAAGCAAAAAGGAAGACCAATGAATCTTTTTAAAATATCTTTTTCAGTAAACATCTGCAAATTGAACAATTTGTTGAGGCTACTGCCGTTTACTGAACAAACTGCATCTCCCAGCATCCTCTCACTGAACGAACTGCATCTCCCAGCATCCGTGGGCTGCCCTCAACCCATTCTCATTGGTCTGTGGCCAGTGATGACATCACAGAGTTGATAAAGGCAGCGCGAATAATGAAATCCTCGTCTTTTGGTTCCCCAGCGGTGCCGCAAGGAGACGCTTTAATCGATTGCTAGCATTTTTCCCTTTTTCGTTCAAACCTGCTGGACCAGGAAGAACTCCCCTTTTTTTAAACATCGAAGTAAGTAGAGCCTCTGAGCTCTATTGAAAACCGGCATGAGTCCCTCAGCGCCTAAAGTCGGATGTCCACTTTTCTGACCTCGGTTTTGCGCAAAACCGCTCCTTTAAACTGGACACTTTCAAGTCGTTCTACGTTCTTCATCGTGGACTGTGGAGAGAATCATCACCAAGTAGGATAAACCTGGTTTATGTCTGTTTGGTCTGGGTAGAGGAGAATTAGGTCTTAACGGGTTAATATATCAGTTTCTATTGGTTAAAATAAGTCTTTCAACTTATTAACCACTGTTATTCTTGGTCGTCTGTCGCTGTACAGCGACCCTGAATGTGCATGCTTTTTGTGTTTTATTATTTTACTTTCGTTGCAACCAGAAGCAGTATATTAGATTGTATGATTTCTTGTTGTATTGTCCGCTGCGGTCGGCGCATGTCTGTTTAGACAGGTCGCGTAGCCTTCCATCGATTCCCTTTTTCTGTCAGCCCCTTCCCTTTGTCCAAGCCACCATTGCTTATTGAAACTAGCCTTTGTTGAATCGCCACGCGGTCTTCCTTTGTCTCCCTTTGTGAACTGATCGCGCCAATTGATAAGGCTTTGGGCTATTGATCGCATTGAGGTGGAAGCTGAACCCCCCCCTTATTCGCTCGCTGTCTCCCACACACACACACATACACACACACACACACACACACACACATGCCCCCTTCCCTCGACGTTAACTTTGTTCTATATTTTTGCATGCATTAGAATAGATGGAAATTATGAATGAAATGTAACCTGTAAGGTTGACCTATTTCGTTAATAAATTCCCTTAATTAACGAGAAGTTTCCTGTGCTATTTCAGTGTGTGCTGTAAAGTTTGTTTTAATCCCAGCGGACAAACTCCACCCTTTCAGAGAGACTGACGGTCAGGTTTCAATTAAAAGTATCTCATTTATGAGATTGGTGCCCCCGATAATCTTTAATAAACAGGTTAAACTCGAACATCAATAATTATATTAATGTTAAATTATTGATTATAATTATTGATGCTCAGAAAACCAGACAACTTTTTTTATTATCAATAGTTACAACGTTAATGGTGCGTCCCGTGTGAGGCCGCTAGGAAAAAAATAAATAAACCGCACACAATAAAAAGTTGTTCAGATTATTCAGCCAAATCTTAAAGCAATAAGGTTTGGAACTTTTCTTGGTGATAATCTTCTGCTTTTGGAGTTTGACTAAACTGATAGAAATATTTGGCAGACGTTTTGATGGGATTAATTGAGGAGCATTGTGCTGTGTTTGGCTTTTGAATTGTAATTCATCTTAACTGTTTTCTGATAAGTTCTACACGTTGCCGCTCAGAAGCAGCAATTCATCTTTGTGCTGTAGTCTATGGAAGCATGGCAGTGCTGAATTATCCATCCATCCATCCATTTTCTTCCGCTTATCCGGGGTCGGGTCGCGGGAGCAGCAGCCTAAGCAAAGAGACCCAGACTTCCCTCTCCCCAGCCACTTGTTCCAGCTCCTCGGGAGGAACCCCAAGGTGCTCCCAGGCCAGCCGAGAAACATAGTCCCTCCAGTGTGTCCTGGGCCTTCCCCTGGGCCTCCTCCCAGTGAGACGTGCCTGAAACACCTCACCAGGGAGGCGTCCAGGAGCCATCCTGACCAGATGCCCGAGCCACCTAAACTGACTCCTCTCGATGTGGAGAAGCAGCGGCTCTACTCTGAGCCCCCTCCGGATGACTGAGCTTCTCACCCTATCTCTAAGGGAGAGCCCAGACACTGTGCGGAGGAAACTCATTTCAGCCGCTTGTATCTGTGATCTCGTTCTTTCGGTCACCACCCAGAGTTCGTGACCATAGATGAGGGTAGGAACGTAGATTGACCGGTAAATCGAGAGCTTCGCCTTTTGGCTCAGCTCTCTCTTCACCACGACAGACCGGTAGAGCGCCCGCATAACTGCAGATGCCCCACCAATCCGTCTATCGATCTCCCGCTCCATTTTTCCCTCATTCGTGAACAAGACCCCCAGATACTTAAACTCCTCCACTTGGGGAAGGACCCCATCCCCGACCCGGAGGAGGCACCCCACCCTTTTCCGGCTCAAGACCATGGCCTCGGATTTGGAGGTGCTGATTCTCATCCCAGCCGCTTCACACTCGGCTGCGAACAGCTCCAGCGAAAGCTGTAGATCACCCTCCGATTGAAGCCAACAGGACCACATCATCTGCAAAAAGCAGAGATCCGATCCTGAGGCCACCAAAACGGATCCCCTCAACGCCTTGGCTGTGCCTAGAGATCCTGTCCATAAAAGTTAGGAACAGGATCGGTGACAAAGGGCAACCTTGGCGGAGTCCAACTCTCACTGGAAAAAAGCCCGACTTACTGCCGGCAATGCGAACCAAACTCTGGCACCGGTCGTACAGGGACCTAACAGCCCGTATCAAGGGGCCCGGTACCCCATACTCCCGGAGCACCCCCCACAGGGCCCCCCGAGGGACACGGTCGAACGCCTTCTCCAAGTCCACAAAACACATGTAGACCGATTGGGCGAACTCCCACGCACCCTCCAGGACCCTGCTGAGGGTGTAGAGCTGGTCCAGTGTTCCACGGCCAGGACGAAAACCGCATTGTTCCTCCTGGATCCGAGGTTCGACTATCCGTCTAACCCTCCTCTCCAGAACCCCTGAATAGACCTTACCAGGGAGGCTCAGAAGTGTGATCCCCCTGTAGTTGGAACACACCCTGTGGTCCCCCTTTTTAAACAGGGGGACCACCACCCCGGTCTGCCAATCCAAGGGAACTGCCCCCGATGTCCACGCAATATTGCAGAGCCGCGTTAACCAACACAGCCCCACAACATCCAGAGCCTTGAGGAACTCCGGTCGAATCTCATCCACCCCCGGAGCCTGAATTAACCTGCTGCTAATCAGAATAATTGAGCTGCATTTTTAAATCCATTATTCAAGCTGTTCAATCTGCAATTAATTGTTCATATACTTTTCTGTGTGCTCTTTAATGTGCATAAAAAATTTCAGTGTTCCAAATTCATAATTTTTTTATTTCTTTACCTGCATTTAAATTAATAATTCCAAATTTCAATCTGGAAGTAATCAGCAAAAAAAAAATTCTCAGTGTGCCGTGGAAAAGCACTATGATTTAAATTTCAGCTAAAAATTTCAATTGCTTAACCTGCATTTAAATTTGTAATTCCAAATTTCAATATGGAAGTAATCATCTTAAATTTATTCTTAGTGTGTTGTGCAAAAGTACCCTGATTTAAATTCCAGCTATAAAATTTAATTGCTTAACCTGCATTTATTTCTCATTGCTTAGGCTGCATTATAACTAATTATACAGGTTTAAAGGAAACCCATCCTCAATTAAACGCATTTGCTCTTGGTACTTCTAAGAGAATATGTTTTCTTTTTCAAGCATCTGATGTTTGTTTCCGTGTGTGTGTCCCTAATGTGTATTTTTGCCTGATTTTAACTACTGCTAACTCACTGCTAACCTTAAATTAGAGAGAGTGAATCTGCGTTGCATTGCTAAGTTTCCTTAAACGAAATAAGGAGATTATATTTAACACATAGCATTCTGAAATACTATAAAGTAGTATTGTGTAAGTCACAAGTGATTTTTGGCAGGTTGTGCAATTATTTATTTTGCGCACATAGACCTGTGGAATATGCAAAGAGACCAGTGCATATTTATCTGAGGTAGTGGCAACTTGGTGCGTGTTTTGCTTTTGAGCAATTGTTAACTTTGCCTATTGGCTGGTTGAGATTTGGTCTCATTTCCTTATCTCAGTTTCTTTTTTTTTTTTCTTTTTTTTTTATTCTCTTTCTGTTTCTTCTGGTGCCTTAAAGGATGGAAGCCTCAGGCTACCATGCAGCTGATGCTGTGGGCCCAGAGGACGCTGGAGACTACCACCTGCAGCAGGTAGTTTGAAATCTTATTCGCCTGCCATCACAGGAAAGCGAGTACCTACACGGTTACGATGTTGAAGCCTGTACAGAGAGAATACAGAGTTTAGTGGGATTTATTGAAAACCCAGATAAAGAAGTGAAGGTTTACGATGTCCTCGGCCAGCTAACGTTGTTGCTTCAACGTTGATTGCAGTTGGAAAGCCAGACAGTAGCACAGTTAAAGCAAGAAAGAGACACCGCTATTTTTGAGCTTCACGAGGTCAAGATAGAGTTACAGAAGAGCATGGAAGAACACGTCCCACCTCTCTTAGAGTAGATTCCACCCCACCATCAGAGTTAAATCTCAGTGGCCGATTTCTGATCAAGCTGGTGTCACTCCAGACAGTTCAGCGAATGACCCCTCATTTCTTTCTGAAGCAGGGAGACCTCTGGGTGAAGCTGCGACCCCCCTTTCTCTGCCAGTGGTGAGTGAAGGTTTTAGAGCTGCAGCTGCAGCACCAGACCAAGGGCTGCACACTGCAGGCAGAGCAGAAAGGGGGGGCGTTCCCAGGGTGGGCCACTATGCATCTGTTCCTCCACAGAGGCCATGGGACAGCAGCATGTGGACTCCAGGTGGGCCAGATTTCCTGACACACCCTAGTGCACGACAGGTGTAGAATCCGGAGCTGCGCCCACAGCATTACTTTGATCCCGACCCACAGGAACGCTCATCTAGTGATTCAGAAGAGAGCGTCCCCTACTGAGAATCAGGAATCCGCACATGTCAATTAGAGTCCCTTTCCAGAGACATAGAACGTTTCGACCCAAGCTTGAATGATTCTAACATACATGACTATTTGAGAGAAATAGAAAGGGTTCTCTTAGATTTGTCACAGCCTTCATCTCGTGAAAAATTTAAGCTGATCTGGAAGACAACTTCTCGAAGTGTCCACAATTTTGTCGAAACGTTATCGCCTGGTCGTCAGAGATAGTTATTCAAAGTTGTGTGGAGCACTTAGAGAAAAATTCACAAATTTTGCTGACGCAGCTTCAATAGCCATGAAGGCATTTTCAATACAGCAAAAGAAACATGAGTCCCCGCGTGATTATTACTGGGGACTCAGAGCTTCTTATTTTCAGGGCCGGAGCGCTCCTGGCTTAGAAGAAGACCCGGCTTTCAAGTCTCTATTTCTCCATAATCTTCACCAGTGCATACGCTTTGAAGTAACCATGCATTGAACTGAACATTGCTGTTTGGGGTACACCCATTCTTGAGTTGAACAATCATTCAGCCTACCTGCTAGTTGAAAATCCAAACCAAGTTCCAGTCCCGGTGACAGCCGGAAAGCCTCTTGGCATGCTTATAGATGACTCGTTTCATGATTTTGAACTTTCAGTCCCCATCATAGGGGATCTGCCTCTGTTCATGAATGACAAACAGTCCTCTTCAGACATGTTGTTCACATTCCCTTTCAAAATGATCACGGTAAAGTGGCACGAAGCTTTACCTAAGGAGTCCATCTGCAGTCCCACCTTAGGGACAGATGGCGACCTAATGGTGTACCCGCTGACGACTCATCCAGCTGAGCCAGTCCAGGAGGACCAGAGTCCCTCCGCTGAACCATATGCTGGTTTTGAAGCGGAAATCAACCAGCAGCTTGAAAACGCTGATGCACTAGAAACAGAGGCTGAGAAAATGGAACTTAAAGAACTGTTCTATAAATTTCAGTCAATCTTATCTAAGGACTCCCATGATTGTGGGGTCACGGACCTCCACACGGTTCGTATTCCAACGAACCCAAAAGCACCCTCCACTTTTGTGCGCCAGTACAAGATCCCTCTTTCTGCTTATGAGTTGATCCAGGAGGTCCTTGATAAGCTGCTAGAGAAACAGATCATCCGCGAGTGTAACTCCACGTTCAACTCCCCGATCTGGCCGGTGTTAAAGCCGACCGGAAAATGGCGCCTGACCATTGACTACAATGCTCTGAATAAACAGGTACTCCTCTCACGATGGCCGTTGATCCACTTAGATCAGGAGCTGGCCAAAGTGAAGGATGCTCGTTTATTTTCTACAGTAGATGTGGCTAATGGTTTCTGGACAATGAAGGTGGATCCGGCAGACCAGTATAAGCTGGCTTTTTCCTTTGGAAATCGTCAATATACTTGGAACCGCTGCCCCTTTGGTTATTCAAATTCACCAGCAGAATTCAACATTTTCCTCCACAAAGCCATGGCTGATGCTACAATCCGAGGGAACCTCATTTATGTCGATGACATCCTGATGAGGAGTCGGACATTTAAAGAGCATCTGGCCGAACTCCGCCATGTGCTCAGTCAGCTCGCAGCAGCAGGTGCCAAGCTGGCGCTTTCTAAAGGCCAGTGGTGCCGAACTAAGGTAGAGTATGTTGGATTGTTGATGGGTCCTCATGGCGTTGAACCCCAAGCAGGCAGGATCAGAGCCATTCAGGACATAAAAGCCCCAGAGAATCTGTCGGAACTCAGGATTTTCCTTGGAGTGTGTAATTACTCCCGGCAGTTTATTGAAGATTATGCAGAAATAGCTAGACCCCTCACTGAGCTCCTGCAGGATGACACACCCTTCTCATGGGGAGAGCCCCAAGAATCCTCTTTCCAACTTTTGAAATGGGAACTTGCTTCAGCTCCATGTCTGGCCTACCCAGACAAAGATAAAGAGTTTCACCTTGAGGCAGGTTTTTCCTCCCACTGTCTGAGCGCTGCTTTGAAACAAAAACATGATCAGGACATGAGAGTGGTCGCATATGCCAGCAAGCCCTTGAGCAAAGTGGAGCTCCAGTTCACAGACTGTGAAAAGGCCCTCCTTTCTTTTCACCGTCAGCTTGAAAACACTTCAGAGACACGTAACCGAACTAGAGGACGAAATGCCAGAAATCCTACAGAAACTCCTCCTTGAACAGAGACTGTTGGAAACACAAGCTAAGACCCTTCAAGGTACAATAGTGACTATCAATCTACATGCTTCCCTAATAACACTGACGGATCAATGACTACCTGACCAACAGACCACAATTTGTGAGACTGAAGAATTGTGTGTCAAACCAGGTGGTCAGCAGCACAGCAGCACCACAGGGGACCGTACTCTCACCATTCCTTTTCACTCTGTACACCTCAGACTTCCAATACAAATCAGAGACCTGTCATCTGAGACCCGACAAGGGACCGCCCGACGAGGGGCCCCCGGTACCGCAGGGGCCGCGGCCAGCCACCACGCGCCACCACCACCCTGGGCCAATCCCCACCGCAGACACCCACATGTCCACTTTTCACGTGCAGTCCAGGGGGATTTCATAGATTGATGAAAATGTCCGGATTTTCATCGTTTTAATAGGCATACTTAGATTGACTGGTGCGATGCATGCACATTTCCTCTCATCTATCGTTTAGATGCTTTCGTGAATGGTTCTGAACCTTTACATAGACGTGAGAGCGAGCTTTGATGCGCTGCACCACTTTGCCTTTCACTGTGCTGTGACTGTTTACAAGATATTAAAGCGCAAGTGTAGCTCTACAGACAAACAGAGCTGGCATATGTGTTTCTGTGTGTGACAAAAGTGGCAAAGATCTAGTAGGTCCACATGGAAACGAAATCTATAATAATTATTCATCTATAAACTGACTGAGGATGAAAATAAAATTTAAAAAATGGAGTAGGCATTATTGTGTTTTTGAGACTGCTGCTTATTAATTTTATTATTACATTGAAAAGAAAATAATAGCCTACCTGTTTTCTCAGAAAGTTATTTGAGATTTTTGTTTAATTTCTGTCCAGTAAAGCAAACTATTAATCTTTCTGGTACATTTTCTAATTCGGAAGAGTAATTATTTCTATTATTAATTAATTTCTAGAGATTTTAAAGTCATTTTTGCACTTGTGAAAGCCTATCTGAAGTTTGTTATTTAACTGTTCATTCTAACCACATGGAGAATGCATGCTTTAAATATGTTAAAATCAAAAGTCTGGTCACAGTCATGGCAGTGTTTCAGGACTGGGCCAAGTGTCCTCTTTTTTAGTAATCAAATTATGGTCACCCTAGTATGGGAGAATAAGGAGACAGAGATAAGTGAGAGGATGGAGCCAGCTAGGAAGAGGAGGATTTCCCCTGTGGGAGCCAAATATTAGCAGGCTGGAAACCCCCTGGAGTATTGGGAAAAACAAAAATTACTGTACCCCAATTTATTTAGTCTAGCACTTGTGTTTTTGTGTATGTCGGCATCTTCTGTGCCTTGTGAAAGTATTTTGAAAGGCTGGTGAGGTGGTGTCAAGAAAAAAGAATTGCTTAAAACCTAAAACTGTTGAGAAACTGCTATTTTTGAATAAACATGAATCTCCCCTGTTTTGTATATCATTGCCCAAGTTACACAATAATTTTCAGTGCCCTCTTCCTAGTTCCACAAGCATTTTCACTTTCCTCTGCCTGCTTAAGCCCATGCCTTTTGCCTCAAGTGACAGAAAAACATTATTACTCAACCTGCCATTACATATAATACTACCATTTGGGGATAATTTACTGACAGAATACATTCAACAAATATTTTTGTTATTCACATTTGTACTATTTTATGTAGAGAAATTATTTTTTTGGAACTCATAGTCATTCCCAAGAACCATAGCAGACTTACAACTTTAATGCATCAAACATTCAGTGGCTAAGAGCTACAGCTGCCTGTGATTATGTACCTGGCCAGTAGGGGGGTTTGGGTTCACATGAAGCCCCGTGAGCAGAACCCTTTCTTGAACCAATTGGCTCAAGTGGTTCAATGCCTCATGGGGCTTCATCTCACCATCACTAGTTTTGATGGGGGGGGTGTGTCCTCCATTTGTCACACGGAGTAAAATACATCTCCGTCTCAGTTAATCAGGTGTTTTGATTGTGGCCTGTTAAATGTTGTCCATTCCTCTTCAATGGCTGTGGGAAGTTGCTGAATATAAGCAGGAACTGGAACACATTGTTGCATACGCCGATCCAGAGCATCCTAAATATGCTCAATGGGTAACATGTCTGGTGAGTATGCCGACCATTCAAGAACTGGGATGTTTTCAGCTTCCAGGAATTGTGTACAGATCTTTGCAACATGGGGCCTCCATTATCATGCCGTAACACAAGGTGATGTTTGTGGAGGAATGGCACAACAATCAACCTCAGGATCTCATTATGGTAACTCTGTGCATTCATAATGCCATAAATAAAATGCACCTGTGTTCATTGTCCATAACATATGCCTGCCCATACCTCCACCGCCACTATCGGCCACTCGATCCACAATGTTGATTTCATCGAACCGCTCACTCACACGAAGCCACGTACTCTGTCTGCCATCTGTTCTAAAAACGGAATGATTTCACCTTGAACTTTCTTAAATTAAGCAGCTTTATCTATATCAATTGATGATAATTTTATCTTTAAAACCAAAATACTTGCAGGTATCAATCGGCAATAAACTGACAATAAACAAACCAATAAATGAATACATAAATAAATGATTAAATAAATAAAATTATAAATAAGTCTGGAAATAAATTTGAAAATCACTACATAAATGATCATATGATACTATAACAATCTCTATATTTGGTATTAAATGAATAATTATGTTTTGTGATTATTTATAAAAAAATTTTTTTAACAATTTCTCCATTTTAAATTTCAGCTGGGGTGGTCCTCAACAGTCTGGTTACAAAGAAAGAGCAGGAAAGAAAATCCAGTGCCAATGTTTGATGCTTTGTAAAAGAAGTGTTTTTGATCAGATGCTGTTTTATCAGCTCTCCTGTTTTGGGCTGTCACACTTTCAATTGACATTGGTTGCGCTCTAAAATCTAGTTACATTAAGACATGTTTACAATAACCTCCAGCAAAAGCATATGATGGAATCAGAAATTTGAAAATCGTAGTGATGAATATGTCTTCATTTATGGAATATTTTTATTATTATATTTATTTTTAGAACACTATCTTAACTTCTATATAATATCATTTAATTTTTAATTGTTATGTTTTCCTGCCATGCCTGGTTATTGACCTCCTAATCCTAAACTCCAGCGTCCTGGGAGCAGATATGGCAGCAAAACCCCAGGTGCGGAGGTTCAGAATATATTCCACGAATGACACCTCTTCTGCCATTTCCAACATAGCCTGCATAGGTACACCAACATTTTAAGGCTCAAATTAGATATAGATATAGTTTAACAGGCACAGTCTTCCCTGCTAGTGATAGGAGTACCAGTTCTTTTGTGAGAAGCGGTTAAAAAATGGCTCTTTCGGCTCAACGCATGTCTTGTTTCCGAAATTTATTTGCCATAAAAACATTATGTAAAATAAATCACTAATCTACAAAGATAATTAGATTAAATGTTCATATATTATATTATATGACAGAGAGAGAGAGAGAGAGAGAGAGAGAGAATGTTGTAGACATTATCAATACTTTGTAAAGTATTCATAACAGAACCATTTCATTTTATGAAATACAGTGCCTGGCCAAAAAAAGTCACCACCTGGATTTAACTAGAAAAGGGTAGCTACAAGCCTCCATTTAGATAGTTACTGCATTGGCGATGATCATTCAGCTGTAAGCAAGTTATTTAACCCCAACTGGTGCAATGAGTTGCTTCTCATTTCATAAAAATACATGTCGAAAGACGCATCTCGTGGTCGCTGAAAAGATGTTAGTGTTTGAGAAGGGTCAAATCATTGGCATACATCAAGCAGAGAAAACATCTAAGGAGATTCCAGAAACTACTAAAATTGGGTTTAGAACTTGCCGACGCTTTATCAAAAAGTGGAAGGATAGTGGCGACCAATCGTCTTCGAGGAAGAAATGTGCCCCCCCAAAAAAATCCTGAATGATCGTGACCAGCGATCACTTAAGTTTGGTGAAATTGAATGAAAAAAAACAAACAAGAACAGTAGAACTCAGCACTACATTTAATAGTGAAAGTAAAAGCATTTCCACACAATGCGAAGGGAACTCAAGGGATTGGGACTTAACTGTTTGCGTAGCAGTAAGAAAACCAAATTGAGGCAAAAAGCTTTGCTAGGGATCATAAAGACTGAAACAGGGTAAATCTGGACTCATCAGACCACATGACCTTCTTCCATTGCTCCAAAGTCCAAAGTGATGGGCGCATCAGGGTAAGAAGAGAGGCAGATGAAGTGATGCACCCATCATGCCTAGTCCCTACTGTACAAGCCTGTGGAGGCAGTACCATGATCTGGGGTTGCTTCAGTTGGTCAGGTCTAGGTTCAGCAACAGTATGTGCCCCGAGAATGAGGTCAGCTGACTACCTGAATATACTGAATGACCTGGTTGTTCCATAAATTGTTTTTTTCCTCCCTGGTGGCATGGGCATATTCCAAGATGACAAAGCCAGGATTCATCAAATTGTGAAAGACTATGTTCCGGGAGGATGAGACATAATTTTCACACATGAATTGGCCACCACAGAGTCCAGACCTTAACCCCATTGAGAATCTTTGGGATATACTGGACAAGGCTTTGTGCAACAGCCAGACTCCACCATCATCAATCTTGCATTGATGATGGTGAAAACTTAATGCGACACTGGATGGAAATAAATTTGTTGACATTGCAGAAGCTTATCAAATCAATGCCACAGAGAATGTGTGCCAAAATCAAAGCTAAAGGCGTCCAACTAGAAATTAGAGTGTGTGATCTTTTTTTTGGTGGCAACTTTTTATTTTGGCCGGGGAATGTATGCTGTAAGTCAGGGGTACTCAAATACAAATCTTAAAGGGCCACGGAGTCAGAGGTTTCGTTTATTATCTTTTGTCAATCAACACGGCCTAATAAAATTTCAGTGAACAAAACATGTTTTAAACAAAACAGCAACAACAATACTATATAACTTCTATTTAATATCTTCAATTAAATACTCGAATAAAACTAAACACAAAACCCCTGTAATAAATCTAAAATAACATAGTGAGGGGGTTAGGGAAAGGCTTTCTTTCTAAATACAGATTAAGAAAATATGTGCAAAAATGAAATTTACATTTAAGTTGAATCAACTGGTATGAAAGAAATAAAAGTCTCAGGAACTGATAGAACAAGTAGCAAGGAGAACTGTTTTACATTCTGTCAAACACATCTTAATGAGAAAAGTGACATCTTTTATCTGTTGCCAAGGCCTTGAATTTTGGCACAAATGGTGTGATGGCCAGGCGGAGACACTGATGCAGGTGTTCATTTGTGAGTCTGCTGCGATATTTATTCTTTACCACATTCATTGTTGAGAATGCAGATTCACAACAGTATGTTGAGCCAAACATTGTGAGAATGTGAAGCGCCAGTTTTTGCAGCAGAGGGAAATTAGCTGCAGTTACCATCTTTGTCCAGAAGGTGAGAACGTCACATTGGCTCTCTTTCAGTGCAATGTTTTCTTGCAAGTCAATTAACTCACTTTGCAGTGAAGCAGCTGTGGCCCATAGGAAGATTTCTTGTGCTTCTGAAGAGAACTCTCTCACATTTCTGACCAAAAATGGATTATCAATGAAGAGAAGGAGTTGTTTTCCCAATAAGAAGTCATTAAATCTTGTCTTGAAATGTTCAATAAGCTTATCCACAAATTCAACATGTTGACTATTATCTCTTTTTCCTTTGGCCTGTTCCAGAAGTTTAGGGAAGTGAAGCAGTTCTTTCTGTTGGTACAAATTAAAAAAAGGCTTTTACTCCTTTTTCATTTCTGTTCTGTTTTTAAAAGAATATGAAGCATAAAAAAATTCCAGCTAAAATGTGTGGTGTAGAAATATTAAACAACTCACCTGAATGTCAGTTTTGAAGACCTCCAGTTTTCTCTGAAAACCACGCACTGCATACATCAGCTCGCACACTGTGTTATTCTTTCCCTGTAGCTTCAGATTTAGCTCATTGAGATGAGATGTTATATCAGTCAAAAATGCCACAGCTTCCATCTTTTTTGAATTTTGCAGGAATTCCATGAAGTGCTTTGCCTTTACACTCTTTTGCTCTGATAGGAACCCTTGGCGTTCACTTCTAATGACCCAAAAACGCTCCAGGACCTTGCCTTTGCTTAGCCATCGGATGTTGTTGTGCAGAAGCAAATCATCAAACTCTGCATTGACCTCAGACAGATATCTGCGTAGTAAGCGATGTTGTAGTGCAGATGATGCTCTCAAGAAGTTTATGAGGCTCATGATTTCAGAGTACCCTTCTCCAAGGCTTGCACAAAGAACAGACTGGTGAATAATGCAGTGGTAAGGTATCAGGTGAGGGTTGAGAAGCTTCAGGCGCTGAACCAGTCCTCTCTCTCTCCCAATCATCGCTGGAGCTCCGTCAGTAGCAATTGACACAACCTTCTTCAGATCAATTCCATTTTCATTCAGCATTTCCAGTATTGCCTCATAAATGTCTTCCCCTCTTGTTTGTCCACAGAGATTTGTCAGGCCCAGCACATCTTCGACAAAGTCCCTCTTTGTCTCATCATAATACCTCACAAACACCATCAACTGTGCATTATCACTAAGGTCGGTGGATTCATCCACAGCTAAGGAAATGCATTCTACGTTTTTTATTCCATCACGAAGCTGTTTAGTCAGATCACCAGCCAGTATTTCTGTGCGTCTTGCTGCTGTAGAATGTGATAAGGGTATTCGCTTAATTGTAGCTGTCATTTCCTCTTTTTGTTTGCCTTCAAACATAGTTTCCATCACTTCAGTCAAACATTCTTTTATTACTTCTGCATCAGAAAAAGGCTTCTTGTGTTTCCCCAAAATCTATGATACTCTAAGGGAGCATTCTGTTGCTTTTTGTTGTTGAGTCATGCAAGTGACTAAAATCCTGCTTGCAACTTCATATGATGACTTCATTGCTTTTATTTTTGTTGTTCTTACCCCGGATTTTGGAGGAAATGCATCATCAAAATTCTTGTGCTTTGTCTCATAGTGACGTTTCATATTGGAACCCTTTATCACCGCTATGGTGTCTTGACAAATTAAGCACATGGGTCTGGTGCTGGATGGAGGGAGAATAAAGGCAAATTGTTCTGACCATTCATCTTTAAACTGCTGATTTTCGCTGTCAACTTTTCTTTTAGCAGCAAATTTAGAGCACGCCATTTTTTTCCAGTCCGAAAACCGGCCGAGGAAGAATCAATCAATCTGCTCTGGGGAGTTTGCTGCTGAGAGTGCACCATGTGGCCGTTGGAGGTACTGCAGTCAACAATACAGGCACTTACGTGACAATCAAGCTTAGTCCGAGATCTACGACGTTCAGAGACAATTTTGGCTCCATTGTGGCGCTGGACAAAATAAAATAAAAAAAAATACTGACCCCAACCACCTCAAAATAAATGGAATTGCAACAGTGGCAAAAGTACTAGATTTAATGGTACGGTCAGGAAATTAGAAAAAACTAACTATAGATTAAAAATTGTTTTATTTTAACAAAAAAATTACATAATGCAGCTTTAAGGAGCAGCTGTGAAAGTGAAAGTAAAGTGTCGCTCACGCTGCGGTAATGCGAGTGACAGACAGCATGTCAACAGCACAAAGACTGTACTGTTGCTCTGTTATGGAGCTGACACATGAGCATTGCGTGACTTTTCTGCTATTTGAATAGAGCACATAATATACCTTGCTGCCTCGATATGAAAACGGGGATGTGGTAATAGAATCGCGGGTCCAGGGCTGGACACAGTTTGTTCAGGGGCCGGCCCTAGCCCGGGGGCGGCTTATTGGGAGACCCTGCTGTAAGTGATAAACTTTTAAGCAAAATCAGCTTATTAATAGATCATTGTATGCTAACCTGAACAGTCTTTATAATATTCACTGCAAGAGGAGCAAATTGAAATGGAATACATGGCACCCATTTCATCTCTGTATGACTGTGAATATGCCCCCCAATTCTTGTCAACACCTGTACGAAAAAGACAAATACAGACCTACAGAGACTACATTATAATTTTTTATATTATGTGTTTGAAATGTCTAATGTACAGTATTTAATGTTCTTCATACTTAGAAGCCAAAGGAAATGTGCTTTTTCACGGAAACTCTCCTGACTGACGATTTCATGGAAGCGGCGACAAACTAAAGATAAGGTCATGTAGGTTTGGTCCCCAGTGTCGAGTATGACTTCCATGAAGATGGTTTGAAGTATCTCAGTTGGTAGCTTTAAAAATATATTAAACGTTTAGTTTAAACAGATAATTAAAACTTAATTTATGTCTCTCACTCTTTGACCCTCAATAAAATTGGTTTTGATACCTTTACAATCCAGCAAGAAGGTTTCTTTTTGCTGTCTATTTGCAGATGGTGATTTCTTGATCGTCTAAATCCCACTAACGAGAAGTCAACCCCAAAAAAATATTTAAAAAATAAGCAATGACTACAGCTTAGATAAAAAGTGTTGTTAACATTGTCATATTTAACAGTATGTGCATACCTTCCATTCAACTTTTTTTTTTTTCAAGTACACTTTTTCAGCTGTCTTGCAGTTAACTGTTCAATGTCAATATAGCCGTTTTTAAACAGAAGTTCTGGAATATTTGCAGACAATTCGATCCGGTCTTTAACCGGAGTTGTGTTTTCAAATACACCACTCTTTACGGGAACATAATTTTTCGGCTGCTTTCACACAGCAAGAAATGTACCGGAGGATGCTCTCTGCTGAATATATACGCCTTGAGTAAAATAAAATTTAAAGAGATAAAAACACTGAGGGCTAACAAATTGCAAATTGAAAGGCTAAATGCAGAGGGATAATGTCTTTTGAAGACACACACCATAATCACATACAAAACCCAGACAAATTACAGTTATGCATCACTATTACTTCCTGATACTTTACCTCTCTTGGATTTCTTTGTTCTCTTCTTATATTTGTTCTTTTTTGCTTTCTTTCCTTTACTGCCTTTCATCCAAGCCCTCTTCCTTTTTCTTGCATGTCTTTCATCAGAGGAGGAAGATGTGGAAGAAGAGGATGTGGTGGAAGAGGATGACTGTGATTCTGTGTCAGAGACATCATCTTTGGCATCTCTTGTAACAGTGGCTGTGTTTTTGGTGCTAATAGCTAAAGCTTTAAAGAAAAAGAAATACAATCTTTGATTAATAGTTTTGTAATGTATAATGGTATACCTATATATACACACACACGCCATTTGTCTCATCCTGATAAACCAACGACGCAATGATATAATAGTCCCCAATTCCAAGGGGAATAGTAGTAGCTATGAATAACAAAGCATTGGTTAAATGAATGAGTTTTGTGGCAGTTAATGCCGTATTTAGAGGCAGCACATTACGTGCCCCCATTATATATATGGATATACGCTGATCACAACTCGATATTATCTTCCCCCGAAGGACTCCAAGTGGCACCAAACTTATCTGGGTGAGCAAATGAACGTAATGCATACTACAAATAAGATCCAGTTTCCAAAAAAAAACAAAAACAAAAAAAAAAACTTCACCTTTAAAACCCTTTTCAGTTTCATCCAAATATGCCCAAGAAATATTCATTTTAGTCAATGTATAACAGCAGGGAGACATCTAAAGCCTGTAGCCCACTGGTCTTTGAGGTCTGAAGTTGCTGATCACAGATCTATGTAGTTATAGTTCTTTATCTATGTATTTATAATGAAAAATAGACTCCTACTCAATCACACAAAGTAGGAATACAAAAAAATGTTATGAGAAGGAATCTCTTACAATTTTTATCTTAAATGTGTAATATATAAGAATAAAGATGTCCCTATGCAGCCTTTTTTAAATTATCAAAACTTGCAATCATCTAGCCGGCCAAGAATGAAATCTGTTTCAATGTAATCTTCCTTACATGATTGAAATATTTGACTGTTTTTTGATTACGTCACTGTATCATTTTTACATTTTGCAACTTTAATCTCACACTATTGTAATCTGCAACCTTTTTTAAGTGATTTTTGATTCAAACTTGCTTACCTTGAGACAGAGCATTCTGAGATAATCCCGTTCATTTTCCAATGACTTTATTTTCTCCTGTGCATCCACCAGCCTTTTCTTTAGACTGACAATGGTTTGCTTTTCCTTCTTCAGGGCTGCTACAGCTGTTGGAGCTATCGCAGTATCTACAGTCCGGAACAAATGAAACAGATTTTATTTTTAAATGTCATTTAAGTGCTAATTTGTGACCTACCAGTAATGTGGTATTTCCCCTAAAAATAAAACAAAACTAGATAAGCAAAATGTTACTGTCACAACTTGTCATATGATTGGTGTTGATGGTCTGATGATGTCAGATTTTGAACAAGACGAAGTGATTCATAGTTCAGACACTTTTTTTTTCTTAGTTAAAAAAAATCAGTTATAGAACTGTAGGTTAAACACTAATGCCCCTTTCCCACTAGGTTCGGGTCAGCCCAGAACGGATCGGGTCAGCACGGCCCAGAACAGGCTGGTTGTGTTTCCATTACTATCCCAGGAATGCGGATGTAGCTGAGGACATGGGCGGGGTCAGCTAAAAGTGGGGCGAAAGGTCCGTGATGTCATCATAATCACCACAAGAGTAAACAAATGTGGAGGTGCGCCTTGAGAACTGGATATGACAGAGAAACAACAATGGAAGACGTCGAGGTATTTTTGTACTTCGTACTCGGAATGTGGCTCTTTCTGAAGAAGTGGCTACCACTAGGTAGGTAGGCGTGTGACTGACATCACTTTACCGGACCAATCAGTCCATAGGTGGGCGTGTTGGGTTGCTTCGGCCCGCTTCGGACCAAGGCAGAGCTAGCACAAAAAAAGGGGTCAGCTTGGCCCAGACAAAGGTAATGCAAAAGGGGCCAAATCGGGGCTGAGTCTACCCGTTCCAGACCGAACCGAGCCTAGTGGAAAAGGGGCATAAGTACATTGATCAGTTTTTCAAGTGTATTCCAAAATACACATTAAATCCAACAGAGCTCAATTGTGAAGATAATATGTAATTTGATAAACATTAAGACTTCAGAACAATAGTATCAAATCTCTAACCTTTGTGTGGTGTGCTATACACAATTCTATAAAAGGTGCAATTATTTTGTTTTTAAAATAATTTTAAAAATAATAATTTTATCTTTTCAGAAATTATATGCAGTCAAGTTATCACATGTATTTAAATGAAAGTGTTTTACAGCAATTAAAAATTATTGGAGAGCATGAAAGCACAAGGGGTCTGGGAAAATGTACTTTGAAATTATATGGTTTCACAATGGGTCTGCACAGTGGCGAAGTTGGTATCACTTTCGCCTTGCAGCCAGAAGGCCTGGGTTAGAATCCTGCCCTGGGGTGTTTCAGCATGGAGTTTGCATGTTCCCACATATGCATGTGTCTTCCCTCTGGGTAATCTGGCTTTCTCCCTCAGTCCAAAAACATGACTATTACATTAATTTGTCTCTCCCTTAGGTATAAGTGTCTAAGTGTGTGCGCATGGTTGTTTGCCCTGTGTGTCTCTGTGTTGCTCTGTGATGGACTGGCAAACTGTTCAATTCAATTCAGTTTATTTAGGTAGCACAAATTCACAACAGATGTCATCTCAAGGCACTTTACAAGAAAAGTCATTTCAACATAATTTTGCAAACATTCCAGGGTGTACCCTGCCTCTGGCCCGATGATTGCTAGCGTAGACACCAGCCCCCTTGCCACTGCATTGGATAGATGGTAAAGATAATGGATTGTGGGATGGTTTCACACCTATTTGCATCGCACCATCACCAGTTTTAATGTCAAGCATATGTAAAATATATTTTTATAGAATGACTGATAAATAATTAAGAATGTTGATGTTTTACTTAATTTTAAACATTCAATTTTTGTAGTGTAAACATGTCAGTTTAAGGGGAATTACCTGTGTCCTCGCCCTCTGATTGGTTGCCTGGAGAATTTACTGGCTGGATCACATGTATGTCCTGGTGAGATGTACTAGTGGAGGCTGCGTTACATTTTGGAACAATGAAGGAAGTATTAGTGAACTTCAGTCATGTAATGTTTACAGAAAACAACAACATTAGCGTTTGCATTATGTAAGCTCAAGTACTCTTGGTAGTTTATTAAAATTTATATTGAGGCTGAAAAGATCACAAGATGAATTTGCTTGTGCAGTCGACCATAGTAGCTCATGCCCTGTCCACAAGTAGCCATTTATCCAAAAAAAGGGAGATATTTTTCTACGGTTTGGCCTGTCATCCGCATGAAAACGCGTGGAAAACGATTATGTCTAAAAACTCAAGCTTACGTGAAGATCTTCCTTTCTCCGTTTTCACCGTTTGCCTGTGGAGAGACGTAACCAGAGTTTTAGATGTCGCAATGTCACTTTCCAGGAAGAAAAATGCTCCAACATCACTTGTTCGACCAGTGTTTAAAGGGTAACTCACCCCTAAATCCACTTTTTTTTGCTGATAAACTGTATAAATGAGTGTCCAGGGTTTTTCCTACATAGGGATCTCAGTGGCGGCCGCCTCTGTCTTATTTATTGCCGGCACCAGCTCACAATAGGGATGTAAATTACTAAATACTTTTAGCCCTGTCTGTAGGGTCTATGCGCTCAATGGTTGGAATTTAACTATAGTTACTCCAAACAAACACACCAACAGTGGTGGTGCTGTTTTGAAATCAGTGCATTACCCTGCATTCAGTCCAGTGTTCCCAACTTAGCAACTTTGTCCATGTTTCTAACGACTTTTCAAACCCTTTTTTTTCCCAAAAAGCACCTAGCAACATATCCAGACATTTCTGACGATCTTTATCTACTTTCTATCAAACTTTGACGTTGATATTCCCTGCAGATTGGAGACCCAACTTGCTCGGCAACCGCACTGTCAGTCCAAGAGCTATTACAGAGAGAAGACTCTGATTCCCCCCAGTCACAAACGAATTACTTTTTTCTTTAAAATTAATTAGTTTAAACGGGCGTTTACACCGGTCAGCGCACCCAGGCAGCAGCGCAGCTAGATTACATGTACCTACGCATCAAGCTGCAGCAAGTCGCGCGCGTCAATGCAGCTTCTGCGTGAAGTTGGAAAACTGAACTTTGGGGCAGCAAACGCGGGGCATATACCAATCAGAGCAACTGGCGTCATTACGCCTTCCATGCGTGGATCGACAAGTCATTCATTCAAAATGGAGGATCAACTAATCGTCGCTCTCTGTAATTTTCGTGAATTGTATGACCCGTCTTCGTCTTTTTACAAAGACAGGAAGAGATCGAACCTTATTTGGAGGAATATATCGGAGGATATTGGAGTGCCAGGTAAGCAGTTAAATATTTTCTTTTAACTTTTGTTGAGAAGGTGTTTTCATTCTAATTTAAAGCCTATTTTAAAGGAACAGACACACATTTAATTTATGACCCTGGGCTCTCTGAGCTCTCATTTCACCTTCCCGCGTGCTCGTTCATTTCTGTAAAAAGGAGCAATAAGAACAACAAACAACAATTATATATTTTAACAGTGAGACGTCGTTCACTGGACTCAGTTCTAGTAACTGAGTACAGCTTTATCTCAACATAAGGTTTTTATTTGAAACAAGTTAAAAGAAACTCCTCCCACATATATCTTCCTTCAAAGAATGATCACAGCTTCTTTACCAAAAGGCACACAGGATGTACCACATTCCTCTTGATTATTCACGGTTTCTAAGTGTTTCCACATGCACTACAAAATTAGACCCTCATACAACATTAACAGAATTTATATCTCTTCATGTCCCTCTCTTGATCTCTTATTTTTTTAAGAGATCACCATATGTAAAGAAAAATGTCAGGCAAAGAATCATATCAATTTTGAGTCCATCTTCTCTGGAACTTTTCGGATCAGTAGTCAAGTCATCTTGTTCTGGCCGGGAATTGTGGTCGTCCGGCTCGCTCTTCTATGACCTAAGGCGAGAGGTTGCCAGCACATCACCTATATGCAGCTAAAGTGTATCTTTCCAGTAGCCTTGAGTTTGAAAACTCTAAGGACTGCACGCAGACCAGAGGATCGTTCAGCCCCTTTTGGCAGGGGTCTCAGCTTCTTTTTCCTTCAAACCCTGCTGCCCCAGCTGGGCAGCTCTGTGCTCCAAGCCGCCCTGCCACCTGATGGTGGAGGTGTGCTGAAGTTGGAAACCTCTCAGCAGAGGGTTGAAGTAGGTTGTATGGTCTCCTCATTGCTGTTCTTCTCCCGCTCTGGCTTGCTGCTCCTGCATGTCCTCTCAGGTTCGTCATGACTCCTCAGTGGTAGTGCATTGGCTCCAGCCTTTTTCTTTAGTATGATTACCTGAGAGATTGTGGTATGGTTGGCTGCTGGTCTCTCATCTGGTCAACGAAGCCTAAAAGAGCTTGCAACTAATTTGCTTTTTCCTGTTTGCTTAATCCATAATTGTATCTGTTTTGAGATTCATTTCTTATGGATTTGTCCTCTTTTTTTTTTAAATCAAATCCCTCACTCACCTCATAGTTTTAAGTAGTGCCGCACTGATCGGCCGCACTAACACAAAATCAAATTATTATCCTGACTGCTTACAAACTAGGTCTATCTGTAGAAAGAGCTAATGCTTTTGCTGTATGTAAATCACAAAAATCATCATTGACGCAAAGTGCACTCCAAAAATCCTGTATCAAAAGTGAGCAACACTGGAACAACCTAGACCATAAAGAATATTTCTTCAAAAGATATAGTAGAGGTTATAATGTAAATAAAAACTTCCAAACAAAGACTAAATGCATAAACATGCCACAAAGTGAGATGAATGGGTTGTGTGCTAAAACAACCCACCGCACAAAGGTGCCAAAACAGCATGGAAAACAGGAAACATCTGGTCTTTTTGGATTGTGGAAATGGCATGATGAGCATGTGACACCACTCTAAAGAAAAATGTGCTGCTTTAAAACTCAAGTCAAGAAAACGATCAATTTAATTTTATTTGTTTACACTGCTAACAGCCTAAGTTCATTAAACCTATAGTCTTATAAGATTTCACCACATCACCGACTATTGTTATTCATCTTCTGAGCTGATGAAGCCCAATACTTATAAAAGAAACTATAATTTCAACCTATTTATCCAAAAAAACTGTTGAACCCTAAACAAAGGCTGTTTTTATTCTGTTTTTTCTTTTATCTGAAATGCTTTTAATGAGACCAATTGAAAGGTTTTGTAAAAAATAATTGAATTGAAATTTCAGTTCCCCTAGTGCCCAAGGATCTCCTCCCTTTTTCTCAAACAGAACTGTTTCAGAAACATCCAATTATTTAAGTCTCCTGTTAATCAGGTGGGACTAGATCTGCAGCTTGTTAGTGAAAGATGTTATAGTTCAATAAACACCTGTATTGTAGATCAATCTCCATGTATACAGTATTTAAGCTCAATTCCTAGATCTCAGCTGCTATACCTTTCTGCCAGGGAAGAATTAACAAAACCACTGAATCTATAATTCCAATCAATGTCCAATCATAACATGACCTTACCCACCTCGGTCAATGGGAAAAAAGATAATAGAACCTTATTTCAATCACTCCATAATTTATTTTCAGGGAGCATATCGGAGCCCAGATGGGACCATGAGGGGCTGAATTATCACGCCTCCTCCTTCTGCTGTGTCGGATCTCCTCTGCAAATACGAGAAAAGAATGCTCTTTAAGTCTCAACAGAAGCACATCCACCATTCTCATTTTGAGGGTAATTGTGTCAGAGCCAAAATCCGCAGAGAATCAGCAGGTCGTCCATAGAAAAGTTCCCATCACATTCACGATATGGAGGACATACTATATACTTTTTTCCCATGTACCCAGAGTGGTATGAAAGTGTGGTCAGATTTTTATCATTTTCAAAACAAATAAATCTTTGGTCAGGTTTTAAGTGTACTGGTCCAGCTTTAACTATTTAGATTAATCCCATGTCGTCCCAGTCTCCAATTTACCCTTACTTTTGTCATGGAAGTATACACATTTTTACCCATATAACTTCCTGTTCGTTCATGTACTGCACGCTCAGAATTTGTCCAAATCCTGGAGAGGAGTGTAACATCTGGAATGGCCCCTTCCCCTTGGGTGATGACCAATTTTCTGTTTACAGCTTTTAATCAGGATCCAGTCACCTACTTTCAGCTAACACAGGATCATCTGGCATATGATTAGTTTGCATTTATAACTCATGTACTTATCAGTATTTTGATCATGAAAACCCACCAGATCTTAATGAAATTGTTCTTTTAGAAGAGGGTAAACCAATCTAAGGAATTCTATATCTACGCCCATAGATTATTTCAAATAGAATGAGGCCAATATTCAAATTTGGTATTATATGCATTTATAATTTACCAAATCAAGACTATCCAATTTTGTCCCATTTCTTCCATCAATTTTTTTTTCAATTTGCAACATTTTATCATAAAGTCATAATCAGTGTGTAATTGTTCCTCTTATTTTAATATACCAAACTGTAGGAAGGATAAGGTTTCATCAAATTCGTTCAATTACTTGGTGTTATATTTATATATAGCTTTATCATAACCAAAGAGTATCCCCAATTCTGTTTAGTCTTATCCATGGCCCTTCTTAATCTGCTTTTAGAATCCAATTGTCTCTTAAAAATGATCTATAATCTTTGTCCTATTTTATCAATTATTTCATTCACAAAATGTGTTCCGTTACCACTATAGATCATTTGTGGATATCAAATCTAGGCATTATTTCTCTAAACAACATTTCTGCAACAGTTAGTGTATCTAAATGTTTCACTGTTAACATTACAAATCCATTAGGAGAAATTTTCTTTTCTTACTAAATAGAGCTTCTTCAATACAGCCTTCGTTTGCTCAAAGCTGTTTCTTAATTTTGTATGAGAAGCTTTTCTTTTTTTCCATGTCTGACACACATCTTGTCCATGAACCAATCAGTTTGAGAATTGAATTGTCCGTAAGAAATGCTTTTAATTAGTTCGCCTCTAGAGGTCGCCATACCCCTGTTCCCCATTGTTGGCCAAATGCCAAAAACATGTAAAGTTCAATTTGAATATTCTGTTAGCAATAATATGATTATTTATCTTCATCTGAATACAAACTAAAGTTAAAACTTTAATTTTTCTTTTTCCAAGTAGAACAATTCTTTGGTAGCTGTCCCGTTTCAAGAATTTTATGAAAATCTAAAATTTGGATGATTAATTTATCCCCTACAGAGAATATGCCCAACTTCAAGTGAAATAGGAAATCTCTTCCTAACAAATTAGAAAAGAATCTCTAGATTTTATGATTATCACAACAGGTTTTTCCTGTAGCAAAATCTATTATTGACTCAGTTCTAGTAACTGAGCACAGCTTTATCTCAGCATAAGGTTTTTATTTGAAACAAGAGTTAAAAAGGAAACTCCTCCCACATAGATCTTCGTTCACAGAATGGTCACAGCTTCTTCACAAGGCACACAGGATGTGCCACATTCCTCTTGATTCCTATCTCTTCAGTTTGTTCCCAAACTGCGTTGTTGCTGGTGATGTCTGTTAAGAACCTGCCTTACAACAGGCCTACAAGCCCTCAGTCCAGCCTCTCTCAGCCTATTGCGGACAGTCTGAGCACTGATGGAGGGATTGTGTGTTCCTGGTGTGACCGGGGCAGTTGTTGTGGCCATCCTGTACCTGTCACGCAGGTGTGATATTCGGATGTACCGATCCTGTGCAAGTGTTGTTACAAGGGTCTTCCACTGCGAGGATGATCAGCTGTCCTTCCTGTCTCCTTGTAGCGCTGTCTTAGGCATCTCAAAGTGCGGACATGGCAATTTATTGCCCTAGCCACATCAGCAGTCCTCATGCCTCCCTGCAGCATTCCCAATGCACGTTCACGCAGATGAGCAGGGACCCTGGGCATCTTTCTTTGGGTGTTTTTCACAGTCGGTAGACAAGACTCTTTAGTGTCCTGCGTTTTTAGAACTGTGACCTTACAATCTGATTGCCATAGACAATTCGATTGCCATAGACAATCCGATTGCCATAGACAATCCGATTGCCATAAATCACTGTTAAGATACACCTGAGAGGAGATGAGCTGCTGCTGAGATCTAGCGAGAGCTGTGCATAAGTAATATGGGGGTAAACTGGTAAAACAAACAAACTCGGGTAAAAACAAACCATAGCATTCGAGCAAAATATAGCAAACGTTTGATAATAATAACCATTATTTTGTATTTCTCCATTAAACAAACTGGACGAGGAAACCTTGGAAGGGCTGGAAAGCTACTTGGACGAGTGCTTTGACAACATTGTTATGGGCAAGCCACAAAAATCCACCTCTGCTATGCCGCACAAGCACACCATCACAGAAACGCACCCGTTCTGGGGCCAGCACCTCCACCATCTCTCCAGATTAAAGCTACAGCGATGTCTTGGACTCAATAGATAAAAAGCTAACCAGCCTAGACGCCCGTCTGGCCCTGGTTGAGGTTCTACACAAAGAGTTTCAAGCTCTAAGGGAATCCCTAGAGTTCAGCCAACAACAGGTAGCATCGCTCGCTGCAGAAAACCAAACGCTGAGAGACGGTGTAAAGAAACTCACCGAGGGGATGATGTAGCTGTCCTGGGACAGTAAGAGGATGAAAGAAACTATCTTGGATATACAGGCCAGGGGAATGCGGTATAATCTTGTTTTTTCCGGGATCCCAGAACAGGCTGAGGACGACGCTGAATCCACCGTCCGAGATTTTCTCTAACATCAGATGAAGCTCCGAAGCGACACGGTAAAAAACATCACTTTTCACCGCGTCCACCGGCTCGGAGGTAAGAAGCCCAACAACAGCCGGCCGCGACCTATTGTTGCTAAATTCGAGCATTACAAGCAAAAAGAGCAGGTCAGAGGCCAGGGCAGAGAGTTTACGAATTACAGCGTTAACGATCAATATCCGAAGGAGATCCTGGATAGAAGGTGCGTTTTGTTCCCAATCAGGAAGAAATATATCAGTGAAGGCACCAGAGCTACAGTAGCAGAAGATAAACTGTATGTTAATGGGCAGCTGTTCAGGGACCTCCAGCTTACTCCTTGGGTTTATTAGTCATGTAACACTGGCTAGATAAGAGTTGTTTTATCAGTCAACTATAACCTAATGTTAGCACAGCTCTTTAAAGTTGTTTACATTACTCAATGTGGGCGGGGCCAGGGCTAAGCACTGGGATACCGGCTCTTTTTTCTTTTCTCATCTTCACATGGCTGTCACCAAATGTCTTTGTCACTCCTTTTTTCTTCTTTTATCATTCACACACACACAAAAATAATTTTTTTCATTATATAACAATTTCTTTCTCTCTCACCTTCACCCTTAACACCTTCACAACTTTCTTCTATTTTTCTCTTTCTTATATCTCGGCTTTTGGATTTTCAAGCACAAACTAATAATGCACCTGTGTTTATCTGTTTCTATGGTGATATGGACTTTACAACTTTTGTCTCAAAACTATGGCTACTCTAAGGTTTGTCACATGGAATGTTCATGGAGCTGGAACCAGAGAGAAAAGAGTTAAGATTTTTAACCAGCTTGAAAGATTGAAGGCAGATGTCGTCTTATTACAAGAAACCCATAAATCTACCTCAGCTGCAGTTGATCTTAAATCCCCTGAGTTTCCTAATGTGTTTTCTGCATGCTATAACTCTAGACAAAGGGGAGTAGCAATATTAATGAATAAAAAATTTAATTTTACAGTAATAGATACACTTACAGATCCAGAGGGTAGATTTATTATAGTAAAACGATCTATACATAACCGAAAGTTATGTATTGTCAGTATATATGGTCCAAATGTTAATGACCCCTCATTTTTTCATTCCTTCTTCTCGGTGCTCCTTGAACACATGGATTGCTCACTTCTTCTTGGGGGCGACCTCAACTTTGGTTTAAATGAAGAAATAGACAGGCTCAGCACAGCAGGGACTCAGCGCAGCTGGAAATCAATAGATATAGTCAAACAGTACATGAGCGATTATGGACTTTGTGATGCATGGCGATCTCTTCACCCCAATGACAAAAAATTAACTTTCTTCTCAAATGTCCACCATTCGTATTCTCGACTGGATTATTTGTTAGTCAGCAGCTCACTGTTGACTGACATTTCAGACACTGAGATACACCCTATAGCTGTTAGCGATCATGCTCCTGTTTCTCTAACTTTAGTAAATAAAACAGAAACGCCTCAAAGCAAAAATTGGAGATTTAATATATCATTACTTAAGGATAAAGAATTTATTAAATATTTTGATAAAGAGTGGGCTTCTTATTTGGAATATAATGACCTACATGGTATGTCACCATCCATTCTTTGGGAGGCAGGGAAAGCTGTGATTAGAGATAAAAGAATCTCATTCTCATCAAATAAAAAGAAAATGGAAAAAAACGTACTCAGGAATTAGAAGAAACTATTAATTCATTAGAAGCTTCTCTAGATGAGGAGAGACTAGGCAAAATCCGTAAAGCAAAGCTCGAATTAAATGAAATTATTAATAAACAGACCCAGTTCTTAATTCAAAGACTTAGGATAGAAAACTTTGAACAAGGTAATAAATCAGGTAGATTTTTGGCTAACCAGCCTAAAATTAATAAAGAAAAAACAACTATATCTGCTATTAAAGATCAGACCGGGAATACAGTATATGATCCTGGAAGAATAAACAACACCTTTAAAGAATTTTACAAGGCTTTATACCCACCAGAGATAAACCCATCAGATCATAAAAGATAACATAACACTACCTAAATTATCTGAAAGTCAAACGATGGCCCTGGATTCACCACTAACAGCGGCTGAACTCCAGGAGGCCCTCCAAAGCATGCCCAATAAAATGGCTCCAGGCCCAGATGGATTTCCAGCAGAGTTCTATAAAGAATTCTGGAATATTCTGGCACCAACATTCCACAGAATGCTGCAGGAAACCAAGGAAAATGGCCGGCTTCCACCGAATATGAATTCTGCCTACATTAGTCTTCTACTAAAATCACCCTTTGTTTCCTACCAGCTATTGTCCCATATCCCTCATTAATGTTGATCTTAAAATAATCTGCAAAGACCTTGCAAAAAGCATAGAGAAAGTAACCCCTCTTATAATAATACATCCTGATCAAACTGGTTTTATTAAAGGGAGACATTCATCCACAAATTCACGTAGACTAATAGATTTAATAGATTTTTCTTACTGTAAAAACATTAAAACTAATATATTATCTCTAGATGCAGAAAAAGCATTTTATAGAGTTAACTGGAAATTCTTATTTGCAACCTTACATAAATTTGGCTTTGGAAATTCCTTTATAAACTGGTTGACAATATTATACAGTTAACCAACAGCATGTATCAGGACTAATAACCAAACATCATCTAGGTTTTATCTTCAGAGAGGTACCAGGCAGGGATGTCAGGGTTAGGGTCCCTCCCTCCCTGTTTGCTATTTTTATTGAACCACTAGCTGCAGCAATCAGGCAAACTCACAATATTAAAGGCATAAAATGCAATACCATAGAACATAAAATCAGTCTTTATGCAGATGATGTATTACTTTTTCTCCAGCATTCACAAACCTCTTTCTCTCAGGTAATTGGGTTGATAAACTCTTACTCAAAGGTTTCAGATTATTCTATAAATTGGTTAAAATCTACAGTTCTTCCAATCAATTGTTCTGTCCAGAATCCAACTAATACACAACTGCAGTCAGGGAATATTACTTATTTAGGTATCAATGTCTCACCAAGACTGGCAGATTTAATAAAGCTAAACTACATCCCACTTTTAAAAAAAGTGGAAGATGATCTTGCTAGATGGAAATGCCTACCCATATCACTTATGGGAAGGGTTGCTTCAATAAAAATGATGGTTTTGCCCAGAATCAACTACTTATTCTCAATGATCCCAAGTAAACCATCACTAGACTGGTTTAGATCTCTGGACTCCTCTGTCTCTAAATTTCTTTGGAAAGATAAACCCCCACGTATCAGCTTAAAAGCACTGCAGAAGACCCAAGAAAAAAGAGGTCTAGATCTACCAAACTTCCATCATTATTTCTTAGCCAACAGGCTCCAATACAGCTCAAGATGGTTAAAACATAGCTACCTAGATGAGTCCTGGATAGACGTAGAACAGACACTATGCAATAAGATAAAACTTTCAGACCTACCATTTATTAGCTCAAATATAAAACGACATGAATGCTTTAAAAGCATAAATATCAGCTCCTCTCTGACAGCATGGTGGGAATTTCTAAAAATGACAGAGTCCACAATAATCCCATGCAGACGCACACCCATCTGGAATAACCCCGACATCTTGCAAAAAAATGTATGATAAGTTTTCCAGACTGGAGGTGCAATGGAATTGAATACCTGGAACATATATTTGAAGGAGCAGACTATCCCATTTAATACATTAATTACACAATATGGAGTGGAATATCAACTAATTAAATCTATTATTAAAGGTAAATTTAGGCTCAATACAGTTGAATTACAAATTCCAGCAATAGTTTTAGATTTTCTTAATCTCAACCCCCCCAAATTGCTGTCTAAAACATACAAAACTGTATCTACATTAGATGAATCAATAGCCATCCCTTTTTCAAAATGGGAGGTGGATTTATCAGCCAACTTTGACCAAAATGTCTGGTCTCAGATATGTTTAAGAACCTTTAAAATGACAAAAAATCTTGCAATTAATACAAAACAAAATCCTTCAGAGAGTACACTATACAGGTCAACGGATGTTTAGGATGGGTTTTACGTCGTCTAATACCTGCTTACACTGCACAAGCAAATACCAGATACTTATATTCATGCGCTTTGGTTCTGTCCACCTGTTAAGAAATTTTGGTGCCAGATATGCGATGACTTATCAAAGTGTCTGAAATGTAACATTCCACCATCTCCCTCAGTATGCCTGTTAGGAGATTTACATGATGTCACCATGGACACAAATTCAGTTCTAATGGTTCACATTGCCTTATATATATACACACACACACACACACACACACACATATATATATATATATATATATATATATATATATATATATATATATATATAATAAATATATATATATATATATAATATATAATAATATATAATATATATATATATAATAAATAAAATAAATGTGTGTGTGTGTAGATATTTTTATGTAGACGTGTATGCATATATTTATAATTTCTCTATTTCTCTATTTTTCTGTTATCTTGTTTTAGTGAGGATGAAGACTAAATACCTCCAAGGCCTTCAACTAAGCTAAGGCAACGGCTGTCCAAAGAGGTCTGCTGACACTCCAGTGGGTGAAGATGCCACAAACATGAGGAGGACAGCACTCCTAAGTCTTTTAGGTTCATGCTCACGAGGCCACCTACATACATTTGACCAAGCAGCAGCATGGTCTTCTCTCTCTCTCTCTCTCTCTTCCAACTCTTCTTCAGTTCATCTGTAATTTGGACAATTATTGGCAATACCAATGCTACAAAAAGGAAAGAGACTAGAAGAAAATTCCTTAGGACTCCCCTCACTGTAACAGACTTATATGTTTTCCTATCCATCATTATATACACCGGAGTTTTAAATGTGCACCGCAGGGCTGACTGCTGGACGGGTGAGTGGCCATATAATTTTAAATTATCCCGTAACACTATGCAGAGAAACCAGTTTGAGGCAATCTTGTGGTCATTGCACCTCAGCTTTGTGAATGAGGACAATGAAAAGAAACCAAAACTACCCCTGATTACAGTCGTCTGTGCAAAATCAAGCCATTCTACGATCATATTGTTACTGCATGCAAAGCACATTACCATCCACATAACATTTGCATTGATAAGAGGAGGGGGTTGTGAACAGTTTTGTTATCCATTTCATATGTATATTTCACAATTTTGTTGTATTTGGAATTTGAATAAATGTTCTTCAGTTGGAGTCAAGCCTAACTCTGTGTTATAGTGTTATTTAAATAGGGTGATAAATATGTTGGATATTTTACCAAAAAATATAAAAAACACTTTGTTTTCAGGCATATAATTGAACTTGAATACAATCAGTAGATCAGGAATTGAGAAATTGAAACTTTCACTGTTTGTGCCAAATTTTGCCGAAATGTGCCAAACTGCAAAAAACTAGCTATTTTTTCACTAAAGCCTCTGTAACTTTGCTCCACTACACTTCATCAACATGAATCTTGGTACAGGTAATCTACAAATGTTGGTATATGATTATCTGCAGTTTATATTCTACTGGAGCATATTTTGAATGGTTTATTTACTGTAACATGAGAAAGAAAATTTGGCGTGAATAAAGAATCTTGTAATTTGTCTATGTTCAAGCTACAATTTCTTTGGCACAGTAACATATGCTGTAATTTTAACACCTCTGATTAAATCTCACAAGCATTGGCTTAATTTTGATACCAAGATTGTTTACTGGTGCGGTCAGAATTTTCCCTGTGGATTTTAGTGCCCCACTCCGCCCCTGCTTGACAGCCTCCTCGCAACCTCGTCCCTGGTTCTACAGTCATCGAAATGCAGAGCGCTGGAGTAAGTTCGGAAAAGCTTCAGAGGCATGGTGGCGGAGATCACGCTCCGACCGTCTCTCGGTCCCACAGGCTCTCACAAGCTTCGCCCCTCGAGCCGTACACGCCTGCCAGGAGCAACAGACCCATGTAGGCCCTGAGCTCTCTCCAACCCATCACTCGCCACCTGTCTATCCCTCTCGGTCTCCTGCTAGCCTCCCGGTTGGTCATCTCCACGATCCTAGCCTCCACCTCGGGAGAGAAGAAGGCTAGGAAAGCAGAGGCCTCATCGCACACCGACTCGCGAGCATGTTTGGTGGGCTATGGTGGAGGTGGGTGTTATGATGGTGTTGTTGGTGGAGGAGAAGAGCCCTTTGAAGGCCGGTGTCCTGCAACTTTTAGACATGTCTCTGTTTCAACACACTAGAATCAAATAACTAGGTCATCAACAGGACCCCACAAACCCAAACTGCCTGCTGAGGAGGCAATTTAACCATTTGATTCAGGTGTGTTGGACCAGGAACACATCTAAAGGTTGCAGGACAACGGCCCTCGAGGACTGGAGTTTGACACCCCTGATCTAAGTGGTTCGCAGAGCACTGAAAATATTTCAACCATGCTGATTGTTTGGCTTACTGTTTTCTGTGTGCCATTTAGAAGTTGCAATGCAGCTCATTCGATGAGGGAATCAAAAAAAATGAAAACTCACCGAAGGGTTGAGTGTTTTTTATAAACACATACACATAGGACAGCCGGAGCCGAAGTGGGGACAGCGAGGGCAGAATCTTTGGTGGTATACAGACTGATCAACACAGTGTTATGGGCAGCTCTGAAGCCATAACAAAAATTAAAACTGGGAAGCCAACAGGATTCCGACCACGCACAGTGCGTACAGAACAGGTGATTGAACGAGCAGAGACGCTGGATCCATATCCCGCCGAGCCACAGAACAGGCACCACCCAACAATCCCAATCCTTGCACCCCTGAAAGAGGTGCCCTAACCAACCAAGGGAAGACATCGACCCAGCGCATCGCCCAACCGACACAAGCAGAGACAAGCAGACCGCCAAGGGCCCCACAGTGGCGAAGCAGCCCGACAGCCTAGGACCTCGACCAGACCACCTGTTCCTCCTCCGGACCCCAACGCCTGATGGCCCGTAGCAAACAGGGGTGTGAGAAGACCCCTAGCCTCCATCCTCCCGCTAAAGTATGGTGTTGATCCGTGTTGTTATAATGCGCATTCAAAACAGAGGGGTGGGATGTGGGGAAGGCAGCCACACATCCCCCAACCCCCATCCCGAGCCCTCAGTGTCTATATGTGGTTTGACAGTGGGCACCGGCACCAGGGGTGAAGCTGATTGAACCGCTCCCCCCCTGGATGCCGAAAAGTGTGCCCACCCCAAAGTACCTACATGTGTGTCTCATGAAAATGATACAAGTGGGAGTGTCTAAGTTGTATATTAAAATTGGGACCCAGGCCGCCACGGGATAGCGAGGATGGAAACCTCTCCTCGCACCCCAGTGATGCCCCAAGACCCTATATGAGTGGTAAAGTGATGGAGCGGGTGGACAGAGGTGTTCGGGGATGTGGAGGGAAGGACTGGGAGACAAAATGTCTTCCCAGGGAGCCAGCTCCCCCACTGACCCCGATAGGCACCGCTGCTCACCGGGATCCACCAGGGGAGGGAGGCCATGGCACGTTCAACCCGGGGCCCACGGCCACAGCACCACCAAGCCGCACGGACCCCAAGGCAGTCCTCCCAGCCCCATCCCAGAAGGAGAACTAAACCCACCCTGACATTCGCTCTACTATCATAACAAAAAAGACACTAGACACCCAGGTGTTCGATTGGAACCCATACACCCCACTACTGTTCAATGGCCCGGCAAGCAACCAAACCCGGTGCCCCACCCACCTGCCCTGCACACCCACTACTCGGCCACTCCACCCGCAAGTCCGACCGAACCCAGCCAAACGCCCGACCCCAGCGCCCCGCAGCGCACAAAGACCAAGACCCAAGAGCTAAGTCCAGTGCGAAAAAAGATTGATCAGGCTATTGTGGAAGAAATGTAATGTTAAGAATGATCTGTTCTGTGTAGTTCACATACTGATTGTTACTGATAGTTACTATGTGTCTTTTCTTTATGATATGGTGACCAATATGATTATATGACACTGTATGAATTTAGGTCAGGACAAACCAGCTGATTCAGACTCGTACATCCTGGGTTGTATTGTGTAATGTATTCATTACTAGATTGTTCTCTTTTACGTCTAAGAACATCCTGACATACATTGATTATGGTTCGATATCAAATCTTCTACGCCTAATGAGTCAAATGCTTACCGACTGAGAAATGTTTGTTTGTAATATCATAGGTGATAGGCTCATGATTACTGAATCTATAAAATCCTGTGTCTTGTTTTGGAAGGCAGGTCAGTATGGCATATTTTCTCTGTTAACGCTGTACCTCCTTGTTTGATCAACCAAGTCTGTATTAAAACCTCCCCAGTATCTAAAGGAATCTCTCTCATCTCTTTTATTAAAGAACTTCCCTAACAAGGCCCAGAAATGCCACCCAGCCACCACGACCAGCAGCCAGGCACCCCAACCAGCAAGACAGGGACCGGCGATGACAATCGGCCCAGAGAAAAAGAGACAGGCGGCCCTACATGCCGGGCGCCGGCCGGCCCCGACCCCCACAGGCAACAGAGACCCCACGCCGGCCGACCCCCAGCCAGGACCACAGCTAGGGGGCGTGGTACCCCAGAGCCCCGAAACCCCAGTCCCACCCCAGACCCTACCCAGGTGCAGCACGGCCACCAGGCCAGTAACCCATGTCCGTCAGTGCAACCCCCCTAAGGCACCGCATGCAGCCGTCAGGAGCTACCACCCAAAGCCACCACAGCCCAACCCCAGGTTGGGGCCACGACGTCCAGCGCCCCGTGATCCCACCCCCAGGGACCCCCCCCCCCCCCCCCCAGACGCCCCCAACCCCAAAAACCCCCACTTCAGCAATAGTATCCCAAACGACAAAACCAAGTGCCCCCCACCCCTACTAGGTGATAGAGCCGATCAAAAAAGCCCGGTGAGATTGATCAGATATGGAGCCAGAGGCCGTCTCAAGACCAATATGGTCCAACAAGAGATTTCGATAATGACTATTATTAAGAGCCTTTTTATTTTTCCAGTTCAGAAGGATAGTTTTCTTAGTGATGCATAAGGCAATGTGAACCATTAGAACTGAGTTTGTGTCCATGGTGAAATCATTTAAATTTCCTAACAAGCAAACTGAGGGAGATGGTGGAATGTTACATTTCAGACACTTTGATAAGTCCTCACATATCTGGCACCAAAATTTCTTAACAGGTGGACAGAACCAAAGCGCATGAATATAAGTATCTGGTATATTGCTTGTGCATTCAATTCCATTACACCTCCAGTCTGGAAAACGTATAAAAAATTTTTGCGAGATGTCGGGGTTATTCCATGGGTGTACGTCTGCATGGGATTATTGTGGACTCTGTCATTTTTAGAAACTCCCACCATGCTGTTAGAGAGGAGCTGATATTTATGCTTTTAAAGCATTCATGTTGTTTTATATTTGATCTAATAAATGGTAGGTCTGAAAGTTTTATCTTATTGCATAGTGTCTGTTCTACGTCTATCCAGGACTCATCTAGGTAGCTATGTTTTAACCATCTTGAGATGTATTGGAGCTTGTTGGCTAAGAAATAATGATGGAAGATTGGTAGATCTAGACCTCCTTTTTCTTTGGTCTAAAGAGATCTAAACCAGTCCAGTGAAGGTTTACTTAGGATCATTGAGAATAAGTAGTTGATTCTGGGCAAAACCATCATTTTTATTGAAGCAACCCTTCCCATAAGTGATATGGGTTGGGATTTCCCTCAAGCAAGATTATCTTCCACTTTTTTTAAAGTGGGATGTAGTTTAGCTTTATTAAATCTGCCAGTCTTTAAGGATTTAAATTGCACAGACTCAATTCTTAGTTTCCGAGATCTGGTCACTCGTTACAGAATCCCTAAGGAATCGTTATTTCATTACTAGATTACGTTCAGCCCTGAAATCACACAATATCAACTGGGACAGCAATTTGAAACTACATTCAATTGTAGAGATGGTTCATAAATCACATCAGAGAATGGTCTCACTTTTTCTTACCGGAATTTAGTAGAACATTTAAAACCTCAAGATTGTTAAAGGATGGCAAAAAGATATGGGCATTCAACAAGGGAACATAGACTGGAATACAACGTGGGTTAATATTGCTGGCTCATCAAAGAACCCAAATCATCAATTTATTCATTTTAACATTTGTCATAGAACATATTTAAAGGTGGGGTATTATGAAAAATGGACTTTCTGAAGCTTGATATCCTGAGAACCTGTCTTTCCCTCATTAAAAACATACCTGAAGTGTTGCTCTGACCCATTGACTCATGTTAGAGTAGTATTTGAGTTTTTGCCGGTCTCTGCTGGTAGTTCTTTGGGTTGCTGAAACGCGTGCTCCCACCTATACCCGCCTTTTTCACCCATCTCCTCCTCTGGCCTTACGTACTCAGCCCAGAGCCTCGCCCCTGCAGAGCTCCCCACCCCTCCCCTCCCCACCTCACACAACTCACAGCTCAGTCCCAGGTGCAGTAATTATAACACATCAGCTGCAGCTGCGCGTCTTTTTTGGGATTTTTTTTCCGACTCCGTTCATGCTGCGATGATGCACGGTATGTGACGAACTGAAGGGGGAGTGTCAGAAAGAGTAGGATGGTCTTAGAGAGGCACAGGCGAAAATCAAAGCGTCCAATACGGAAGTACATTTCTTTAAGGTGGATTTGGATATATGACAGACTTTTAAAAGACTTAAGGTGACAATTTTATTGGAGTGTGCTATAGAAGGGTAATATGTGCCTGGAAGAAACATAATACCCCCCTTTAACCCCACAGAAAAGGTACATAATGAAACTAGCCCCACACCCATACTGTTCAATTTATTCATCTGCTATTGTAGGAACTTTAATGCATTCTTTATGGGAATGTCCTGAGGTATTCTCTTTTTGGTGCAAAGTTTTAAGTGTGCTATCAAAGATGAACATAAACTGCAGAAAATCAGAAATCAACAAGTGGAGATTACCTGCACCAAGATTAATGTTGACAAGGTGAGGTAGAGCAAAGTTACAGAGGCTTTAATGAAAAAATATCTAGTTTTCTTTGCAGTTTGGCACAGTTCTGCACATTTCGGCACAATTTGGTAACAACAGTTAAAGTTTCAATTTCTCAAGTCCTGATCTACTGATTGTATTTCAGTTAAATTATTTGGCTAAATAACAGTTTTTGATATTTTTTGGTAAAAATGCCCAAAATATCTATCACCCTTTTAAATAACACTATAACAAAGAGTTATGTTGACTCCAACTGAAGAATATTTATTCAAATTCCAAATACAACAAAACTGTGAAATATACATATGAAATGGATAACAAAACTGTTCACAACCCCCTCCTCTCATCAATGCAAATGCTCTTATATGGATTGTAATGTGCTTTGCATGCAGTAACAATGTGATTGTAGAGTGGCCTGATTTTGCACAGACGATCGTAATTGGGGGTGTTTTTTTTTCTTTTCATTGTCCTTGTCATTGTTCACAAAGCTGAGGTGCAATGACCACAAGATTGCCTCGAGCTGGTTTCTTGGCATAGTGTCATGGGGGAATTGAAAATTATATGGCCACTCATCACTCCAGTAGTCAGCTCTGTGGTGCACATTTACAAGTCAGGTGTATATAATGATATCTAGGAAAACATATGTGTCTTACAGTGAGGGGAGTCCAAAAGAACTTTCTGCCAGCCTCTTTCCCTTTTGTAGCATTGGTATTGTCGATAATTGTCCAAATTACAGATGAACTGAAGAAGAGCTGGAAGAGAGAGAGGGGAGACCATGCTGCTGTTTGGTGAAATGTAGGGCCCAGTGGCATCGTGGGTATGAACCTAAAAGACTCAGGAGTGCAGTCCTCCTCATGTCTGTGGCACCACGCATCTTTACCCACTGGAGTGTCAGCAGACCTCTTTGGACAGCCTTAGCTGTCCCCATTTGTTTTCATCTAAGAACACAATTAAAAAAAACATCTATATAAAATGGCTGACAGAGAAACAAGGCACAGTGCACTAGCACTCACTAGTTGGGACATACCTCTCTTCCTTCAGTAAAATTAGGGTTTCCTCTTCTGACGACGAGTCCTCAACACAAACCTCTGATGAACTACCATTCCAAATAATCACCAGGTCTTCGTCAGTGCTGATTCTCTTCTCTTGCAGCACCATTGTACAAACACAAACAAAACAATCGAAACTGAATCGTTTACTCTCGCTCTCACCTGCGCGTAACTGCAGCAGGGCGCGCCCCCGAGCTAAAAAAGCATCTGTTTTTAGTATTGACATATGATTTGAATTGTAAGATCCTAGAGAATCACGCTGACAACAGGACTTTGAAGCAGATTGGACAAAGGAAATGTTAACATGGGGAAAGTTCACAATGCGCATGACAGATGTCGGGAGGAGACCTTTAAGTGAAAGTCTGCGCCTCGCGCTGCTATGATACCAGTCCCTGACCAGCCTGCTGTCTGCTAACTCCTTTCTCCCAGTTCGTTTATCCTGTGGCAGAGTATAAAAAAGAATTTCACATTCACACAATATATATGTTTGACATGCATAGGGAGAGATTCTTCCCAAATCAACTCCAAAGAACTCTTCCTCATACATGCCTTTTATTCTTTTACAAAGTTATTACAACACATTCTGAGAGACAGCCTCTCTTACAGGATCCAATCAGCTCAATAATATATATTCATATATGTGTGACTGTAGTCCTTCCCTGATAGGTTAAGCCCTTTTAATATATTCCTTTTCTGTTGCTAAGCAGAAAGCCTTTCTTCTTTGGTCTCACGGTCTCACCACACCATTTGCACAATCAAACCACCAGATGTTTCCTGTTTTTTCAGAGAATCGTGACCCATTCCCTTCTGACCCCTGGCTCACATCCTGTGTAAACACTTCTGTGCAGTTAATCGTGACCCGTTCCCTTCTGACCCATGGGTCACATCCTGTGTTAACACGTTTCTGCATTTAGTTAATTATTTTAGCATTTTGGCCTGTTTATTTATTATATGCTTCTTTAAAAGTTTTTATTTACATTACAGACAAGGTTGAGCCTCCTCGAATCAAATGTAAAAAACAATGGGAAAAGATTACGGTTTTTTCACTGTTTCTTTTCTAAATGCACACTGGGTATTTTAGTTATTCTGGACATACAGTCATATCATGGTGGATTATTCTTTTCAGCATGGAAAAAACAAAGGTAAGAAAGAATTTATGCTCTTGTTTTTCAAATGCTAAATTTATTTTGGGGCTTATTTTGCTGCTCATTTGCTGAAATTTCCTCATAGCATGATGAAACTTGTAGCTTTAGAATCTGTGAGATGCTGGCTTTCAGGGAAGGCAGAGTTTGCTCGGTTCGGTTTGGCGGGGTGACCAACAGGTTCGGTTGAATGTGTTCATGTAAAAATCGCAAAATAGCACAACTGCTTTTTTAACTGCTTGTTATTTTCTTCTGGGTTTGAGGTCACAGAGAAGATTTATGAGTTTTTAGCTGAGATTCTGAGGATTATGATAGAACATGCTTATGATTACACAGCAACCAGTGACCACAGGTCAACTGAATTCGGATATTTAACCCTTCCTTCCCCCACAGTGCCCCGACAGCGGGGTTGTGGGGTGGAACAGGTTAATTAACATTCCTGCAATTTCTGCCCTTCATTTTTTTTAAACGCATACCAAAAATTAACTTAGAGCTGTTCTTAAACCATTTTGAGTAGAGACTTGGCTGGGGACATTTTACCCACGTCATATACTATGGCAGCGAATAAATCCGCCCGGTCAAGTTATATATCTGCGTTTACAGCATTACATTGGCTATTCGATGCGTCAATCATCAGAGTTCTGGACCGCGATTGGTTCGAGTTACTTACCATAACGTGACTTTCCATCCATGCGCCATTGGTTGGAGATCTACCCTACGTAAAGAATAAACCGGATGACCTGATATTGAAGAAGTTTCTGAAGGTGACATTACCTTTCGCAAGCATATAATGGTTGCCAGAGGTCATGGAATAGGTGACCTCGATTATGTCTTTCAAGTGTTATTTTTTCTAAAGGAAGGAGTTGGGATAGTGAATTCAGGAACATACCAAAGGTTGGCGAAGATTCACTTTTCCATGTTGAAAGTATACATTTTTTGGCAATGTATGTTATAAAAATCAACAATCTGATTTTCTTACGGTCCAAATGGTAGTCAACTATGTCGTTCAGTAAGTGAACACATGGAGATAATGCAAAGTCTAATTTTAAAACTGATTTCATAAATGAATGAATTATATTCCAGAAGCCATTTAATTTATTGGATTGCCAAAACATATGTAGAAATGTCCCCTCTTTTATTTTACATTCTTGGGCAGTTTGGAGAGTTTTCAATGGAAATTGTATGCATTTTTATAGGAGTGAGATAAAATTTGTGTATACAATTATAATTAGTTTCTTTAATTTTATTGCTTGTAAATGGAAATTGTATTCTGTCACAAATGTTTTGCCAAGTATTCTCATCTATTTTAATTGCTGGATCTGTTTGCCAGCTCTTTGATAGAGTTGTAAATAATGTTTGGCATTCCGTATTTAAAATATCATAGGTTTTGCTAATTATACCTTTGATTAATGGTGAAGTTTTTAATATTTCTTCCAGTTTGGTCAATTGAAATTATATCTTATTTTCTTTGAGAAGTGAACGTGTAATACTCTGAATTTGTATACATCAAAAGAAATTCGAACTGGGGATGTTAAATTCTGTTTTTAATTCACTGAATGATTTTAATTGCATGTTTTTATGGAACAAGTCTTTAAGAAGATTTATCCCCAAGTGTCTCCATCCTTTGATATCAATCACCGATAAGTATTTTTGTAAATCAGGATTTTGATGAATAGGTGAGTGGACAGAAATACATTTAGTGATATCAAACTTTCTTGAGCCGTCCTTCCATGCTAATAGTGTGTTAACAACAGTAAAGTATTGCTTCATGTTTTTTATTTTGTTAAAATGCTTTATGAATATAAGTGAATCTAAAGGTAATTGATCAACATTTCCTGCTTCTATTTGTACCCAGCGTGATTCTGGCCTTCTCAACATCCAGGACACCACAGTTCGAAGTCCAAAATAATATTGGAAGTTGGGTAGACAAAGGCCGCCCATGGATTCAGGCTTCATGAGAATAGATCATTTATTCTTTGGTTTCTTTTTAGACCAAATACATTTTTAAATATGTTTATTCAATGTATCAATAAGGATAGAGGTAGATAGGCCCATTTGCATAAATCTGTGTTAATCTCATTTGTAAGAGGAATCTAATTCATTTTAAATAAATCATTTAGTTGTGGTGTAAAATATACTCCAAAATATTTAAAACCCTCTATAGACCACTGAAATGGATATGACTTTTGTATTTTATCTGTTAAGGTTGTATGTAGGAGACAAGCATTCGATTTATTGTAATTTATCTTGTATCCTGAATATTTTCTAAAATTTTCAATTGTACTATAAAAGTGTGGAAAGGATTTTTCTGGGTTTCTAGTGTATATAACTATATCATCAGCATATAAAGATATTTTATGCTTTTTTCCATCAATACACACTCCTTCAATATTATAATTATCTTGTACATTTGTAGCCAATATTTCAATCACCGCCACAAACAGTTTTATTGAGAGTGGACAACCCTGCCTAGTTCCACTCATAAGGGGGAAGAAGTTAGATGTTATACTATTGGTAATAACTGCTGCTTTGGGAGTTTGATAAATTGTTTTAATCCATTCAACGGAATTTGAACCCATGTTTAGTTTATGCAGTACACTAAAAAGAAAGTCCCACTCAATTCTATCAAATGCCTTCTCTCCATCTAAAGATAGAAGCAGAGAAGGCCCCCCGACTATTATTCAGGTGATTAGTTATATTTAGCAGTCGTCTAATGTTATCAGCAGCATATCTTCCTTTAATGAATCCAGATTGATCTGGGTTGATTAATTTGGGAATTATATTTTCAAGTCTATTTGCTAGAACTTTGGTAATAATTTTATAATCATGACCAAGGAGACTTATGGGTCTATATGATGAGCATTCCAACGGGTTTTTGCCAATTTTGTGTAATACAATAATATTTGCTATGTTCATTGTTTGTGGCAATACCTTATGATGAATAAAGTTCTTAATCATTGACATAAAAATAGGTTTAAAATCCATTGAGTTGATTGCTGCCAAAATTTCTTGTTCAGTGAAAGGTACGTTAAGACTCTGTTAATCAGATTCTGAAAGTCTTGGTAATTTACAATTTTCTAAATAGAGCTCCAGTTCATCTTGTGTCTAGTTACTTTGAGATTTGTACAATGTGCTATAGTAATCTTGAAAGGCCTGGTTTATTTCTTTTGGATGGCATGTTATATTACTTTTAAAACAAATTGCTTTTATAATCTTTTCTGCTTGTTCTTTTTTTAATTGATGGGCCAATAGTTTGCTAGGTTTATTGCCAAACGTTTTTTCATATTTATGAATTTTGAAAACTGGTGGCCATCTTGGATTTTCAGTTGGGTAACATGCATTTCTTAAGAAATAAGGCCTGTACTTCATTTGTGCCAGATTTGGTGCTTGTACCATCAAGTGAACAATTCTTATGCAATATTGACTTAATCTGCTTTGCTATCTCCTCTAATAAAAAAAAACATGCAAAATATTCAGATTTTGTGCCAGTGGATTAAGCCTCCAGTAAATAATTGTTATGAATTGATACATGTGCTAAGCAATGTTTTCCCTGCTGTTTACCTGCAGATCATCTCAGACATGAAGCACCATATGGTAGCAGTAACTGAATTAAAGACACTTATCTTCTGTTTAATCAATCAGGCTCAAATTAAGCTGTGCCTCTTCATCGATTGATTGAAGTTAAGTAACGAGTAAGGTTCGATCCCAAATGTAAAATGACAAATGTCAGGCTGAGTGGTGGAATTGTGGCTATCATGAACAAATCATAATGGACTAATCCATTAACAAGGTTTCAGCGGCAGGGGTTCATTAACTGTGGTAGACGTGTGAAGCTCCAACTTTTATCACACTGCTCTGTCCAGAGAGAGATAGAGAGAGAGAGAGAGAGAGAGAGAGAGAGAGAGAGAGAGAGAGAGAGAGAGAGAGAGAGAGAGAGAGAGGAACATTAGTCCTCTTTTGTGCTGGGAATGCCAGCAGAGTGTGGCTTATCATTTCTATGCTCAGTGTTGTGTGTTTGCATATGCATGTGGATGAAAAGTACTCACATTGCAAGTTTTAAAGAATTGCCAGATGGCTGTGTTCTGGGGGGGGGGGGCGGGGATTGCCAAGGTTAATGATAATGAAGAATTAACTGGATTCATGTGTAATTAGGCTGATGGATGGAGTCACAGAGAGAGCATATTTGTGAGACACTAATCAATGCCATTACAGAACACAATTCCCTCAGGTCGCTTATAATCAGCTCATCTTCAGACACCCAACTTGAGCTTAAAGTGGTGGAGGACATGGTTTAAATGCCACGCCGTTGCCATTGGAAACAAGTTCAAATGTGAATATGTATACACATGCTTTCACTTTGAAATGACATGTCGACAGCTTTCAGTCTGCCTTGACATGAATAAATCAAGTCTTTCAACAGTTTTTTTCTGTTCCAGAGAAGAATATGCTTCAGTGGCTTTGCTGCCTTGACTTAATGGTATGATTCTCTGACAAATTCATTCTGGTCTTTTTGCCTCTGATTCAAGGCACAAGAACACGTCAGTTAAATATTTTTTTGTTGTTGCTCTCTGACTTTATTTCTTTTTAGCATTTGATGTGCTGTACCCCCCAAAATTAACCCCTAAAAGAACAGAGCTAGAGCTCCTTCAGTGACAGACTTCCACATTCTAGATGGACAAAAAAACCTTAACACAGATGCTTCCTCTCATCAGCCCCAAAACGTTATAACCACCACTGCTCCAAAGAAACTCAATAATGTTATTCGCACAGTTGTTTCATTTTGTTTCTGATTTTGGGAATATTCCAGAGGTGAAAGAAGAAAATCATAGAAACGTGTTTAATATGGGATTTATAAATTCAAAAATTATACTGATGTTGTTTATTTATTGCCATGCAGACTGAGTGATTACCAACCGTTTCTTTTTCAGAGGTTCAGGAACTTCTGCACTTCTGTCTTGTCAGAATTTAAAAGAAGATTTGGAGGGCTAAGGGTGATGAAGCTTTTTTTTAGTTAGGGCTCTAGTTCTCTCAAATAATCTCCCTGAGGAAATGAGACTGGCAAGCTCACTTTCATCTTTTAAATCCTATTTAAGGACCTATTTATGTAAGCAGCCTTTTTTGTGCCTCCACATTAGTTTATAATGTTGTGATGAATATTTGTATTTTTATGTATAATTTTTCTAGATTGTATTTGTTTTATTTATTTGCCATTTCTTGTGAAACACTTTGTAACTTCTGTCTTACAAGGTACTATATAAATACAATTATTATTGTTATTGTTATTATTCTTATGCAAACATTAAAAAATGTAAAACAATTGAAAAAATGTAAAGAAAAAATACATCAATAAAATTTTTAAAGGCAGGGCTTAAAGTAAAAAAAATCCTGTGCCTGAACATTTTTGGTGGTGATAAGACTGAAATTATAAACAATTGCTTTTCCCAACATTTATTAAAAGTCCCAAATCTTTAGTCCTTACAAACCACGATAGATCCCCTCCATTCCTCCTGCACCTTGGCACCAGGCAGGGGTTGCTGCTTACTTCTTTGACTTACTTTTTTGAGAGGGGAGTGCTTTGGGAGGGGCCTTGGTACGTCGGATTCAAAAAATCTCTCTCCCTCAAATGCTCCGGACTGCAGCTTTAACTGGGACACAAGCATTCTTATGCCTCTTTCTGACGGCCTTGATCACCGCTTTCTTAACAATCTTCCCTTTACAATTTAAGTTGATAAATGTAAATACCTAGGAATAGATATTACAAGAAACCCTAAACTTCTTTTTAAGTCCAATTATCTAGTTCTTAATGTGGCCCATTTGGTGTATTATCAGTAATAATAATGAATGCGCTCAAATATTGCATAGCAATTCTGAAATCAAAAATTGCACAACATGAGATCGTCCACACTTACCCTATCTAGAGCTATGGGCTCAGCTTCAGCTTGAAGCACTTCTATGTCCTCTCGCTCTCTCTCTTCCCAATCTAGCTCCATCTGGTGAAGTTCCGCATCCGTATACTATCGTTCATAAAAGTATCCATTTGGTATTGTGCTAAAAAATGTTTTTTCTTCATCCGATCCATCTGGCATTATGCTAAAATTAGTTTCATCATCAGATGTTTTGTAATTAGACATGTCGCATTCAACAGTGGAACAGCTGAAGGGAGGAGCTCGAGAGTTGATGCTGGCTGCAGCGCGGATTGATTGGAAGGGAAAGAAAATAGTGCCGAGTAATAGTGAGTTGAGAATTTTGGCCTGCGTTTTTTTTATGATGCAAATGAATCATGTTTTCAAACGTATATAGTTTTCTAAAGCAAAACGGCACAGTTTGTTGACCCCCGAAACTAGTCGGGACTACTTTCTTGAAAGACTTCTAAAGGTCAGAGCTCTGACCAGGAGGTGACCACAGATATGGGTCCGTGTGTATCCACTATGGTGAGGTGAGGATGGGATACAACTTAATGTCTAAAAATGCTAACTATCCCTTTAAAGACATTGGTGTGGAAATTTCAGATGAGCTGTGATAGGGATCAAGTCTTGCTCTATTAATGCCAAACTTCAACTCATCCAGTTTAAAGTCATTCACCGCCTACATTACTCCAAAACCAAATCAAACAAGCTTTTTCCCTCCTTCTCTGGTACCTGTGACAAATGTGGGTTGGGTGATGGAACTTTGGGATATCTCTTTTGGTTGGTCGTGCCCTAAACGCAGGGACTCTTGGAGCAACACTTATTCCCTTCATTTGTACAGTGTTATACATAGTATAGACTTGACTCCTGATAGTCTTGCCATAATGGACCGCTGCAACCATACCCTGTCTCTTCCCTCTACCTTGCAACAATCTTTGAGGTTTGGTATGGTAATAGCAAAAACGCTTATTTTGAAAGAGTGGAAATCCACTTCTCCCCCTTGTTTTAAAAGCTGGTTAAACAATATGACTTCCTGTCTGCATCTTGAAGAGATCAGGTATTCTTTGTCTAATTCACAGCCACAGTTCCTTAAGATCTGGGGTAATTTTATTGATAACATAAGGAAAGGAAGGGGCTAATCTAGCAATTGAATATATGTTGTGCCTTCCTGTATATATTGTTATGAGCTGTTCCTTTGGAATCATACTGGTATTTGGCCCTCCCGTTCTTTCTCTGTGCCTCGTTAAACTGTGTGCGTCATCATCTCACAGATTGATGGACTCTGCCGACCTCTGTCTGGCTCATTGACATTAGTAAAGTTGTGCTTCAGTCTAATTCCCATACTAGATACTGAAGTCCCCATTTTCTCCCCGGCTCTTTTATTCTCTAACAACCTGGAAACAACAAAACAAATTACACAGGACTCAATAGTTTCTAAACGATATATATATATATATATATATATCGTATTGAAACATATCATTTTGGGGTAATAAATATTACACTAATGAAAATGGTGTTTCTTCTCATTCATTGTTAGTAATATCAGAGAATAATTTTACTTCATTAAAATTCAGACCAAATGGGAATAGCACTCATGTAAATAACAATTTCCCTAACTTATTGTGAGTAGTGTATATCTTTTCACTGTATATCCTAATTATCTATTAAGCACACGAACAGCTCTGGATGCAAATAATCTCCAAAATTATTGATAATTGAATAGGTTTGATCACAAAATAGCTTACCGTGATCTTCTGCTGACAAAAATGGGAGCTCTTGACAACAAACACTCTTTCTCTCGGTTACCATGGAGACGCATTTGCTGCACATGAATCACTCTCGCTTCATCCCGCCCTTCTTGCTCTTCATTTTGTGAAACATCGTCAGTGCTCCTCCTCCTCATTAATGTTTACCTTGGGTTCAAATTGAAAAGGCTGAACAGATGACATGTTTATGTCGCTGAAGAGTCACAACAGGGTCCCAAAGCCAGTGAAAGCAAGGTGCGACCATATGATGTCACTAACCAGAGTGCATTGTGACGCTAAGAACAATGGCGACCTACAAGTTAAACTCCATCCATCCATTTTCAATACCCGTCAATCCTAATGCAGGGTTGCGGGGGGGCTGTTGCCTATCTCCAGCGGTCAAGGGGGAGAGGCGGGGTAGACCCTGGACAAGTCGCCAGTCCATCGCAGTATAAGTTAAACTATTTTTACAAATTTTATAAAAACGAAGACATCAAGGCAGTTTTTTATACCACTTTATAATAACGGATACTAACGTTTATCTTTTAAGAACTACAAGTCTTTTTAGCTGGGGTTCCTTTTAACCTGCTCCACCCATCATGCTACATGCAAATTTCAGCAAATCACCAGCAAAATAAGCCCAAAAATACGTACACCATTTGAAAAAACTGAAGAGAATAATCCACCGTAATTTGACTGTATTTCCAGAATAACAAAAATACCCAATGTGCATTTAGAAAAGAAAAAGTGAAAAAAACGTAATCCTTTGCCAGTATTTTTTACATTTATTTCGAGGAGGCTCAACCTGTTCTGTCAGGCGCAAAGTGAACTTTCCCCTTGTGAACAGTTGCTTTGTCCAATCTGCTTCAAAGTTCTGATGTCAGCGTGATTATATAGGATCTTACGATTCCAACCATGTGTCAATCATCCAAATCAGCCAATAGAAACTGGTCCGCGTAATTCTAAAAACAGATATTTAGTTTAGTTCGGTGGCGCGCCCTGCTGCAGTTATGCGCAGGTGATCAGATGAGCAGGTGAGAGCGAAAGTGAATGATTCAGTTTAGATTGTTTTGTTTGTTTGCGTTCGAAAAATGGTGCTTCAAGAGAAGAGAATCAGCACTGACGAAGCCCTGGCAATTATTTCTAATGAAAGTTCATCGGAGGTTTGTGTCGAGGACTCGTCATCAGAAGAGGAAATCCAAATGCTAGTGCTAGTGCTTTTTCTCTGTCAGCCATTTTATATGGATGTGTTCTTAGATGGTTGTATGTATCAATTTTGTTCACACCTTTTTGTGCGTGCGTGTGTGTTTATATATGTGTGTGTAAATATATATATATATATATATATATATATATATATATATATATATATATATATATATATATATACATACACGTGTGTGTGTGTGAATTTATATGTGGATATTTGTGTAGATATGTGTACATAGGTGTGTTTGAAAATATATTTGTGGGTTGTATTTGTAGTTTCTATGTGCATATGTTTTTCTAACTCTTTTTATGTCATAAAATTATTTTAGTCACCTCGGCATTCATCCTTAGCTTACTCATCAACGCTTCACCATGCCCAAGCAGACTGTTGGAATGTCATACAGAGAAACACGGCCGCCTGAAAGGTATTTTCTTTATATATACATATGTGTGTGTGTGTAGACATTTATGTGTAGATGTGTATGCATATATTTATAATTTCTGTAATTATTTTTCTGTTATCTTGTATTAGTGAGGATGAAGACTAAATACCTCAAAGACCTTCAACTTCTGCGCAGCCAACCAAGAAGGCAAAAGTGGGGAAAGCTAAGGCAAACGGCTGTCCAAATAGGTCTGCTGACACTCCAGTGGGTAAATATGCGTGGTGCCACAGATATCAGGAGGACAGCACTCCTGAGTCTTTTAGGTTCATGCCCACAAGGCCACCAGGCCCTACATTTGACCAAACTGCTGCATGGTCTCACCTCTCTCTCTTCAATTCAATTCAATTCAGTTTATTCATATAGCGCCAATTCACAACAGATGTCATCTCAAGGCACTTAACAAGAAGTAATTTCAATACATTTATACAAACATTCCAATCAGTTAAAAAGTTTCCTATTTAAGGAATCCCAGCAGATTGCGTCAGTCATTGGCATAAGGTTGGGCAGACTTTCAACCATGGCAATCCTTCAGCAATCCCTCATACTGAGCAAGCATGTAGCGACGGTGGAGAAGAAAAACTCCCCTTTAACAGGAAGAAACCTCCAACAGAACCAGGCTCAATAGCAGCGGCCATCTGCTACGACCGTCTGGGGGTTTGAGAAGACAGAGCAGAGACACAGAAGGAACATAAGATCCAATATAAGGGTACTCTCTATGTTACAGAAAGTGAAAAGTTGATAACAGGACACAGAGGATGTTCAGCCACTGGGAGCACCATCCCAGTCGATGGCCCCCGTCCAACAGGGCATTGCAGCCAAGCAGGATACCAGACCAGGTATATCTTCTATGGAGAGAAAAACACTGAGAGAACACAAAGTTAACAGTCGAAATAGCAGAATGTACTGTAATACAACTGGAGAGTAGAAGTAGAAAAGGAAGTAGCAGAGTGAAGAAAATTGGTAAGTCTGTCCTCCAGCAGTCTAAGCCTAAAGCAGCATAACTACAGAGCTAGCTCAGGATGACCTAAGCCACTCTAACTATAAGCTTTATCAAAAAGGAAAGCTTTAAGCCTGGCCTTAAAAGTAAACAGAGTGTCAGCATCACGGACTAAAGTTGGGAGCTGGTTCCACAGGAGAGGAGCCTGATAACTAAAATATCTGCCTCCCATTCTACTTTGAGAAATCCTAGGAACTACAAGTAAACCTGCAGTCTGAGAGCGAAGTGCTCTGTTGGGAACATATGAAACAATTACATCTCTGATGTATGATGGAGCTTGATTATTAAGGGCTTTGTAAGAAGAAGGATCTTAAATTCTATTCTGGATTTAACAGGGACCCAATGAAGGGAAGCTAAAGCAGGAGAAATGTGATCTCTCTTTTTAATATTCATCAGAACTCTTGCTGCCGCATTTTGGATCAACTGAAGGCTTTTAATGGCATTTTGTGGACTACCTGATAGTAAAGAATTACAGTAGTCCAGCCTTGAGGTAACAAATGCATGGACTAGTTTCTCAGCATCATTCCTGGACAGGATGTTTCTAATTTTAGCAATATTCCGGAGGTGAAAGAAGGAAATCCTAGAAACCTGTTTAATATGGGATTTAAATGTCAAGTCTTGGTCAAAAATTATTTACGTTATTACTGGGGGCCAATTTAATGCCATCCAGATGAAGTGATTGACTAATCAGTTTCTGTTTAAGAACTTCTGGTCCAAAGACAGCAACTTCTGTCTTGTCAGAATTTAAAAGCAAAAAGTTTAGATTCATCCATGTTTTTATGTCTTCCAGACATGCCTGTAATCTATCTAACTGACTGGGTTCATCAGGATTTATAGATAAATATAGTTGTGTATCATCGGCATAGCTGTGGAAATTTATCCCATGCTGTCTAATGATTCTACCAATTGGAAGCATATATATGGTGAAAAGAATTGGTCCAAGCACAGAACCCTGTGGAACTCCACAAGTAACCCTTGAGAGTGAAGAAGATTGATCATTTAGATGAACAAACTGGAATCTGTCAGACAAATAGGATTTAAATCAGCCTAGTGCTGTTCCTTTGATCCCTGCAACATGTTCAAGCCTTTCTAAGAGAATATTATGATCGACTGTGTCAAAAGCAGCACTGAGATCTAACAAAACCAGAACAGACACCAGACCATTATCTGAGGCCATGAGAATATCATTAGTAACCTTCACCAGTCCTGTTTCAGTGCTATGATGAGCTCTAAAACCTGACTGAAACTCTTCAAACAGCTCGTTACTGTTTAGATGCTCACAAACTTGATTAGCAACAATTTTCTAAAGGATTTTGGATAAGAAAGGAAGGTTAGATATAGGTCTGTAATTCACCAAGTCATCTTGATCAAGGGAAGGTTTCTTGAGTAAAGGTTTAATTACAGCTATTTTAAATTCTTGTGGTACGTATCCGTTTACTAAGGATAGATTCATCATATCCAAAATGGGGCCAGGAACCAAATGGACTACTTCTTTAAATAATTTGGTTGGGATTTGGTCCAACATACAAGTTGAAGTTTTAGATGAGGCTAATATTTTTGATAATTCCAAAAGCTCGACTGAATCAAAACAGCCTAAGCACAAATGAGGTTCTACAGTTCTTTCCGATGCTGCCTCATTTACTGAGGAAGAAGTAATCATGTTTGGGAGGATGCTAATGATTTTACTTCTAATATAATTAATTTTATCTATGAAGAATCCCATAAAATCATCACTGCTAAGAGCTGGGGGAATAGTTGGCTCAACAGAGCTATGACTCTGTGTAAGTTTGGCAACTGTACTAAAAAGAAACCTAGGATTATTTTTATTTGCCTCTATTAATGATGAAAAATATGCTGTTAGACTAGACTGTTATTCCAGGTTAAATAGGAATCCTCTAGATGGGTAGAGTGCCATTTTCTCTCCAGCTTCCTGGTATTCTGCTTTAAAGTATGCAACTCTGTGTTAAACCAAGGAGTCCGCCTCCTATGGCTAGCCACTTTCTTTTTTAAGGGGGCTACACTATCTAATGCCAAACGCAATGAGGACATAATGCTGTGAACCAGACCATCAATTTCTGAAGGGTTTGAGATAGAATTGCTGCCATCCACTATGTTACTCTGAGATACTGAGGAAAGTAAGAATGGAGCAGATTCTTTAAAGAGGCTATATGCAACTTTTCCCCCAAAATAGACGTAACAATAGCCTTTTTATTTGACTATTTATGACTCAAACATCTCCTGATGAGCATACTGACACCTTGTGAGCTCACAGTGGGTGCATCTATAACCCTGTATCCAATTTTTTCTATTTGCTGTCGGGTCCGATTTTCCCGTGCTGTCTGCGGATGTGACGTCAAGCGCGTTCATGTTAAACGTTTCAGATCACTCTGCCACTACCGGTAGTCAGCACTCGCAAGCAGTTAAATGGATTGTGCGAATACACAGAAGAGACCCAGGACAACTTTGACACCAACAGTAACTCCACATAAGACTAGGAAAGTTAAACCCCTGACAAGTGCCCGAAAAAGATAGAACATTGAGAGCGACCGGTGCAAGAGCGCGCGCTGCGAGAGCAAGCAGACAGGAACAGCAGTTCTGTTTTTGGCCACATGGGGTCTTTCAGATTTAATATGGTCGGTTAAAGTAAATTCAAAAGTTATCAAGAAGTGGTCAGACAGGACCGGGTTATGTGGGTGGACTGTTATTTCCTCACACTCAATACCGTATGTCAGTACAAGGTCCAAAGTGTGTTTACCCAAGTGGGTCGATCCCTGTACTTTTTGAGTAAAGCCAATTCAGTCTAAAATAGCATTAAAGGCTGCATTTAGGCTATCCCTTTCAGTATCCACGTGAATATTGAAGTCCCCCACTATAATGACCCTATCAGTATTTAATACTAAATCAGATAAAAATATGAGATCTGATCCAAGAATTGACAGTAAGGGCCTGGTGGACGATACAAAACCACAAACAAATATGGTCTTAATGTTTTGCAACTTGGATGAGGAAAATTAGGGGTTAGATGTTCAAAAGAACTGTAGCTATCAATTGGTCTGGGATAATTAGTAAATCAGAATGAAAAATGGTTGCAACTCCTTCTCGCCCAGTATTTTTAGGAATGTGAAAATTTAAATGACTGGAAGGAGTTGACTCATTTATACTGACATAATCCTCCTGCTGCAACCAGGTTTCTGTGAGACAAAGAAAAGCAATGTGATTATCACAAATCAAGTCATTTACTAACAAAGTCTTTGAGGAGAGAGATCTTATGTTTAATAAACCACATTTAATAGATTTATTTTTCTGTTCAGTCAAAGTCGTATTTATCTTTATGAGACTTCCATAATTTGCTTTTGTTGGCTTACCTTTTAATCCATTTAATTTTGTTCGTAGGCAAGACACTGTTTCTATAGGGTAATAGGTAGGTAACAGCACAGAAGCAGCAGAGAGGTGGGTTAAACTACGACTCTGCTTCCTGGTCTGGACCCTGGGTTGTCAGTGTTTTGTAGGACTAATAAAGGGGGTTCTATCTTAGTTGGCTCCGCGCTGGTTAATGGGCATATTCGGCAATCAGCTGGTTTTTCAACAGCGTGGAGCCGTGCTTCTAATTCTGATACCCTCGCCTCCAAACCTACAAAAATATTACATTTATTATAGCTACCATTATCCCTAAAGGAGGCAGGGAAGTAACTAAACATCTGACAGAGAGAGCAAGAGAGAAGAGAAGAGTTAGAGACATTAGAGAGAAGAGTAGCCATAGCCGCAATGAAGCTAAGCTAACTGAGCTAGCGAGACCTTACCACCCCAAGAAAAACTGCGTGAAACACAAGGAGTTCACAAAACGTAAAGTACACCACCACAAAACGTGTGTTTTAGTGTGTGTTAAAATAACTTAGAGAGGCCTCAGCACAGAGAAAACGAGATCATTTCAAGAGAGTCTATACACCAAACAGCTCCACAGAGCACAACAACAGGAAATGATGCAATACGGCTTACCCCGTCAGAGTCTTCCAGCTCTTTAGTTTATCTGTAATTTGGACAATTATCAACAATACCAATGCTACAAAAAGGAAAGAGGCTGGCAGAAAGTTCCTTTGGACTCCCCTCATTGTAACAGACTTATAGGTTTTCCTATCTATCATTGTATACACTGGACTTGTAAATGTGCACCACAGGGCTGACTACTGGAGGAGTGAGTGGCCATATCATTTTCAATTATCCCGTAACACTATGTCGAGAAACCAGTTTGAGGCAATTTTGTGGTCATTGCACCTCAGCTTTGTGAACAATGATGAGGACAATGAAAAGGAAAAGAAACACCCTCTATCACGATCGTCTGTGCAAAATCAGGCCATCATATTGTTACTACATGCAAAGCACATTACCATCCATATAAGAACATTTGCTTTGATTAGAGGAGGGGGTTGTGAACAGTTTTGTTATCCATTTCATATGTATATTTCACAGTTTTGTTGTATTTGGAATTTGAATAAATATTCTTCAGTTGGAGTCAAGCCTAACTCTTTGTTATATTGTTATTTAAATAGGGTAATAAATATGTTGGGTATTTTACCAAAAAATATCAAATAGTTTGTTTTTACACATATACAGTGGCTTGCAAAAGTATTCGGCCCCCTTGAACTTTTCCACATTTTGTCACATTACAGCCACAAACATGAGTCATATTTATTGGAATTCCATGTGAAAGACCAATACAAAGTGGTGTACACGTGAGAAGTGGAACGAAAATCATACATGATTCCAAACACTTTTTACAAATAAATAACTGAAAAGTGGGATGTGGGTAATTATTCAGCCCCCTGAGTCCAATACTTTGTAGAACCACCTTTTGCTGCAATTACAGCTGCCAGTCTTTTAGGGTATGTCTCTACAGCCTTTGCACATCTAGAGACTGAAATTCTTGCCCATTCTTCTTTGCAATATAGCTCCAGCTCAGTCAGATTAGATGGACAGCGATTGTGAACAGCAGTTTTCAGATCTTGCCACAGATTCTCGAATAGATTTAGATCTGGACTTTGACTGGGCCATTCTAACACATGGATATTTTTTTGTTTTAAACCATTCCATTGTTGCCCTCGCTTTATGTTTAGGGTCGTTGTCCTGCTGGAAGGTGAACCTCCGCCCCAGTCTCAAGTCTTTTGCAGACTCCGAGAGGTTTTTTTTTCCAAGATTGCCCTGTATTTGGCTCCATCCATCTTCCCATCAACTCTGACCAATTTCCCTGTCCCTGCTGAAGAGAAGCACCCCCAGAGCATGATGCTGCCACCACCATATTTGACAGTGGGGATGGTGTGTTCAGAGTGATGTGCAGTGTTAGTTTTCCGCCACACATACCGTTTTCCATTTTGGCCAAAAAGTTCCATTTTGGTCTCATCTGACCATGGCACCTTCTTACATGTTTGCTGTGTCCCCCACATGGCTTGTGGCAAACTGCAAACAGGACTTGGCTGCATTTCTGATCAGCGCTCACCTTGTTCGGCCTGTGAGTTTAGGTGGACGGCCTTGTCTTGGTAGGTTTACAGTTGTGCCATACTCCTTCCATTTCTGAATGATTGCTTGCACAGTGCTCCGGAGGGATGGTGTTGTTGCTCCCAACATTCTCTTAGACAACCTTAGACAACAATGTGGAAAAGTTCAAGGGGGCCGAATACTTTTGCAAGCCACTGTAATTGAACTTGAATACAATCAGTAGATCAGGAGTTGAGAAATTGAAACTTTCACTGTTTGTGCCAAATTGTGCCGAACTGTGCCAAACTGCAAAAAAACTAGCTATTTTTTCACTAAAGCCTATATCACTAAACTTTGCTCTACTTCACTTCATCAACATGAATCTTGGTACAGGTAATCTCCACATGTTAGTTTATATTTTTCTGCAGTTTATATTCTATTGGAGCATGTTTTCAATGGTATTATATACAATAACATCAGAGAAAAATTAGGCGAGAATATAGAATCTTGTCATTTGTCTTTGTTCCAGCTACAATTACTTTGGCACAGTAACATATGGTGTAACTTTTACACCTCTGATTAAATCTCACAAACATTAGCTTCATTTTGATACCAAGATTGTTTACACAGAGTTTGTTTTTGCATAAAAAAACTAAATTAATTTTGGGCATGTCCTATTCAAGCTAGGAGGTTGGAGAGAGCCTGGAGAGACCCTGGGATTTAAGAGGTTAAGCCCAAAACCAATGCCCCAGTTTCCAGGGGTATTGACAAGCGGGGTCGGCCCATCCTCTATCAGGGTGGTAAGATGGTATGCAACAACTTCAACGACCTCGGTTGCTCAGTCTCCAGCTGTAGGTTCTTGCACACCTGTTCATTCTGTGGAGGTGCACACTCCTGGAGCGCCTGACCCCATAACCCCACTTCTCAGACGAATTGACTAGCACAACATTTCGCTACACCCATCAAGGTGAGCGCCCTCATTTCTGCAACCTCATCACCCGGATAGGGATTTCATGGAATTCCTAGTCAATGGGTTCATATATGGGTTCCACCCGGTCATAGAGGTTTTCCCTGATCGTTCCAGTCATTGCACCAATCTGTTGTCCGCTCTTTCTGAGCCTGATACAGTTGACTCCCTCCTCTCCAAGGAGGTCAAAAATGGTTCATGATCGGTCCTTTTGCCTGTCTCCCTTTTACAGTTTTTCGGGTCAGCCCCTTGGGCGTTGCCACTCGCAAGTATTCTGGTAAGAAACAGCTTATTATTGACATAAATGCTCCCCATGGCTCCACCGTGCCTAGTATTAACAGTCTCATCCCCTTTCCAGATTTTTCTATACAATATACCACCATCGACCATGCTATTCATCTTATCCGTCTGGCAGGTTGTGATGCATGACTTTCTAAAGCTAACATCACTAGTGCCTTTAAGGTTCTGCCCCTTCACCCGGACTTTTGGCAGTTCTTTGGTGTTCACTGGAAAGGGGCCAACTACTTTGTTGTCTGACTCACTTTCGGCTGCAAAAGTATACCCAAGATTTTTGATTCTCTTTCTGAGGCCCTCTGCTGGATTCTACTTAACACATAACGTCTTTCTTAAATTATCCACCTTTTGGATGATTTCTTAATTATCACCCCTGCTTTGTCTTCCTCCTTGTTTAGGGCTCTGCGTGCTCACTGAAGCCTTTTCAAAAATTGGTGTCCCTTTGTCTGAGAAATAGAGAATTTTTACCTTTTACCTTTTACCTCTCTCGAGTTCCTGGGTATCACCCTTGATTCATCTTCTTTCCAAGCATCCCTGCTGCTTGAGAAGGTTCACAGAATTTCCCTGTATCTTTCTAATTTCATACCCACTGAATCATGCTCAAAACAACAGCTCCTATCGCTTCTAGGTCACTGAAAAACTATGCCATATGCATCATTCCTCAAGGGAGGTCTTTTATCTCCCACCTTCTGTCCTTCGCCGCTGGTATCCCATCTCTCCCCAGCTGGCTCATCATAGCCGAACCATCCAGAATGGAAATCCGGCTCTAGCGAGAATTTTTGTCTAACTAGAATGGCATTTCTGTTTTCTATAACGATTTCGTCTTCCACCCAGGTGACATTCAGCTTTGTACTGATGTAGCACCTTCCCGAGGAGTTTGGTTGTGGCTGCAGAGAAGGAATCCTGTTTGGGTATGGTTGCAGATGAGAAGACCTGTTTTGTTGTGGCTGCAGAGGAGAAGGTTTTGGCTGTAGCTGCTGTGGAAGTGACTTTGTCTATAGCTGCAGAGGAGGCATTGGTTATAGAGGAGTGAAACAGACTATGTTCCTTTGATGACCCTCTGGCCGGTCTTGAGCCTGGAGTTTTAGCTTAAGCAGACGGAGCTTCAGAAGCTGAAGAAACGGTTTCATTTAGTCTTAATCCTCTATGTCTGTTGCATCTCCTTTTTATTTTTCATCTGTGTCTGATAGGTTTGATATACCAACAGACATGATCTTCTCATAGGCTAATATATTGTCATGGTTGAAGCTGTCTACATTCTATCCCTTAAAGTGGACTTTATAATGGCAAGGCCATTGTATGTCTTAATGTTCATTGAGCATCTAACGGACTCATAAATGTCATGCATCAGATTGAAGGACCCTTTAACTAGAGATCATGTGAAGATGCTTAGTAGAGCTTTTACAAGTTTGTTGAGAACAGGAAAATGTTCGCCCCTATCTTGACCCTTCATGCACACAATTTGACTCCACCACCCAACATCAATGCTGGACTATGTCTCTTTATAGAGTGGGGCACGCGCAATCAGGTCACCATCAATTTGGTAACCACATACGTCTTCATCAAGTTTTCCGATGTCGACTGATGGAACGACATTTGGTAGAGCCCTTCCCAAGGTAATGAAAGCTGTACTGACAGACTCGTCCTGTATTAGAGATGGACTGAGTGCGGACAGTGATACGATCGTCCTGTTTTTCAGTGGAAGATTTTTGAGCAGGAATTCTGCGGCTTTCATGTATCCCTCCCTTAGGCTACTGTAGATGTTTTAGACACAAATCTTTTTTTCAGAGTGTGCTTTTGTATCTTAGAAAAGCAGTTCTGTCTGAAAGCTGCAAGTCTCCACAACACACATCTATCTTTAAGATCTCCTTTACACTCCACCTAACACAGTCTGGTTTTAAAAACTTGCTAGGCAGCTCCCTAACCACAGTCAACATCTCTGCATGAAGAAAGTGCACCATAGGTTTCTCATGCTACAACTTCTTCAGAAAGCTTTGGAAAATGGGAACAACACCTACAGCAGAAAAAGTCAGTGTTAATCAAGTCATTCTCTTTTTTGAAACACACTAAAGTCTAGGTCTTCATTCAGGCCTGGATGTTTAGTGGCCTGCAGTTTAAATATCCAAAAAGTCTCCTTCTGATTTAGCTGCCTCTGTCTATCACCTTTTCTCAAGGACAGTGGGATGTGATCAATCCCACAGGCCTGTAGAGTGGACGGGTCACTATTATGGTGTTCCATGAAGTGTCTTGGCATTGGGTAATTAATGTTGCCTGTGCGAATAGCATATTTGTGTTCAGCCACTCTGTCTTGTAGGCGTCGTTTAGTTCTTCCGACATAAAACACTTTGCACCCAGGACACTCTAATCTATAGATAACAAAAAAAATTTGGTTTGCACAACATTTGTACAGTGATTACAGTGGTGCCATTTATAACAACCCCTAGGTTTTGGTGCCTAACTATGTTTGTTGGAAATCTGGTTTTAGATAACTGAGGACCAGTTTATCTTGTAGAGTAGGACATCTTCTAAAGCTCACCAGAGGTGGCTCAGGAAAAAACTTGCTTAAAACATCGTCACTCTCAATAATACCCCAGTTTTTCCTTATGATTTGTTTAATTTGTTCACCCTCTGTACTGTACCTAGTGACAAATATTGGTCTGTCTTCTGTCTGTTTCTCTGTATTTCTTTTCAGTAGTGATTTTCTCTCAGTGTGCTTAGCTCTAGTATAGGCTTTTTGGAGAGTACTGTTCTTATATCCCCGTTCTACAAATCTTGACATCATTTCTTTAGATTTATTTTCAAAAACCTTGTCTTGATCACAAATTCTTCTCACCCTCTGGAACTGCCCATATGGGACATTATCTTTCAGCCAATTAGGATGGAAACTTTTCGCATGCAAAATGGTGTTTCTGTCGGTAGGTTTCCTATACAGTGATGTATGTAAAAAGCCTTGATCATCTTTAAAAATGGTAAGGTCAAGGAAATGAATGGACTCTTTACTGTACTCCAAAGACAGCTTAATGTTAGAGCTAATGCTGTTTAAAAATGTATGGAATTCTTTTAACTCTGTTTCTGACCCAGACCAAAACAAGCAGATATCATCAATGTAACGTCCCCACCAAACAATGTACTTCAAAAAAACATTCCTTTCGCCATTAAAGACAAAATCTTCTTCCCATTTCCAGTTCTTGGAATGTTGTTGAGAACACAAGTAGATCGTCTAAATAGATCAACACAATCTGAAAAACCAAATCACTCATTGTAGCCTGCATGAGGCGTTGAAATGTCGCAGGGGTGTTGCATAACCCGAAAGGCATCCTCAAGTACTCATACAGGCCGAATGGAGTTGTAAATGCTGTTTTGTCTCTGTCCTTCTCATGAACTGCCACCTGGTGGTAACCGCTCGCAAGATCAATGGTAGAAAAGAACTCTGCACCACCTAGGGAATCCAGGCTTTCCTCAATACGAGGGAGTGGGAATGAATCACGTCGCGTCTTCGCATTTAGCCTGCGGCAGTCCACGCACAGTCTAAGACTTCCATCTGATTTGCGTACCAAAACGACTGGTGCTCGAACTCTCCTGAATCACCCCCTTTCTCAACAGTTCAGAAATGTGCTCCTTGACCTCTTTGTACTGATTAGGTGGAATGCGCCTGTATGGCTGAGAAACAGGTGTCTCATCTACAAAAGGAATTTTATGTCTCACACGATCAGTGTACCCCAAATTAATTAAAGAATTAATTATATGAGCTATACCAACACTTAATTTCCCTCTGGGATCAATAAAGTATTTTTGAATTGAATTGAAATCCTCATCATGAAGCGCAAAAGCATCTGCTTAGTTTCTCAGGAGAACTTTGACCTCTTCCTGTTGTTCTGGTGTACCTCCTATGTGTAATCGGCCCAGCAAATCCTGTATGTCACTGTCGGTCGCCTGACAACACTTCTGGTTAAGGGTCACCTCTTTGTGGTTGGCAGAAATGCGCTCAAATTTCACTTCATATGGGTCACCCTCAACACACTGGCCCTGACTGAGAATTCCTAGCCTAGCCTTAGGTGACAGCCATACATCCTCCTTGGAAAGGTTAATAACCTGAACTGGGAATACTAGGCTGTTAGTGGACACCAAAGTTGGGATCACTTGTAACCCACCGGGCAGTGGAGCATTCCCTGGTTCAAATAACATGCTCTCCAACTGTTTACTACGGCTCCTTGCATAGACAGTGGTAATGGATGAATGGATGGATGAGACACGCACTTTCTGTTTGCTCGCAACATGGACCGTAGACACCTTCTCGACTAGCTCAGCTTCTTGTACACGGTGGCAGGCTTCTCTCCAGTTGGAATCCAGCTCCCCAACTACGGTGGAGTCAAACTCTGACAGCACTAACTGTCTAGATCGTTTTGCTATGTTCATCCCTATAATGCCAGGAGGGGATGGATCTGGCTCTATGGAGTGGCCTCTCTTTGCATTATCATCTTTGATTATTAGGAAACCACACTCTGGAATGGTAAGCCCCATCACCTGTACATCTAGCTCTACATAGCCTAAATAGGGCAAAGGCAACTTGTTAGCTGCTGTTATTTTCAGCCATTTGGCAGTACAATGCATATCCTCATCCTCTCCATGTAGATGATTTCTGAAGAAACTTTCTGTCAAAGTGCTTACATTGCTTCCGTGTCAAGCAAACATCTAAGGGAAACGCCCCCTATGTGGATACCTACTTCGTGACACTGACCTTCAGCATGTTCCAGAAGATGTTCTCGGGTTAGAGTTTCTTTTGAGCCTTCTGACTTGCTTCGCATTGCCTGGCTCATAGCAATGGAGGGCTCCCGTTTCCCTGTACCACTGAACTGGGCATGCCTGCAGACTGACTTATAGATTTGCGAGGTGCATTGCACTGTCTGACCATGTGTCCCACCCCTTCACATCGCAGACAAATAGGCTGTCCGTCTCTAGTGTACTTCGGTTTGGGTTTTATTTTAACAGCTCTACTGTCTTCAGAATTGGCAGTCTGTGTTGTGAGCTCTCGCACCGCATTGGTTAACTCTCCTATGGCTTTACCCTGTTGTGTGATTATTTTTAACCACCTCTTGCATAGTCAAAGTCAAGTCTGTCTGCACATTATTTGTCGCGTCTGTCTTTTCCAAGCTTTCACCTCGTCTGTCACTTAGTATATTCCTATTTCTCGCCACATTAGCAATGCGTGGACGGTCTTCCATAGTCCACATTAACGCCTCTTCCCTAACATCAAAGAGATTACACTCAGGCTTCTCTCTAATAAGCCTATGTAGTTCACATCGAAGGTTGGAGTCACGCACACCCTCAATGAACTGATCTCGGAGTGTTAGCCTGTGTGTCAGGTACTACATTAGGGGACTGTTGTAATGCAGAGTTGAGCAACAGAGAGAGTGCATGTGAATAATCTGGGTCTTCCCCATCTAATTGCCGACGAGCATAGAAAGCATGTAAGAGCTGGGGGGTGCGTTTCTCTCTGAATGCTTCCCTTAAGTAGGAAAAGAGATCATTGGGTCGCCTCATCTGCCCACCCATACATAGTTTAACTTTCTCTAGGGCAGAACCCTTTAGCTGTGAGAGAATAAAGTCTGTTTTATCCTCTCCCTGCAAACCCCTAGTTCTCATTGTCCTCTCCACCTCTTCTATAAACTCATCAACAGTGTAAGCAACGTTTCCTGGTTCCCCACTAAATGGTACAATCACCTTTCCTTTTGGAATGTAAACAACAGATCTTGTTTGGGCATTACTCATATTAGCAATATTTGACATAACAGCATCATGTTTTCTACTCAGTTCAAGGATCTGCGTTTGCAGCTGCACCAACGAGTTACCTCCATTGTCAAGCAAAGAGGCAGCTTGACCATCGTCAGCCAGGTTACTTCCAGGCCCTGAAGGACTGCTCCCTTGTCCACTTGTGACATGTTGCAATGTCTCAGAGTCCTTTCCACAGCAGGATCACACAGTCACTTTAAATGGAGAAGCCACAGTTCAAAAGTCTCTGTCCGGCGCGTTCTCTTTCAAGCAGCTGATTCAGGCTCCCCTCTTCTCCTGTTGTTCTGGCTGTCACTGCAGACGACCACCTCAGGACGTCCACACAGCAGTTGTCACCTCCTAAGACCAGGACTGGAATCTTCTCAGCCACTACTGTTGTCCATAAATGCCTACTTGCTATCTCTCTCTCTCTCTCTTAACTTAAAACTCAAAACTAAACTGGGAACCCCACTCCTGGTACCAAAATATGTGACCCGGTTATGAGGGATGAAACAGGACACAGAAAAAAAATTCTCTTTTGTGGGTCTTTTATTCCCCGACTGTACTTAATGAGCACAGTATTAATTTTATAGTTTTGGTTGGAACTTTTAGAAAGGATGAACGAAATATAGAATCAGCACAAAAGAATGCCCTTTTTAACCAGCTTCACAGGTCAACAGCTATAATACCCTGTCACTAGCTCAGCTTGATGAATCTGTAACAGTTAGGATCTTTTTAATTGTAACACACAGCTCCTTCTCAGATAAACTACAGCAAAAATAAAACTAAACTCAGCCAATATGGACAATAGGCTGTAAACAATATAGACTATAGGCAACAATATAGACAACAGTAGTAACCTGTACCTAAACAAAGACAGAAAACAGGACAAAAATACAAGTAAATGCATGGCTTACATCTCACCTTTTACAATTATTTAACATTAAAGTGCATTGTGAACATTCATGAACCCATTATGAACTCACTTTTCAGTGCGTGCCCTGTATGCTAACACAGACACTCACAGGCTTCAACAAAGCAAGATATCTCCCCTCTGGGTCAAACAGAAACATACAAAGTTGCACAAAGTAGATTATAAAAACAAAGTTAACTTTGAAACCTGTCTGTACGATGCTACAACTTACGCCAACCCGCTCTTCCGTGTTGCTCACAGCGTGGTCGGCCTTTACACACGTGTACACATGTTACAGCAATCTAAAAAAATCATCAGGAATACTGAGTCATCACACATTAAACTTAGCTTGCTAGGCTAACTTAGCTTTCTGAGAAACACATGTGGCAATATTTGCAGTCTGCTGCAGTATTTTAGAATATTTACCTCGTGTTTCAATAACCATGCACCCGTCTGCGGTCTAGCTTTCCAGTCTCCCCGCTCCCAGCACGCAGTGTGTGTGACGGAAATCTATGTGCATACGTGCTCTAGTCTGGATCTGCTCTTAAAGTGGCAGTGTCACCAAAAACCTCAGATAGAGTTATCACACAATTTGCATAATACATACATCTCATCTGAACAGGGGACCTATTTAAAACTAAATAAGCTCTGTTTTACTGTGAAAATTGTTTAACCTTAGTTCACTTGGCTACATACACAATGTTTTTTATAGCAGGATCATGTAGGCCCACAGCCCTGCTGCCTCGTATGCTATCAGCAGCGGATTTTCTCCCGTGGTTTCTCCAACGTCTGCTGCTATTTCCCTACTACCGCCACAATGTGTCACGATTTGTAGGGAGGACCCAGGCGCAGAGAGGCATTTAAAGTGGACAAAGGAGTCTGGATCAGGATCAGTGAGGAAACCAGGAAGAATAAGCGCACAGAGATCTTGAAGGATAAACTTTTTCTGGAGCAAAGGTTGGCCGTCTTTACCACGCTGGAAGCGAGAACAATCTGGCGTCAGCTTGCTGCCTCCGTTCCTCTTCTGAAGCTGGGAATGATGAGCCTGAACGAGCTGCACCTGTCACCAATCAGCCACGCCCCTGCAGAGAAGGTAGGAGAGCACACACACACACACACAGCAGAACACAGGATCCTAACAAATGTATTCATTTCTGTAAATCCTCTATTATTCTAGTAACTAGTGGTAAGTAGTTGAGTTTATACACATTTTAAGGTTATTGTTGGGGACACACAGCCATTGGGTGGCGCTAACCCACATTCTAGCTCTGACAGGAGAAGAAGAGGACCAGAGGTTATATAAGGTACCGCCACAGATTTTCACGCCCTCTCCAGTTCTGGCATTCAGCCAAACAGCGCAAGGAGGGATCCAATCCTTCCTTCGCTGGCGAGGGAAAAGACGTAAGTTCTGAGAGGAACTCACTCCGAGGACGAAAATACTGCTGATCAATCAGGTGAATCGCAGCCCAGTTTGTTTTGAGGTAAACCCCACTGTTCCGCCCTGAGCCCTGCTTTCTGAACAGATGCTGCTGTATGAAGCGAGCCACCAACAAGCTACCGAATGCCACAGAACCGGGTCGAGACTGGAGCGTTACCCCACCGCGACAAAGCCTGGGACAATGCTATCTTGAACCTGCAGAGAAGGTACTGTGTCAGTGAACTGAGGTGCAGCTGATCGCTGTTTAGCAAGCCGGAGAGGATGACACGATGTTCCGAGCTAATGCTAATGCTAATGCAACAGCTATAATCCTCCCACTGCTAACGGACCGTAGCTGTGGCTAGCCTGCCGGCTAACGTTGTGTTAGCTTCGCCCATCATCCACGGAGCAACTTGGAGAACTTTAACCGTTCAATAAGGTCTGTCTGGGCAGAGGCAAGATTAAGTTAGTTTAAACTAGATTTAAGGGTTGTTTATATTCACTGTGATTTGTTACTTTGTGTAAGATTTCATTTATTGTTTGGGTACAAACAGGCCGGTCGGCCTGGAGGTTTAAAACAGTGATTTTCGAGGTTTCCGATGGAAAGTCGTTTTATATCCTGCAACCTGAGTTACTCAATTCGACAGTTTTTTGTTGTTTGATGTTTAATAAATGATCCAGAGCGACTTTAAGCAGCACCACGTGAGTTAGCTGTAAGCTACATGCTCTAGTGAACCACGTGGGCCTGCCATTGACGGCGTTTTATTCATGAACAATAAAGACTGCCGTTAATGCTATTCAAAATAGAGATCGACTTTAAAACAGATTATTTAAACACTAAACTAATCTTATAAGTCATTTTTGAGACCGCCTTCTTGGTAAATCAAAATACTAAATTAGATCGACATAATTGGTACTGCTGTTAACGTCAACATAAAGTCTAAATATTAAATTAGATCAATTATTGACGATTTAACTCACCCAGATTTGTGTAAGCAATAGGTTAAGACTTTGTATAACTTAAGATAATCCAAATGTCTGGCCCAAAATTTGCTGCACATTTATAGTCAGATGAGTTATCCTGGTTTGCTTAAACTTGGCCTTGTTAAATTAAGTTAAGAGTGTTGTGATTGCATTTCTCATAAGATGAACTGAACAGACATTTTGGATGTCTGGGAGCTATTTCAAAGATGGACTTAGCAGACCACATTTCCCAGCAATCCTAGCAGTGACCCCCAACACACTCCTATTGGTCCGTGCCCACCCACAGTGACATCAGCGATGACATCACGGCCAAAGGGGGATATAAGAGTAGTCGCACCCATTTTGAATTGTTCTCCAGCTGGAAGTTCTTGGATGCACTACTGCTGAACAGAGGACATCTCACCGGTGAAGATTCTCTTTTGTTCTGACCCGCTGGACCCGGGAAGAACTCGCTTCGAAGTGCTCATTCGGTTTGTGTATCTCGTGTGAGCTATATCAGAACTGTTCCCCCACAGTTTGTTAGACGTCGACCTAGAGGCCATCCAGCCTGCCTTTGGGCCACACGGTCCTTAAAATCCTGTACAGGTTTTTTTATAACTCTTCCTTTTCTTGCTCAACTACGGACACAATTCACTCTCCTCCTAGTGGACTGGACCTCCTTCAAGGCAAAGTAGGACTGAACCGGTTCATTTATACTAATATTGTGTCTGGGCGGATATAAAACTGTCTGTTTTATCCTGAGCAGATCACACCTTACTTTTTCCTTCCTCTTGTTTTCCCTCTCTCTCCCTCCCTGAAAACTCCGGCGGCAGAGTCGGGCTCGGTCCGGCCTGCGTTAGCTGGTCTTAGCTGAAAGTTTAACTCCGTTGTCTTTAGTCTATCGCTAAAGCAGAGGCCTACCACATGGACGCTTTCCCCATGTGCTCCATTAGCCAAAGCTAGTTTTATGATTCTTTCTTAGACTCCATGTGCTCTCCTCCATCTTGGCACAGAGCTGAGATTTATGACTTTGTCTCCTAAGCTATCTGTGATTTGGGCTCCCTGGAGTGAGGGCCCCTCTCCTTTTCTGACCCGAACCTCAGCTGTCTCACTGATTTCATTTCATGTTAATTGTGTTTAATGTTCACCTATTATTATTGTTTAAGATCTGTAGTAATTTTTGCATGCTTTAGAATAGATGGGATTTTCTATTTCCTAAATAAAGTCCCCTTATCTTAAAGAGAAGTTGTCTGGGATTCCTTGGAGTGATGCATACAATTAATGTCCACAGCGTTAGAACTTATTCCTTCATCTATTGTTTAATTATCTGACACTGAACAATTTGGCTATATATATATAAATGTTCCTGGAATCCAACAGGATGGTGCCTCTAAACTTGGTAATTTTTACATAAAATTATTATTCTTAATAATAATTGCCCTAACCAATTATTCATAATTATTCATAGCCAAATCCTACCTATCTGCGACACAACAAGAGTTAATAACACTGTAAATCAAAATTTGCTGCACATCTGGTATCCAGATCCTGAGCTAACCCAGTGTGTTTTGAGAAACCACTGCTTGCGATCAGTTAACTTTGAAGGTTAATCTCATGTTTTTAAATCACCCGCCAAAAGGAAAGGGGGGTGAACATTTGCTAACTCACTAATATTTGTTGGGAAATAAGAGTAGCATTTTAAAACTTGAAGTAACTCATAAGACGCAGGTTGAGCTGTCAACCTGCGCACCTGTTCTGAGCACGCATATATAAACATGGTGACATATGCACAGCTAAACATGGCTAGTTGGCTGGACATTTGTTAGGATTGTGTGTTTTTGTTTTGCTTTCAGCAATTTAACAACTTTTGTTGTTTTGTAGTTCAGCAAAGATGGAGTTAGACTCCCAGATGATTGAAGCCGTGATCCTTGCAGATCCAGCAGAAATGGAGAGGCAGAAGGTTGTTGCTGGTCTAGTTGGGTTGTCTCCAGATGAATGGAATGATTTGAATAATATCTCTCTCGCTGAATGCAATGATCAGATCCAAAAGTTGGTTAACTTTATTGAGAATCCTACCAGAAATGCCCGGATTTCAAACGTTGTTTGTCAACTCACACTTTTGTATCAGACAAAATCACAACTAGAGACTAAAAGATATCTCCAGTTACAGGTTGACCACCAGATGGCGCTGCAAAGAGAGTATGCTGCAAAGGTTGAGCTCTCAAAAGCTGAGTTGAGGATGGAGAACGCTGAAGCCGAGATTGAAAATCGGAAGGCACGTGAGGTCAATAAGTCTGCTGTCCAGAAGGTAACATTCTCAAATTACCTCCAGCAGCAGCCTCACTTACAAGATGAGACAGACAGTTCTGTAACTTCCGATGCAGAACCTAGAGCAGAATCTGTTTTTCCCAAAATGGATGGACAAATTCCAAACATTGAATCTTCCCAGGTTACTTCCACAGAGACCGGGGAAGGATTTGAAGTTGGGAGCCGTCCCAGGGCTGCTTTGCCTCTCAAAGAGGACCAGTTCCTGGACTTGGTAAATTCTATTGGGCCAAAATGCACCATCCTTTCTGACTCCGTGTCGCCCCCTGGGGGTCAAGAGAGTCACCCATTTGACCCATTACCACCATATGTAAAGTTTCACACATTGGAAGGCTCTGGATCACACCATGAGCGGTCTTTTCCTCCTACAAAGTTAGTTCAAATGTCTCCACCATTCATTGAAGATAACCAGAGGAACCAGGTCCCCCTTTGCATTTGCGCACCAGCCAACTGGAAGCCTTAGCTAGGGACATACAACTTTTTGACCCAGATGATCCTGACTTAAACATTCACGATTATCTGCACCAGGTCGAACGCTGTCTTTTTGATCTGCCTTTTCCCTCTTGTTGTGAGAAACTGAAGCTCCTCTGGAAATCCACCAGTAGCAGCATTCATGCTTTCATACGAACTCTTCCAACACAGATCGTGACAGTTATTTAGCTCTTTGTCAGGCTTTAAGAAAAGAATATTCTGTGCACAGAGATCCGGCTGTTGCTTTCTTTAATGCTTTTCAGGTTCAGCAAGACATGCACGAACCACCCAGAGATTTCTATTTCAGATTGAGGAAAGTTTATTTTCAGCGACATTATGTCCCAGGTTTTGAAGACGACCACACTTTTAAATCTTTGTTCCTTCATAACCTCCATGAAACTATACGGTATGATGTAACTATGCATTGCAGGACAAGGAACCTCAGCATGACGGAGGTTCGTAGATATGCCCAGCTTGTATGGGAAACGCGTGTCCGTCCAGACATGGAAGGGGGAGGAGCCAAAGCCAGAGTGTTAAACGTACAGACAGGAAACAAACGTAAACGAAAGTGTAAACCACGCTCTCCAGTTCTACAACAGAACCAGGGAGGTGGTAACCAGTGGCAACCAAAATGCAAGCCACCAGAAAAGAGACAGGAACCTTTCCACAATGCAAATCAAAGAGGTAACATTGATAAAGGTTTTGATCCCTCCAAAGGAGTGTTAACTATGCAGGACTTGGACATGATCTGTAGGTGTTTTGTCACTACTTTAATGGAGCTTTGGACTAACAGGAACAGTGAGCTGTTCCAGACTGACATGCAAAATGTGTCAAACCACAACCAAAGAGACGGTAACTAATTTCTAATGCCTCTATTCTGTTTATCCTTTTATTTTTCACAGTTGAATACTTAAGATTATAAAAGTTTAAAGCAGCATTATGATGGTGTTAAGATTTTTTGTTAAATGTAAATAAATTTATTCTAGTTAGCTTACTGCCCTGCCCAGACCTATTTTGCCTGTCCAGACAGAACATTTGAACAAAGTTGAACTTTGAACTCTACTCCTGCCCACAGGATCCAGTGACTTTGATTTCAGGACATGGCTGCATGGACCAGTTGTTGCTCTGAAAGACTGTGGATCACACCACACTCTTCAGACCAAAAAGGGGGTATGTTGGGGACACACAGCCATTGGGTGGCGCTAACCCTCATTCTAGCTCCGACAGGAGAAGAAGAGGACCAGAGGTTATATAAGGCACTGCCACAGATTTTCACACCCTCTCCAGTTCTGGCATTCAGCCAAACAGCGCCAGGAGAGATCCAATCCTTCCTTCTCTGGCGAGGGAAAAGACGCAAGTTCTGAGAGGAACTCACTCCGAGGACGAAAATACTGCTGATCAATCAGGTGAATGGCAGCCCAGTTTGTTTTGAGGTAGACCCCCCTTTTCCGCCCTGAGCCCCTGCTTTCTGAACAGATGCTGCCGTATGAAGCGAGCCGCTAACAAGCTACCGAATGCCACAGAACCGGGTCGAGACTGGAGCGTTACCCCACCGCGACAAAGCCTGGGACAATGCTATCTTGAACCTGCAGAGAAGGTACTGTGTCAGTGAACTGAGGTGCAGCTGATCGCTGTTTAGCAAGCCGGAGAGGACGATACAACGTTCCGAGCTAATGCTACCCGCGATTCAACAGCTATAATCCTCCCACTGCTGCTGTTTGATGTTTAATAAATGATCCAGAGCGACTTTAAGCAGCACCACGTGAGTTAGCTGTAAGCTACATGCTCTAGTGAACCATGTGGGCCCGCCATTGACGGCGTTTTATTCATGAACAATAAAGACTGCCGTTAATGCTATTCAAAATATAGATCGACTTTAAAACAGATTGTTTAAACACTAAACTAATCTTTTAAGTCATTTTTGAGACCGCCTTCTTGGTAACTCAAAATACTAAATTAGATCGAGATAATTGGTACTGCTGTTAACGTCAACATAAAGTCTAAATATTAAATTAGATCAATCATTGCGGTGACCGATCCATATATATAAATATAAATAGAATCAATTATCTAAAGGTTATTGATTTCTAATTCAGCAAATGGTTTAATGAAACATTGCTTCTTCCAAACAATGTTTTTCTTCACTTCTGCTTTGCATTGTGAATTGGTGGTTTGAAAACAAACCAGAATCTGCTGATTAGTCTTAAACTAATCGCAATTAGTTTTAAACTAACTTAGCCTTATTCCCAACACTGTTCAATACAAGCCTTGGTCTTTGAGCAAACATATTCATTCTGAACTGTGACAGCATTATCAATTTATTGTGGTTTTACTTCTGAGTGTGAGTTTTATTATCGTTATTCTTTTCTTAGTAGTTTAGTTGTGTTTTACTAGTTTGGTGAGTGTGTTGATTAAAGTATGTTAACTGAAAGTGAATTCTTTTTGTAATAAACCCTTGTATTTTGGAAAACCATTGTTGTTATTTCACCTACATGTGTAGTAACTTGCTGTTTAGGTACGCCAAGAACTTATTCCTTCATATATTGTTTAATTATCTCAGCCTTATCAGGCATGTAATCATAAACATAAACTGAGACTGAACAATTTGGCTATTGATATTCCTGGAATCCAGGTGGTGCCCTAAACGTGGTAATTTTTACATAAAATTATTAATCTGATTAATAATTGCCCTAAGCAATTATTTATAATTATTCATAGCCAAAACCTACCTATCTGTGGCACAACATTATTATCCACCATCATTCCAAGGTATCTTATCCCGCTTGGAGACCATTTAAATGGACCTCTTTGCCGATGTTCAGTGTAGTCAAAATCCGAGTGGGAGAATTTCACATTTGTCGTAATTGACCTTACAGTGGCTTGCAAAAGTATTCGGCCCCCTTGAACTTTTCCACATTTTGTCACATTACAGCCACAAACATGAATCAATTTTATTGGATATCCATGTGAAAGACCAATACAAAGTGGTGTACACGTGAGAAGTGGCACAAAAATCATACATGATTCCAAACATTTTTTACAAATAAATAACTGAAAAGCGGGGTGTGCGTAATTATTCAGCCCCCTGAGTCAATACTTTGTAGAACCACCTTTTGCTGCAATTACAGCTGCCAGTCTTTTAGGGTATGTCTCTACCAGCTTTGCACATCTAGAGACTGAAATTCTTGCCCATTCTTCTCTGCAAAACAGCTCGAGCTCAGTCAGATTAGATGGACAGCGTTTGTGAACAGCAGTTTTCAGATCTTGCCACAGATTCTCGATTGGATTTAGATCTGGACTTTGACTGGGCCATTCTAACAGATGGATATGTTTTGTTTTAAACCATTCCATTGTTGCCCTGGCTTTATGTTTAGGGTCATTGTCCTGCTGGAAGGTGAACCTCTGCCCCAGTCTTAAGTCTTTTGCAGACTCCAAGAGGTTTTCTTCCAAGATTGCCCTGTATTTGGCTCCATCCATCTTCCCATCAACTCTGACCAGCTTTCCTGTCCCTGCTGAAGAGAAGCACCCCCAGAGCATGATGCTGCCACCACCATATTTGACAGTGGGGATGGTGTGTTCAGAGTGATGTGCAGTGTTAGTTTTCTGCCACACATAGCGTTTTGCATTTTGGCCAAAAAGTTCCATTTTGGTCTCATCTGACCAGAGCACCTTCTTCCACATGTTTGCTGTGTCCCCCACATGGCTTGTGGCAAACTGCAAACGGGACTTCTTATGGTTTTCTTTTAACAATGGCTTTCTTCTTGCCACTCTTCCATAAAGGGCAACTTTGTGCAGTGCACGACTATTAGTTGTCCTATGGACAGATTCCCCCACCTGAGCTGTAGATCTCAGCAGTTCGTCCAGAGTCACCATGGGCCTCTTGGCTGCATTTCTGATCAGTTTAGTCAAATCAATATTTTTTAAGAATGTATCTATTGTGGACAGATCTTCTGGTGATTCCGACTTGTATAAATTAAAGCTGCAGTAGGTAACTCAGAGGAGAGCAGACTTTGCTTGAAAATTTAAACCTAAACAAGCTTCACATCACTCCCCTTCCCTCTCCGATGCACTCAAGCCCCGCCTCCAATGCCCTCCTCCCTCCTTCGGCTGTGCTACTGGCGTAACAACTGCCAAAGAAAATCATCTGACGCGACTTGAAGTAGCAAAGTGGCCTAAGCAACATGGAGTGCGATCCGGTAAGAGCAAAATATAATCTCACCTCCGCACAGTTGGAAGAGATGTTGTCTATACCTGATCTAAAAAGTTTTTTAGTTGGTTATTTGGCAATAAGAAGTCAAACATTGTTAACGTTATGTAGTAACTAGCTAGTAGCTAAATGTAGGCCTACTGTTACGACCTCTATATTTACAGTCACTGATTACGACCGTCTAGTAACGTTAACCTACAGTTCTGTTATGGACACTATTTATGCACAGTAGCCAGCCTAGCACATTATTACAGTAGTTTGTTAGCTACTAAATGAGCAGCTTATTTACAGTTCTCGCTTTGCTAAATCCCGCTAGTCAAAGAGCTCTTCTGACCTTGGTTCTGACAGAGCACAGCCGGTTGCGTAGCGGAGCGAGGGGCGGGTCACGGTGTGTGTGTGAAGAGTGATAGATAGATGCTGCTCTGGCTCTGATTGGGTGTTTTCTACCAGGCGTGGTGGATTGTTGCAAATCGCAGTAGGGGCTGTAGGCATGACCAATTGAGCTGCTTTTTTTAACAGATTAGAAATTTCATTTCCTACTTTCAGGACATATGGACAGTTTTAGGAAATATCACAAAAAAATAATTTTATTCAAGTTACCCACTGCAGCTTTAACATAAAACTTTTTAAAGTTTCATTTATTTATTTTGGGTTCTGTGTAATACAGCCACGTTCATCTTCAATTTGGTTAATTGTTTTTGAACTCTCCTCTTTCTCTAATTGCCAGGATAGGACTTTATGAGCTTCTCCCCCAGCTCGTAGTACCTTTGTTTTGTTCTCAAAATATCTTTCTCAGCCTTATAAGAACATAATGTTTTATACTTGAGTTTTCTTTTTACCAATAAACTGCATATCTTATCTCTATGTTGCTGAAAGTCTTTTTCCAGCCCAAGAATTTATTTTTCTAATTCTTTCACTTCTGCTATATATGATTTTTTTTAAGTCCTTTTGTATATGAGATTATTTGTGCAACTATTAGGGGAGGAAGGGCAGTTTGTTTCACAGAATAGTTTGATTTGATCCCTGACAAATTTACAGAAGTCAGTTTTTTTTAGGAGGGTTGGATTCAAATGCCACCTGTACATGCTGGCCATTTTCTTAGGCATTACTATAGATAGAGTGAGTGGAGAAAGATCAGAAAGTATCCTTGGCAAATAATCAGACTCTAATAATCTGTAAGCCACATGTGTTGCCGGTAAAAAAAGATCAATTCTAGTATATGAATTATGATGATTTGAGTAAAAAGAATAGTCTATGGTTTGGGGATGTAAAATCGGGTCTAAACAGAAATTAAAATCTCCCACCATAAGAATATGCTCACGACCCCCTGATACTTTAAGAAAAATGTGTTGGATAAAGGAAGTGTCATCATAATTAGGGGCATAAAGGTTTAATAAGGTCCATTGTTCAGAATAAATTAGACAGTTTATTAAGACATAGCGGACATCACTTATTGTTTCCTGAACCATGATGGGAATGTTTTTGTTTATCAAAATAGCAACTCCTCTGGTTTTAGAGCTGAAAGATGAAGAGAAGACTTGACCAATCCATCCTCTTTTAATTTAGTATGTTCCTGCACAGTCAGATGAGTCTCCTCGACAAAGGCTACATCTGTCTGAATCTTTTTTAAACATGTTAACACCCTCTCCCTTTTAACGGGTCTGTAAAGACCATTTTCATTAAAACTGACAAATTTCACCACGATGTAAAAAGTTTAAAGAATTGATAGTGACCTGCGTAGTAGCCCCTCAACAATAAGCATTAAAAAAAGCCTCTCTGGAAACCAACAGAAAAGAAAAACAAACTGAAACAAAACTTCCTCGCTCCCCCTAGCACCGACCCCCTGAACACTCGGCGCCATCCAAAAACACCAATCGGGACCTCTGTTGAATGGTCCCTAAAACTATAACTCATAACCAAACAGTATCTCCAATTCTGTTCAGTCTCATCCATGGCCTTTCTTAGTCTGCTTTTAGAATCCCATTGTCTCTTAAAAATAATCTATAATCTATATCCTATTTTATCAATTATTTCAATCACAAAATGTGTTCCTTTATCACTATTGATCATTTGTGGATCTCAAATCTAGGCATTATTTCTCTAAACAAAATTTCTGCAACAGTTAGTGTATCTCAGTGTTTCACTGGTAACATTTCAATCTATTTGGAGAAATTATCTATTCTTACTAAACAGAGCTTCTTCAGTACACCCTTTGTTTGCTCAAAGCTGTTTCTTAATTTTATATGAGAAGCTTTTTTGTTTTGTGTCATGTCTGACACACTTCTTGTCCACATACTAATCAGTTTGAGAATTAAATTCTCTGTAATAAATGCGCTAATTAGTTCGCCACTTGAGGTCACCATACCCCTGTTCCCCATTGTTGGCCAAAAACATGCAAGGTTGAATTTGGATCTTCTGTTAACAATTATATGATTATTTTATCTTTATTTGATTACAAACTTCAGTTAAGACTTTAATTTTTTCTATTCCAAGTAGAACAGTTCTTTAGTAGCTTTCCCGTCTCTAGAGTTTTATGAGAATCTACAATTTGGATTATTAATTTATCCCCTACAGAGAACATGCCCAACTTCAAGTGAAATAGGAAATCTCTTCCTAACAAATTAAAAAACAAAGATCGGGCGAGGGCCGGCAACCTCTCCCATTCTCAGGTGTAGGTCCAGACATCTTTCCTGCTTAATCAGACCCTTAATTTTATCCAATTAGCAACAACTCCATTGAGTGTATATATTGAAGTGCGTTATACTCAATGTGTTACGGTAACTAAAGTTGAATTTTGGAGTGCGTTACTAAATTCTGTACTACGGTAATCCCATAACGAAAAATACCTCTCTTCTTTGCAGTCTCTAACCCAGCGCATTGCGAGATTGTTTCCTTTCAACAGGTATCTATCTGTCATTAAAATGTTAGAAGAAAGCAATTGAAGCTGCCGCTTCTTACAAACAGTAAATCCAAGTTGCCACCCAGCTGTCGGTACCCCACAGTACCGGTAGACATCCGCCTAAATTTGAAAATAAAATCACTCCGCTCATAATCCGTCATTGTCAAACCATTTCTTTTCTTCTATATGAGAGATCTCCCAGACATCCCATGAATATCATTCAAAACATTAGCTAAATTATTTTTAATTATTATTATAGAGTAACAGTTGCAGCTGTACTTAAGAAATCCCAACCTTTTGAAAACAAGACTGCATGCAGGTCACCGTCCGCGTCTCTGGCTCTCTCAGAGAATGCACACAGCTCACAAAACATATTCCCCCTCTCATCAGCTAGCGGGGGGAAGTAGTGTTGCTTTAGATTTCACCTCCGCATTGCTTCCGTTTACTGGCAAGCTTTGGTAACCTTTAACAATTTTGAAACGCATGATGGATCTGGTTTTAGTGCAGGAATGCTAAGAAAGCAATAAAAATTGAAACACAAGTCTTTTCTCTCAGGAAGCGCATTTACCAGTTGCTGACGCACCCCACCAAAGTTGGTTTGTTTATTAAGAGAACGACTACCGACCCATTGTTGAGGGATAGAGGGAAGGGGTCTTAACTCTCTTCCTTGGGGGGAAGGGGGTCTTGTTTATTATCAGAACGGCCCTTCCTTGAGGGGAAGGGGGTAGCTTGTTTGAGATAATTAATTAAGATCAGGCTAAAGAAGTTTACCTTGCTCTTCATAGGATTTTTTAAAAATATGGAAGTGAGAGTTTTCTCTTTTACTTTCTTTCGGTGGAACTTTAGGAGAAAACAGAAAGTTTAAAACATTTTTCATCCTCCCGGTACTAAAAAACACATCTGCTTTTTTATCCGTCATTTATTACCCATCACAACCCAACACCCCCCTTTCCTTTTTGCTTTGCTCCTTTTGCTTAAGCGGAATTCCTTTGTTTGAGACGCCCAATGCCTATTCTTCAATCTTTGATGTTTTTAGTTTTATTTTAGATCGCAACTACCAAGAAGTGCGCAAAATTCCTCAGTTAATTGTCCTTCAAATTCATAATCTTTTATTTATTTTTAAAGAAATGTTGTATCGTCTTTTCTTTTACATACAACATTTTGAATCTCCTTTAAATCTTTGCTATTTCCCCCCCATATTTCGATAAATTACATTTTGCTGTTTTTATTTTTCATTTTTAAATATTTATCATTCCCGTGTTAATGAATTAAATTCAGCTTTTATTTCTCTTTTATCTTGATCTATTTATCTTATCGCAGTGTTATTTGCTCAATTTTCTAACCATGAGACTCTTCTCAGCCTACTTCAACAGTCAACAGAGCTTTGTTAACGCCAGCTAGGTTTCCACCCTGTCCTGCTGCTTTAGAAGGAAGAAATCTCCATTCACACACACATAGTCACACAACCGGTTTATCATACATTAATATCATTATGTATTTTATTATTATGTTTTTTTTTCCATTACTAGTATTATTATTATTATTATTATTATTATATATTATCTATTATTATTTCTAATTGAGATCCCAGACCTCTGCGCGCTTTGGAGTCCAACCCCAGTCATATTTTTTTTTACCATGGATTTTCATTGTGAGGTCCCCGCCATCACTCAAAGATATCCCCGATCTTTATTTTCAAAATCACAAACTTGTATTAATAAGGTCCCGGACCTATAAGCCGATTTCTCTTTTCTCTTATTTTTATTCTTTCGCGCATCAAATTTTGTACTCACTGGCTGGTGTCCTTGTGAAGGAAGACTCCCGTCACCAACTGTTGCTCCGGGGAGGAAATCCGTGGGTCTGCAGACCTCCAGACCTAACGTTGAGCTCGAGGGCTTTGATCGAGGTCGTCCCAGACCAGGCTGTGCACGGGCTCTCAGCAGCCTGCGGTTCCTCCCGGAGATCCGGTCAGATTTGGGATCCTGCTCAAAGGAACAAGAAATGCCAGAGTTGAAATCGCTCTCTGATCTATGGGTTTTGTTTTTGTTTTTTAGACATTCTGTGGGTCTCAATCCACGAGCTGATCCACACTCGGCCTTCCTATGGTCCAACACGCAGGCTTTCAGTAAGAAGCATCCTAGCTTACCTAGGGCAGGCCACACCCTGTGTTTACCGACCCGGTTGGCGTCTGTTTACCTCAGTAGAAACAGAAATCAACATTTACTGGTGAATTACAGACAGAACATAATTTTAGATTAGTCAATTCTGAGCCTCGTGTGGCAGCGCTTACCAAATGACTTCAGACCCGAGTCATTTCCGTCCTCCGATCTCCAGTATCTGTCGATCACAACAATTTCAACAAAATCATATTATTCCAAAATCAAGTTTTTCTTTGCTCCTCCAGAAATCACGTCAGGGTCACCATTTTGTTGGAAAGGTGTTTTCACTCTAATTTAAAGCCTCTGTTAAAGGAACAGACAACCATTTAATTTTATGACCCCTGGCCTCTCTCTGGCTCTCAATTCACCTTCCAGCGTGCTCGTTCATTTCTGTAAAAAGGAGCAATAAGAATAACAAACAACAATTATAGATTTTAACAGCGAGACGTTGTTCGATGGACTCAGTTCTCTTAACTAAGCCCAGTTCTACGTCAGCATAGAGTTTTTATTGAAACACGAGTTTCAGTAAACCCCTCCCTCATCTATTTTTGTTCACAGAATAAGGATCAAAGCCTCTTCACATAAGGAGCGCATGATGTACTACATTCTTCTTGATTGTTCACTGTTTCTAAGTGTTTCCACATGCACTAGAGAATTAAACCGTCATACAACAAAATAAATGTACTCTCAGCATTTACAGAATTCTTATCTCTTCAGGTGTCAACGTCAACCTCCCTCCTTCCTGCTACCAATCAACGCGCCCCTCGTTTGGATTATTACAATGCCCGTCCACAACAGCCAAAACATTGCATCAGATCTTGCGAGACAATAATGCCTTGAGAAATAAGGGTCAGAGGAGCTCTGTGTTTATTTTTTTCCACTTTTTTTCACTTTTTTCTGACATCACTTTTTCCATGTCCCGAGCTCCGCAGCTGTGCTTCCTTTCACAAGCGGAGCAGTACAGCTTTCGCTATAGTCCTCCACTTGATATATGTGTGAAAAATCTTTATTATGAATTGTTGGGGTTTTTATTTCCTGATGTTATGGACGCGGAGACGGAAAATTAAGGAGGAGAAAGAAGGAAGATGAAGAAGAGAGGTAGGAAACAAAAAGTCAAGAGAGAGGGTGAGTTGAAAATACAAGAGAGGAAGGGGAACAAAGAAAACACAGGAAGACATTGAAGTCTGCCTCCATACCCACAGGACGGCAGAGAGAGGGGGAAAAACATAACAAAACACGAAAAAGGAGCATCGACAAAACAAACCAAACATTGTGAACTAAGAATTACACAACCACATCACACAAAAATAGATATAAAAATACAACAACAATGTCACAGAAAAACTCATGGTACCGATTAATCAAGCTTTAGTAATGATAACCTCAGCCCAAGAATATATCCTTAAACACCAGAGACCCCACATCTATGTGTGTGTGTTAGCATGCTGGTGCATATAAGGTTTCTCCATAAGAGTGTTCGATAGTTGGTGTGAGCAGGCATCAATCTGTCTCCCAGGAATCGATGCAGACATGAAGGAGATCGGAGCAAAGACGTCCAAAGGACCCCCAGAGCCCCAGGCCGACCCGGGCGGGGCCGACCGCATCCCCCAAGAGTGGAGCAAAGGAGAGGAGCAGCTGTGCTTCCAAGCATTGCTAGTTCCCGGGTGTAGCGGATTTCCCAATCCTCACAATCACCCGATCCTACTGTCTCGCTAGATCTTGTAATCCCAGCCTTCTCGACAGATCAGTCCTCACGTTCAGGGATTACTATACCAAACCGCGTGCTACTGTCCTTCCTTCACTCGTCCATCACCGCGCTTGGGTCTCAGCCGCACGCAACACTCCTATCGGTCTATCAGGCCGTGATCCTGACAGGATGTCAGAGCCTGCAAAAATAGACCCATCAGAATTCGAGCGGCTTAGGTCTGAGGTATTATACCTCAATTATACGTTGTCGATTGCCAAAGCTCCAAGCTGGAAGCCTTGACCAGCTTTCCGCCTCTGTCACCATTCTGCAGCGTCAGTGCGCGCCGGGCAGCGAGGTACCTCGGATTGGATTAACGGAACAGTGGAATGGAGTCGATGGCCGGCCAGACGGGTCACTCGCCGTGTTAGATATGATTTTTGAATGCCAGCCATCTAAGTATTCAACAGAGCGCTCTAAAGTGGCCTTATTGACTTCCCTTCTGTCTGACCGAGCCCAGGAATGGGCTGCTGCCCTTTATTATTCCAAGTCCACAGCCTGTAATTGATATACAGTGTTTGTTGAGGAGCTGAAAAAGACCTTTGTTCCACCTAGTAGTGAGGTGGATTTGGAGTCCCAGCTCCTCCACCTACGTCAGGGAGATCAGTCCGTCTGCCATTTCGTTTCGGAATTCCGTACCCTGGCCGCCAAGCTGAATTGGGGAGATGCTGCCCTCCGATCTTTATGGAATGATTAGCAGACTATATTAGAGATGAGATGATTGGCCATGAAGCTCCAAAGACCTTAGATGCTACTGTCGATCTAGCTCTCAAAATCGATCATACTAGGCTACCCTTGGTTTTCCCGTCATGACCCCTATATTTCTTGGTCATGTTGCCGCATTTTAAACTAGGGTCCCAACTGCTGCCAGCACCGGTCCTTCCCTGAGACCGTTGCAGCCTCGAAAGGCTCACAGGAGTCAGTGGGTCTGGAGGAGATTCCTCCGGCCTACCGAGATCTCGCCGCTGTTTTTAGCAAGGAGCGAGTCTCCACTTTGCCCCCCCACCGACCCTATGATATGGCAATTGACCTCCTCCCTGGTGCTGTCCCTTCCCGTGGCTGCCTTTTTTCATTGTCTGCCCAAGAGACGAGAGCCATGGTGGAGTATGTGGATGAGGCCCTTCAGAACGGTTCCATCAGGCCGTCTACTTCGCCGGCGGCTGCAGGATTCTTTTTTGTTAAAAAGAAAGATGGAGGGCTTCGTCCCTGCACAGATTACCGGGCCCTAAATAGGAAGACTGTAAAAAACCGCTAACCTCTTCCGCTCATCTCTACCGCCCTCGACTCTCTCTCACGCGCCATCGTTTTCTCTAAGCTGGACCTCCGTAGCGCCTACAACTTGGTGCGTATTAGGGAGGGGGACGAGTGGAAGACGGCATTCGTCACCCCCACTGTACTCTACGAGTATTTGGTTTTGCCGTTTGTCCTTTGCAACTGTCCTGCCTTCTTCCAGCACTCAACGATGTCCTCCGGGATATGTTGGGGCGCTGGGTGTTCATTTACTTAGACAACATCTTGATATACTCCCTCTCCACGGAAGAGCATACCCACCATGTTAGATCAGTGCTGAGCAGACTCCTGGAGAACAAGTTGTTTTGCAAGCTGGAGAAATGTACCTTTCACCAGCGTTCTGTTTCCTTCCTCGGGTACACCATACCCTCTGACGGGTTGGCCATGGACCCCCAGAAAGTCCAGGCAGTCGCTGAGTGGCCTCTGCCGTCCAGCCTGAGACAGTTACAGAGCTTCCTGGGGTTTGTTAATATTTACCGGCGGTTTATTCTGGGTTTCAGCTCTGTCGCAGCACCCCTTACCTCCCTCACCAAACTGTCTAACCAGCCTCGGCCCTTTAGCCTGCCTCCCGAGGCTGTCCGACCCTTTCAACACCTTCTCTGCCTGTTCACCTCGGCTCCCATACTGTTGCACCCCGACCCTGAGAGACCCTTCGTGGTAGAGGTAGACGCCTCTGATGTGGGTGCAGGGGCCGTTCTTTCCCAACGAGGTCCTGATGACAAATTACACCCCTGCTGATATTTCTCGCGGAAGTTTTCTGAGACCCAAAAGAGTTATGGCGTTGGCGACCGAGAGCTGCTAGCCATTAAATGGGCCCTAGAGGAGTGGCGTCATTGGCTCTTGGGGGCCCGTGAACCGTTTCTTATATGGACTGATCACCACAACTTGATTCACCTTCGTTCAGCCAAGCAGGGGAACCCCAGAAAGGCCTGCTGGGCCTTGTTTTTCGAGCCTTACAATTTCCACCTCGCCTACCGCCCTGGCTCGAAGAACATTAAAGCAGATTCTCTTTACAGACAGTTCTCCCACACTTCTCCCCAGGCCGATCCCATTTTGCCCGCCCAACGCTTCCTGGCTCCCCTCCGTTGGCCTTTGGAGGACTCTATCCAGGTAGCCCTGCGCGATGATCCCGCCCCTCCTGAGACACCTCCGGGCCGCCTCTATGTCCCCTCGGGATGCTGTCAGAAGGCTTTAATTTGGGGTCACTCCTCCCCGTCTTCAGGACACCCTGGTCCTGTAAGGACGTTGCAGTTCCTCGTCGGGGCCTCGGCCAGTCTCTCCTCTGGCTACCACCCCCAGACCAATGGCCAGACCGAACGGTTTAACCAACAACTAGGTCAATTCCTGCGATGCTTTGTGACAACCCAACCTTCGCGCTGGCACAGGTAACTACTGTGGGCAGAGCTTTCCCACAACCTCCATGTCTCTTCCTCCGCTGGGTTTTGTCCTTTTGAACTTTGCCAGGGGTTCTGCACCCCCCCCCCCCCCCCCCCACCCCCCTCTTTGAGCATCAGGAGACTGATGTTGAAGTCCCCACAGCCCAGCTGTTTGTCCGCCGCTGCCTTCAGGCTTGGGTTAAAGCTAGGGCATTTGGGATACACTAGGCTACCTGTTTCAGCTGCATATGTGAAAATTATGCATTTAGTGCAATCTTTAAGCCAACAGGTGTGACCTACACACACAGTGGGGTTTTAAAAAAATCCTTGGTTTCTATTTTTAAAGTTTAGTTTACTTCATATAAGACAAATGATGACTAAAAATAGATTCAGAATTTCGGTCACCGCTCTAAAGACGGGACAAATGTGAAAAATATTCTGTTAACACCTGTGCGCATTATATGCTATAGATCGTATAAAAAAACAGGGTGTCAGAATAGTAAATGTTAGACCTACTATCAAACCGCAGTCAAATTCTATTCAGTTGTAGCACTCTTTGATGTTTGATGGGTTTTTTTTGTATTCCTTTTAATAAAAGACTAAATGAGACAGGAGCCCTGTTTATTTAACAGGGACAATGTGCAAAAACATTAATTAAAGATGTTTTAGACCAGATTATAGCCAAAGCTAGTTTCCATTTGCAGTCCCTCAGCAGGTGAGAATGCGAATTAAAATATCTTAAATTGTAAAAACACAACAATCACTTTTTACATAATACAATCATTCAATAAAATATCACTAAGGCCAATATCTGAAGTAAGCAAATCCTTAATTTTGACAATGCTGGTTTTCTAATAATAACTTTCTGACATTACAAGAAAATGTTGTAGTTCAGAGGAAAGTTTCAAATTCTGTGGGAGTTTATTCCATTCCTTGATGCCTTTGTAAAAAAAGGCTAAAAGTAACAAGGCTAATATTAAAATATAAGCAGTCTAAGGTACAGAGTAGAGGTAAAAAGTAGATAATTACTCTGTGAAGAATAAAGTATAACTCAAGTCATACACGCACAAACTGCAATTAAGAAAAAGTTTCTTTCTTAAGTAAGAGTATCAGGTAAAGGTAAAAAGGTTACTTGACATTATTGTTATTAAAATAGTGTGGCATACTCAAATCTGAATAGGCAACTGAGTTAGATAAATGGGAAAACAGAGATCTTTTTTACGATTGTGCAAGGTTTAAAATTGTGCATTTAGAATAAATGTATTATTTTTCCAAGGAGTTAACAGAGAATAAACTGTAAGAAACAGATGTTAATTAGGTAAATAAACTGTGTACTGAGTAAAACAATGTTTTTTAACAAAAAGGAGGACGTATTTGTATTTATTGAACTGCTAACTAAGGTGGCTGCAAAGATAATCCTTAGTGTAACAACAATTAGATTCTGGAAAAGCAGGGTCTGAAGAAGCAATTTAATTCAATTCAAAATACTTTATTGTTCCCAGTGGGAAATTAAGTGTTGTTGTAGCTCATGCAAGTAGGACTAAATTCTTAAATACTTTAGGTAACTATGTGGGGAATTTATTAGCTTGTTTTGTTTTTACAAACCTAATTTATTGTGATATGGTCATCTGGGGGTTGAAGCTGCCACAGCAGCGACAGCAGCAGGATGCACAGGTCCTGACGTTACGTCTTATGCACAACCTTTAACCTATGTTTCTTTTCTGGAGACTGGAGAAGCAGTTGAAGTCATTGTTTCCTTGTTTCTTGATTTTTTTAAGGCATGTTCAAGGCGATGGCTTAAAAAAGGAGGGAATTGGATTTGATAGTATTTGGAACAGATTTTTCAGGGATTATGAAGAGAATTGTAACTTGCAATTTTAATTGGGTTTCTTGCGAATCATAACTCTGTCATAAATTAATGGAGTTATTTTACTACCTGGGACTTGACGTCTGACTTCATATTCCATTTCGGTTCGGGTTCAGAGCCGTAGTACATATCGTGTCTGGGCACTTTACAAGTTTTAATCCCTTACTTAGTTGATTCTTGTGATTTTTTGCTCTAACAACATTGGAATGGTTCTTTTTCTTGGCATGGATTTAGTACAGAGTGATCTGGAGACATTTACCTTAATTGTAACCTAACTTCAGTTGATGAGGTTTGGCTCATTAACCAGGTTGTGATTTGTTTAGAATTGCTTTTGCACACAGTTGCATCAGGTTGATCTGAAACCATACTCCGAGTGTGTTGGTTCTACTTAATCATATGTCATAATCATCCTATTCATCTTTTGTGAATTGGCTCACCTGTGTTTGAACATCAATGCTCTAATACTTAACTAGCTCAGCTCCCATTGGGGAGGTTCTCTCTGGAGGACCTTCTGAGGGGTGACCACTCTCTCTTTTCCGGGGAAGGACTGATCAGTGGCTACGGGTCACTGGATGCTGGCGGAGGCTGACTTCACAGCAACAGACAACAAACAGCACAAGGGAAGCGTACACGTTTCAACACCTAGTGTTGATGTAATTTCCTCTGAAGTGTACCGGAAGATACTACATAATTTCTCCTTTGTTCTGTGTTTTATTTAGAGCATCCCGACAGATGACGAGACCTGTGGATGGCCGCTTCTGGGGCGGGGGCTGTTGAGATGACATTTTGCCCACAAGATAATGCCGTAAAAAGACCTCGATGGGTTTTTTGATCTGAATGCACAGGAGTCTCAGCAAAGTCATCTGGAATGATCTAATATTTGTCACTGTGAGCTAATTCCATGGCCAAACATGTCTCATGTCCGATTGTAATTTGTGTTTTGAAGATTGTATTTTTTTTTTATCAACTAACCCAATCTTTTAGGGAGATTTGTGATAGCACTTTGGAATTTTCCCTTTATATTTATGGTGTTAATTAAATTAATAAAAGCAGGGAATTGTGGTGGAATATTCTTATGTAATTAGGATTTTAGTATATATTCTGTCTAGTGAATGCATCTAGGGTAAGATGACAAGGTTATTGTTCCAACTTAATGTTATGATAAAGATGTGTCAGGTCACCAGAGAGACAGACGCCGGGGCAGCAAGATAACAGTCTGGCCTTCGGATGTGCTGCTTCATGCGTCGCTATCAGACCTACATGAACCAGTTCTCCAGAGGCTGGGCGTGAAGGTTGGAGAAGACGTCTGCAGAGATAAACAGTGATTGCTGAATACTATTTAAGCTGTTAGTTAGAAAGGTTGGTTAGGGAAATGCACGAGTAAATCGCTGTCCCCTCCATGTTCTGGCCAAACATGTTTGTAATAAATACTTAAACGCCTTCTGGGATTCAGTCTTCTTTATTCTGGAAACCCTGAATTATTTTTTGCCATTGCAGGCTGTTTCCCTGTAGGTGAGTCCTGCATTAACACTGCACATGCACATCCTTGTCTTTCAGTAACATAAAGATGAAAAGGCTTACTATAGTCAGGATTCCCCAATACAGGGGCTGCCCGTATCATGTTCCTTAAGGGAGTGGATTTAATTGCAAAATCACCAATCCAAGGTCTACTATATCCAGACATCCCCAGAAACAACAACATTTGACCCACAGTCTGATGTTTTGGAGCGTTGATTACTGCCTCCACCTATGAGGGCGCAATTTGCTTCTTGTCCCCACATAACTGTATACCAAAATATTCCAGTCTGTTGACAGAATTGCAATTTAATTTTGCTGACCTTGTGTCCTCCAGCAGCCAAAGCTTTCAGGACCTCAACTGAGTCCCTCTCACACTGCTCTTCAAAATCAAAATGATCAAAATGTCATCAGCATACATAAGTGTGGTTGATTGAATATTCAATGCTGCATATTCATATGCTGCAAATCAGCTGCCAACACTCTAAAAATAGTTGGAGAATGAACAAAGCCCTGTGGCAGTCTTTGATAGGTATACAGCTGCCCCTGAGACGTGAAAGCAAATAAATATTGAGTCAGGATGGACTGGAATGCTGAAGAAAGCTGAACACAAATCAATCACAGTACACCACTAAGACTGAGGTGGAATATTGCTTAACAATGTGTATGGGTCAAGAACTATTGGGCTCTCTTCTACCACTATGGAATCTATTGCTCGTAGATTCTACTGCTATTCTATTGCTCCCACCCACTCCACCATATACTGGAGGGACAGCGGAGCTCATGTTCTACTGGACTACTAGACTGCGACAGCTTCGCTGTCAAACAGAGAGGTTCAGGTAATCATTCTTTCCATTTACTGTAACACTCTACAACAACTCCTCACCGTGTGGGAGGTGATTATCAGTTTTATTTTTATTCATTTTAATAACAATTGTACTTTGTTGTATATACTGCTATTCCTTTTTAATCATCGCGTTTTGGTCCTACATGTGTGTATATTGAGCTTATTTATTTGCATTGTTTTTTGTGTGTTTTAATTGTGATTTGAGTGCTGCTGCAACAAGGAAATTTCCCTTGTGGGATTAATAAAGTCTTTCTTTCTTTCTTTCTGTAAAGTTGGGTTTCTTTATTGGAAAAAATGGGTGTGTTATACACACTCTTCGTTTTTATCAAAAATCCTGCTTTTAGTAATTCCTCAATAGTGGGTTGAATTCCCTCTATCGCCTGTTGTTTAAGTGGATACTGTCTTTGATACGGTAGTCTTGTTCCTGGTTTTATTTGAAACTGAAGAGGTGATGCAGGTTTTACTAACCCCACATCTGTCTTGTGTGCTGACCACACCTGTTTCAGTAGTTTTTCCTTTTTCTGTGTTAGAGTCATTATCAATTCTTGTTTACAAGGTAGCTTTACTTTTTCTGACCTCATCTGCGTATTTCCAATTTATTTTTATAAATTGTTTGTCTGATGATACTTGTATATCTGCACAGTCTGTGGGATTCCATGTCTTTACAGACAGACTTTCTTTTATCATGGGCCCTAGGTGTTGTGATTCATACCCATCTGTGATCAATAAGGTCACAAGTGGTTCAGAGTCCATAACTTGGAACCAGGTTCTCCATTCATCCGATAGTTTCGCCACTGCTGCTGCTCCTTGCTTTTACAAAATGATGTCAGAGTATTCCACTACACCTGGAGACCGATTGACTGTCTCATCCCAACATTTTGCATAGTCTTCCTGCTCTTGGTTTTGGTCATACATCAATGTGCTGTGAAGTGGAAGGACAGGTTTGGTAGCCTTTTCATAGTAATGGGTTATAAACAGGTTCCATGTGTCCCATTCTGGCTTTAAGAATGAAGTGAGGTCAACGAATATACTGAGGCGTGATGTTTTTGTGTTGACTCTTCTTCCTGTTCCACCAGGCCCATCATAGTTTTTTACATGGTCTGCTGGAATATCAAACCCGATCAGGTGTCCATGCCATATTGGCTTTCAGGGAACACAATATGTCTTTTCCCAACAAATTAACAAGTGTGTGCTCTGAATACAGCAATGGGGCATAAACTGTTCTTCCATCAATTTTTATTGGAACTGGTTCAGTCAGAGGTATTACTTGAGGTCTCCCGCTTTAAGCATATTGAAGAGATAGAAATTCTGTAAATGTTGTATGAGGGTTTAATTTTGTAGTGTATATGGCAACACTTAGAAACAGTGAACAATCAAGAGGAATGTGGTACATCCTGTGTGCCTTGTGTGAAGAAGCTGTGACCATTCTGTGAACGAAGATCTATGTGGGAGGAGTTTTAACTTGTTTCAATAAAAACCTTAAGATGAGATAAAGCTGTGCTCAGTTACTAGAACTGAGTCCAGCGAACGACGTCTCGCTGTTAAAATATATAATTGTTGTTTGTTGTTCTTATTGCTCCTTTTTGAAGAAATGAATGAGCACGCGGGAAGGTGAAATAAGAGCTCAGAGAGAGCCAAGGGTCATAAATTAAATGTGTGTCTGTTCCTTTAAGATAGGCTTTAAATGTGAGTGAAAACACCTTCTCAACAATATATACATTCATTTTTTCAATGATGGGAAGGTTAAGCATGAACCCAAGTTCTAAATTATCTGGATTAACAAAGATGGGGCATACAGCTACCCAAGCTGTATGCCAGATGAATTTGCAACGTGTTTGTTGTGGTGGTTATGAGAATATTTTCAACAAATTCTAGGAGAACTAAGTATGTAGGAGTTCGTCCTTGCACAAGACTTTCAATAGATAACCCAACTTCTCTAATAAGATCCTGCATTAAATCTCTTACCACCTGCGTGTACATTAAGTCAGATTTTATGACTTCTGAGAGAGGTTGCAGGGGATGCAGGGTGTAGTTAATTAGAATAGAATGTAGATCGACAGTCACTACTGTGCCCTGAAGGGTTTTAGATTGTGCTTCTAACAGTCTCTGTTGAAGGAGGAGTTTCTGTTGGATTTTGATTAGTAAAGTTGATTTATGGCTGAGTTTGTTAGTAGTTAGTGCATGCCAGGGTGAGTTTACAGCACGCACCTGTATGAGTCATTATGAGGTGGTGTCTCCCTCCTCCGGTGGGGAGACTGGCTCTGCTCTCGGGGAGGGGAGTTTGGCGTATGGTTTTATTTGGTTGACATGAACCCATTTGTATGCCAGGGCCTGCCTTGGTTTTGAAACCCTTAATCTGTAGGCCACAGGGGAGAAAAGGGCCAAAAGGGCCAGTCCAACTTGGGAGGAACTTCCTGGACATTCCTGTTGGCTGGGCAAAATGGAAATAGAAAACCTTGTCACCCACCCCAAATTCAGAGTCAGTTGTTTTCTGATCATAGCAGACTTTAGAGCATTGTACGCTGGCTTCCAAGTTCTTCTGGGCCCAGGCAAAAGTGGATCTGAGTTGCTCTCTTAGGTCAGCAACATAATGGCAAGCTGTGTATGCTGTGGTCACACTAATGTCATCTGGGTGGTAGAGGAGATGTAGTGGGATGGTCATCTGTCTGCCCATCATCATCTCAAAGGGGGTGACCCCTGTAGATCGTTGGGTGGTAGACCTGATGGCCATCAAGACCAAGGAAAGCTTTATGTCCCAGTCTTTTCCGGTGCTACTGATATATTTCTTCAGCATGCTCACGATGGTACGGTTCATCCGTTCAACTTGACCTGATGACTGTGGGTGATAAGGAAGGTGGAATTTGACTTTCACACCTAAAATGTCAAAGAGTGAGGTTATGACACTTGAGGTGAAGTTTGTCCCCCTGTCTGAGTCAATGGAGAGGGGAAGCCCCCAGCGGCTGAAAACATGGTTCAGTAAAAGAACAGCAGTTGTGACTGCTATATCATTCGGTGCTGGCAGGCATTCAACCCATTTGGTGAAGCTACACATAATTGTTAGCGTATATATTTATTTCCTCTGGACTATTGGACGGGTCGGACCCAGTCAATTTGCAAATGTGACCAAGGAAACGTCACCCCCTTTTGCTGAAGTGGTGCTCGAGTGAGTGGTTGGAACAGTTGAAACTGGCAGCAGGTCAGACATCCCTGAACGTAGGTGTGGGTGTCACGTGCCATCGATGGCCAGTACGCCACCTGTTTGAGGGTGTCAAGTGTGGCTTTGTAGCCTCTGTGACCACCCACTGGGCCATCATGGGAGTAGGCTAACATGACCCCCCTAGGATCTGTTGGGACGACCCAGCACAGCGGGCCCCGTCCCTTTTGGGAGTAGACCAGCAAACCATTCTCAAATTTTTTGGTGTGGTAGGTCGGGACGAAGGGCCCTGAGATTCTTGCTCTTACCTATAGGTGGTGGATGTGGTTTTGTCTGTGAATCATTACTTATTAGTTCCCTGATGAGATGGATGTCAGGGTCCTGCTCCTGCATGTTAATCAAGTCTTTGTCATCAGGTTTCCGTCCAAGGTGCAGGGGGTCTCCAGAGTTCTGGGGGTCTTCACTTCTCTCCCTTGCCTGTCGACTGGTGACGGCGCAGATGTCATTGGAGTTTTAGAAGGGGAGCCATTTCTCCTGGAATTCCCAGCGGGTTCCCTGCTCCACCCCTAGTTTAGCAAGGCGATCGGCTTCGTCATTGCCATCCTTGTCTGGACCAAATGTTCGAAAATGACCTTTAACCTTTTTCCAGTACACCACAATGCCCTGGTCTGAGGTGAGGAGGTCACATGCTAAAAACAGTTCAGAGTGTTTTACATCTTTGTTTCTGGCATTTTTTATCCAGTTCTCCTTCCAAATGGGGAAGTGAGAAATGAAACTGTGCCGAGCATAATTTGAGTCAGAGCAAATTACAAACTGTTTGACATCCAGGGCTGTCGCCTGCTGGGGGGTAATGAGTACTGCTGCGATCTCAGTGTACTGGCTGGACTTTGGACCCAATCGGTAATGATCTGCTTCTGTGGTGTCGCAACTCACCCAGGCGGTACCAACTCCTGCCCAAAGCTGACCTTCCTGAGTAAAAGAACATCCATCAATGTACACTTTGGGTAGTCCCTGGCACACATTATCATTGAAATAACGGTGGCTGGATGAGGTTGTGGGGTTTCCATTTTCCACAAATGAACTACACAGACTGTTGGACGGCTGGAAGCCATTTTCCCTAGATGGACTGAGCAGACCACATTTCCCAGCAATCCTAGCGGTGACCCCCAACAAACTTCTATTGGTCCGTGACCACCCATGGTGACATCAACGATAACATCATGGCGAAAGGACTATAAGAAGGGTAGGGGCGGCCATTTCAAACTGTTCTCAGCAGAAGTTCTCAGCTTAAACTCCTGCTACACAGAGGACGTCTCACCGGTAAAGATTCTCTTTTGTTCTGACCTGCTAGACCGGGGAGAACTCTCATTTCAACGCTTCGACGCTTGGGGACTTCATGTGGAGGAACCAGCAACGACCAGCAACGACTGAGAGTGAAACCAGCATATTAACTCGACTTCGAGGTCTCCTGGGTTGGCAACGGAGCGCCCCCTCCTCCAAGTTGAAGGAATTTCAGAGAGACGGCGACGGCCCTGACTAATCATGACCGGGACCTTTCATCGGCTTTAAGTCATGCACCCTTCTACAATAACCGTTCATATGGGAGATGAGGTATTTTTGGATTTTATAGTAGCACATTGTTGGACTTGTAAGGAAGTGTTTATTTTCTTGGGCACACTGACTGTCTGTTTTGGGCCCTTTCACTCGGAGAGGCTTTACCCTTTACCCACCAACAGGGTCTTGTTTCAGGAGCATCAGTCTCCTTTTTGCATGGAAGTCAGTTCACCACAGTTCAGTTTTGTTCTTGATATTATGTTTACTGTGTTATCTGGGGTCATGGTGTCCTTCGTAGAGAGACTGTATACATCAAACAGATGTATGACTTGAAAATGGCTTCTCTAAATGTAAATGGTTTAGGTAATCCAGTCAAAAGGAAAAGAGTCCTGACTAAAATAAAGAAAGATGGTACACACGTTGCTTTCTTACAGAAGACACATATGTCAAAACAAGAACATACCAAACTTAAAGCACTCGGCTATTCAAACACGTTTTATAGTTCCTATAGAAACAGCAGACAGAGAGGGGTAGCAACCCTTATTTCAAACTCGATCAACTTTGAATTGCTGTCAGAGGTGAGTGACAAAGAGGGCCAGCATGTAATTTCAAAGGGGAGAATCGACAATATTTTGGTTACCTTTGCTAACGTCTACGTTCCGCCAGAGAGTGATAGGACGTTTCTTAAATCCCTTTTTGATACAATAATTTCGTTAAGTGAAGGGGTGTTAATTTGTGGAGGAGATTGGAATACCGTTTTAAATCATGAACTAGATACAACAAGTAGAAAAAGACAAAAAAACTCACAGATCCAAAGACCTAAATATCCTGATCAATGAGATTAGATTGTTTGACGTGTGGAGGGCTTTTCACCCCACAGAGAAAGATTATACTCACTACTCTTCTACACACAAAGTCCATTCCAGACTTTATTTTTTCTTATTGAATACTAAGGATAGATACAGAGTAAAAGATTGCTCAATTGGAACATCTGATATATCAGACCACAATATTATTTACACGTCTTTTCAATGGCTCAATCAACCTAAATCTTCCTTATGGCGCTTAAATATAGGTATTCTCAATAAATAAAATATTATGATGGAAATCAAAGAAGAAATTACAGAAACTGTAAAATATAACAACAATGGGCAGGTGAATCTAACTATTCTTTGGGACTCAATTAAAGCAGTAATGAGGGGGCGATTAATCTCAAGAACAGTTTATTTAATGAAGGTAAAAAGAAAAACATGATAATCTGCAAAAATCTCTTAAAAATCTTGAACGCGAACTACACTATAATAGTAACAATAAAATATTGATAGATTAAATAAAGCTGGTCAAAGATCAAATACAAAATATTGACCAGGAGGAGAAAAAAACTAGATTTTCTAAGCAAACCTTCTATGAATCAGCGACAAAAATTTTAGCAAGACGCCTCCGAAAGCAGCAGCTAAAGCATTTAATCACAAAAATAAGGGACCCGTTAACCGGCAACTTGACCTATGATAACGACCAAATTCACACCATTTTTACGGAATATTATAGAAAGCTGTATTCATATCCGCAACCAGTGGAGGAAAGCGATATATTTAATTATTTGTCACTGCTAGATTTACCCTCCTTAGGAACAACACAAAACAAAATCTTAAATTCCCCAATTACCAGAAAAGAATTAGACAATGCAATCTCTAACCTGAAAACTAACTAGTGCCCTGGCAGCAATGGTTATACAAATGAGTGGTACAAAATATTCAAAGAAGCGCTAGCCCCCACCCTGGTGATGTCATTTAATTGGACCCTCTGCAGAGCTGAAATACCACCATCGTGGAGAGAAGCTGTGATATCTGTTATCCCTAAAGAGGGAAAAAACAAGGAATACTGTGATTCGTACCGCCCAATCTCCATTTTAAATGTTGATTACAAACTGTTTACCTCAATTATCTCAAAAAGACTAGAACAGCACCTAATAGAGCTAATACATGATGACCAAACAGGATTCATAAAAGGCCGACAGACGCATGACAGCATTCGTCGAACAATACATATTATAGAATAGGCAAACTCTCAACATTTAACTATGGTTTTAGTTAGCCTTGATGCACAAAAGACCTTTGACCGGGTCAGTTGGCCTTTCTTATACAACGTATTGGAGCACCAGGGATTTAATTTCAAATGCATTAATAATAGAAAATCATTATATAGCAATCCCACAGCCAGAATAAAGATCAATGGCCATCTGTCCAACAACTTTCAGCTGTTTAGAGGCACTCGTCAAGGCTGTTGTCTTAGTCCTACCCTGTTCGCACTGTTCATAGAGCCCTTAGCTCAGGCTCTATGGCAAAATGCTGAACTTGAAGGCATCAAAATAGCAAATACCGAACACACAGTTGCCCTTTTCGCGGACGATATTATTATCTGTTTACAGAACCCAGATGTTACTCTCCCCAAACTCATGGCAACTCTGAGGGGATTTGGCCGGCTGTCTGGCTATCAACTAAACGTTACTAAAACACAATTCTTAACTATAAACTACACCCCAAATATCAAAATACAACAGAATTACAAATTCAATTGGCATTAAAAAAACTTAAGTATTTAGGAGTGGTTCTTCCACAAGATTTGAAGGAATTGGTTGCTCTAAATTTCAGTAAATTGGTTGATGCCATAAAGATAGATATGAGACGTTGGACACTATTAACATTAGACTTCAGTTCAAGGATTGAAACGGTCAAGATGAACTTGCTCCCAAGATTTCTCTACCTTTTCATCTCATTACCCATTTTAAATCCAGACTCTCAGTTTGAAGCTTGGGATAAGATATTATCACGTTTTATCTGGGCAGGGGCTAGACCTAGGATGAAATCTAAAACTCTTCAAATAGATGAGGAACAGGGTGGTTTTGTCACGCTGCCCTATTTCTGCCTGATTGTCTTCACCTGTCTGTCTCATCATCCACACCTGATCCTACTCACCTCCTGCCTTTAAGACCCCTCACTTCCTTTCACTCCCGGCCGGATCATCCTTCCTCCTTCCTCCTAGTAGTCCTCCTTCAGTAGCAATTGTCAATCCCCATGGTGTGTCGTCTTCCTGCTGTCTTCCTTCCCTGCCCGATGTCCAGTGTCTCAGTTCCTACCATCATCACCAGGACTTCACAATAATAAACATCCTGCACCTTCCTTCAGCGAGTGCGTTTGGGTCCATTCTCCACACACACCTCGTGACAGGTTTAGCGCTGCTCAATTTGAGGGAATATTACTATGCAGCCCAGTTAAGAAATATAGTGTGTTGGTGTTCTTCAGATTTTGACGCCTGATGGAAAGAAATCGAGTTAAATATGGGGGACCGCTAGGACAAAAAATGCCTAGATACAGCAATATGGAGAATAACATTGTGCATAATACATTACTAATCTGGAACAATTCAATTTCAATTCAGTTTATTTATATAGCGCCAATTCACAACAGATGTCACCTCAAGGCACTTAACAAGAAGTCATTTCAATACATTTATACAAACATTCCAATCAGTTAAAAAGTTTCCTATTTAAGGAATCCCAGCAGATTGCGTCAGTCATTGGCGTGAGGTTGGGCCCCGTTGATGCAGACTTTCCAACCACAGCAATCCTTCAGCAATCCCTCATACTAAGCAAGCATGTAGCGACGGTGGAGAGGAAAAACTCCCCTTTAACAGGAAGAAACCTCCAACAGAACCAGGCTCAGTAGGAGCGGCCATCTGCCACGACTGTCGGGGGGTTTGAGAAGACAGAGCAGAGACACAGAAGGAACAGAAGATCTGATATAAGAGAACTTTCTATGTTACAGAAAGTAAAAAGTTGATAACAGGACACAGTGGATGTTCAGTTACTGGGAGGATCATCCCAGTCGATGTCCCCCTGTCCAACAGGACATTGCAGCCAAGCAGGATACCAGACCAGGTATATCTTCTATGGAGAGAAAAACACTGAGAGAAAACAAAGTTAACAGTCGAAATAACAGAATGTACTATAATACAACTGGAGAGTCGTAGGAGAAAAGGAAGTAGCAGAGTGAAGAAAATTGGTAGTCTGTCCTCCAACAGTCTAAGCCTATAGCAGCATAACTACAGAGATAGCTCAGGATAACCTAAGCCACTTTAACTATAAGCTTTATCAAAAAGGAAAGTTTTAAGCCTGGCTTAAGTTGTTAAAAATTACAATCTGCTGAATGATATAAGAATTTTGATTTGGCCCTCCTTTGCTCCAAAGTTTCCACCAGGTGGAGCAGACCTTGCTTTCCTATGGTGGAATGAAAAAGGTTTGACAGCCTTATGCCTGTTTGTTGAGGGAAATACTTTTAAAACACTTGAAAATTTAAAAACGGAATTTAATTTAGAAAATACAGATATTTTCCGATATCTGCAAGTACGAAAAACTAAGCTTTTTGGAAGATGTTTGCAGTTGGAGGTATTCCGTGCATGCCTTCAACCAGGAAATTAGCATTATTATTGCTCAACTTTTTGTTTTGCACTAATGGGCCATTGTTCACCCATTGTCACACAAATCGCATAGGCTACAGAGCCGGCCGAAAATGCAGCTGGCTGTTCAACTTTATTCACCATTTGTGTTTGTTGTCAGAGCTTGAATCATATGTTCAGACACAAACTTGCAGAAGTATTCCAATTGTGTAAAGAGGGAAACTACATCTTCTGTAAGAGCTGGACCGGAGAGAATATTATTGGGACAACAGTGGAGAACAGTGTCTTTTTTTGGTTGGGACTCAATCAGTACGTTTACATGCAGCAAAAGAAATTCAAATTATTGCCTTAGTCCGACTGAAATCAGACTTTAAAAATGCATGTATACACCTGGAGTCGAACCGAACTGGAGTTTCAGAAGCTCGACTACTGCAGCTAGATAATGCAGTTAGAAATTCGAATTTCTCTGGATGTATACTATCGCCTTGAGAAGCCGAGCAATCAGGAGCTGTGCCCTGACCCTCCAGGAAATGACGAGCTCTGAAGCACCGTAATCAACAAAAAAAGCGATGTATTACGCTGTAATAAAACGCTGTAATTGATGTAATACGATCAAACAGTACAGAATGTAACAAATCTACAGCGCGGCAGCGTTGTTGTAATCCATTTTTTTTTACTATGTCGGCTTCTCTTCCCCATTGTTTGTTTACCCTGAGTGTGTGACGCGAACCGGAAGAATGCCACACGAAGGGTTGCATGTTGCCACCTACCGTTGCGGTGGTTGGCACACTTCTTTCAATAATTAGATTTTCGGAGTAACATGTAAACTGGGACTCGGCTCGCTGCATGGGGGAAGTCTTTAGTCCGATTACTCCAAAAAGCTCGATTTAGCTGTTCATGTAAACGTACAGAATGTCCACACTGTCTCAGTTTGGCTTCAAAAGTAAACATGGCGTTTGTGTGTAACAGTATTCTTACCCTGGATGCTGTTCTTAGGAATTTTATGTTTAATTCTATGGTGAGGCTGGACAATTCTGGCATTCTGAAATGTAAAAAATACATTTGAAACTAATGTTTACAGCACGCATACTTATCAGGTTGTAACCTGCAGGAAAAATTGTGGTGGTAGGGAAATTGACTCCAATATAAAGGGCATTCACACACATTCACTAGTCACACAGTACTGTCTGGCTAACCTATTGTTCTCTCTGATTCTGATTCTGAAAGGACCTTAAAACACACCCTAAACTCCTGAACATTCACACCTGCTCCATAGCATCACCATCTCCAAGTATCCCCCACTACTGCTTTGACTATGAATTGATTAGAAAAGGAGCAGGAATTTCTTTAGAAGGTCCTGCTTTAAACGTTTTTATCTGGGCGATTACAAAAATGTTGTAATTCTGCAACAGTGGGTCTTACAGCGTTCCTTCGTGCAGCGTGAATACAGCGGTCTGCTGCTGAATTGAACAACACAACTGACATTGTTGTGACGTATTTCCACGACTCCAATAAATAAAAAAAATGTCTAAGAATTTTTTTTGTAGGCCTAATGGAATAAAAACAGTAAATATTTTTTTGTTTTTCATTTTTACTTAAGGTGAAAGTTTATGTGGCCTAGCCTACAAGAAAATGTTTAAAAAAGAACAAATAAACAAAAAAACAAAAAACAAAACTCGTGTGTTCATTTTTTCTCCACTTAAGAAAAGCCAATGCGCTGTTCTTCTGGGTCTACTTTTCGGGGGCTCCTCAACCTCTCGTTGATTCTGCTGCGGATACGCTGTCACTGGTCCGCAGACAGATCTGTAAAGCGCTGGGTCGTATGACTGTGAATGCTCCTTTTTATGTTCTGTGGCAGTGACATTTTCTCGTTTGAGCCACTCCAATTAACCTTTCTCGCCCAGCGCTGGTACTCATCAAACGGCGTAACAGCCATTAAGACGTTTGAGGCATACACATCCGGTCGGTGCTGCCCCCGATTCAAAGAAAAAAAAAAAAAATCCTCCTCCCGCTCAGTCGAAATAATGTCCGCAATGGGAGTTGTTGGAGCCGGTGTCCTTTGACTTGCTGGGACTGGGGGGGTGGGCTGAAGGGCTGGATCTTGTGTGGACCCAGTAGCTGGTGCTGGGGGGTGGGCTGAGGGTCCTCATCTGTCCCAAAGATGAGGTGACGTGGGATACCTTGCGTGGCAGCAACAGGCTCCTGATGCGGTGGCACTGGAGGGTTTTCGAGCCGCCATAAACGATTTTCCATCCTCTCCATGGCTTCTTGCACCTGCTGCTCAATGCCATCCCACCGCTCCTTCAGCTCAGACATTTTTACCGTGGTGGCTGCATCGGTTCTTTTCAATCTCTCCCATTTTTTTCTTATGTCCCTCACCTCCGCCACACAATAAGCACCGACACCGTCGACACCGAAAGGCTGCCCCTCTTTTCGGGGGGGGGAGCCTATAAAATAAAAAGAGAGCCTCTATTAATAACAAGAAAAGGTGAAAAGGAGCCAGAAAAAGACTCAAAACAGCCAATGTTTTTTGTGATACTACGTATGCCTATTATATTTCAGCCTAGAAAAAAGATAAACTTACCGCTTTTTTCTTTATGTGGCGAACTTTGCTCCGTGCCTGTGGTGTAGTACTTGCGGAAGGTCTGGGCCTCTCCATGGGCTGTGTTGTCTAGAAGGAATAAACTTGAAATTACAATGGGGTTTCAACTTGAAATTTAAAATAAAATAAACATAAGATTCTTAACACTGAGAGAAACCTGTAGTAAGGTACCTTTGAATTAAGACGTTTTGGTCTTTGTGTCCGAGTGGAAGTGTAGAAGCCGCTTGCATCAATGATTCAGACTGCAGTCACCAAAGCAGCACGCAGAAAAATAGTAAACTGTAGGTCTTGGTTATTATTATTATACAGGTGAACCAATGCCCCACCCCACCTGCCTTGGTTCACTATTACGTCCGCATCCCTCCTCTCCTCTCCTGCTCCTCAACAATAGGCATAAAAGGGCCTGCACTACCCTCACCATGTTCAAGATTTTTCGACTCGACACAGAAGCTGTAACAAAGATGACGCACATCAACAGATACACTTCCCAGCAGATCCGTGCGATGCAGGCGAGCGGAAAAACTACACAGGAGATAGGGGAACATTTGGCATGCCGGGGCATTAATGTCACAATGAGTGCTGTAAGAAAACATTACAAAAAGAAACCACCCCGAAGCTAATGGCCCAGAAAACTGAAGAAGTAGCCATACTGTATAGCCATATTAAAATAGACGTTTAAAAGAATGAAGCTACAGCCAAATTGTGTCTTTCAGTTTGTCAATTTTTTTTCCTTTTATACACAGTAATGTCCTTGCTGCCATCGATGATATGACGAAGGAAAACAACGAAATGAATGCCCGGCTGTACAGCAGAAAATCAGAGCAGATTTAGGTGTGGAGCTGAGTTTGATGAGTATACACCGTGCTCGCAGACAGATGGGCTGGAAATTCGGCAAAACTCGTTTCTGCCCAATGCTGAAGGAGTGGAACAAAGATGCAAGGCTGCAGCAAGCTTCACAGTGGACAGCGTGTGGGGAGAAGTGGCATAATGTACTCTGCGCGGATAAAACTACTGTCGCACTAGAGCATTATGCAAGCCAAAGTTTCCATAGAAATGATCACTTTGTTGCCAAACCGCAGCCTAAGCACCCGTTAAAGCTGCACGTGTGGGGAATGATATCCCGTTAAGGAGCAGGTCCCATGGTCATCTTCAATGGAATAATGGACAAAAAGTACTTAGAGGACTGCATCATTAAAGAATTTGCTGCACCATACATAAGGAAGTATTTTGGGTCGGATCATCGCTTTTTCCAAGACAATGATCCAAAGCACACCGCTGCTGCAGCTTGCATTGCATCTGAGGGCATCAAATGGGTGAAAACTCCTGCAGAGTCCCCGGACTTGAATCCAATCGAGCTCGTTTGGCACTCCATGAAAGACTCCATCCGCAAACAGGCTAAACCGGGCACAAAGGAGGAGCTTATTCAGGCCATAAATGCGTATTGGGAGACGAAACTGACAGTGGAGTTCTGCAACAGTCTTATTACAGGATTATCAACTGTTTTAAATCTGGTTATCAAGAACCAAGGCGGGCACAGTGGAAAATAATATCATTTACAGCAATACTGTCTATAAGTTTGCACAAATGAGATACTGGTGATTTGATGTTGATTTTTTTCTTGCTGCACCTTCAATAAATAGCCCCCCAATCCCCCCCCACCCCCCGTTGCTGAGAGCTCTGTGAAAAAATTAACAGACATGTATTACTATGACTAAATCTTACAGTCTTACAGCATACTTTTTGGTTATAAAAATCCCTATCTGTCTCTCTATCAGTCTCCTCTTTCTCTCCTCTCCCGCTCTGCTCTCCCGCTCGCGCTCAGCAGCTGGGCGCGCTGACAGCTGGTGTCGGGTTTCAAACCTTTTTTTCTCAGATTTTCTTCATAGAAACATACCCACAAATGACGCAAGTATTGAAGCTATATGTAGTGGACATCTAGTACTACCAAGCAGTAACAGCACAAGGCAGTAGATTTAAATAAAAGGGGCTGTTTTATTCAGGGGGTGTTCCGGAAGACACGCCTCTGGCTCCTGACTCCGCAGAGGGTGTTCTGGAGAACACGCCTCTAGTTCCTGACTCCGCAGAGGGTGTTCCGGAGGATACGCCTCTTGTTCCTGACTCCACAGCGGGTGTTCCAGAGAACACGTCTCTGGTTCCTGTCTTCACAGGGGGTGTTCCGGAAAACACGCCTCTGGCTCCTGATTCCGCAGGGAGTGTTCAGGAAGACACGCCTCTGGTTCCTGACTCCGCAGAGGGTGTTCTGGAGAACACGCCTCTGGTTCCTGACTCCGCAGAAGGTGTTCCGGAGGACACGCCTCTTGTTCCTGTCTCTCCAGAGGGTGTTCTGGAGAACACGCCTCTGGTTCCTGACTCCGCAGAGGGTGTTCCCGGAGGACACGCCTCTTGTTCCTGACTCCACAGGGGGTGTTCCAGAGAACACGTCTCTGGTTCCTGTCTTCACAGGGGTTGTTCCGGAGAACACGCCTCTGCCTCCTGATTCCGCAGGGAGTGTTCAGGAAGACACGCCTCTGGTTCCTGACTCTGCAGGGGGTGTTCCGGAGGACACGCCTCTAGCTCCTGACTCTGCCAAGGGTCTCCAGAGGGACATAACCTCGGGGTCAGTGCCACGTCGTGGGTCTTCAGTGCCACGTCGTGGGTCTTCTACACCTCGCCGTTGGTCTTCTACGCCTCGTCGTCGGTCCTCTACGCCACGTCGTGGGTCCTCTACTCCTCCCCGAGAGTTCTCCAGTCCATCCTCTCGAGGGTCTTCCACTCCGTCCTCTCAAGGGTTCCCAGCGTCCTACCAAGGTCCCCTTAGTCGACGTCGTTTCCCAAGCCACAAGGTTCTCTGCAGCCAGTCCCAAGCCACAAGGTTCTCTGCAGCCGGTTCCCAAGCCACAAGGTTCTCTGCAGCCGGTTCCCAAGCCACAAGGTTCTCTGCAGCCGGCCACAAGGTTCTGCTCCGTATCCGGCCACCAGGCCACAAGGTTCTGCTCCGCATCTGGCCACCAGGCCACAAGGTTCCTGCTCCTTCGTCGCCGGCCTCAGGACTTTAGCCTTCGGCTGTTTTGTGTTTTGGATTCTTGCCCTCCTTCCGAGGCCCCCTCCGCCTACCCTGGTTGGGTGTGTTTTTTGTTGTTTAGTTTTGGACTCTTAGGGGCGTCTGGTATCCGCCCTTGAGGGGGGGTTGGGTCCTATCAGGTTCTGTGGATTTTCTTTTCCTCCCACTGCATTTCCTTCCCCTCTGTACCCCAAGCTGCTCTCTTGTTTTGTCCCTCTTGTTTGTGTTTAACTTAGTTATTTTCCTTATCTAGTTTAAACATGTTAGGTTATCCCTTGTCTTTATTAGTTTATTCTGGCACTTCCTTGTTTCTGTATATTCTTGCTCTTAGATGTTTTCCCCTTTGTTTGTATCCTCATTTGTTTCCTTAGTTTATTCCCTCCAGATAGTTTACTATTTATTTCTTCCTTCTGTTTTCCAGTTAGATTCCCTTCCAGACATATTATCTTTAGTTTCTAGTTTCTTTAGAGTTTTCTCTCTCCCTACATTTCTACCTCTCTTCCCAGCTGATTGTTTCCACCTGCTCTCTCCCTCTCACCTGCATCTGATTTCCCTAATTGGTCATTGGTCTCCTCATTTCCTCCCCAGTATAAATTCTTCTCTCATTCAGTCACCACTCGCTGGTCCGTCGTCATTCTTTCCCTGTCTGGTTCCTGTTTCCTGCCCTGTTCCTGTTTCTTCCTCATCTTTGCATTTTTGGTTCTCCCAGTGCTGTAAGTTTATTCTCCTTGCTTTTTGTTTTCAATTAAATCATTTAAGTTTTATTTTTGCTGCCTTTGGGTCCTTTTTATATACCAAACATGACAGAATATGGAAACCATTTAACCTTGTGGTGACGCAAACTCATATTTTCTGACCGGACTTACATGTAACGCTCCCATTAATAAATTCAATTCTATGTTATTACTAGGCTACAAAATGATTTCAAACAGTGTTGTTTTACATTGTAATGAGACTAATCTTTACTAAACCTGGACAGGCTCATGTTTGGCTGCTTCAGCAAAGCAACACTAAATGTCCTGCAGCCTCCAAGTTATATACTTAATATGAAGCATAACTGGAGTTATGTCACCGTAACACATGGGGAATAATTTCACAAATCCTCTGCATGATATTGATTTGTTTCATTCAAAGACCCACAATACAAGGACTTATTGGTGTATTCTACTGTATGTTTCTTCATGCAAGCTTTCCGCTCCCTTCGTGTTATTCACAGCCACCGAGAACTTTAATAACAAAATAATACATTCCATTTATAAGTCCTTTTCAGAACCCCAACACATCAATACACAAGGAATAAAGAGAAATGAAGAAAAGAAATGAAGAGGGAACCCACAGCGCAGATTTGAATTCATTAAATACTGGTAGGTTTATTTCTAAACCTTCCAAATGTTTTTATTTCTTTTGTTTTGAATTTCTTCATTCTGCTTGTTGTCTGGCAACAGAAAAGGCAAAACACAAAACATTAAAGTTTTGTATATTAAATCCCGCTACATCTTCCATTGCAGTCATCACGGTGACGAACTCGTCCAGCTTGACTACACTGCTCACTGTATAGCCACCCAAGAGATATGAAGCTCTCATCTGACCACCAGTCAGCCATAAGACGGAGTCAGCCAAGTCAAACACGCCTGCAATCACAAAGATCATTCAATGTTTTTAGTGTATATTCACGGACAAGTTGGCATGTTGTCTATGTATTCGTTGGGCTTTATTTGCACCCTATGCTCCAGTGTTAACACTAAAACCACCTCAAGGCAAACATTTATTACAATGTAAAATCTGTAAACAAGTAAACTTCGAGTTATATACATTTTTATTTGTGCTGTGTTCACTTACTGTACTATAGATCGCCAGTTTTGGAGGCAATTTTGGAGGCAATTCGTCTGAGGGAAAAAAGAAACGAGGAGGAAAAGTGATGGACGATTACTTCAGGACATAGCCCAATCACTGCTCCTCCCCATGGACAAATGAGGCACTGCAGCTGATTTTCACACAGGCTGCAAAGGGGAGATAATAGGCGTGGCTGCATTCACAATGTCATCGCGGGGGATTACATTTCCCCACAGACCAAGCAACAGCCCGTCACGGACCAATCACGGTCCTGCAGAGGTCCTACCAAGGAATCACGGGACGTTCAAGTTGGCTACTACTGTACTAGCATGCTAGTCTCACTAGCAGCCTGGCAGGCCTGGGGGATGGTCTGTCCTGACAGCATGACTTCAGGGTTCCCCAGGAAGGGATCTGCAGGTGGGCTGGCGCGCGTCCAAAGTACCTGGTTGAAAGTGTCCAGCTGCGCGCCGAGCCGGACAAGCTGACCTGCCCCGATGAACACGGGGGGGGGGGGGGGGGGTCTAGATGGGGAACAATGCATGTGAGAGCTGTCTTGAACCGATGTGCACCACAAGGGTGCAGAGCCCAAACGCTTTCACGGGGAGCTGAGGCCAGTCAGCTGACAGGGGTCTTTGGCTGCGTGTTACACTAACCATCAGGGGGTCCCCCTGACACTAACTGTCAAACACCTCCTGGCTGACTGTGCTAGGAGCACATCTGGGATGCAGGTGTCACCTATGTCTATGCCTTCAACCACTCTGGGGCTGTAGGGTTTCACATCTGTGTTCTTTAATGAGCAAAGCAATGATGCATGATTGCGGAGAGGAATTCTTTGCATGACTGATCTTACCGGTGCAGCTGAGGTATTTAGAACCATCTCTGACAGCAGCATTAGTTTTGACATGGGTTCTCTGGGCTCCTCTATGCTTGCTACCGGATGGTTGGAAGCTGGGTGCCTGCTGTCTGAGGCTAGTGGCATTGGCACCTTCACTGGGAACCAGAGGTTGCCCTGCTGACAGTCAATGAGGGGGGGAGGGAGGGGGGGGGGGGGGGGGGCCTTGTGGCTTGGGACCTCTCAAGCAGGTCCTGTCCAATGAGGAGAGCTTCTGTGTCTAATGTGCAGACATAGATGGGGTGAACCAAGGTCATGTCTTGGAAAGTGATGTCCGACCACACCCTTTTTTTGATACATGACTGATTTTGAGTGTAGCTGTTAATTTGTAAATTGCAGGTTTAAATCTGGAATGGTTTACCTAATGAAATCATGGCTTGAGTAACCTGTTCAAACAAAGCTGAGCACGTCAAGCTAAATTCTGAACCTTTGTCCAGCAGAGCGTTAGCCTGAATGCATTCTCCTACAATTGTCTGACAGTACAAACGACGTGCATGGTTTTGGTGAGTTAGTTCAACAAGAAATCTGAGAAGTGGTGTTTTTGGTGTGTCTGCTGGGAAATTCCCAGTGGGTTCCTGAGGTTTTAATTGTGCAGTTCCCCAACTGATTATGTAGACTGTAGCTGTGGGAACTGGCACCACGCCTAGTCATGCAGACGGTGGTATTTGATCTGATCCTTCTGAAGGAGCAGGGTTTGCTGATGAGCTAGGTGGGGTTCCCAACTGCTGCACTGCTTCAGAGAAAATCTTATGGGAAGCCTCCTCTACATCTTTCTTTGTCAAAGCTTTACTCTTCACTCTACCGTCGAACTTTTCTTTTTGGTTTTATTCTCTTTGGGTGGTCCCTTGTCAGCCCGGGTGTGGTCTGGCGTTCTGTGTTTTGATTCATGCCACTTTCCACCCCCTTGGTTCTGTTGAGGAAACCATTTTCTTTTTCCTGGAACTACCTCCAGCCTTGTTCCTGGTGGGAGGAGCTTGTTGACCTTCCAGGGCAAGGTTTGGGTCTTTTTCTGCACTTATATGCAAAATTCTGGCTTCATTCTCTACCTTGTAGGGCCGGCTACACGTTTCCCACACGAGCTGGGCATACTTCCTAATTTCCTGCATCTTCAGGTTTCTAACCCTACAATGCATGGTTACTTCAGAGTGTACACATTCGTGGAGATTATGAACAAAAAGAGATTTGAAAGTCGGTTCTTCTTCTAAGCCAGTAGCGTTCCGCCCCTAAAAATAAGCAGCTCTAAAATCCCTCGGGGACTTATGTTTCTTCTGCTGGACTGAAAAGGCCCCAAGAGTTGCAGATGCCTGATCTGTATAGACCGAGAACTCTTCCCTCATTGCTTGGCAGGGCGTCAAATAGCGATCTCTGATTCCAGGGATAACGTTTCCATGAAATTATGGACACCCCTGGAGGTTGTTTTCCAAATAAGTTTCAGTTTCTCACGTGATGAAGGTTGCAGTAAGTCTAGGAGACATCTTTCTACCTTTCTCAAGAATTCCTCAATACATGATTCTTTACTGCTTGGATCAAAACGCTCTATGTCTCTTGCGAGGGACTCGAAGTAATGTATTCTTATTCCCCACTCAGGGTAGAGAGCACTCTCATCTGAATCACTAGATAAGAGTTCCTGTTGAGTGCGATCGTAGTATGGCTGTGTGTGCAGCTTCGAGTTCTGCAACTGACGTACACCGCAGTGTGTATGCAAATCTGGTCGACCTGAGGCCCAAGGTCGACTCTCCTGATGTCTCTGTTGAGATTCAGGTGCATAGCCAGTCAGGTTGGGGTGTTCGCCCCTCCCTAATCCATCAGCAGCATCCATTCCTTGAACTCCTCTAGGGACCTGTCACACTCTTCACAGCTTCCCTGCCCTCTGGAAGAGGGGGGAGGAGTAGCCTGGCTGTGGGGTGTGAAGCGGGGGTGGGCAGATTTCTGTTCCTTTTGTTCTGAAGCAGAAGTCTCATCAGAAATCTGCTACTGAGATTTAATTTTCATATTGGATTCAGGAATCTCCTCTAGAGGGGGCATTACAACTTCTACTCCACCTTTCTTTAGCTCTACTCTTGCCTCAGATGTCATGGTCTTTGGTTTTTGTGTGGCAAGTTTGAGTTTTTCCTTCCACTTGGTTTTTTTCCCCTTTTTACCCCAAGGTGCCCTCTTGTTTTGCTCCTCCTGTTTGTGTCTTAAGTTAGTAGTTTTCCTTATTCAGTGTAATTATATTTTTGTATTCTGGCACTCCCTGGGTTCTGTAGATGTTTTTCACCTTTGTCTATGTCCACCTTCCCATTTGTGTTTCCTTTATCTCTTTATTTAATTCCTCCATCTGTTCTCCAGTGTGTCCTTACGTTTCCCTTAGAGTTCTCCTTAGATAGTTTCTTAAGAATCCTTTCTAGTTTCTTTAGAGTCTTCTGTCTCCTAGCCATTCTACCTTCCATCCCAGCTGCTAATCAGTTCCACCTGCTCAATCCCCCTCAGATGCAACCGCTTTTACTAATTGGTCTCCTGCTCCTTCCGTGTTCACTCTTCACTCTCCTCCTCAGTATATATTCGGTTCTCATTCAGTCACTACTCGCTGGTTCGTCGTCATTCTTTCCTGTTTGGTCCCTCGCTTCCCTGCCGTCGTATTTCCCTGCCTGGTTCCCGTCTTCCTTGTTGCCCGTCTGGTTCCTGTTTCCCCATTTGCTACCTGTTGATCCTCCTAAGTTTGTAAGTCCTTGTCCCTTGTTTTGTTATTAAATAATCCTTATTTGTACTTTGCTGCATTTGGGTCCTCCTTAACCGCAAAACATGACATCAGTGATCTCAAATCTCACAACATCTCTTTCTTCCTGCAGTTTCTTGCCCCTCTGTGCTTCTAGCGGTAATCTCTTCTGTAAAAGTAAAGTTAGCTGGCCTAGCATGTCGGAAACTGTCTCCTTCTTATCCTGGTTTTCCATGCTTTCCACCAAATTCAGAATCTGTTCCTCACAGTGTTGGAAGGGATTTTTGTCAATCTAAGCTAAGGCCTCCCTTAATGGAACAGACACTAATTTAATTTTCTGACTCCTTGGCACTCTCAGGCTCTTGTTTCACCTTCCAGCGTGTTTGTTCATTTCTGTAAAAAGGAGCAATAAGAAGCGACAGACAACAGTTATGAATTTTACCACCAAAAACGTCTGCAGACAGGCTTAGCTTTTGACTGAGCGTCTTTCTGCATCGCCGCACAGCTTTTTTTGTTGTTGTCCTGTTTGGCAGTGTAGAGCTCAGAATTTGTGTCTGAGTACCAAGTAGAAGCCCAACAGATTTACTTTCACAAGCGGAGCAGTACAGCTTTTGCTCTAGTACTCCACTTGATATATGTGTGAAAAATCTTTATCATGAATTGCCGGGGGTTTTATTTCCTGATGTTATGGACCCGGAGACGGAAAATTAAGGGGATGAAAGAATGAAGATGAAGAAGAGAGGTAGGAAACAAAAAGTCATGAGAGAGGGTGAGTTGAAAATACAAGAGAGGAATGGGAACAAAGAAAACACAGGAAAACATTGAAGTCTGCCTCCATAGCCAAAGGACAGCAGAGAGAGGGAAAAAAACAAAACAAAACAAAAAAGGAAAAAGGAACATCAACAAAACAAACCAAACATTGTGAACTAAGAACTAAACAACCAGATCACACAAAAATGGATATCAGAATACAACAACAATGTCACAGAAAAACTCAAGGTACCGATTAATCAAGCTCTAGCGCCCTGATGTGGGGCACCCCTGCCCCACATCAGGGCGCCCCACTGATAGCCGCAGCGGACGGATGGCATCCCCAGGCCGTGCTCAGCCAGCACCTGGACACCAAGTTGTACCAGCTCCCGAGTCCTAATCCCACGCAACGCAGAGCGCCGAGACCAGGCATCCAACAAAGGCCAGGGCCGGTCCAACCTGCCAATGAACCGACCACGCACGGTGCGCACAGAACAGGTGATTGAATGAGCAGAGACGGTGGATCCGTATCCCGCCGAGCCACCGAGCAGGCACCACCCAACAATCCCAAACCTGGTACCCCTAAAAGAGGTGCCCCAACCAACCAAAGGAAGATATCGGCCCAGCGCATCGGCCGACCGACACACAGGCCCCCCCAGGCCCGGCCAGGCACACACCAGGTCCGAACCGGATTGACCACCGACGCACCAGTAGGCAGGGACATCTGTCACTGGCGGGGAGTGACGGAGGGGAAATAGGCCCCCCATTAAATGTAAGGCCTGAGGTGCGCCAGGCGAGAGGGCAGCCCAAGACCCAACCTGACAGGCAGACAAAGACATACAGACACAGTCATACGTTCCCTCCCTCTTAAACACATACATTCTCACTAACTCACCAAGACACCCAAGAAATGACGCTGTACCCTCACTCACACACCCCATACACACTCTATGCTCCCAGGTCCAGGTACCAATGCCCCAGTTAGCAACCAGCCCCCGGACCCAGGAGATGGACCCCCTACCTTCTAGGACAGAGACAAGCAGACCGCCAAGGGCCCCATAGTAGTGAAGCAGCCCACCAGCCTAGGTCCCCTACCAGACCACCTGTCCCTCCTCCGGACCCTAACCCCTTATGGCCCATATCGAACAGGAGTGTGAAAAGACCCCTAGCCTCCATCCTCCCGCATCTTCGGCCTGGGTCCCAATTTTACTATACAACTTAGACACTCCCACTTATAACATTTTCATGAGACACACATGTAATGTGTGTATCTATGGTGTTGATGCATGTTGTTATAATGTGCATTTAAAACAGAGGGGTGGGATATGGGGAAGGCAGCCATACATCCCCTAACCCCCACCCTGAACCCTCATTGTCTATATGCGATTTAACAGTGGGCACCGGCACCAGAGGTGAAACTGATTGAACAGCTCACCCTCTCGATGCCGAAAAGTGTGCCCACCCCAAAGTCCCTACATGTGTGTCTCATGAAAATGTTATAAGTGGGAGTGTCTAAGTTGTATAGTAAAATTGGGACCCAGGCCGCCACGGGATAGCGAAGATGGAAACCCCTTCTCGCACCGCAGTGATGTGCCAATGCCCCAAGACCGTATATGAGTGGTAAAGTGATGGAGCGGGTGGACAGAGGTGGGGAGGCATGGGGAGGGAAGGACTGGGAGACAAAATGCCTTCCCAGGAAGCCAGCTATGAATCAGATATGAAGGCAGAGGCCGTCTCAAGATCAATGCGGTACAACAAGAGATCGCAATACTGATTAATATTAAGAACCTTTTTATTTTTCCAATTCACGACGATAGTTTTCTTAGCGATGCATAAGGCAATGTGAACCATTATTCCAGATGGGTGTACGTCTGCATGGGATTATTGTGGACTATGTCATTTTTAGAAACTCCCACCATGCTGTCAGAGAGGAGCTGATATTTATGCTTTTAAAGTATTCGTGTTGTTTTATATTTTAGCTAATAAATGGTAGGTCTGAAATCTTTATCTTATTGCATAATGTCTGTTCTACGTCTATCCAGGTATCATCTAGGTAGCTATGTTTTAACCATCTTAAGATGTGTTGGAGCCTATTCACTAAGAAATAATGATGAAAGTTCGGTAGATCTAGACCTCCTTTATCTTTGGTCTTCTGCAGTGTTTTTAAGCTTATACGTGGGGGTTTATCTTTCCAAAGAAATTTAGAGACAGAGGAGTCAAGAGATCTAAACCAATCCAGTGATGGTTTGCTTGGGATCATTGAAAACAGATAATTGATTCTGGGCAAAACCATCATTTTTATTGAAGCAAACCTTCCCATAAGTAATATGGGTAGGGATTTCCATCTAGCAAGATCAGATCGGATCAGAGTATTCCGACTCCACCGTTTTGGTTTAAATGCCAGATGACCGTTGCGGGTGACTCTACTGACACCAAGACTGACACTCATTTTTCTTGTTAGCCTTCAAATCACCTTCCTGCTCTCAAGCTCTTGTCTATGTTCTGGTCCTGCTTCAGACTCACAATTCATGACAGATAGTTTAATCATATCTAAACTGAGGGCAGTAAAAAAACGGAAAACCTCATAAATAGCTAGGACAAAACTTGAAGGTTTAGAGAAGGCTAACATTTTTGATAAGTTGACCAGAGGATGCTGCAGTAACTCCCTGATCACACTCTGGCACTTTAGTGATGTCACTATTTACATATGTTCTCTGGTCTAGCTGTAAATGTCCTAGCTCCGTTTGAAAAATAATTCACATGACCCATCACTGGTCTTCATATGGACCGCTATGCATCTTTGTTGCACCAGTTTTTTTTTGTTTTCAAGTATTCAAGTAGGGGTGTGTATTGGCAAGAATCTGGCAATATTATATGTATCACTATACAGAGGAGACAAAAGGATATATTGCGATACTAAAAGCCAGACAATATTTGCAATTTTTAACATTGCATTTAATTGTACAAAATCTCACAGTAAACAGTCCAAACCATTGCATGCTTTTAACAGAGCTATCTCAATAAACATAGAGTGATCTATATTTTACTAGAAGAAACAAAAACACTTGATCTTTAAGTTAAACATGAATGGAGAAATTAACATCTGCCTTATCAGAAGTCATGTCAAATAAAACAAGCAACAAAAAAATCCAGGCTCTGTATAGCATGAAACACAAAACTACCTTATGTTTAACATGACAACATATGTAAATAAAGTAACATTGATGTTATTGAGTACTTCCTGATTTCAAAATACTAATCCTCTCTGCAACATCAAGCAAAGAACATTTTATATTACTTTATCAACATACACAAATATAAATCAAAAAGGAAAGTGTTTGAAGAACTATTCCAAGTAAACACTGACTATTAAATTAAAGTGCAGCCCTGCAATGGCCATCAATGAAAGATTCTTTGTACAAGTTGAAAAACAGAATTTACTCATCTGCCTAGATAAATAAAAGTGCTCATGGGACTCAACCAAAAATTCTCAAATCTGACATGTTATACGTTAAAGTGTTTTCTCAGTGCTTATTTTTCAATCTCCAGATTTTTGTGATACAATAAAAGCTGGTCAACATGCTCAGCTTTAAGGACACTTCGCTGTGCATTCACTGTCTCCTCTTGAGGAAAGAACTCCCTTAGCAGAGACACTAAAGCCAGGATTGCATAAGAAACTCAAAGAAACAAGAAAATGTTGGATGCGTTGTTACTGCTTTAACTGATTGGCAGCGGTGGTGCTGTGCCTGAAAAAGGTTATTACATGTTGGATCCTCCCGAGAAGAAACACCACAAATTGTATTTTCAGTGCTTTCTGTGAGGCAAGATTCAGAAGATGTGCAAAACATTGTCTCATGCCTTCAACACTGACAGCCATCTTTGGTGCATTATCTGCATCAACAAGGTCCTTTGCATAAAATCCCCATTCAGTCAGCCTGTTAGTAATGCTGCAGTGTGTTCACCTGTGTGACTGACATGCATGGCATGTAGTACATGGGACGGAAGGTTCCACCAGTGAGTTATGTGATTGTGCTGTAAGTTTTACGTATGATTCAGTGGCTCTCGATATCCAAGCGTCACATCTCAAAGCAACCGTATAAGCACTGTCACTATGACTTCTTTGTATAACTTGATGTGTTGTTGGGAAGAACAGTGTAATGGGGCTCCAGTGTTTTAAATAATATAACAAAATGCTTTATTCTCCATAACACTCAGGATGCATGTCTTTGCAAATAAAAACGAGTACTGACTACGTTATCTTGACTCCACAAGTTAAAATTACTAGTGGTTTCAAAAAGTAAACTTCTACTTCTACAACTATGGCTACTCTAAGGTTTGTCACATGGAATGTTCATGGAGCTGGCACCAGAGAGAAAAGAGTTAAGATTTTTAACCAGCTTAAAAGATTGAAGGCAGATGTCGTCTTATTACAAGAAACCCATAAATCTACCTCAGCTGCAGTTGATCTTAAATCCCCTGAGTTTCCTAATGTGTTTTCTGCATGCTATAAATCTAAACAAAGGGGAGTAGCAATATTAATAAATAAAAATGTTAATTTTACAATAATAGATACAGTTACAGATCCAGAGGGTAGATTTATTATAGTAAAACTATCTATACATAACCGAAAGTTATGTATTGTCAGTATATGTGGTCCAAATGTTGATGACCCCTCATTCTTTCATTCCTTCTTCTCTGTGCTCCTTGAACACATGGATTGCTCACTTCTTCTTGGGGGCGACCTCAACTTCGGTTTAAATGAAGAAATAGACAGGCTCAGCACAGCAGGGACTCGAGCGCAGCTGGAAATCTATAGATATAGTCAAACAGTACATGAGCGATTATGGACTTTGTGATGCATGGCGATCTCTTCACCCCAATGACAAAAAATATACTTTCTTCTCAAATGTCCACCATTCGTATTCTCGACTGGATTATTTGTTAGTCAGCAGCTCACTGTTGACTGACATTTCAGACACTGAGATACACCCTATAGCTGTTAGCGATCATGCTCCTGTTTCTCTAACTTTAGTAAATAAAACAGAAACGCCTCAAAGCAAAAATTGGAGATTTAATATATCATTACTTAAGGATGAAGAATTTATTAAATATTTTGAAAAAGAGTGGGCTTCTTATTTGGAATATAATGACCTACATGGTATGTCACCATCCATTCTTAGGGAGGCAGGGAAAGCTGTGATTAGATGTAAAATAATCTCATTCTCATCAAATAAAAAGAAAATGAAAAAAAAAACATATTCAGGAATTAGAAGAAACTATTAATTTATTAGAAGCTTCTCTAGATGAGGAGAGACTATGCAAAATCCGTAAAGCAAAGCTCGAATTAAATGAAATTATTAATAAACAGACCCAGTTCTTAATTCAAAGACTTAGGATAGAAAACTTTGAACAAGGTAATAAATCAAGTAGATTTTTGGCTAACCATCTTAAAATTAATAAAGAAACTATATCTGCTATTAAAGGTCAGTCCGGGAATAAAGTATATGATCCTGGAAGAATAAACAACACCTTTAAAGAATTTTACAAGGCTTTATACTCACCAGAGATAAACCCATCAGATCATGAAATTGAACATTTTTTGGATGACATAACACTACCTAAATTATCTGAAAGTCAAGCGATGGCCCTGGATTCACCACTAACAGCGGCTGAACTCCAGGAGGCCCTCCAAAGCATGCCCAATAAAAAGGCTCCAGGTCCAGATGGATTTCCAGCAGAGTTCTATAAAGAATTCTGGAATATTCTGGCACCAACATTCCACAGAATGCTGCAGGAAACCAAGGAAAATGGCTGACTTCCACCAAATATGAATTCTGCCTATATTAGTCTTCTACTAAAATCAGGTAAAGACCCTTTGTTTCCTACCAGCTATCGTCCCACATCCCTCATTAATGTTGATCTTAAAAAAATCTGTAAAGCCCTCGCAAAAAGGATAGAGAAAGTAACCCCTCTTATCATACATCCTGATCAAACTGGTTTTGTTAAAGGGAGACATTCATCCACAATATCACGTAGACTATTAGATTTAATAGATTTTTCTTACTGTAAAAACATTAAAACTAAAATATTATCTCTAGATGCAGAAAAAGCATTTGATAGAGTTAACTGGAAATTCTTATTTGCAACCTTACATACATTTGGCAGGGAATTTTACTTATTTAGGTATCAATGTCTTACCAAGACTGGCACATTTAATAAAGCTAAACTACATCCCACTTTTTAAAAAAGTGGAAGATGATCTTGCTAGATGGAAATCCCTACCCATATCACTTATGGGAAGGGTTGTTTCAATAAAAATGATGGTTTTGGAATAACCCCGACATCTTGCAAAAAAAATGTATGATAAGTTTTCCAGACTGGTGGTGCAATGGAATTGAAAACCTGGAACATATATTTGAAGGAACAGACTTTATCCCATTTAATACATTAATTACACAATATGGAATTGATAAAAAAAATTCTTAGAATATCAAAAAATTAAATCTATTATCTCCTCCCTGGGCTGCCACCTTATCGTGGTGGAGGGGTTTGAGTGTCCCAATGATCCTAGGAGCTATGTTGTCGGGGGCTTTTGCTCCTGGTAGGGTCACCCATGGCAATTTGGTTCTAGGTGAGGGATCAGACAAAGTGCAGCCCAAAAGACCCCTATGAAGAAAACGACAGATGGACTCAGTGTTCCCTCGCCCGGACGCGGGTCACCGGGGCCCCCCTCTGGAGCCAGGCCTGGAGGTGGGGCACGTTGGCGAGCGCCTGGTGGCCGGGCCTTTACCCATGGGGCCCGGTCGGGCTTAGCCCGAAGAGGTAACATGGGCCCCCCTTCCCATGAGCTCACCACCTGTGGGAGGGGCCATAGGGGTCGGGTGCTGTGCAGGATGGGCGGCGGCCAAAGGCGGGGACCTTGGCGGTCCGATCCTCGGCTGCAGAAGCTGGCTCTCGGGACGTGGAACGTCACCTCTCTGGTGGGGAAGGAGCCGGAGCTGGTGTGCGAGGTTGAGAGGTTCCGACTGGACATCGTCGGACTCACCTCGGCGCACGGCTCTGGCTCTGGAACCCGTCTCCTCGAGAGAGGTTGGACTCTCTTCCACTCTGGGGTTGCCCCCGCTGAGAGGCGCCGAGCTGGGGTGGGCATACTTGTTGCCCCCCATCTCGGCGCCTGTACGTTGGGGTTTACCCCGGTGAACGAGAGGGTAGCCTCCCTCCGCCTTCGGGTGGGGGGACGGGTCCTGACTGTTGTTTGTGCTTACGCGCCAAACAGCAGATTAGATTACCCACCCTTCTTGGAGTCTTTGGAAGGGGTGCTGGAGAGTGGTCCTCCTGGGGACTCCCTTGTTCTGCTGGGGGACTTCAACGCTCACGTGGGCAATGACAGTGAGACCTGGAGGGGTGTGGTTGGGCGGAATGGCCCCCCCGATCTAAACCCGAGTGGTGTCTTGTTATTGGACTTCTGTGCTCGTCATGGATTGTCCATAACAAACACCATGTTCAAGCATAAAGGTGTCCATATGTGCACTTGGCACCAGGACACCTTAGGCCGCAGCTCAATGATCGACTTGGTTGTCGTCTCATCTGATCTGCGGCCGCATGTTTTGGACACTCGGGTGAAGAGAGGGGCAGAGCTGTCCACTGACCACTACCTGGTGGTGAGTCGGCTCCGATGGTGGGGGAGGACGCCGGACAGACCTGGAAGGCCTAAACGTGTTGTGAGGGTCTGCTGGGAACGTCTGGCAGAGTCTCCTGTCAGAAGGAGCTTTAGCTCACACCTCCGGCAGAACTTTGAACACGTCCCGGGGGAGGCGGGGGACATCGAGTCCGAGTGGACCATGTTCCGCGCCTCCATTGCCGAGGCGGCTGACCGAAGCTGTGGCCGCAAGGTGGTCGGTGCCTGTCGCGGCGGCAACCCCCGAACCCGGTGGTGGACACCGGCGGTAAGGGATGCTGTCAGGCTGAAGAAGGAGTCCTACCGGGTCTTTTTGGCTTGTGGGACCCCTGAAGCAGCTGATAGGTACCGACAGGCCAAGCGGGATGCGGCTCGGATGGTTGCTGAGGCAAAAACTCGGGCGTGGGAGGAGTTTGGAGAGACCATGGAAAACGACTTCCGTACGGCTTCGAAGCGATTCTTGTCCACCATCCGGCATCTCAGGGGGGGAAAGCGGTCTGCCACCAACACTGTTAACAGTGGGGATGGTGTGCTGCTGACCTCGACGCGGGACGTTTTGGGTCGGTGGATGGAATACTTCGAAGACCTCCTCAATCCCACCGGCACGCCTTCCAATCTGGAAGCAGGGTTTGGGGACTTGGGGTCGGGCTCTCCAATCTCTGGTGCCGAGGTCACCGAGGTCGTTAAAAAGCTCCTCGGTGGCAAGGCTCCGGGGGTGGATGAGATTCGACCGGAGTTCCTCAAGGCTCTGGATGTTGTGGGGCTGTGTTGGTTAACGCGGCTCTGCAATATTGCGTGGACATCGGGGGCAGTTCCCTTGGATTGGCAGACCGGGGTGGTGGTCCCCCTGTTTAAAAAGGGGGACCACAGGGTGTGTTCCAACTACAGGGGGATCACACTTCTGAGCCTCCCTGGTAAGGTCTATTCAGGGGTTCTGGAGAGGAGGGTCCGACGGATAGTCGAACCTCGGATCCAGGAGGAACAATGCGGTTTTCGTCCTGGCCGTGGAACACTGGACCAGCTCTACACCCTCAGCAGGGTCCTGGAGGGTGCGTGGGAGTTCGCCCAACCGGTCTACATGTGTTTTGTGGACTTTGGAGAAGGCGTTCGACCGTGTCCCTCGGGGGGCCCTGTGGGGGGTGCTCCGGGAGTATGGGGTACCGGGCCCCTTGATACGGGCTGTTAGGTCCCTATACGACCGGTGCCAGAGTTTGGTTCGCATTGCCGGCAGTAAGTCGGGCTTGTTTCCGGTGAGAGTTGGACTCCGCCAAGGTTGCCCTTTGTCACCGATCCTGTTCCTAACTTTTATGGACAGGATTTCTAGGCGCAGCCAAGGCGTTGCGGGGATCCGTTTTGGTGGCCTCAGGATCGGGTCTCTGCTTTTTGCAGATGATGTGGTCCTGTTGGCTTCATCGGAGCGTGATCTACAGCTTTCGCTGGAGCTGTTCGCAGCCGAGTGTGAAGCGGCTGGGATGAGAATCAGCACCTCCAAATCCGAGGCCATGGTCTTGAGCCGGAAAAGGGTGGGGTGCCTCCTCCGGGTCAGGGATGGGGTCCTTCCCCAAGTGGAGGAGTTTAAGTATCTGGGGGTCTTGTTCACGGATGAGGGAAAAATGGAGCGGGAGATCGATAGACGGATTGGTGGGGCATCTGCAGTTATGCGGGCGCTCTACTGGTCTGTCGTGGTGAAGAGAGAGCTGAGCCAAAAGGCGAAGCTTTCGATTTACCGGTCGATCTACGTTCCTACCCTCATCTATGGTCACGAACTCTGGGTGGTGACCGAAAGAACGAGATCACGGATACAAGCGGCTGAAATGAGTTTCCTCCGCAGAGTGTCTGGGCTCTCCCTTAGAGATAGGGTGAGAAGCTCAGTCATCCGGAGGGGGCTCAGAGTAGAGCCGCTGCTTCTCCACATCGAGAGGAGTCAGTTGAGGTGGCTCGGGCATCTGGTCAGGATGCCTCCTGGACGCCTCCCTGGTGAGGTGTTTCAGGCACGTCCCACCGGGAGGAGGCCCAGGGGAAGGCCCAGGACACGCTGGAGGGACTATGTTTCTCGGCTGGCCTGGGAGCGCCTTGGGGTTCCTCCCGAGGAGCTGGAACAAGTGGCTGGGGATAGGGAAGTCTGGGTCTCTTTGCTTAGGCTGCTGCCCCCGCGACCCGACCCCGGATAAGCGGAAGAAAATGGATGGATGGATGGATAAATCTATTATTAAAGGTAAATTTAGGCTCAATACAGTTGAATTACAAATTCCAGCAAGAGTTTTAGATTTTCTTAATCTCAACCCCCCCAAATTGCTGTCTAAAATATACAAAACTTTATCTACATTAGATGAATCAATAGCCATCCCTATTTCAAAATGGGAGGTGGATTTATCAGCCAACTTTGACCAAAATGTCTGGTCTCAGATATGTTTAAGAACCTTCAAAATAACAATAAAATCCTAATTTGCAATTAATACAATACAAAATCCTACATAGAGTACACTATACAGGTCAACGGATGTTTAGGATGGGTTTTATGTCGTCTAATACCTGCTTACAATGCACAAGCAATATACCAGATACTTATATTCATGCGCTTTGATTCTGTCCACCTGTTAAGAAATTTTGGTGCCAGATATGTGAGGACTTATCAAAGTGTCTGAAATGTAACATTCCACCATCTCCCTCAGTTAGGAGATTTAAATATTGTCACCATGGACAAAAAGTCAGTTCTAATGGTTCACATTGCCTTATGCATCGCTAAGAAAACTATCCTCCTGAAATGAAAAAATAAAAAGGCTCTTAATATTAATCAGTGTAGAAATCTCTTGTTGGACCATATTGGTCTTGAGACGGCCTCTGGCTCCATATCTGAACAATCTCTCTGGGCTCCTTTGATCGGCTCCATCACCTAGTAGGGGTGGGGGGCACTTGGTTTTGTCGTTTGGGATACTCTGGCTGATGTGGGGGTTTTTGGGGTCGGAGGCGTCTGGGGGGGATCCCTGGGGGTGGGATCAATGGGCGGACAAGGCGATGGACGTCGTGGCGCCAACCTGGGGTTGGGCTTTGGTGGCTTTGGGTGGTAACTCCTGATGGCTGGATGCGGTGCTTTAGGGGGGTTGCACTGACGGACATGGGTTCTTGGCCTGGTGGCCGTGCTGCGCCTGGGTAGGGTCTGGGGTGGGGCTTAGAATTCTGGCTGTGGTCCTGGCCGGGGGTTGGCCGGCGTGGGGTCTCTGTTGCCTGTGGGGGTCGGGCCGGCCGGCATGCGCGGCCGCCTCTCTCTTTTTCTCTGGGCCAATTGTCATCGCCGGTCCCTGTATGGCATCTCGCCTTGTTTGCTGGTTGGGGTGCCTGGCTGGTGGTCGCGGCGGCTGGGTGGCATTTCTGGGCCTGATCAGTCCTTTTTCGCACTGGACTTAGCTCCTGGGTCTTGGTCTTTATGCGTTGCAGGGCTCTGGGGTCGGGCGTTTGCCCGGGTTCGGTCGGACCTGCGGGTGGACTGGCCGGGTAGTGGGCGTGCAGGGCAGGTGGGTGGGGCGCTGGGTTTGGTTGCCTGCCGGGCCATTGAGCAGTAGTGGTCGCTCCACAAGGGAATGGGGCTGGTGGATATCGGCCTGGTGGGTCGGCCGCCCGGTTCATCGGTTTGCTCCTGGTCTGGGCAGGTACGTTGCCGGGGTTTGGGCTGCGGGGACCTCCGATGCACAGGTGGCGCTGGGGGCCTCCTTTGTTGGCGGGGAGGCTATTGCTAACTAGCGACAGGTGCTCTCCCCCTACGAGGGCACTTGGACGGGGGGGAGGGGGGGGGCTGGATGGGGGGGGGGGCGAACTCAACCTGGGTGTCTAGTGTCCTTTGTGTTCTGATAGTAGAGCGAATGTCAGGGTGGGTTTAGTTCACCTTCTAGGATGGGGCTGGAGGGACTGCCTTGGGGTCCGTGGGGCTTGGTGGTGCTGTGGCCATGGGCCCCGGGTTGAACGTGCCATGGCCTCCCTCCCCTGGTGGATCCCAGTGAACAGCGGTGCCTATAGGGGTCAGTGGGGGAGCTGGCTCCCTGGGAAGACATTTTGTCTCCCAGTCCTTCCCTCCCTATCCCCGAACACCTCTGTCCACCCGCTCCATCAATTTACCACTCATATAGGTTCTTGGGGCATGGGCACATCACTATCCCATGGCGTCCTGGGTCCCAATTTTAATATACAACTTAGACACATTCCCACTTATAACATTTTCATGCGACACACAAGTAGGGACTTTGGGGTGGGCACACTTTTCGGCATCCAGAGGGGGAGCGGTTCAATCAGCTTCACCTCTGGTGCCGGTGCCCACTGTTAAACCACATATAGACACTGAGGGCTCGGGGTGGGGGTTGGGGGATGTGTGGCTGCCTTCCCCACATCCCACCCCTCTGTTTTAAATGCACATTATAACAACACACATCAACACCATACTCGAGCGGGAGGATGGAGGCTAGGGGTCTTCTCACACCCCTGTTCGCTACGGGCCATCAGGGGTTGGGGTCCGGAGGAGGAACAGGTGGTCTGGTCAGGGTCCTGGGCTGTCGGTCTGCTTCGCCACCGTGGGGCCCTTGGCGGTCTGCTTGTCCTTTGTTGGATGCCTGGTCTCAGCGCTCTGCGTTGCGTGGGATCAGGACTCGGGAGCTGGTACAACTTGGTGTCCAGGTGCTGGCTGAGCTCGGCCTGGGGATGCCGTCCGTCCGCTGCGGCTATCGGTGGGGCACCCTGACGTGGGGCAGGGGTGGGGCGCTGGGATGTTGGCGGTGGGGATTGGCCCGGAGTGGTGGTGGCCCATGTCGGGTCCCTGCTGGGGGGTGGGGCGCCCCTGGGCCCCGGCTCTCCCGGTCCATGGCGCCCTGGCGGGGCCCGTGAGCTCGTCACTACTGCCCCCCGGACCCCGCTGGACGTTCCCCTGGGGTTCTCCTTTGCTCCTCTCTTGGGGGATGCGGTCGGCCCCGCCCGGGTCCGCCTGGGGCTCTGGGGGTCCTTTGGACGTCTTGGCTCCGATCTCCTTTATTTCTGCATCGATCCTTGGGAGACGGATTGATGCCTGCTCACACCAGCTATCGAACACTCTTATGGAGAAACCTTATATGCACCAGCATGCTCTCACACACACATAGATGTGGGGTCTCTGGTGTTTACAGATATATTCTTGGCCTGAGGTTATCATTACTAGAGCCTTTATTAATTGGTACCATGAGTTGTTCTTTGATATTGTTGTATTTTTATATCCATTTTTGTGTGATGTGGTTGTTTAGTTCTTAGTTCACGATGTTTGGTTTGTTTTGTTGATGTTCCTTTTTCCTTTTTTGTTTTGTTTTGTTTTTTCCCCTCTCTCTGCCGTCCTTTGGGTATGGAGGCAGTCTTCAATGTTTTCCTGTGTTTTCTTTGTTCCCATTCCTCTCTGTTGTATTTTCAACTCACCCTCTCTCATGACTTTTTGTTTCCTACCTCTCTTCTTCATCTTCTTTCTTTCTTCCCCTTAATTTTCCGTCTCCGTGTCCATAACATCAGGAAATAAAACCCCCAGCAATTCATATAATTAAGAATTTTCACACATACATCAAGTGGAGTACTATAGCAAAAGCTGTACAGCTCCGCTTGTGAAAGTAAATCTGTTGGGCTTCTACTTGGTACTCGGACACAAATTCTGAGCTCCACACTGCCAAACAGGACAAAAAAAACAAGTAAACTTCTTTAGTTGTCCGTTTAGCACGGTCACTTTCTTTCAATTCAAATTAGTATTTGACTCTACATCGCTATGGTGTCTACCCACATGTGCTCACAGATTTGTTGTGTTACCCAAGTATTTGACCCTGGTCATAGTCTTTACTGCTTTCTTTTGTCCTAAATCCGAAATAGGTTCACACATCAGCTTTGAAAGCTGTGGGGTTGACTGTATCCTCTGCTCTTCAGTCATTAGTGAGTTAACATTCTTCACTATGTTAAGGCTGTTACTTTCTATGTTATCAGCGATTCTTAATTTTTACAAAGAGTAGCAAAGTTGTTTTTACCTTTATTTGCTGACATTTTCGGCTTCACTGTTGTCTTCATCAGAGCATTTACAGCTGTTATTGTGGTTTCTTCTTCTGAGGACGACACCATTCTCTACTGCCTGCATATAAACAGCAGAAGTAACCACAATAACAGCTGTGGATGTACAGATGAAGGCGACAGTGAAGCAAAAACCATCAATCAGTAAGGTGTTCAGTGGGCCAATGGGTAATAAGGAGGATGCAAATGATGAAGAGGAGTGAAATGGTTGCCAGTCTTGGAATGATCTCAAGATTATTGTTAGGTAGGTTAATTTGAGACTTGGAGATTCAGAAAGAAACTACTTGTTATCTCTTCGACCATCATCTGTTGGGGTAGCAGTATCAGAACCACGGACTTAAAAAGGCTCAATAGCCTGTAAGAAGGCTGGTTCTGTTCTGCAGACAACTGTGGAACCTCTGGACATGATGATACAAAGAAGGATTCTTCACAAAATCAAGAACATTATGGACAACACTGAGCATCCTCATACAACAACAGAGTTTCTTCAGTCAGAAGCTTCTTCAGTTTCGCGGTATCCTTTCTGCCCACAGCTACAACAACCCCTTAAAAAAACAGTATGAGCTACAACAACACCTAATTTCGCTCTGGGATCAATAAAGTATTTTTGAACTGAAATTACTTAATTCATTTACATATTTAAATTTTCTCAATCATGGTTTAAAATAAATATTTTAACTTGTTGTTTAACTTGATCTATAACCTACAATTGAATAAGGGAATGATAATTAGTATCGTACCTATTTGTTTTTCAGTATTAATAAAATTCAATAATTAAGTAAAAGTAACATTTATTTGTATAGTACCTTTCACAGATAGGAATCATAAAGGGCTTCACAACAGAACAGGAAAATACAAGAGTGGTATTGCAGCAACCATTTATCAATCATGACAGTCATTAAAACTAACATCAGTCAGAATAGCAAATTCAAGAAGCAGAAGCAGTCATATCTAAGAAGTGATAGCTGTACTGAAATGACCTGGGGTCTCATTTATTAAACATTGCGTAGAATCCCTACTAAAAGTGTACGTACGACCAAAACAAAAAGTTTGCGTACGCCAAAAAGATTTCTGATTTATAAAACCATGGCTACGCACAGGTGTAAGCAATTTCCCCTTTATAAATCACAGTCTTCTTGGAAGTTTGCGCACGTGAATTTGTCTCATATACTGCCCTGAACACGCCCAAATCCGGCTATAAAAGGTCACTGCAAAGCAGGACATGAATATTGATGCATATGAAGAAGAGGGGAAATATGGCAACAACAAAAAAAAACAAGAAGATAAACTTCACGGAGATGGAGCTAGTGGGTGAAGTGGAGGCTAGAAGAGACATTTTATTTGGTGGACACAGCAGTGGTGTCACAAATAAAAGGAAGAACTGCGAGTGGCAGCATGTGGCGTCTGCAGTGCAGACTGTCAGTGCAACTGACAGGACGGTACCCGAAATTTTAAAAAAGTGGTCGGACCTCAAACTCGAGCCAAAAAAAAAACTTGCCTCCCACCGCCAGAGTGGGTCTACTACTGGAGGGGGTATGTGTACACCCGAGCTGACACCACTGGACAAGAAGATGGCAAGTATCATGGGAACATCAAGAGTGTACGGTATTGTGTCAGAGAAGGAGGGCGACACCGACCTGGCAGAAACGACAGATGAACCCGGTAAAGCACCTTTTAGATATATTTTATTACATGGCTACGTTAACAAATTTGAGCATATTTTAAGGAGACTGACTAATATGCCGTGTCTTTTCAGCTCTTCCACAGTCAGTAGGTGGCGAGGATGAGGAGGCTGAGGAAGATTAGGTTGCCCAGCGTCCGGCTGCCCCCAGCACCAGTGCTGCCGGTGCCCATGGTGCATCCAGGAGTGGTCGGGTTCTGACTGAAGCTGTGATGCAGACACAGAGAGACACCATCAGCGCCATCAATTCTGTGACAAACGAGTTAAAGGAAATAAAGTGTGCTGTGCGACATAGTGACAGCCATTGGTAAATTAATAAATGAACCTTCTCGTTGTTATCTCAAACGCCGCATTACATCCTGGTGGATCCTTGCTCCCTGGGTGAAGGCTTCCTGTCGAGGAGGAGGTGGCTGTGGGTCGGGGTTCTCATGCTGGGGAGGGGAATTCCAATTCTCAGTGCCATGTTATGAAGAATTCCACATGCCCTCGCGATCTTGCAGACCTTTGTAGGGTAGTATAATAGTCTGCCACCCGAGGCATCCAATGACCGCCACCTACATTTTAACAGGCCTATGGCACGCTCCACGACTGAGCGCGCACGCGTGTGACAGGAGTTGTAGCGCATTTCCCCTGCTGTCTGTGGGTCTGGGAACAGGGTCAGAAGCCAGCTCCTGAGGGGGTAGCCACTATCACCTGCAAGTGATAACACGTTTAATTCAGGCGTCAACAACCAGCATTTCTAATGACGATGAGGACTTACCGAGCAGCCAGCCATTACGCACAGCGCCTGCCTGCAGTCTGTTCCCCACACTGCTGTGTGTCAAGATAAAGGAGTCGTGTGTTGACCCAGGCCATCGTGCCACCATATTAGTGATCATCATGTGTGAATCACATATGATTTGCACATTAATACTGTGTACATGTTTCCGAATGACGAAAACAGATTAATCCTCGGACGGGGCCCTTATAGCAATATGGGTGCAGTCAATTGCGCCGATTATGTTTGGGAAACTGGACATTGCTGCAAATTGCATCTTAATTTCGGCCTGCTCCCCCACAGTATATGAAAACGTGATGTATCGCCTGCTCATGTTAATGATCCCATCCAAGACTGCAGGCATTATTGCGCTCAGGGATGGCTGTGATATCCCAGACCTAGTAAATAAATATAACATATTTGAAGGCATTATTTCCAAAAAGGGACTTTGGGCAGAATAGTAAGAATCATGTCACTCAGACACATACCTGTCGTCTAATTCCCGCTGGTAACAACCAGTTGCAAGAAACCCCAGAGTGGTGAGCACCTGCAGCTGGACCGGAATGGCATGGTTCCGCCTGGACGGTCTCTCCAAAACCGGGCCCAATTCAGCACAGAGATCCAAGAGCACAGCTCTAGGGAATCTGAATCTGCTTATTAGGCAAGGCAAGGCAAGGCAATTTTATTTGTATAGCACACTTTCAACAGCAGGGTAACTCAAGGTGCTTTACATGATTTGGTGATTTAAAAGAAACACATAAAAGAAACAGACATTACACATGATACACAATAAAGCGAAGAGAAAAATAAAAAAAAGCAAGAGAGCATGAACACATTTCATACATATGACATCAAGCATTTACTCAAACGCAATTCTAAACAGATGGGTTTTTAGTCTCGATTTAAAGCAGTTCAGAGTTTCAGCAGCTCTACACTCGTCAGGAAGTCTGTTCCAGATAAGGGGAGCATAAAAAGTGAAAGCTGCTTCTCCATGTTTAGTTCTAAGTCTAGGGATGTTTAGTAGGCTAGAGTTGGAGGACCTGAGTGGTCTTGGTGGTTGGTACCATGACAACAGGTCTTCAACATATTTTGGTGCTAAGCCATGTAATGATTTATAAACTAGTAAAAGTATTTTAAAGTCTATTCTCTGAGCTACAGGGAGCCAGTGTAAGGACTTTAGAACTGGGGTGATGTGCTCTACTTTCCTGGTTCTAGTGAGGACGCGAGCGGCAGCGTTCTAGATCAGCTGCAGGTGTCTGATTGACTTTTTAGGCAGACCTGTGAAGATGCTGTTGCAGTAATCAATCCGACTAAAGATAAACGCATGGATGAGTTTTTCTAGGTCGTGTTGCAAAATCAGTCCTTTAATCCTAGAGATGTTCTTCAGGTGATAGAACGCTGACCTTGTTATTGCCTTTATGTGACCCTGGAGGTTCAGGTCTGAGTCCATTACTACACCTAGGTTACGAACCTGATCAGTAGTTTCTAGCTGTATTAATTGAAGCTGTGTGCTGACTCTTGATCGTTCCTCCTTGGGTCCAAAAATAATCACTTCAGTTTTGTTTCTATTCAGCTGGAGAAAGTTATGGCACATCCATCCATTTATTTGGTCAATGCATTGATTTAGGGTTTGAATGGGTTCAGAGTCACCTGGTGACATTGTAATGTAGAGCTGAGTGTCATCTGCGTAGTTATGGTAGCTAATGTTATTGGTTGCTATAATCTTGCCTAGTGGGAGCATGTAGATATTAAATAAGAGGGGCCCCAGGATGGAGCCCTGGGGATCCCCACATGTGATTTCTATTCTTTCTGATGAAAAGTTTCCTATTGAAACATAGAAGTCCCTGTTCTTTAGGTAAGACTCGAACCAGCCAAGTACTGTACCAGAGAGTCCGACCCAGCTCTCCAGTCGTTCCAATAAAATATCATGATCACCCGTGTCAAATGCTTCACTGAGGTCCAACAGAACCAGCACTGTGGTTCTTCCACAGTCTGTATTTATGCGGATGTCATTAAATACTTTGACGAGGACAGTCTCGGTGCTGTGGTGAGCGCGGAAACCAGACTGAAAAGCATCAAAACGGTTTGTCATTGTTATGAAGCCATTTAACTGCTGAAACACAGCTTTTTCAATAATCTTACTGATGAATGGGAGATTAGAGATTGGCCTGTAGTTCTGCATTAACGTGTTGTCCAGATTTTTCTTCTTTAGCAGTGGTTTAATAACTGCTGTTTTTAAAGCCTGAGGGAAGGCACCTGATAGCAGGGATGAGTTCACTATTTGAACAAGATCAGAACCAATAACAGGAAGAACCTTCTTAATGGTCTGGTTTAGAAAAGGTCTTCTTTAGAAAAGCTGTGGGTAGGATATCAAGACAGCAGGATGAGGAGCTTAATTTGATAATGATTTTTTCAAGGCTGTTCTGGTTTAATTCGTGGAATTCAGACATTTTCTCTACATTGTTGTTGATTGGGGATGGCACTGGTTGTGGGTTCGATATTGAGGTACAGATTGACCGTCTAATTGTTAGAATCTTTTCAGTGAAAAAGCTGGCAAATTCATTGCAGGCCCTGGTAGAGTTTAGTTCAGGGGCTACTGTCACTAAAGGATTAGTTAGTCTTTCCACTGTTGCAAATAGTCCGTGCATTATTAATGTTTCTGTTGATGATTTCAGAAAAGAACGATTCCCTAGCATCTTTTATAGTTAGCTGATATCTATTCAGTCTCTCTTTGTACATCTCACAGTGAACCTGGAGTCGAGCCATTTTCTCTCGGCTCGTCGACACTCTCTTTTTTCACTACGTACCAGTGGATTACTTGTCCACGGAGACTTCTTTCTACCTGAGACTACTTTCACTTTAGTTGGAGCAATGGAATCCATGATGTCTGAGATTTTCGCAAGGAAATTATCTACCAACTTATTTACTGAGTTTGAGTTGGGAGATGAGGGGGATGTGGTGGAAGGATAAATACGTTTAAAGGTTTCTACTGAACTGTCCCCTAGAAAACGCTTTTTTATAGTGGTCTTACTGTGGCTGGATAATTTAGGAGAGAGGGTACTTTCAAAGAAAATACAGAAATGGTCAGATAATGCAATATTAATTACAGAGATGTCAGAAATATTTAAACCTTTGCTGCTAATTAAGTCCAGAGTGTGTCCTTTATTGTGTGTTGGTTGTTTGACATGCTCGATCAGTCCGAAGTTGTGGAGAGTATCATCTAACGTTTTTGCTTGTCTATCTTGGGGGTTGTCGGTATGGATGTTAAAGTCCCCCACGATGATTAGTTGGTCATAGTCGATACATATTACAGAAAGAAGTTCATTGAAATCATTAAAGAAGTTAGAGTTAAGTTTTGGTGGTTTATATAAACTTAGAAATAAAGCTTTGTTAGGCTCGTTTATCTGGGTGGCTAGGTATTCAAAAGAATCAAACGTGCCCAGAGTTACCTTTTTAAAGTTCATTGAGTTGTGAAAGATGGTGGCTACACCTCCACCTCGTTTGTGTTTTCTGTTCTCGCTTAAGAAATTATAATTTGGAGGACTAGATTCTATTAATGAAGTTGTTTCGTTATTTTCATCTAGCCAAGTTTCTGATAAAAAAAGGGCGTGTAAATTATGCTCAGTGATGAAGTCATTGATAAGAAAAGACTTCCCGGATAGAGATCTAATGTTTAATAAAGCTAACTTAAGTATTGTGATGATGGGCAGCTGAACCTTCTGACAGGTTATCAATTTGAGATTTTGTTTAATATGAGAGCGTGTGGTTAACGGTTTATGTTTCCTGCTGCTGATAATCACTGATATAGCCTCAGGGGTGCCGGTTGAATTCTGGGAGACGGTAGGGGTGGATTTATTGCCCGGTTTCCTCAAATATCAGATATCTGTAATAATCAGTGGGGGGAAGCTCCCAGGCTTATTGACACTAGTCCCAGGCGTTTGGTGTAGTCTAAGTTTAGGTGTTAATTGTGTCCCAAATTTGATTTGCTCGTTCAGTCTGTCTGTAAAGTTTCTAAATGGAGACTCATTTGATGTGGCTGAGTCACAGGAAGATGAAGACTTAATCTCTGATGGTTGTTTATCTGTGAGGGCCTGTGGTGTCATCATGACTTGCTGGTTTTGTTCTCTGATATCCATGGGCCTCAAGGTCAGCTTTTGGGAGCAAGTGTTTTGCTTTCTGATTTTGATAAGAAAAAATGTTTGCTGCTAAGAGCCTTACTCTGGCCTTGTTCAAATAGCGCATCCCTTCTTTGAACAGATGATTAGCACTTCCAAATACTTTGAAATTATTAATAAATGTGAACGACTTCTCAGCTGATTGTTTCTTCAACCATTTATGGAGGATGCGGAGTCTGCTAAATCTTTTATCATTCCCTTCAGGGACTGGTCCGCTGATGAGGATGTTTACGTTAAGTCCATCAAGTCTCTGTAGGAGATCAGAAAAGTCTCTCTTCAGAATCTCTGATTGTCTCATCGCGATATCTGCTGATCCAGCGTGAATGACGAGCTTTTCCAAAGCAGGATGTTGGTCCAAGATTTTAGGGATTTTTTCTGATATTTCTCTCACTGTATTTTTGTAGCAGCTATAAACGTTGGTATTCTTGCTACAAAAAGCCTCAGTTCCATTAATTGATCTGTCTTGTATGATAACAATCTTTGCTGGGGGGGCTCTTACTTTGTTATGTGTCCGTTTGATGCGGCTGGGTTTCTCCTGGTAGCTTTGACTGGTCCTGGGGGCTGCGTCATCTTTCGGGGAACTCAAGGCTGCGAATCTGTTTTTCAGCGGGATTCCAGGTGGAGAAATATCTCTTGTTTTTGGCTGAAACCTCTTTTGTTTACATTTAGCAGAAGCGGCAGTTCTGGGTTCAGAAGTTTCTCTGTGCCGGAGTTTCTTTTGTTTTTTCTTCCAAAAAAAAACCATGTTGATAAGTCCATAAAAAAGTAGTAATCCAAGAAGAGATCTGGTCTAATACAGAAACTCCAGGGGCTGGGTAGATAAAGTAACTAAGAAAAAGTTAAGAAAAGAAAATAAGAAAAGCAAACAGAAAAGAAAATAAAGTGAATGGATCTGGCCAGTCATCATCATGGGCAAGGAGGTCCGCATGATCCCTGAACACGCGTTCTCTCCTATTCCTTCCATTTGCAAAATCTTCTAGCAACGCCAGTGCATCCATCTCAAATATTACGCTTGAAAGTAGTTGGGGTATTTCTATTGGCAGCAATAAGACTGATTGCATCCTTCCTTAGCACAATGAACGTGCCAATCAATGATATATGGTACAGATGATTCAATTTATTAATTGGCATACAATCCCGGCCCTTTTATCTGAGTTTAAGGTTTTGAGGTAAATTTTATGTATTTATTTTAATACTGAAAAATGTTTTTAGAAGAGCTATAGCTCACTGCAAAGCTACAATATAGATATCATTGCTGGTTTGGATGTTTATGATAACATGAATCCATAATTAATGTTTGGTGTGAGGTGAAATGATATGTGTGAGAGGAGTAAAATGCAGTCTGGCTGCAGTTCACCACCTCACCAACTGCGTCGTCGATTCCCCCCATCTTCAAAATGTCCGTACGCACGGGTCAGAGTTGGCGTACAGGTGCGCACATTTTCCCGTCAAGTCTGTTTTTTATAAATCACAACTTTTGCTTTGAAAGTGGCATACGCCAGTTTCAGGCCCCGTTTAGTGCGTACGCAACGTTTATAAATGAGACCCCTGATCTGTCTCCTGACAGCTATCGTTGACTTGAGTAAGGACTAGGTAGGTTCTTTAACAAAGCTCATTTCAGGTGCTCTTTCCACAGAGCCACAATTCAAGCTGTGCATTTCCAGGAGCTTCACAACAACCGCAACGAAATTTCCTGACGTTTTCACAGAGTAAGAATTTATTGTCTCATTTTCAGTTTACAAGCAATGTGCACCTATAAAACCAAGCTCCATTGTGGGTCAAACTCAGCCTTTTGACGGAAATATCAAAGAGACTGTCCCAATAATGTCTTAAAACACTCTATTTTGATTCCTGAAAATATTAATCTGAGAGAAATGTTTGCCACACAAGTGTGAAAAATTAACATGTCAGAAGAGAATGCGAAACCCTTGCAGCCTTTTAACATAATTATTAACTTTGACTCGCTGTCGTTTTTCAAAGGATGGAAAGCCTCAGCCTCTAGGGATGTCCAGGAAATTTCTTTGGAATCGTTTTATTGCAAATTTTAAGGTTTGGAGAGGCCGTGTTCAATTGTTTCCAATATGTATTTTTATTTACATTTATTATAAAAATTGTATGTCAAAAATTATTAATACTCTTCGCAAATAATCAATACCAAAAATCTTTGTTGGTATAACAGAAATCTAACCCTTTTTATATTTACTGACCAGCTTTTTGCATGTTTCCACAGAGTTTTTGTTTTAGAAATTTACATTTGAGGTTGTAAGACCTCTTTTCTTTAGGTCCCTCTGCAGATTATGTCTTTGATTCAATACGGGACCCTGGCAGGGCAACTCTAAGATGTCACTATTACTTAAAGTCAGAATAAAGATTGGTAAAATAAAAAGATCACTTAAAATTTCATCTATTAGGGGTATGGATAATTTTGTCCTTAACTGTATAGCTGGATATCATTAGCACAACCAGATGCATAAACACAAGTTCATTGGTCTAAGCACCAGATGCTGTGGTACTCCATGAATAATGCTGATGCATTGGTAAGATTCATCATTTACATGAATAAACTGAAAAACTATGGGAATAAATCCCTGCCATTAATCAAGAGTGTATTTTGTCAATTTCAGAGCATTATTTTTTGTTTTTATGCTCAGATCTTATGCTTTTCTCTCTCAAAACACTCTGTTCACACTCAAAGTTACTTCTTGCATTCAGATGTATGTTCTTGCACTTAAATTGACTCCTCTGCATTTGAGCTTCATTCCTCTGTGCTCAGATCTCTTCTCTGCACTTTCAAAACCTGCTCTTGCGGATTTTTCCTGTGCCTCAGCTGTATTGAGGCAATACAACCCTGCCAAAAGTCCCCCAGTCAATAGGAACCCAGATATGATGCTGACCAATGAGCTTGTCACAGTCTTCGTTGGGGTGCGCTGATGTTCCCACAAGTAAAACTTTTGCATCCCATTAAACTCAATATGACTACTACATGGCCATACGGCCATCTTACCATTAAAGATAATTCTTACTTTAGGTTCCCGATTTCCGTCTTTAGCCATGTTGGCTGACCGTCAGCTGAGTTCCACTAAACTGGTAGAAAGCGCAAAGAAACGTTAGGACTGAGGTTTCTTCTTCAACTATCAATGATGAGCGCGCCTTCCTGAGTATATTAAAAAGAGCACATATCTGAACACATAGGAATGAAGCTCAAATGCAGAAGAGTCTATTTAACTGCAAGAACACATCTGAACGCAAGAAATAACTTTTTGAGTGTGAACAGGGTACTTTGAGGGAGAAAAGCATAAGATCTGAGCATAAAAACAACAAATGATGCTCTGAAATTGACAAAATATGCTCTTGGCTGAAGGCATGGATTTATTCCCACAGAAAACTGACATTTTCTTAATTCTAATAACTTCTTCTAGAATGTAACAGGAACAATGGTACTTTTTGCCTATTCCCTAGCACAAGTGATTATATTATTCTGCCTAAAGTACTTCTGTAAAGACTTTTGTGAACTTTGACAATGAGAACATCATGCCTTTCTCTAATGGTAAATGGACTGTATTTACATAGTGCTTTTCTAAGCATACTGACCACTAAAAGTGCTTTATATCATAGCTACATTCATCCAATCACCCTCACTAACCCGCACATTCATACACTGATATGCAGTTCAATCCAGGTTCACGCTGACATGTGACAAGAAGCTGGAATAGAACCCACAACCTTCTGAATGCAAGACGTATACTCTCTAATAGCTAAACTCCATGAAGACTCCCTCTAAAAATCCTCCTAACTTCCTCTTTAAATAGCTCAAACACCAAATATACAGTAATATGCACAGTGGCAATCGTCTTGGCACAACTGTAGGCAGTTGTCCTGGGACAACAGCCAATCATTGCCAAGGAAAATGAATGCTACTACTGGATTGGCTCCTTTGCAAACAGCAATAGCATGTCAAGCATAATTCAGCTTTCCATGGTGCAAATTCTTTCGGATATTGTAGATGTGCTTGATAAAAAAAACATGTGAATAGGCGTGTTTTGGAATTGCGTTTCACAGGAAAATCCACACACTAAACAGTAAATATGTGGGACCCCATTGTTCATGACTCAATAGAGCTATAACCCAGACTGTTTAAAGTAAATGGCTTGTCAGTAAGAACAGACTAAAGGAACATCTTAGCTCAGACACAAGGCAAGTAAACGTTTTCAGATGAAGTTCTTGGTTGTAGAAAACCAAGCTGGAGAGAAAGAAATAATTATTGTAGTCTAGGTACAGCTGTAATTGTGGAATCTTTTTTTAATGCCAATATCAGTAGTGAGAACAACTTGAAAAATGCTATATCTAAGAATCATTTAAAGTAAATAAGTTAAAGAATATAGGTAAATAATATAGATGAGATGGCTGGAAAGCCTAGCAGAGAGATGATGGTGTGTGGGATATGAACCTTGCCCATTATGATAGATGCTTTACACTTCCTACTTCTCTCTTTGCTCTTTGGTCCGGCTCTATATCCCTGAAGACTCCTTTTCAAGTCCTCTGGGATGTTGGGTTGTAGTTCAGTTATTATCTGAGCTTTTGAGATGCTAATCAGCTCACAGTTGTAAAAACAATACCTTGTTGCCACAGTTACGCATAACTGTCCAAAAGTAATAAAAATCCTTTCAGCTGCACAGTGTCTAAAACCAGAGGGAATATTTGTCCAAACATGCAATGACTCAACCAAAAAAATTATGAGCAAAATCTTAGTGCCCTATTTACACTGCATGGTTCAAGTGTCCCAATTCTTTATTTTTCCACTCCATGTGGTACAGATCAGATTTGACTGGTGAACGTATAAGCAGGAAAAAAGCGCATGGATTCCAATTTTTCTGAGATTGGATTCAGGCCTCACTCATATGTGGTAATAAATCGGATATTAATTGGATACATGCATTTGCATGTGCCATGTAAGCAGAAAATCTGATATTCCCCAGTAAATGCGAGTCGTACGTCTTTAAAAAAGTGACGTCAACTCAGTTGGACACCATCAACTGAGATCACATAACTTATTATAGGCGCAATGAAGGACGAAGGCTACACACAGTGGAGTAATGCAGAGGTTTTATGTCTTTTCTGTCTTTGGGGCGAAGAAACAGTGCAGGCAAAAATGCAGGGTTGTTATCGAAATAAATCTGTGTTGGAAGACATTTCACGAGATACGGGGAGGCACGGTTTTAAGTGCTGGTGGCTATAGTGCCGACGTCAGAACATCTACATTTGGTAGTTTTGGCAGTGTATAGTGTAAATGCAAAAAATCAGATACAGGTCACTTTTAAAAGATGATGTTAGAGGGTTGTCAAAAAAATCTGATATAGTCAGCAAATTGGATTTGGGCATCAAGACCGGTAGTGTAAATGCAGTCTTATATGGATATATGATGAACATAAACAACTTCTGAGCATCATGGCAATGTGTTGTATCAAGTTTAATGTAAGAAGAAACCTTTGGAAAGTCATGCCACAGGTTTCTCACACATCAATCTAATGGGACCCAATCTTTCCTCTAAACAATAAACTAATTTGCACATAGCTGTGTAAAAACCTGGATAAATGAGCTATTGCTGTTTTTTGGCTCTAGATGATAGAATAAAAATAAGACAAATATGCAACACATATAAATGAGTCTTGGCTTTGTTTTTATTTACATAATTTAGGTTTTCATTAAATTCCTTTTCACTGCTCCAAAATATGAACACACCCATTTTGGGCTCAAATTTTCTGTCTCCTATTCTTCTATTTTTATGCTCAAATTAAGATTTTCTACATTTAGCACAATGACCTCCAAAAAGCCTGAAATGAATATTTGTTGAGTATGTCTGTCTGGATATGGAAAGAAAGACCAGATTGTAAAAAAATAAAAATTTAAAAACGGTAACAGAGCTATAAGTCAAAAAATGAAAATGAAAAAAAAATCTTGGCATGTCTTCCAGATGCAGTGTAGTCACGTCTGCCAGGCTGCTGTCAGAAGAGAAATTGGTATGTCTTCCTCCTATGTGATGGATGTTCCTTTGTATGATTGGAACATCAGCACAGAGTGACATCTCCAGATAGAAACTTTGGCACTTTAATTCTAAGGCAGACACTAAAACTGGCTGTTAGATTCCTATTAAGCCGAAATATGTCATCTGGCTCAGAGGTGGAAATGCATCAATCAATGGGAGCAGGAAACTTAAAATACAAGATCTAACAGACTTTGAAAACCACTTATATGTCATGATTTTAACTTTCGGACTCTAGTGCAGACACACAAACGACTCAGTGAGACTGGAGGTAAAGTTTGCAAAAGTAATTTATTTTCCCCCTATTTGCTCGAAGGGTCCAGGAACACAGGAACTCAGAACCACGGGGGACTTGGAGGTCAACCACTGGAGACAAGAGATGGAGGTGAGTGATCTTTCAATGTTGCTTGGCAGGAAGAAAAACAGAAGTTTGTGGATTCTTACTTGCCGTTGGTGCAGATTCCACTGAGGAGGAATTGGGGAGGATGTGGTCCTTGGAAGACGGACTGACCTTGGGGTGTTTGTCTCCAGGAAGCAGAGCGAGGGTGGACAGGCAGTGGGGACCCTGAGCTCAGCCAGATACCTTGAGGAGGAAGCCCTGTATGCCGGGAGGGAGCAGACGCCCAGGCTGCAGGCCGACCAGCAGGTCCGGGACCGCAGAGTGACTGGAGGGAAAAAGGCAAGGAGGTAAGGATCTTACATGGAGTAAGTTGCGGATGGCAGAAAGGCAGAGGAAGTGGCTTGTTACCACACGACGCGGTTTAACCATCTGGCGTCTGCTCGAGGTTGGCACTCTCCTTTTGAGTGCTCCTCCTCAATCAGGCTGAGTGGCACCAGCTGCAAGAGCACGATCACCAATCTGCACCCTTGGATGGAAAACAGGTGAGGCAAGCACACACACCCACACACACACACACACACAATCCTCACATTATAGAGAAGTTTTCAACGATTACCTGACCAGATGTTGAAAGACAGAGATATGGTTGTAGGACAGAGATATAGTTACAGGAAAGCTACACCATAAATTGCACTGCAAATGCTAATGTTAACAAACTATCATTGGCATGGATGTGATATTAAACAACAAGCTTCCGGCAAAATTCTGACTGGATATTTGACTTCTTTTCTTATCACAAATGGTAGATTTTATTTAAATTGTTCGGTTTCCTGCCATCCCCTTTCCAAGCATGGCCCTCAGGATTCTAGTTGGGACATACACATGCATGTGCTGCCCTGAGTGACAGCAGTTGCAGCGGCTTTTGCTCCGAGTTGAGCTTTTTTAAAGAACTTTCAACATTAATACCTAATATCATCCGGCGTGTTTAAGTACAGAGACAACAGCGGCACCACTGATATTAACTTTTCATAGCAGCTCTGCACTTTTCCGTTGTTTTTTGTAACTCGTGTGTTGAGGCCTTTGACTGAACGAACTGCATCTCCCAGCATCCTTTCACTGAACGAACCGCATCTCCCAGCATCCGTTGGGTTGCGCTCAACCCATTCTCATTTGTCTGTGGCCAGTGATGACATCACAGAGTTGATAAAGGGCAGCGGGAAGATTGAAATCTTCGTCTTTTGGTTCCCCAGCGGTGCCGCAAGGAGACGCTTTAATCCACTGCTAGCACTTCCCTTTTTCCGTTCAAACCTGCTGGACCAGGAAGAACTTCCCTTTAAAACTTCGAAGATCGGCCGAGCAAACAGACTTTCCTGTAGCCTACGGGTAACCAGGTAGTCCGCTGGCCATCTGAGCTCTATTGAAAACAGGCCTGAGTCCCTCAGCGCCTGAAGTTGGACGTCCGCTTTCCGACCTCGGTTTTGCGCAAACTGCTCCTTTAAACTGGACACTTTCAAGACGTTTTGTCGTGGACTGTGGAGAGCTGCCCCCACCAAGTACAAGTAGGACCCACCTGGTTTATATATTTAGAATGAGGTCTAACGGTTAATATCCGTTCTGTTGGTTAAAATAAGTCTGTCAACTTCTTAACCACTGTTATTCTTGGTCATCTGTTGCTGTACACCGACCCTGAATGTGCATGCTTTTTGTATTTTATTATTTGACTTTGGTTGCAACCAGAAGCAGTATATTATATTGTATTATTTCCTGGCTTGTTTATTATCCGCTGCGGTCGGCGCGTGTCTGTTTAGACAGGTCGCGTGGTCTTCCGTTGATCTCCTTTCTCCGTCGCCCCCGTCTCCTTTGTCCAAGCCACCATTGCTAATAAAACTAGCCTTTGTTGAATTGCCATGCGGTCTTCCTTTGTGAACCGATCGCGCCAATTGATAAGGCTTGAGTTATTTATCGCATTGAGGGGGTGAGCTGAACCCCCCCTCATTCGCTCGCTGTCTCAAACACACACACACACAGACGCACACACATACACACAGCCACACACACACACACAGCCGCACACACACGTCCCTTCCCTCGACGTTAACTTTGTTCTATATTTTTGCATGCGTTAGAATAGATGGAAATTATGAATGAAATGTAATCTGTAAGGTTGACCTATTTCATTAATAAATTCCCTTAAGTAACGAGAAGTTTCCTGTGCTATTTCCGTGTGTGCTGTGAAGTTTTTTTTAACCCCATGGAGGAACTCCACGCCATTTCAGAGAGACTGACTGTCTGGTTTAATTAAAATGATCTCATTTATGAGATTGGTGCCCCTATATCTTTAATAAACAGGTTAAACTCGAACGTCATCAATAATTATATTAATATTAAATTATTGATTATAATTATTGATGCTCAGAAAACCAGACAACAACTTTTTATTTTTAATAGTTACAACACGTGTTTTTTACTTTTTGTGCCCCGACACCTGTTGCCATGGCTCCCTTTTTTGTTTACACAAGAGATCAGCCCCAAGAGAGACCCGACATCCCCCAGGAGGTGAGGAGGAAAAGACGGGGGAATCGTGCTGGAGTTAAACTACGTGCTGGGAGAAGACGTTGTCATGAGAAACGTGAAATCTCTTCATAACAAGATGGACGAGCTAACTGCGCTAAGCTGGTACCAGTGGAAATATTGGGAGTATAGCATCATGCTGTTTACAGAGACATGGCTGAACTCATTGTCCACGGACTCTCACGCTTCTCTGGGTGGATTTTATTTTTTTGCAGGCTGACAGGACACAGGATAGCGGTAAGGGGAAAGGCGGAGGGTATGTCCCCCCCCTCTGCTAACGGTGACATGGCCTGTGATGTCCTGCACTCAGCTGTAGACAGGCTGCAGACACAGCACCCACATGCCCTCCTCCTCATCTCTGGACACTTCAACCATGCCCCCCCCCTTCATCCTCCACCCTGCCGAAATTCACCCAGTACGTCACGTGCCACACCAGAGAAAGTAAAAAACAGGATTTATTTTATGCCAACACCAAGGCGGCATACAACCCAACACCCCTCCCTCCCCTAGGAAGATCAGACCACAACCTGGTTCATCTCCAGCCTGTGTATGAAGCCCTCGTGCACAGGCAACTGGTTGTGACCCGCACAGGGAAAAGATGGTCCAAGGAGACTGAAGCAGCTCTGAGGGACTGTTTTGAGACAAATGTGTGGGAGGAACTCGATGACCCTCATGGGGAGGACATTGACAGTCTCACTAACTGCATCACAGATTATATAAATTTCTGTGTGGAGAACAATGTACCTACTAGGACGGTACGGTGCTTCTCCAACAATAAACCCTGGATTAATCTGGACATAAAGGCCCTGCTTAAGGAGAAGAAGAGGGCCTGAAGGTCAGAAACAAGGAGGAACTGAAGACTGTGCAGAGGGAGCTGAGGTGGAAGATCAGAGAGGCAAAGAGCAGATACAGGAAGAGGATGGGGGAGCAGTTGCAGCAGAGGAACATCAGCGGAGTCTGGAAGGGCAGACATCACTGCTGCAACCCCCCCCCCCCCCCAACTACCTCACCCAGTCCTACATGCACAACACTAAGATCACAGCCAGCTACCACTATCTCCCCATCTACTGACCCCCCCAGCCCCACCCCACCCCCCACCAATGCTCACACCTCCTCTTACACCTCCACCTGCCCTCCCATCTCAAAGCACCCTGCCCCCGAGCCCCAGTCTCTCCCTCTCTGCTGATCAGGTGAGGAAGGAGCTCAGGAAGATCAAGGTAAATAAAGTTGCGTGTCCAGACAGCCTCAGTTCAGGGCTCCTCAAAACCTGCGCAGACCAACTCTTAGGGATTGTGCAGCACATCTTCAACCTGAGCCTGAACCTGGGGAGAGTTCCACAACTATGGAAAACATCATGCATGGTGCTGGTGCCAAAGACTTCGCACTTTATGAAGACACTGGAGCGGCTGGTCCTCGCCCATCTCCGCCCTCTAGTGGGACCAACCATGGACCCACTGCAGTTCGCCTATCAGCCTGCCATCGGGGTAGATGACGCCGTCATCTTCCTCCTTCACAAAGCTCTTTCCCACCTGGAAAAGTCTGGAAGCACTGTGAGGATCACATTCTTCGATTTCTCCAGTGCTTTCAACACCATCCAGCCTCTGCTGCTGAGGGACAAGCTGGAGCTCTCCGGCGTGGATCACCACCTCACATCATGGATCATGGACTACCTGACCAACCGCACACAGTTTGTGAGGAGCAAGGACTGTGTCTCTGACATAGTTGTCTGCACCAAAGGAGCCCCGCAGGGAACAGTCTTGGCTCCTTTCCTGTTCACCCTGTACACTTCAGACTTCAGACACAGTTCTGCCAGCTGTCACCTGCAGAAGTTCTCCGACGACTCTGCCATCGTCGGCCTCATCACAGACAACGATGGCAGGGAGTACAAAGAGCTGATCCAGGACTTTGTGGGCTGGTGTCAGAGGAACCACCTCCAGATCAATGCAGGGAAAACAAAAGAACTGGTGGTGGATTTCCGCAGGAGCAGTCACGCCCCCCCCAACACCGGTGAACATCCAGGGAATAGACATAGAGAGAGTGGAGTCTTATAAGTACCTGGGTGTTCACCTGAACAGCTAGCTGGACTGGGCCCAGAACACCATTGGGCTTTATAAAAAGGGTCAAAACAGACTCTGCTCAGGAAGCTGAGGTCCTTTGGTGTGCAGGGGGCACACCAAAGGACGTGGTAGTGGCATCCGCCATCTTCTCTGGGGTGGTGTGCTGGAGCAGCAGCATGTCTACTGCTGACAAGAGGAGACTGGACAAGCTCATCAGGAAGGCCAGCTCTGTCCTGGGTTGCCCTCTGGACACAGAGCAGGAGGTGGGAGAGAGGAGGATGGTAGCAGAGCTATCATCACTGATGGACAATGACTCCCACCCCCTGCAGGACACCATCACTGCACTGAGCAGCTCCTTCAGTGATAGACTCCTTAACCCTAAATGTGTGAAGGAGAGATATCGTAGGTCCTTCCTTCCTGCTGCAGTCAGAATGTTCAACACCAGCAATGCTCCTTGTAGACCACACACACACGCCAGGGACTCAGTTTAATATTGTTCATATATTGTTTATTTATTGTATATATTATTAACATTATTATTGTTATTAGAATTATTTATTATTTTTTAACTATCCACTGTGCTGCTGCAACACTGAGAATTTCCCCATTGTGGGACAATAAGGGTCTATCTTATCTTATCTTATCTTATCTTATCTTATCTTATCTTATCTTATCTTATCTTATCTTATCTTATCTTATCTTATCTTATCTTATCTTATCTTATCTTATCTTATCTTATCTTATCTTATCTTATCTTATCTTATCTTATCTTATCTTATCTTACACCAGTATTAGACAGAACTCCTGCATAATGCTACAATCACAATGTTTGACAGATGGCACAGTGTTATGTATGAAAAGGTCACCTTGAATCCCTCAGACATACTCTGTCATTGTGGCTCAATCTTTATCTAATTTGACAGCGATCTGTCAGATCTTTGTCACATAAATGTTTTCTCCAGAGGCCCTTTTGACATGTCCACCACTCCTCAAGGTGTCCATTTTGGAGCATGATCTTCTCTAGTGGTTGGCAACCTCTATTTTTCATGTTCAGTTGATTGGACATGGATGTTGGTGTTAAAGAATAGTCTTAGCCTTGGTGGTTGCTGGGTTGGTCATAAGCGCTCTGACCAATTCTTCTTTTATCTAAGGTGGGAATGTGGGCCATATGGTTAACATCTGGACTAGTGCGGAGTTGAGAAAAAAAAGTATATATATATATATATATATATATATTCCTAAATTCAATTCAATTCAAATTCAAAAATACTTTATTGATCCCAGAGGGAAATTAAGTGTTGGTATAGCTCATATAATTAATTCTTTAAAGAGTTGTTATAGATGATGATGGCTGTGGGCAGGAAGGATTTCCTGTAGCGGTCTGTATTGCAGCGAAACTGAAGAAGCCTCCGACTGAAGACGCTCTGTTGTTGTATGACAGTCTCATGAAGAGGATGCTCAGGGTTGTCCATAATTTTTTGGATTTTATGAAGAATCCCTCTTTGCATTATCATCTCCAGATGTTCCACAGTTGTCCCAAGAACAGAACCAGCCTTCTTTATCAGGTTTTTTAGCCTTTTTGAATCCCTGGCTCTGATGCTGCTACCCCAACAGATGACGGCTGAAGAGATTACACTCTCAACAACAGATTTGTAGATCTGCAGCATCTTGCTGCAAATCTTGAAGTACAGTCTGCTCTGTCAATTCTTGTAGACGGCTTCACTATTCAGTCTCCAGTCCAGTCTGTTGTCAAGGTCAACTCCGAGGTATTTATACTCCTCAACCACCTCCACTTCTTCTCCCATGATGGAAACAGTGTTTGACTTATCCCTGTTTCTTCTGAAATCTACAATCATCTCCTTTGTTTTATTCACATTCAAGGTGAGACGATTGTTTCCACACCATGTCACAAAGCGATCCACCAGCTCTCTGTATTCAGCTTCTTGTCCATCTCTGATACACCCGACAATTGCAAAGTCATCTGAGTATTTCTGCAGATGACAGGTCTCTGATTTGTCTGAGGTGTACAGAGTGAAAAGCAATGGTAAGAGTACGGTCCCCTGTGGTGCTCCTGTGCTGCTGACTACCTGGTTTGACACACAATTCTTCAGTCTCACAAATTGTGGTCTGTTTGTCAGGTTGTCATTGATCCAGGCTATTGTTGAGGGCTCCACCTGTGTCTTCAAGAGTTTCTGACAAAGTAAATCAGGCTGAATTGTGTTAAATGCACTGGAGAAATCAAAGAACATGATCCTCACAGTGCTGCCTGCTTTGTCCAGATGACAGTGGGTTGGCTGAAGCAGGTGGATGATGGCATCTTCAACTCCAACTCCACAGCGATAAGCAAACTGCAGCGGGTCCTGATACGTTTTTGTTTGCTTACTCAGGGGTGCCAACAGGAGTCTCTCCAGGACCCGCATGATGTGAGATGTCAGGGAAACAGGTCTATGGTCATTGATGACTGATGGGTGAGTTCTCTTTGGTAGTGGAACAAGACAGGATACCTTCCACAACACTGGGACCTTCTCCTGAGTGGAAGCTTGTGGAAGCAGAAGAGTCCATGGCGAGGTGAAGGATAAAACATCCGAGGTGTAACAGGAAAGCTGTTGGTCAGAGGAGAGTGGGATGTCTGTTTGGCTGGGAACAGGAGAGGAGGATGCTAAGCTAGTTCCTGAACTGAACCTGTTGAAGAATGTGTTCAGTTCATTGGCTCTGTCCAGACTTCCATCTATCCAATCCTTCCTGTCCTTAAAGCCTGTGATCTTTCTCATTCCTGACCAGACATCTCTGATATTGTTCCTCTGTAGTTTGTTCTCCAGCTTCTTCCTGTATGCCTCCTTGCTGTCTCCGATCTTGACCTTAAGTTGCTTCTGTATACTCCTCAGTAATTCCCTTTCTCCCTCCCTGAAGGCTCTTTTTTCTTGTTTAGCAGTTATTTCAGGTCACTGGTGATCCAGGGTTTGTTATAAGGGAAGCATCTCACTGTTCTGGTGGAGATGTTGTTGTCCACACAGAAGTTTATATAGTCAGTCACACACTCAGTCATAGCATTGATGTCCTCTCCATGTTCTTGGCAAAGAGTCATCCAGTCTGTGGTTGCAAAACAACCCTGCAGGGCTTCTTCAGCTTCCAGTGACCATTTTCTCACAATTTTCTTGTTAACAGGTGGCCTCTGAACAAGTGGTTTATATTCTGAACAGAGAAAAACAAGGTTGTGATCTGATTGTCCCATAGGAGGTCTTGGTTTGGACATGTATGAATCCTTTACATTTGCATAAAACAAATCCAAGGTCCTGTTTTCTCTTGTAGACCAGCTGACAAACTGTTGAAATGTTGGAAGTGTAGTAGAGAGCGAGGCATGATTAAAATCACCAGATATTGCCACAAATGCATTGGGGTGCTGTGTCTGTAGCTTAGCAACAACGGAACTGATGACATCACATGCTAAAGATCGATTTGGATGTGCAAAGATCAAAGATCAATGACTGACGCAATCTGCTGGGATTCCAAAATAGGAAACTTTTTAACTGATTGGAATGCTTGTATAAATGTATTCAAATTACTTCTTGTTAAGTGCCTTGAGATAACATCTGTTGTGAATTGGTGCTATATAAATAAACTGATTTGAATTTAAATCTTTAACGTTGTCTGCCTTTTTTACATCCAAAGTAGGAAAAAAATACGGGCATTTTGAGGCTTAGCTGTTAAAAGGTTGATACAGTTTTCCCTTGTGACCTTTAACCCCACCAACTGTTCCATCACTGAATACAGGCATGTGTGCTACGTGTGAAGAAAAGTAAACAACATGGCATCGGACACTAGTTGTGCCACTAGCCTAGCCATTTTCAATGTCTGCGTTAGGCTGAAGTCTCGCAACACTTCAGGTTCAGAACGGACAAACAGAGAGATGAGCTTGACAGAAGCAAAGCAGTTTGCAAGGCCTGCCAACTGAAGATGAAGCATTGTGGAACTATGACCAACTTCAGGAGCCTCATGCTCCAACAAAACCATTATCTCATGTCTGAGTTGTCCACTAGGCCACAACAGGTGAAACTCAAGCAAACACAACTACCAGCCAATTCTGGACGATCTCTCAAAAAAACAGAGTTGATTGCGGGCTTCATTTACAAGGATATGCACCTGTATTCTTTTATTTTCTACAACAGAATCGGGGGCGGCACCAGATTTTTTCTCTTCAGTAGCTTAATAGTTACTTAGTGAATGTAATGAGTTGCAAATCTGTATTGTATGTAAAAGACCTAATTACAATTCCAAGAAGAAAAGAAACTGGAAATCATACTCATATGATCATAATTAATAGCAGATATAAAAGGAATTGGGGTGTGGTCTGGGCTGTGATTGATATGTTGGAGCAGCACAGACTGCCAGAAAGATGGAAAGCCATAGTGACGCGAGCTCCATTGCCTCAGAGGGAAGCAATTTGGAGGTTGAGGATTTCTCTCCACCTCCTTCACCAGAAGAAAGACAGGAAAAGGAGGAAGGCAAGGCAAGGCAATTTAATTTGTATAGGACACTTTCAACAGCAGGGTAATTCAAGGTGCTTTACATGATTTGGTGATTTAAAAAAAAACATAAAAGAAACACACATTACACATGATACTCAATAAAGCAAGAGAAAGATCAAAAAAAGCAAGAGAGCATGAACACATTTCATACATATGACATCAAGCATTTACTCGAAGGCAATTCTAAACAGATGGGTTTTTAGTCTCGATTTAAAGCAGTTCAGAGTTTCAGCAGCTCAACACTCATCAGGAAGTCTGTTCCAGATAAGGGGAGCATAAAAACTCAAAGTTACTTCTCCATGTTTAGTTCTGAGTCTAGGGATGTTTAGTAGGCTAGTTGGAGGACCTGAGTGGTCTTGGTGGTTGGTCCCGTGACAACAGGTCTTCAGCATATTTTGGTGCTAAGCCATGTAATGATTTATAAACTAGTAGGAGTATTTTGAAGTCTATTCTCTGAGCTACAGGGATCCAGTGTAAGGACTTTAGAACTGGGGTGATGTGCTCTACTTTCCTGGTTCTAGTGAGGATGCGAGCGGCAGCGTTCTAGATCAGCTGCAGCTGTTTGATTGACTTTTTAGGCAGACCTGTGAAGATGCTGTTGCAGTAATCAATCTGACTAAAGATAAACGCATGGATGAGTTTTTCTAGGTCGTGTTGCAAAATCAGTCCTTTAATCCTAGAGATGTTCTTCAGGTGATAGAAGGCTGACCTTGTTATTGCCTTTATGTGACCCTGGAGGTTCAGGTCTGAGTCCATTACTACACCTAGGTTTCGAGCCTGATCAGTAGTTTCTAGCTGTATTCATTGAAGCTGTGTGCTGACTCTTGATTGTTCCTCCTTGTGTCCAAAAATAATCACTTCAGTTTTGTTTCTATTCAGTTGGAGAAAGTTATGGCACATCCATCCATTTATTTGGTCAATGCATTGATTTAGGGTTTGAATGGGTTCAGAGTCACCTGGTGACATTGTAACGTAGAGCTGAGTGTCATCCGCGTAGTTATGGTAGCTAATGTTATTGGTTGCTATAATCTTGCCTAGTGGGAGCATGTAGATATTAAATAAGAGGGGCCCCTGGATGGAGCCCTGGGGCACCCCACATGTGATTTCTGTTCGTTCTGATGAAAAGTTTCCTATTGAAACATAGAAGTCCCTGTTCTTTAGGTAAGACTCAAACCAGCCAAGTACTGTACCAGAGAGTCCGACCCAGCTCTCCAGTCGTTCCAATAAAATATCATGATCAACAGTGTCAAATGCTGCACTGAGGTCCAACAGAACCAGCACTGTGGTTCTTCCACAGTCTGTATTTCTGCGGATTTCATTGAATACTTTGACGAGGTCAGTCTCGGTGCTGTGGTGAGCGCGGAAACCAGACTGAAAAACATCAAAACGGTTTGTCATTGTTATGAAGCCATTTAACTGCTGAAACACAGCTTTTTCAATAGGAAGGTTCTGTGGAGGAGGCGAGCGGCCCTGAGCCGTATCATTTCAAGCCGATGGCTCATAAGTTGCCCAGGGCAACAGGTGTCAAGCCGGCAGCGGCATCGCGGCACAGAATGGGGCCCATCTCTGAGTGGTACATTGTTGTTAGCCATAGCTAAGGCTAAATTTAGATTATCTCCAGTTATATCGTGTGACTCTGACTCAACAGGTGCACCTGCGGCCACTGTAGGTCATTGTCTACAACAGAAAAAAAAACAGCAGGGGATGTTTTACCAGTCTGTGGTTGCCAGCGTCCTCTTTTACACTGTGGTGTGCTGGGGGGGGGGGGGTAGTATATCCAAGAAGGACACATCCAGGCTGGATAAGCTAATCAGGCATGTGGTCGGCATGAAGTTGGACTCTCTGGTGATGGTGGCAGAGATGAGGACAGTGGACAATCTGCTGGATACTCTTGACAACGCCAGCCATCCTCTGCACACTGTCATCAGCAACCAGAGGAGCCGGTTCAGTGCGAGACTGCTTCTTCCCAAATGCAGGACCAGTAGACACAAGAACTCCTTTGTCCATCATGCAATCACCCTCTTCAACTCCTCACTTGGGGGAAGAGGAAATAGGGAGAACAGAGGGGAAGGAGCAGTAGCAACAGTGCAATAGTATATATAAAATTAAATAACTATATATATAACTATATATATATATATATATATATATATATATATATATATATATATATATATATATATATATATATATATATATATATATATATAGTTATTTAATTTAATCAAACGTTCTGTATATGTTTATTTATCTTACTCCACCCTTGTGTTTGCTGCTGGAAATGTTAATTTCTCTGAGGGAGTCATCCCAAAGGGATGAATAAAGCTAAGTCTAACCGCTCCGGACGCGTAAGCACGTTTCACTTGCGTGTTCTGCTGCTTGGCTCTTTCAACCGGGTGCGTATGAGGCGCATAGCAGCAGGGAACCAGCTGTCACCGAGAGAGCACGAAATCACGCGAGATTAGCAAAACCACGCGTGATTTTGCTAATCTCGCGTGGTTTCGTCAGTAAACAAAACAACCATAGACATATATAAACGTCTATGACAATAACCAGAAAAAGACAACAACATGGCTCCAAAAGGTTGGTGTTTTATGTTATGTCAGTTTTATATTCGCCAATAAGTTTATGTTATGTCAGGCAATATCCAAAATCACTCGTTTGTGTGATGACACACAAATGAGACCCTCCCGCGAGGTACTGACTTCTCACCGGGCCGCACAGGTAGTGACCTTTTTTTAAGTAAAGCAACTGCAAAGCAGCACGTTTCTTTTATTTAGAAAATGTCAGGTGCCGAGGCGTTATATTTTCTGTCTTCCCCTATCCAAAATGTAGAAATTTGCGTGTTTCAGAGGCGTATCGCGTAGATAGGACTGCCGCGTATATTTTGAAAAGTGCTGCGACATGACACTTCTGAGACGCGGCAGACTCGTGCTGCTTTCGCCTCCGGTGGAAAGGGTTCTATTGACTACAGTGGTGGCTATCAGCTGCGTATGACGAGCTGCTCCTGTAACGCGCTGCTTCCACGTCCGGTGGAAAGGAGGGGTAAGTCTCTTATAAAGATTAGCTTCGTGCATTCACTGTGCATTACGGTAATGGAGAATTGAATGGAATTGAAGTAGCCTTGCAGGCGAAAACAATGAAAGGATGAGGATATGAGAGGCTTTAACCATAATTTTCTAAATGTGTGACCTACCTTCTACCTTTTTCATACTATTTCCACAATGAATATAATGTTGCTGTCAATTGTTTGAGAAATATGAAGTAAAATACCTCATAATACCTATGTTTGAGTCACTCTCAGGAATTTATTTGTGAGTGGTGAGGACAAACTCTCTACATCACGTTAAAGGGTCATCTATACTGTAATCACAATAGTATTTCTTGATTTTACAGGAGACCTCCCTACGAAGGACGGAAAAGGCTGGAATAGGTGGGAGCAGGCGTTTCAGCAACCCCGAGAACTACCATCAGAGACCGGCAGAGACTCAAGGATTACTCTAACATGAGTGAATGGGTCAGAGCAACACTTCAGGTATGTTTTTAATGAGGCAAAGACGGGTTCTCGGGATATCAAGCTTCAGAAAGTCCATTTTTTCTTTAGAAAGTCCCCTTTAAGTATCTGGGGGTCTTGTTCACGAATGAGAGAAAAATGGAGCGAGAGATCGATAGACGGATTGGTAGAGCATCTGGAGTTATGCAGGCGCTGTACCGGTCTGTCGTGGTGAAGAGAGAGCTGAGCCGAAAGGAGCACATCGAGAGGAGTCAGTTGAGGTGGCTCGGGCATCTGGTCAGGATGCCTCCTGGACGCTTCCCTGGTGAGGTGTTTCGGGCATGTCCCACCAGGAGGAGGCCCAGGGGAAGACCCAGGACACGCTGGAGGGACTATGTTTCACGGCTGGCCTGGGAACACCTTGGGATTCCTCCCGAGGAGCTGAAACAAGCATTTGCAATAAAATTAATCAATGCTGTGCCGGATTACTGATAACGGTCTGAATGTTATTTCGTTACTTATGGCAATGACAATAAATTCTTGAATCCTTGAATACAACAATATATCCTCACATTGTTAAGTTGATTCATGTCTTGATAATATAAGTTAATTGGAATAAATTGCAGTACTTTTTTATGAAAGGCCTGTGGCCCACCAGTTAGGAACCACATGTATTATTACCATATTACAACAGTTAAAAAAAAAGGCTCAGTGTCAATCTTGTTTTCTTGTTTACTCCCAGGTCCTCCCTGCCTATGATTTTTTGGGTTGCACACAGACACACACACCTCTGTAGACAATTATGACCTTTGTGGTTGGAATGGAGGTGGCAGGTATTTACGAATGCTTTACATTTTCATCAGGTGCCTTTAAAAAAAAATAACTTATTGTGTCTATTTTGTGTTTTGGTGTAAATACTATTCTACTTCAGTACTCTTATTACATCATTATTAAAAATGTATGTAATTGTCTTAGTGGAGCTGTTGAGTTGAGGATCTCTAACCATTTGTTTTACCACAATTAGGCCTAAAGATCCCCACTGCTGGTCTGCTCCACTTACGGTGCGTTCACACCGAACGCGTTTGAAGCGTCAAGGGCATCAGGTTTACATGTAAAGTCAATGCAGAAGCGCGCTGACGTGCGTCAGCGGTTCTGCGTTGCAAAAACGCATTTCTGCCTCATTCGCTCAATAAAGCGTTTCACGCTGGGCAGAAAATATGGTGCATTTTGTGCATTTGCGCGTGATGTGCATTTCTGCGTTTGCCGCTGAAGTTGAAATTTTGAACTTTGGCGTCAAATTCGCTCCGCGTCAACCAGTCAGGAGCCTGGTGTGGTGTCATATGATGCTGTGACCCAGTTCCAGCGAAGTTTTTCATTCAACATGGAGGAAATACTGATAACTGCTGTGGCTCACCATCCGGAGCTGTACAATACCAGCTGCTTTCTCTTTGGAGACAGGAATAAAAAGCACTTCGCTTGGAGGAATATAAGTGAGGAGATAAGGCAACCTGGTAAGTTCATTTCACTTTTGAAAGTTTTGACCGACTCTGCGAACCTGCAAATGCTAGCAAGCCCGCCTACTGCCCTGCTATTTTACAGTTATTTTCCAGCTGATGTACAAATACTTTTCCGCTAACAAGATGTGTTTATTCAGAGGACTTCTGCAGAAAAAAGAGCTTCAGGGACACCTGCTTGAAGGAGAAGAAGATGGAGAAGGAGAAGCGGAGTGGGTCAGGAGCAGGATCGGGGAGGAAATGGAAGTTCTCCACGGACATGAGCTTTCTCGACCCCTTCATCACCCCACGGGAGACCAGCAGCAACATGGGGGGGTAAACGTTCGGACCGCGGAGAATATCCTCCCCGAGGACCAGGGACAGCCTCTGGAAGCAGGCTTCGATTACGCGTTTCTTGGCAGGCGACGTGCTATAGGGTGGGAGATTCACAGGTCTCGCATTTCCTGTCTCGATGACATGTTCGGTGAGTAGACCAATTAAAGCATCCATGTCCCTCTCAGGTAGACTGGCCTCAGACACTTTTGCTGTGAGGTCTGAGTGAAGCAAGTCGATCACCGTTATTGTTTCAGTCGAGTGCGAATAATCCACCTCACAATCTTCGTCCACATCCATAAGTGGGCTGGGAACGTCATCCATGTAGACCGTTCTTGTTGGAACGTTTATAGACACAGAGACTCTTGTCATGAAGTCCATGCCGAGGATGAAGGGAGAAGACAACTCTGGTATTATTGCAAAATGATGGTAAAAGTTCTTGTTCATAAATCCAATTTTGAGCCATGTGACACCCTCAGGGATGCAAGGAGCAGCGTTAGCAAGGCTCATTGTGGGGCCAGCCCATTCTTTTGTTTTCCTGGGGTAGGTGCCGTTGACATGAATGAGATCACCTCTCACAGCTAAGAGGGAAGCACCCATATCAAGACCATCCACAGAGTTGGCATTAAAGTTCAATTTAGTTTTTAGAGGAGTGTTCCAATGCACCTCAGAAAAGTTATCTTCCAGGTGTCCAAGAACTGATCCTTCCCACTCAGGAGTGGATGCTTGAGGTATTGTTAATTCAATTCAATTCAATTCAAAATTCAAAATTACTTTATTAATCCCAAAGGGAAATTAAATGTTGTTGTAACTCATTATGCAAGTTCCTTCAAAGATTTGTTGTAGATGCTGATGGCTGTGGGTAGGGATGATCTCTTGTAGCGCTCTGCAGATCTGAAGAAGCCTCTGACTGAAGACGCTCTGTAGTTGTCTGATGTAGAGGATACTCTGGATCTATGGCATCTTCTAATGACTAGGGGGGAGGCTGGCCTCTGCGAAATGTCCTCCCCCGCTGTAGTTTCCCGATTGTCTGAATAGTAGTGGGTCAGCAGAACGTCCATTGTCGATCTGTTGCCGATCCAACTCAGAAGGACCAGGTGCTGACAAAGGTTGGTATTGGCCGGGCTCTGCAGCATCAGTAGGTTTCTGTGTTGACGACGACTGGTTGTTGCAGTTTGGGCAGGTGCGTGGAGTGAATCCAGACAGAGAGCATTTAAAGCAGTAGGGTTCAGGTTTTTTGTGATGTGCAGAAGTTTGATGTCCATTTTGACCAAGCACAGAGTGGAGCTCATGTGCATGGAGTAAGAGTTCCATCAGGGAGATGATGTTGGCACCATGCAGTGCAACCCTGTATTTCTCAAGGGAGTGCTTACTGATTAGATCAATTTGCTCTCTATCAGGTGGTGGATTCTGCAGTTTGTCAAATTCGCTCAACATGTGCGCAACAAAGGTTGGGAGTGGTTCATTCTGAGCTTGGACACGATCTAAAAGACCTCTCAGAATGCGCTACTGGTTGTCAGAAGGCAGAAAAACAGTCTTAAACAACTGACAGAACTGGCCCCACGAGGTGATATGGGAGCTCAGTGCTTTATTGGGCTCTTTGGCGAGAAAGTTTGGCAGTTCATGTAATAATTCTCCGTGTGTAAAGTTCAAAGAAGATTTATATGAGTTAACAGCTTGCAGCCAATCTTCAGGTAGGACCCTGTCATCCCCCACATAAACTGGAGGCTCCAGCCTGGCGTGATGCAAAGCCGCTGCAATCACTCTTGATGTATTGTTGAGTTCCAGTGAACGAGATGACAGGGGAAGAGTTGGATACAGGAATGGATTAGGGGGCACAAAGGGATTTTTGTTATTGTCATGGACTGCAGGTCCAACTCTAGTCATTGCAGGAACATAGGGGGTGGACGTAGCCAACTGGTGGACTGCGGGAGTAGTAGGATTTTCTCCGTAGAGACGGCGCCACTGCTTCAGAAAACTCGTAGAGTCCCGTAAACAGTCACAAAGCCTCCAATTTGTTGACTAAGATCACGAGCTCTACCTTCAACAATATTGCACATAGGCAAGGAGGTAAGCTCCATGTCTGAATCTGTGTCATCATGCCATGTTTTATTTAAATTTGTTATTGTTTATTTTCTACATAGAAAATGCCATAAAATAAAATATGCAGCATTGACACTCAGAAAGCTGTGACGAGAGCGCCAATTGGAAAGAAACATAACAGTGCTAAGCCAAAAGAAAAATACTGGAACCATTTGATGTCCCCAGTATAAAACTATCACAGTATTTTTAGCAGAAAACCCACACAGCCTGAATAAAGCAACTCACAAAGTCAGTCTGTCAGTCCGTCTGGCATGGGAGATAAATCATGCATATCAAAGGGGGTGAACGGACTTTCGGGCTGAGCAGAATTCACATCACACTGTAGCATTTAGCTTTAAAAAGCTGGGAGTATCCCCAATCCAGTTTACTTCACTTCCAATAACAGACCCGCAGTCCTGGCTTGTGTCATGGGGCCGACATATCCATCCAAAGAAAACAAAGCCGTAGGCTACTCACTGTATTGTCCAGAAATTAGACGGGCCCCAATTATATACGCGCCGCCTCTCAGGACGGGAATCCAGAAATTAGTCGATTCCCACCTGAGCTGATGCTGCCACCCCGACCGGGGAAATCCAGGAATTAGTCGGGTCCCAACTGAGCTGATGCCACTGCGCTGACAGGGGAAATCCCTCTCTATGTCGATGTCTATTGAGCGTTGAGAGGGGTGTAAAAACACTTGTGGGAGCCAGTTGAGCCCTGAATAAATTTCAAAAACTTGACTTGAGGTCCAGAGAAAAACAAAAAGAAGTTTGGGCACCAGTTGCAACGTGTGGAGGTGCCGAAGTGCAGTCGGATAGCAAAATGAAGCAGGACTAGTATTTATCCAGTCAGTACTCATTAAATAAATAAATAAGAAACTCGGCAGCTTACCACTTGTTACAAGGTGAAAATATATGCTACAGTTCGTGCACACACAGCTTGGCATAATGTTCCCAGGAAGTAGAAGAAGAAGAAGGAAAAAAAACTTTGTGTGGCACAAAAACAAAGAGGCGACCCACAACACCGCACTCTATGTGGTGTAACTGTGACTGTTACAACCCCTAATGCCGTCTGGGTCATGGCAGCGGCCTGCACCACCAAGACACACCCTGCCTGCTCCACATTTCCACATCCCACCACGTCCACCCAGCCACAACCCACCTGCTCCAACTTTCCACTTCCAAGCTGTTGCACCTCACAACAGTGTTTGTCAGCCCCGGCCTGACAATGTTCAGTTACACTTGTCAAGGCTTTTTCGGCCTCATCAAGGAGGAGCAGGCGCAGGGGTTAGAAAAAGGAAGCGGGAGACCCCTTGGTCACATAGTTTCATTTGTTTGCTTGAGGCTCTATGGACTACTATGCCCACAGTGGAGGAGGCTCGCTGCTATTCATCTTGTGGATTGGGACGAAAGACTGTATGGTTCCCACACAATGAAGCAGATCACTCATATTTTAGCGAGCATCTCCTCTGCCTTCCCGCCTCTTAGAGATGCTGGTGGGTTTGTCCCTTGCCCGTGGCAGCAGGGGAAAGGTATTGGAGGAGATACCAATACCACCAGAGGGATACAGCCTGAGCTTTGAACGCTCAGCTTCTACAAGGGCTCCCCTGTACATCATCCCCCTTCAACACAGCCTTATGTTGACTCCTCCGTCAGTTGATGAGGCAGGTTTCAACCTTTTCAATCGGTGTGTGTCCTTAATATTGTATGGACATTAAACAAATTTTTATTTGTTTTTTGGTAATTGTGCTTAAGCCCCAAAAGGGGAGCTCTGAAGGGGCGAGGCTCTCAAATTCAATTCAAATTCAAAAATACTTTATTCATCCCAGAGGGATTTTAAGTGTTGGTATAGCTCATATAATTAATTCTTTAAGGAGTTGTTGTAGATGATGATAGCTGTGGGCAGGAAGGATATCCTGTAGCGGTCTGTATTGCAGCGAAACTGAAGAATCCTCTGACTGAAGACGCTCTGTTGTTGTATGACAGTCTCATGAAGAGGATGATCAGGGTTGTCGATCATTTTTTGATTTTATGAAGAATCCTTCTTTGCATTATCATCTCCAGATTTTCCACGGTTGTCCCAAGAACAGAACCAGCCTTCTTTATCAGGTTGTTTAGCCTTTTTGAATCCCTGGCTCTGATGCTGCTACCCCAACAGATGACAGATGAAGAGATTACACTCTCCACAACAGACTTGTAGAAGATCTGCAGCATCTTGCTGCAAACCTTGAAGGACCTAATCTTCCTCAAGAAGTACAGTATGCTCTGTTCCTTCTTGTAGACGGCTTCACTGTTCAGTCTCCAGTCCAGTCTGTTGTCAAGGTCAACTCTGAGGTATTTATACCCCTCAACCACCTCCACTTCTTCTCCCATGATGGAAACAGTGCTTTGTGACATGGAAACACTGTGTCACAAAGCGGTCCACCAGCTCCCTGTATTCAGCTTCTTGTCCATCTCTGATACACCTGACAACTGCATAGTCATCTGAGTATTTCTGCAGATGACGGGTCTCTGATTTGTACTGGAAGTCTGATGTGTACAGAGTGAAAAGGAATGGTGAAAGTACGGTCCCCTGTGGTGCTCCTGTGCTGCTGACCACCTGGTTTGACACACAATTCTTCAGTCTCACAAATTGTGGTCTGTTGGTCAGGTAGTCATTGATCCAGGCGATTGTTGAGGGCTCCACTTGTGTCTTCAGGAGTTTCTGACAAAGCAAATTAGGCTGAATTGTGTTAAATGCACTGGAGAAATCAAAGAACATGATCCTCACAGTGCTGCCTGCTTTGTCCAGGTGACAGCGGGTTGGTTGAAGCAGGTGTATGACGGCATCTTCAACTCCAACTCCACACCGATAAGCAAACTGCAGTGGGTCCTGATACGTTCTTGTTTCCTTCTTTAGGGGTGCCAACAGGAGTCTCTCCAGGACCTTCATGATGTGGGATGTCAGGGCAACGGGTCTATAGTCATTGATGACTGATGGGTGAGTTCTTTTTGGTACTGGAACAAGGCACGATGTCTTCCACAACACTGGAACCTTCTCCTGAGTTAGGCTAAGGTTGAAGAGGTGCTGCAGAATCCCACAGAGCTGCTCAGCACAGGCCTTCAGGACTCTGGGGCTGACACCATCTGGACCTGCAGCCTTGTTTCGGTTCAGTTTCTCCAGCTGCCTCTTCACCTGACTTTTGGAGACAGAGAAGTGGGAGGGGGAGGCAATGGGGGTAGCAGCATTTCCTGACTTGGTTGAAGTCAAACTTGTGGAATCAGAAGAGTCCATGGCTGAGGTGAAGGAAAAAACATCCAAGGTGTAACAGGAAAGCTGTTGATCAGAGGAGAGTGGGATGTCTGTTTGGCTAGGAACAGGAGAGGAGGATGCTGAGCTAGTTCCTGAACTGAACCTGTTGAAGAATGTGTTCAGTTCATTGGCTCTGTCCAGACTTTTATCTATCCAATCCTTCCTGTCCTTAAAGCCTGTGATCTTTCTCATTCCTGACCAGACATCTCGGATATTGTCCCTCTGTAGTTTGTTCTCCAGCTTCTTCCTGTATGCCTCCTTGCTGTCTCTGATCTTGACCTTAAGTTGCTTCTGTATACTCCTCAATAATTCCCTCTCTCCCTCTCTGAAGGCTCTTTTTTTCTTGGTTATCAGTTCCTTCAGGTCACTGGTGATCCAGGGTTTGTTATTAGGGAAGCATCTCACTGTTCTGGTGGAGATGATGTTGTCCACACAGAAGTTTATATAGTCAGTCACACACTCAGTCATAACATTGATTGTGATCTGATTGTCCCAGAGGATGTCTTGGTTTGGACATGTATGCATCCTTTATATTTGCATAAAACAAATCCAAGGTATTGTTTTCTCTTGTGGAGCAGCTGACAAACTGTTGAAATGTTGGAAGTGTAGTAGAGAGCGAGGCATGATTAAAATCACCAGATATTGCCACAAATCTATTGGGGTGCTGTGTCTGTAGCTTAGCAACAACGGAACTGAAGACATCACATGGATTGTCGGCAACGGCTGAAGGTGGAATGTAAACAACTGCCAAAATTACACTGGTGAACTCTCTTGGCAAATAATATGGCCGAAAACTTATTGCCAAGAGTTCGACATCTGGGCTGCAGAGACAACACTTCACAGTAACATGTCTTGGATGACACCATCTGTTGTTGACAAGCACTGTTACTCCACATCCTTTTCTTTCCTGCTCGTTTTGAGATATCTGTCTGCTCGTACAGTCAGGAAGCCTGGCAGAGAGACGTTGGAGTTGGGGATATGATCCAGCAGCCACGTCTCCGTAAAACACATAACACTGCATGCCCGGTACTCTGGCTGAGTCCTTGTAAGGGCTTGGAGTTCATCCATCTTGTTAGCCAGTGATCTTATGTTGTCCATTATGATCGATGGAAGAGATGGCTTGAACTTCCTCTTTCTCTGTCTCCTTTTCGCTCCTGCTCTACATCCACGTCTCCTCTTTATCAACTCATCAGAGATTTGTGGCTTCAGTTGAGGTATTATTTCAGCTTTTGCTATGTTAATCAGCTGCTCCCGGCTGTAAACTACATTGTTGCCATAGTTACACATCATAACAAGTTGTCAAAAAGTGAAAGAATTCTAGCAAAAATCCTTCCAGCTTCACAGCACCAAAAACTAGAAAGTATACAGGTCAAAAAAATACAATCTTCCTCAAGAAAAAAAGAGGAACCAATGTACAAAAAACCAAAAACTTAACATGTAGCCAACAGAGCCACTCCAACATGCAGCCACCCAGACCAGCGCAATTCTAGAATAATTAAACTCTCGGCTAAATACATAAGTTCGGAGGAGGAGATGGGTGGAAAAGGCGGGGATAGGTGGGAGCAGGACTTTTAGCAACCCCGAGAACTACCAGCAGAGACTCAAAGATTACTCTAACAAGAGTGAATGGGTCAGAGCAACACTTCAGGCATGTTTTTAATGAGGGAAAGACAGGTTCTCAGTATATTAAGCTTCAGAAAGTCAATTTTGCATAATACCCCCCCTTTAATGTATTCAACATTACAAAAGCCAGTACTGTTGCTGTAATCAAAGTTGGAACTCTTTAATGTCAATTTATTTCTCCCTTATCAGCAGCAGGTGGCCCCTGTGCAACAGTAAGTGTTTATTGTGTACGTGTTTGTAACAAAAACAAGGGCAAACCACTTTTATGAAAATCTATATTCTTTGCAGGCAGTCAACCATTGTTATAGAAGATGAGGTTGGAGCAGCTGCAGGTTTGACAAAGTAAGTTGTTCAAACTAAAACCCATGATTTCTCAAATCACTGTATGTCTTATTCCTTCTTTTTTATGGATTTTAATATTGTTTATGTTACTTTGTCCTTACTAGTACTCAATGTGAGGTACAACAGCAGATCTCTGTACTTGACATAGAAGCTTTTGGAATACATGAGAGTGTTCTAAAGTAAATTAAATAACATAAAAATATAAGTTCTCTGAGTATTGTATCTCTGCAGGTTTGTTATTTTAAATGTTATCATCATCCTTATAGTTACTATTAGTATCTGGTACCCTATAGTGCTCAGTGGCACGGCGAGGAGCAGGTGATGGTCGAGGTTGAACTGTGTGAGAACACAGAAAATGAAGGGACAAGCAGGTGAGTTTTATATACATTTGTATTTTTGTCCAATATAAATATGTGTTACATTGTTTAATTTCTTCTTACCCAATTCAAAGGTGTTTTTTTTTATCTAATGCCGCTACCATGATGAACCATGTCGTGTTGTATAATCCCCACACCTCTAAAAAACACAAATGTGATTTGTTTTTACAGGTCTCCCGATGTGAAGACAGTCCTTGAAGAGCTACAAAGAAATGTTTTGAGAGCTTCAACCCCATCCACAATTGTTTAAATGTGTGCAGAGTTCCTGCTTGAAGGATCTTTCAGAGTATTTAGAAACACTCATTTCAATCCCCATCATCAGCTGATGATCACTTTTATTGATGACGAAGGACAGAGTGAGGGGGCCGTAGACGATGTGTGGTCCCAGCCGGGAATACCTGAGACTTCTCACAGCAGCACTAAAAGATAGCCGCTACTTTGAGGGGCCAGAGGGCAGCAAAAATCTTTCACTAGTACCCCGAGGTACGTAGTTATGTAATACATAAAGTGTTTAAATGTAAAGTCCAAACATAACACCAATGTAAAGTCTTTAATTTCTTCTGACAACGTATCTCCTATAACTGGAGCTTGTTGTAAATTATCTTCTCCTTGTGTTGCAGGTCTGGAGTTTGGGCACTATAAAGTCATTGGACAAATGCTGTCCCTGGCCCTTCTCCAAGGAGGAGTACAGCCCTCCTTTTTGTCTTTAAGGCTGTATGCCTTGCTATGTCTGCAACAAACAGGCCCAGTGGAGGAGGTTGGCGACTGGGAATTGCGCCAGCACCTGGACAAAGTGGGTAGCACAAGTATTTATATATTCTTTTTGTTTGTCAAACATATTTGATTCATATCATGGTTGTCATTGACACAGATTAAAGCTGCAGAAAACCTGGAGGAGGCCCAGCGCGCCGTTGAGGCAGCCTCGGCAGCACTGCATTCCCTGGGCTGTGCAATGTCTCTCCCAGACATGGAGAGCTGGCAGGGTCTCATTGAGGAAGCAGCAAAGGCATATGTTGAGGGGCGCACTGAAGCTGCACTGGAACAGTAAGTTACATCTCATGTACTGAACATAGTAGATATGTGAAGAGGGGTCCACACTGTAAAAAAAACAATTGGACTGTTTTATGTTTTTCTTTATGTATGTTTATGAATTAATGTGTAGTACATGTGACACAATAATGAATATAGAGAATTGGGTAATCACTTTCAATATACAACTAATGTGCAATAGAAGCGTTATAGGTTACTAATTGTGGCTATGACACATACATGTTTACACATTACACACACACACACACGCACACACACACGTCTTGCTATACTTGTGTTGACATTGTATTGACTTCCATTGATTTTACTATGCCTAACCCAGACACTTTCCCTAAACCTAACCATTAGTGATATATGCCTAACCCTAACCTTAACCTAAACCTAATTCACACCATACCTCTAAACCTAACTAGTAGAGTTTAATAGCTAGTTAAACATTGTGGGGACCAGGCAAAATGTCCTCACAACTACAAATGTCCACACAAGGGTGGTGGGCTGTCAAAGGTTGGTCCTCACAAGTATAGCTATACATGTACACACACAAACACACACACACACACACACCCCTGGAAAATTTGACTGAGAGATTTGAAGAAATAGGGCCAGTGAATAAATGTAACTTTAAGTCAAAATTTGCTAGGGGTTGGAAATTTTTTGTCTGTTCTCTCTTCTGACAGGCTAATTGAGGGATTCGACTCCCTCAAGGTAGCGGAGGCAATGTGGGCCCATCCTGATGTCCTTCGGCCCATATTCATTTCCTGAAACAGCCAGCTAACCACACAGAGCATGATGTGTGAGACCGTCCTCTCCCCACCTGGGAGCAATGGCAGCAGAAGTGAAAATCTGACTCTTATGTTTTGGAGGGACTGGCTAATTGATGTTGGTGGTAAGTTGGTATGCATATAATTACTTGGTAACATACATATGTTCTAAAAAATAGTAAATTCTTGTTTTTTTCTTCAGATGGTTCACGATCAGTCACTCTGAAAAAAAAAAAGATTTTTGCCTCTGGAGTGGACCAAATCCCTCCACTGGGCATCCCCCAGAGGCCTCAGATTGAGTCTCTCCATGCCCCTCATGAAAACAGTACCCGGCGGCGCTACCCTGAAGCAAACACGTGTAGCATTGTTTTGAGGCCTATTCATTCAACATTTGAGGACTTGGTTCAGTACATGGAGTCAGGAATTCTTCAGGCACCAACTTTTGGTATAATTTAATTTTATCATACATAGTTTTGGGGTGTTTTCTGAGTATTGTTTATTCCATTTTTTTCTATTTCTGTCAAATCGACCAGTTTGGTTCACAAAGGTGAAGTTCCTTCTCAAATTAATGAACAATAAAGTGGGTGGATGGGACAGTGAGATGGAGAAAAGAAGAGGATCTGAGGGAAGGTTAAGGGATCTGTTCAGAACTGTTATTGTGGCTTTTAAATAGTTTAATTCTGTGTTGAAGGAAAGCAGTAGATTCATACCTCATTGATTATTTAGTTATTGTCCAAAATTTATTTTTGATCGTACAGTAAATACTTTTATTTTATTGTCGTATAAAAAATGTTTCTTGCTGAACTATATTAGTCTTTATTGTGGCCCACTATGAGATTTAAGGAGGAAAACTGACATTGTCCACATTGGTCAATAGAAGTCTGGTTGGAGGACTGGAAGTGAAATTTTGAAAAAATTGTTTGTTATTAAGACTATTTTAATGTGCTTTTTTCGGTAGGTGAGGTGTTGGTAGTCCTCAACCAATTATTTTGGATTTATGTCAAGGTTGATGTTACTTTGACTTGCAATTTTGCATATATAAGGTATGGATGAGACTGATCCGGCAGGTGAAGGGTTGTTGGAAACAAAGGGGAGAAACAGTGATCACAAGATTAAGAGTTGGCCATACATGTCCCAATCACAATCTCAATCGTACAGGGAAACATCCAATAGGACTCTGCAATTACTGTGACAAGAGAGAGACTGTAGAACATGTATTGCTAGAGTGTGAAGCATACAGCTCAGAGAGAATTAGATTGTTGGAAGAAGTCAAAGCTTTAGGGTACACAAGACTATCAATAGAGTGTGCTTTCTTTTTCCTGAGTAAAACCATCAGCTTGGCCAGCTCTCATGCGATATTTAAAGAAAACGGGCCTATTCAATAGAATTTAAGATTACACGTTATTTATTTATTTACTTTTTTATATGCCTCTAATTCCGCATTGAAGCTTCGCACCCTAAACAGTTGGTGGCGGTAATGCTCCAAGTTGGAAGGCCAACCGGCAATAAATTTGAAGAAGATCCAGCAGGTGACGGTATGTGTAAGAGATGATCCGCTGCAGAAGAAGATTCGCGTTTCCATAATTTCCAATTCAGTCGAACAAATGAGGTGTTTCTATAGGCATCGAGGAGCACTTCTAACATCAGGTTTGAACTTTGGAAGAAAAATAGAATATGTACCATCAGCAGTATGGGCACTTAGGTACGATATTGATTGTTTTAATACGTGAATATAAGCCGGCTTCATAGCGCTGTATTGGTCATTAGCATTAGTACACAAGCGGCTGAACAACCTACCGAAGACGTGTTAATAATGGCAGCACGCAAATGTATCACATAATCCGGTGGAACACCGAAAGTAGACCCTCCGCCAAATTGAGATGGCATTTCTGTTCATATTTAAGTGGAACAGAGCAGCAGTGGTGATCTTTAGGCCTTATTGTGGTTTAAAAAAAATGAAGAACATGGAGCTCAGGGGCCTCGGGGCGGAACACCTGAGATAGAGTAAAGGAGGAATGTTTGGTTCTAATTGGATTGAGACATTTAGAAACCTGTAATAATCAGTTCCTTTTACTTTTGACATAATTTAACTTATTTAAGTAGTACTTACTGTGCAATTTGTAATTTTTTTGGTTGTATCCAAACTTCTATTTGCTGTGTAATAAAGATGTTTACCTTTTATGTGCTTTAGGTGAAGATCTATTGTATCTTGTTGTACCCTGTGTAAGTTTGAATGTGAAATCTTCCATGTTTTGATTTACATGAACAATTTGGACTGAAATGGACAGTCATATGTTGTTAAATATCACATTGACTGTACTACTACCACTACCTGACTGAATTTCATTTCAAAAACGAGAGAAAATGTTAGTCCGAGTCCTGCCACTGTGGAGACACATTTATACACAATAAATGGCTTGAACGCTGTGGTGTTGTTTCAAAGTTTTAGGCCAATGAAAGACCCAGGACCTTGTGGAGGGACTATGTTTCTCGCTGACCTGGGAACGCATTGAGAGTACTCCCGATGAGCTGGTCCAAATGGCTGGGGAGAGGGAAGTCTGGATCTCTGCTTAAGCTGCTGCCCCTGACGCCTGATAATGAGGAAGATGGATGGATGGATGAAGGCACCCGTCATTAGCTCGATGCTATTTGTGCTAGGACCCCTTTGCTGCCCTAATAAATGCCTGAAACAAACGACGTGAAAATCTAAATATTTTGAAACCTTTTTATATTGAAAGACCGACATTTTTTGTAATATCTAATAAACATTGGATCAGTCATGGCCTATTTCAACAGTTAATGACGAGGGCAAAAGGCAACAACAACACTGACCAACGACATGAACCAACAGCAGCGAGCAACGACATTAACCAATCACAGAAGGTAAAGACACGTGCAGCAAATAACGTACAACATCAACAAAAGTGCAACATATACATATTCAGCAGACATATGCAACAACAAACATGTGCAACATATACATATGCAGCAAAGACATATGCAGCAAGATGTGCAACATATACATATGCAACAACAAACATGTGCAACATATACATATGAAACAACAAACATGTTCAACATACACATATGCATCAAACAAATGCAACAACAAACATGTGCAACTTACACACATGCAACAACAAACATGTTCAACATACACAAAAGCATCAAACACAGATGCAACAACAAACATGTGCGACATACACATATGCAACAACAAACGCGACATACACACATCCACCAAACACATATGCAACAACAAACATGTTCAACATACACTTATGCAACCACAAACATGTTCAACATACACATATGCAACAACAAACGCGAACATACACAAAAGCACCAAACACATGCAACAACAAACATTTTCAACATACACTTATTCAACCACAAACATGTTCAACATAAAAGGTGGCTGTAGCTCAGTGGTAGAGAGGTTCCATTTGTTTAAAAAAAAAGTAGATGTCATATGTGTAGATGTTGTTGGTTTATGTTGTTGCTTATTGTATATGTAGATGTTGCATATGAGTTTGTTGCATATGTGTTTGGTGCATATGTACATTTTGCAAGTTTGTTGTTGCATATGTGTATGTTAAACATGTTTGTGGTTGCATATGTGTTTGGTGCATATGTGTATGTTCGCGTTTGTTGTTGCATATGTGTATGTTGAACATGTTTGTTGTTGCATTTGTGTATGTTGAACATGTTTGTTGTTGCATATGTATATATCACACGTTTGTTGTTGCATGTGTTTGATGCATTTGTGTATGTTGCACGTTTGTTGTTGCACGTCTTTGCTGCATATGTATATGTTGCACATGTTTGTTGTTGCATATGTCTTTGCTGCATATGTATATGTTGCACATGTTTGTTGTTGCATATGTATATGTTGCACATGTTTGTTGTTGCATATGTATATGTTGCACTTTTGTTTATGTACGTTTATTGCTGGACGTGTCTTTACCTTCTGTGATTGGTTAATGTCGTTGCTCGCTGCTGTTGGTCCATGCTGTTGGTTTATGTCGTTGGTCAGTGTTGTTGCCTTTTGCCCTCGTCGTTAACTGTTGAACTAGGCCATGCCTGATCTAATAGTTTATTAGATATTACAAAAAATGTTGGTCTTTCAATATAAAAAGGTTTCAAAATATTTAGATTTTCACGTCCTTTGTTTCAGGCATTTATTAGGGCAGCAACGGGGTCCTAGCGCAAATAGAATCAAGCTAATGACGGGTGCCTTCATCCATCTTCCTCCGCTTATCCGGCGTCAGGGGCAGCCGCTTAAGCAGACATCCAGACTTCCCTCTCCTCAGCCACTTGGACCAGCTCATCGGGAGTACTCCCAATGTGTTCCCAGACCAGCCGAGAAACATAGTCCCTCCAGAGGGCGTTCAAGCCATTTATTGTGTATAAATGTGTCCCCACAGTGGCAGGACTCGGACTGTATAGTGTCTGGGCCACCGTATTTTTAATCATAGTTCAACCAACTGAAAATGTATTCTGACACAAGGTGGGCATAATAGGTCAATGAATACTAACCTTTTTTGGGGTTAGTATTCCAAGTCAGTCAGGTAGTGGTAGTAGTACAGTCAATGTGATATTTAACAACATATGACTGTACATTTCAGTCCAAATTGTTCAAATTGCGTTGAAGATTTCACATTCAAACTTACACAGGGTACAACAAGATACAATAAATCTTCACCTAAAGCACATAAAAGGTAAACATCTTTATTACACAGCAAATAGAAGTTTGGATACAACCAAAAAAATTACAAATTGCACAGTAAGTTAGTACAACTCCAATAAGTTAAATTATGTCAAAAGTAAAAGGAACAGATTATTACAGGTTTCCAAATGTCTCATTCTAATTAGAGGTTTGGCAAAATCAGCTTGTTCACTGACAGACTAATCATTGTTGATAAAACCATTTTGTGGAACGTGATAAAGACTGAGGCAGAACATACAACAATTTTCTTGTGTTTGTTATATGGTTATTATTGGGCTATATACCCACTTTTGATGTTTAAAAAACAGTGATAATACTATTGACAAGAAACTACAGAGGGAAAAGAATAGGTTTGTTATGTTTAAGAATGGGAATACATTTTTTTCAAATGAAAAAAAGTTTATTGATCTTACAATACATCCACGTCTTACTAGAACATGTGCTGTTTTTATTGTATGCACCATTAACATCTGTCACCTGGGGCCATCTACACAAGACAGATTTTGAATGTGCAATTATCAGCAAAGCTATGGGCCCAAAGTTAAAAGTGGGCCCAGCAGCTAAGTTGAACTGGCCATTCAAACATTTAAAGAGATTAACAATATCAGAAAATAATTATTGTCAATGCATTAAGTTGTTAAAGTGTTTTAAATTAAGGTGTGACAAACAGTTTCGGCTTTTAAGTAGATGCTAAACTCCAACAATATCATCCCTCCAACTGAAGTATTCGGAAGAGTCGAGGCTGGTTCTCCCTCTGTGCTTCACTTTGTTGTGGAATAGTGATCAACTCCAACCTACAAACACAAAAACACAACTGGATATCAGACATATGTTCATGTAAATCAAAACATGGAAGATTTCACATTCAAACTTACACAGGGTACAACAAGATACAATAAATCTTCACCTAAAGCACATAAAAGGTAAACATCTTTATTGCACAGCAAATAGAAGTTTGGATACAACCAAAAAAATTACAAATTGCACAGTAAGTTAGTACAACTCCAATAAGTTAAATTATGTCAAAAGTAAAAGGAACAGTTTATTACAGGTTTCCAAATGTCTCATTCTAATTAGAGGTTTGGCAAAATCAGCTTGTTCACTGACAGACTAATCATTGTTGATAAAACCATTTTGTGGAACGTGATAAAGACTGAGGCAGAACATACAACAATTTCCTTGTGTTTGTTATATGGTTATTATTGGGCTATATACCCACTTTTGATGTTTAAAAAACAGTGATAATACTATTGACAAGAAACTACAGAGGGAAAAGAATAGGTTTGTTATGTTTAAGAATGGGAATACATTTTTTTCAAATGAAAAAAAGTTTATTGATCTTACAATACATCCACGTCTTACTAGACCATGTGCTGTTTTTATTGTATGCACCATTAACATCTGTCACCTGGGGCCATCTACACAAGACAGATTTTGAAGGTGCAATTATCAGCAAAGCTATGGGCCCAAAGTTAAAAGTGGGCCCAGCAGCTAAGTTGAACTGGCCATTCAAACATTTAATGAGATTAACAATATCAGAAAATAATTATTGTCAATGCATTAAGTTGTTAAAGTGTTTTAAATTAAGGTGTGACAAACAGTTTCGGCTTTTAAGTAGATGCTAAACTCCAACAATATCATCCCTCCAACTGAAGTATTCGGAAGAGTCGAGGCTGGTTCTCCCTCTGTGCTTCACTTTGTTGTGGAATAGTGATCAACTCCAACCTACAAACACAAAAACACAACTGGATATCAGACATATGTTATACGCAAGCAGGAAGTCAGATCATATTTGTCAGGAAACCTTTTAATTATATTGGTATGCTCTCAGTTGTCCAGGGATGATCTATTAGGAGAGACTTTCAAATAGTCCACTGAGTTGGGCTGGTTGAGTTTACAAACCCAGTCCAGTTGACAAAGTTAGAAAATCTATATTACAGTAAACTTATGAAACAATTATTGTGCACTATGAATTTATCCATGTACACAATTCATCTTGGTCTAGTGCCTTTTTTTGTGCATTTGTTTACATGCCTGAGTGCAAATTATATTCTGCATTTGCGCCAATGAAATTCATCAATGCTGTGCCGGATTACTGATTGTTATTTCGTTACTTATGGCAATGACAATAAATTATTGAATCCTTGAATACCACAATATATCCTCACATTGCTCAGTTGATTCATGCATTGATAACATAAGGTAATAAGAACCAATTGCAGTACTTTTTTAATGAAAGGCCTGTGGCCCCACCAGTTAGGAAACGCGTGTATAATTACCACATTACAAAAGTAAAAAGGAAGGGCTCAGCGTCAATGTATTTTTTTCCTTTTACTGCTAGGTCCTCCCTGCCCTCTGATTTTTTTGGGTTGCAGACACACACACACACACCTAAACACACACACACACAATTATGATCTTTTTGGTTGTAATGCAGGTGGCAGGCATTTACCCATGCTTTACATCATCAGGTGCTTTTTAAAAAAAATCTAAAATTATTGTGACCATTTAGAGTAAGTACAATTCTAATGCAGTACTCTTATTATATCATGACTAACAATGTATGTAATGGTCTTAGTGGAGCTGTTGAGTTAAGGATCTCTAACCGGGCCAGTGTGCTGGCAAAGTGTGACATTTTTATTTGAAAATAAAAAGTAACATTCATATTACATTCACAACTATGTGATTTTTACCAAGCGTCAAGAATGTAACAAAGCACTGAGGAAAAGATTTGAGTGCCCTTACCCGAGGGGCATACAACAAAGTGGATACAACGGAGGACAATCTCTTAAGATGGGAAAGCCACAACTTCACACTTCTCCACACAGGCATGACAAATCTGAGTCAAGGCTCATAACGGCGCAAGATCAGTCCTGCAACGCGGTCAAGGGGAGTCTTTGTGAACTCCAGACTTGACGTGAGGCAGTGTTGAAGTTTCTTTTCAACGCAGACAGTCGTTCTATCCTATAGACCTATCCTGTAAACAAAACAAACAAAAAAATAAAAATAAAGACAACAAATTTAAACAGTGCTGTATCGCTAGATAATACTTTCCATTAATACAAACAGACTCGGGCCATCTTTTAGAATTTATCCCTGCCTTAATAAGTTATTAGTAAGGAGCCCTCCGCCCTCACACCAAGTTCAAGTTATAACCCTTGTCTTGCAAGTTGTCCATTTTACATCACTTGTATGAAACAGTAAACATTTAGGCGCCTTATAGACAAATTAATTTTGTGTGATGCGCCATCTTGCGGCACCGCCATGATTGAGGTGGCCAGACCCAATTACCTCACATCTGCCGACATGGACAGCAGCATGAATATCTGGACTGACAACTTTAGACAGGGTCTACAGTTGTTGATATTACCTGGATTATGTTGAAATCTTAGTTATTCTGTTATTCACATCAGTTAGACATCTGTACTATAATGTAAACTATGATTTATCTGACAGAAACCACTTTTAATAACCGAATATCCACACTGGAATACAAATCACAAGTCTTTTTATAATTTATCCAAAGTTGGTAAATATAGATAAGAATCAAAGTTTTGCAAAGGCTGTACATTTTCTCTCTAACCAGATATGAGACAGAATTTAGGTAATATTAGTTTATGATGCAGGACACCATGTACATGATTCTTTGGCTTCCTGACTGAATTCGTTTTATTTTCTGATCACAACGTTGCTTTGATAAGCGCAAATACCGTTACATTTCACCACAACGCCAAAATTAGTAATTGACTCTCAGCAGCACTGCAGCCTCTTGGTCGTTACATTTGCCTAAATAGCATATAACAAACATTACCAGTGCTGTCACGTTAAACTCGACGGCAAAATGGACACTAAAATATAGCCAGATTGATGTCTAGTCACCAAAATGTACCGTGTTTTTGTTGTTGGGAATAAAATCCAATGTTTTCTTTGTCGTGATGGCATGTACAATTTAGTGTTCTTTGTTAAATACTGTATGTCCTTTGTATTTTGAATAAAAACTTCATTATATATATATATATATATATATCATTCCTCCTTTACTCTATCTCAGGTGTTCTGCCCCGAGGCCCCTGAGCTCCATGTTCTTAATTTTTTTTAAATCACAACTAGGCCTAAAGATCACCACTGCTGTGCGTGCCGCCATTAATAACACGACTTCGGTAGGCTGTTCTGCCGCTTGCGTACTAATGTTAATGACCAATACAGCGCTATGAAGCCGGCTTATATTCTCGTATTAAAACCTTACCTAAATCCAAGATAATTGGTTGAGGACTACCAACACCCCATCTACCAAAAAAAAGTACATTAATAACAAAAAAATTCAAAATTTCACTTCCAGTCCTCCATCCAGACTTCTATTGACCAATGTGGACAAAGTCAGTTTTCCTCCTTAAATCTCATAATGGGCCACATTAAAGACCAATATAGTTCAGAAAGAAAATGTTTTTATACGACAATAAAAAAAAGTATTTACTGTGCGATAAAAAATACATTTTGGACAGTAACTAAATAATCAAAGGAAATTTTATTTTGACAAATAACCCATCTGTGGAAGGAATGTACATTCCTTTTCAGTTACTTTAAAAAATAAATTAGCCTTACCAAATACCTGGTTGCAGTAAAAACAGCTATATAATTTCCAAACAAAAAAAGGCCCCAAATCTGAGGTATGAATCTACTGCTATTTTTTAATCCAAAATACTAAAATGATGAAAACTCTGGGAATGTTTGCCTCGCCAGCTGAAGAGCCTCCAAACAGATGTCCATTCCAAAGCAGTCACTTTCCCTCAGTGGGTCAATTCGTTCCTGAAGGAGCGCATGAACCTGTCTCCCAATGTTTTCTGGTGTGTCAGGAACTATCACAGTCTCTTCGGTGTCCAATGGGGTTGGTCCTTCCCAGTCAACTCCATAACGATCTTCATCAATCTGCAATAGACAATAATAACGGCATATGGAAAAAAAATTTGAAACATATTCAGATGTTAAGATATGATTAAGAGTCCAAACCTGCTCGATTGAAGGATCTGGTATGTATGCGTTAAGCATTAACTGACCCCTAATCCACAATTGTTGAGGTGATCGACCTTGTTCTGTGGAAAGTGAATGTCTGTCCCAAACCACAGAAAACAGCTCTAAATGCCGGTTTATTCTGGGCACCATTACAAAATGAATGCAAGCCAAATCTAGTTCACTATCCATATTCAAAGCGGCAGTGTCAGCAGGATTTTGTAGTGCAGATCGATAGTTCACAGTGACAACACACAAAACATCTCTCCAGAGCCTCTCGATTCTTTGGTTATGTACACTGCGTCCTGTAATAAAACTTCTTCTTTCTATAAAAAGCAATGACGTATAATCTGGTTACATTTTCAAAACATTAACAACTTGATAAAGTGTTATATACGTTAATAAAACTATGACATGGTACTAAATAAAATACCTGCTCCTCGTTTGGGATGTTCCAGCATGTATCGAGCAACTTCAACATTTTCTCCTCCTTTGTCGCTGCGTACTCGGATTGGCAAGCCAAACTTATGCACAGCTCGTAAGAAGGCCTGAAGAACTGTGGTTGCACGGTTGTTATTGCTGGCAGTAAGGAACATTATCTTTCGGCTGTATCCATCAACGCCACCATGAATCACAATTCTCCACCTTCATAAAGAAAGATAAAGACACAGACACACACACACATATAAACATACATACATACACACACACACACACACACATATATATACACACACATATATATATATGTATATATCTACACTGTGCTCAGTGGGTTGTTCAAGGCTTGGGAAATCTTTTTGTAGCCTAAGCCTGCTTTAAATTTCTCAATAACTTTATCCGTGACCTGTCTGATGTGTTCTTTGGACTTCATGGTGTTGTTGCTCCCAACATTCTCTTAGACAACCTCTGAGGCCGTCACAGGGCAGTTGTATTTGTGCTGACATTAGATTACACACACGTGCACTCTATTTAGTCATTAGCACTCATCAGGCAATGTCTATGGGCAACTGACTGCACTCAAACCAAAGGGGGCTGAATAATTACGCACACCACACTTTTCAGTTATTTATTTGTAAAAAATATTTGGAATAATGTATGATTTTCGTTCCACTTCTCACGTGTACACCACTTTGTATTGGTCTTTCACGTGGAATTCCAATAAAATTGATTCATGTTTGCGGCTGTAATGTGACAAAATGTGGAAAGGTTCAAGGGGGCCAAAAACTTTTGCAAGCCAATGTATATATATATATATATATATATATATATATATATATATATATATATATATATATATATATTAATAGTTCTGTTTCCCTTACCGTATCAATTTATCATTGCCGTCAATGTGCCAAAGTGCAAGTGGTGATGGTACAGAGTAACCCCTCCTTTCCACCGGACGCGTAAGCAGCACGTTATAGGAGCAGCACTTTTCACTTTCGTATTCTGCTGCTTGGCCCTTTCCACCGGGTGCGTGTGTGGCGCATAGCAGCAGGGAAACAGCTGTCACCGAGAGAGCACGAAATCACGCGAGATTAGCAAAATCACGCGTGGTTTCATCAGTAAACACAACAACCATACACATATATAAACGTCTGTGACAATAATAACCAGGAAAAGACAACAACATGACTCCAAAAGGTTGGTGTTTTATGTTATGTCCGTTTTATATTCGCCAATAAGTTTGTGTTATGTCAGGGAATATCCAAAATCGCCCCCCTCCCGCGAGGTACTGACTTCTCACCGGCCGCACAGGTAGTGACATTTTTTTAAGTAAAGCAACCGCAAAGCAGCACGTTTCTTTTATTTTGAAGATTTCCGGTGCCGAGCCGTATATTTCCTGTCTCCCCTATCCAAAATGTAGAAATTTACGTGTTTCAGAGGCGTGCTGCTTAGAAAATAGGACTGCCGCGTATATTTAGAAAAGTGCTGCGACATGTCGCTCCTCAGACGCGGCAGACTCGTGCTGCTTTCGCCTCCGGTGGAAAGGGTTCTATTGACTACAGAGGTGGCTATCAGCTGCGTATGACGTCCTGCTCCTGTAACGTGCTGCTTACGCGTCCGGTGGAAAGGAAGGGTAAGTTCTTCTCTGTATTCTATTGATGCTACCCACAGGATCCACTACCCTCATTGTTTCCAATACTCTGGATCGCTGTACTCTAGAAAATAAATTTTTTAAAGGGTATTAAGTACACCTTCTATTTAAAATAGGGAACACTTTGAGTGCAACACTCACCTTAGTCCCAAACTATTTAGATACCCCAAAACGGTTTTTGTTCCTGAATCAGGACACTCCTGGATAAAATTGTATACCAATCTTTGGATCCTCATCACTGATGTTGCTGTAGTTCATTCTTACAGAGAGATTGCTGTCTGTCATCCTTCTTCGTACAGTGCTGTAGCTCACACCTAACAGTTCCCCAATTTCCCGAACACTGAAATTGTACTCCAAGAGGTACTTTAGTTGGTCTCTGGAAATGTCCCATGATGGCCGTCCTCTGCCACCAGATGTGATCAATGCAGGCCTAAATCCACCAGTGTGGTTATTTTTTTCAACAACCAAGTGCAGTACCCTCCGTATACTGTCCAAAATGTTGTCAATATTAGTAAATAATCCAGTTTCTTGAGCCTGTACTAAAATCTTGTAGATATCTTCGTAGCGTTGCTCTAGAAAATCCAAGTCAAATTGTGAAGCATTAGCCTCAAAATGATCAGTAAGTCGTTGACATTGATTATAGAGATAGTGCATCAGTTGACGGCTGTGCTGGTCATCTTCAGAACTAAAGAGGAAAAATTACAGGTATTTTTAACGGACGCACAAGCACAATTACATCCAACTGTCACAATGAGACACAGTCAAATAGTATGTAAAAGTTTTTTCAGCTTTCACTTTGTTTGATGTGACACCTTTGAAAACAATTACAACCTATGTATTTTTGTTTTTTAAACCTATAGTCTAGGTTTTACCAAAAATAGGTGTAACCAGGATTATCACTCAACTACACAAACACTACACGTATATATATATATATATATATATATATATATATATATATATATATATATATATATATATATATATATATATATATATATATATATATATATAAACATGGAAACAATACATTTGATAAACATAATATTGTATACACATTGAAGCATTCTTGGAAATCGTTCATAGAGTACTATAGCCTCCTAAAAAACTATATTGTTACTAAACTAAAATAACTAAAATAGTTTTCTTTCTCAACGTTCGTTTTGCAGTCCCTCTTAATTTACACGATAATTTGACGTTAATTGCCATTAATTAATTACATTTTTTTACAGTGTTTTTTAATCGCGTTAATCTAATTTTTAATCATTAATTTTACAGTTTCTCCATGCGAGTTTTCTTTTAAATAAAACCCGTTTTCTGCACTGGGCTTTTTGTGCTTAAGTTTTTCGGGGTTAACCACACCCTGAAGTGGACATCGGTTGGCTGTAAACTCATCAGAGATGACAGGCTTTCATCGTGGTAGGTAGGGGTGCACGATTTTGACAAAAAAAACTAATTGCGTTTTTTTGGAGAAATATTGCAATTGTTATGTAATTTTAAAATTTTACTTTCGATACTTTTAAGTGCATAAAAGTAAAATTATGAATGAAATATATTGTTACTTTTACAACACAGTCTTGTACAACTTGACACACATGCGAACAATATACAATAACCTACAAAATATTTATGTGGCCAGGGCCCTCTTCTGGCTTTTGTCTGCTGTTGAACCTGAAAAATCTCTAATATAAACTACATAGTGACTGAGGTAATGAGATTGTTCAATGCTTCGTGATTATTAAATACCTTAACCTAAATACCAAAGAATAATAAGACATAATGGAAATTAACTTAAACAGGTAGCTTAATTTTTTTCTTTTAATTGACGAATCTTTGCCATTGAAAAATAGAAAATGAACTCTTATTAGATTTAGATTTACAATTAGGATTTATGACCACTATATCCCATTGGTTGTAAGATTCAGATCATTATTTTTTTAAAGCTAGACATTTTAAATGAGAATGAGAAAAGTATGTATTTGTGCCCCCCTTTTTCCTGTTAATGCCCTACCTGGCCCCTGGGCAAAACCCTGCACATTTACCAGCTGTCAGCTACATAAAACGATCCTGGTGTTATTTGTCTCTCAGAAACAGATTATAACTTCCCTTCAACTTATTCATGTCTCCTAAAAGGTAAACCGGTTTCTCCATCACCTGTTCAGCTCTGATGATTCAGTAAGAACATCTCCTGGTTTCATCTTCATGTTTCCATCTCACCACATATCCAAACCGATATCATGACCAGCAGCTTTTACAGCTGTGGCTTCAGCAAACATCAGAAAGTAATATTAAATCAATTCTAACAGTTTATCAAGCTTAAACATGCTTCTGTTGTTTAGCGCGACACCCACTGGTTTCCTCTATCTGCTAAAAGTCAGCGATAAACAAACAGAAACGGGACTGCGACAGAAAAGCCGATCAGCTGATCATTGATCAGTTTCATGATTGAAGGAGCAACAGGAGAGGGAGGGGAGCGAATGAGAGAAGACGAGGCAGCTGCGCAGCGTAATGACACAGAATAACTCCAGCTTTGTGTCTTTTCATTCTAGCTGAAATACGGGACAAATCAAGTTCCTTCTCACCTTAATACGGAATGCGTAATATTTTCTCTGAATACGGGACGATTCCGTTTTTTACGGGACGGTTGGCAACACTAGCTGACAGTGAAGATTAGCCTGAGCACGGCAGCGGAGAGAGACTGACAGCAGAGATCTGCAGCCAGGTTCCTCTCCCGCTACCCGCTGAGAACAGTGAGAAATACATTTTGCTTTCACATTGAACAAGTAGCCAAAAGTCTCTAGCAACACATGGAAAAGCCGCTAGATTTGTCACTAGTCACTTTTTGAAAAAAAACGTTGCCAGGGGCGTCGGAAGAGTCGCTAAATATAGTGACAAAGTCGCCAAGTTGGCAACACTGCACTATATACAAGCTTGTATCCCATCACCGTTTCTGATTGGCCAGAAAGCCAGGAATGAGAGACTCAACCATTTTGATTGGTGAATAGGTTTGTCACTCAAATGTCAGGGGCGGGAAAAAAACCTCAGCCTCCTGAGGTTAGGTTATCGCAGGAGTTAAAACCTCAATATCGATGCGATAAAGGTTAATCGTGCAGCCCTAGTGGTGGGGAGGGCGAGGTGAGGAGGAACGGTGTGTTGGCGACAATTTTGCCAACTTTGCAATATTTGGCGAGTTTTTAGACCCCTCTAGTAATTCTTTCTCAAAAAACAAACAAAAAAAACAACAACTAGCGGCATATCTAGTAAATGTTTTTGGGGTTATTGGAAACTTTTGGGTAAGGCATATAACGTTGTTACTCTTCTCACCGAGTAGCGGGGCGCTTTCCCATCTCAGAGTTTACAGCAGGCAACCAGTATGCACCGCACACTGCAGCTCCACCCGGCCGCCCAGGTCCAGCGGTATGGCAAGCCATCGGTATCAAAAATAATGTGCATATTATGTGTTGTTTTAACCTGTAATAAAGTTGGACTCAGTGAAGATATTTACCCCACTGCGACCAGAACGCTTATGAATCGCGCATGCTCGAAGCAGAAGGTTGCAGTCGCCACTTGGGACCAGTCACAAAAACAGCAGAATGTAAATGGCTGGGACTGCATCTGTTTAAGTCTGTTAAATACAATAAATGACTTCACAAAGCCAGTTTTTTTAATTACATGTAGTAAACTTTTCTTCTACCACAATAATGTAATGAATTTAAAAGAAAATACCTCAAGATGATGGCTTTTCTCAGCAATGTCAGACAAGCGCTACTTTCGGTGGGAGCGAACTTGCTACACCCATAGACATGTGTTTGGCTCGGTTTGGCTACACCACCCAGCACCTTGACTGTATATAGCATCACAGTGCCAAATTCAGAGGAAGCATCCTGCATCTGTCCTCCCTGGTCAACCGGATGTTAGCGGCTTTGGATTTGGACGGTCTAGCCTTCAGATGAATTCCTCTCCTCTCCTCTCCTCTCCTCTCCTCTCCTCTCCTCTCCTCTCCTCTCCTCTCCTCTCCTCCTGTTGCTGATCCACGTCCTAAACAAGAAATCAAAAGTTTACAAAAAGAGCAACACAAAAACTTTTAGGAAAATCTATATTTATTAACAGGATCACTAATAAATTATGTATTGATGCACTGTTGCAAATGCACATACAGTACTTTTTCATAAATAAATAAAAAACTCATTTGTTTTTGGCCAACAAAGGGTGACATTCCCCTCCAGATCCAGAATTGTCCTCATAAACTAAATAGAATTTAAGTGAAGATGAGGAACATGGCAACTGTGTTAATTAACACAAGAGATCAAGTACTGAGATAACAAGTTCTGTAGTTTTTGAGGCTTAATAAGACTCATCTAAGCATAAGGTGTGTAACTGGATTTATTATTTTACCTCCATGCCACCGTGGCCTAATTTTGCCCCGGGAAATACGTAATAATTTCTCCTTAAAAGAGTCGTCTTTTTGCTTTATTTGCGAAAACCGAAATTAGCTGTTTATAAGCGGGGCAATACATGGAGAACCATTAGACCAAATACGAGGTCGTTTACGAGCAATGGTTTACAAAATAAAATTAAAATACATGTCTATACCAACAACAAAACCCAAACAACACAACCGCTTTAAGTTTGAAATTTTTGTTCAGATTTTAATGTACTTACTTTTAAAACTGTACTCCCGTCCCGCTTCGCCTCCCGCTTCGTCCGCCATTGTTGCTGGAACAAAAATCACCCGTCTGGCGCATAATGCATTTTGCATATGGAGTGCGTTGAAGGATACTCCGGACCCATCCTTCAAATCGGGGAAAAGAAGGATGATCACAGAAAATGGTGTAACAACGGATTTATGGGCCGTCTTTGAAGGAGTCTTCATACAGCCTTCGTCTCGGCGCTGTGACGTAACTGGCCTTCAAACCCAGCCTTCGAAGGATGCAGACCCCGAATATGGACAGATGATAGTAGATAATCACGCCAATACTCTTGTCTACTCAAAAGTTGTATATGGCACGGATTGGTTCTTGCACCCTGACCAATGATTGATAAGACAATAGTATTTATTGAGCCAATCACTGTAGTGCGACTGAACCGCTAAGACCTCCTGGGGGAAGCGGGAGAAATTTGCGCAAAAATCATTCTGTGTGCGGCATACTGAAAGGTAAGAACCTTGTTATAACATTATATACGTTGAAAATATGAAATTATGTATTGTTTTGGGTTGTGATTAACATCTTTACGTGATTTAGTAAAGCTATGCCCGTGTAATAAAATGTCTTAAGTATATGTTGCTTTAGCAAGTAAGTCATGGTATTGTTGTAACTCATTAAGATTTTTATTTTACAAACATGTTATGGTAATTTGTCAAGAAAACAATATGAATGCATGAATTTACATTGACAGGACTCTTGAGCTGGTAAAGTGTTGGGACAATGGCTATATTCGTAATACTCTGTGCGATATTCTGCGTTCATTTATATATTTCATTTATATATTTTTTTAGTTTGGCTATTTTACTCTCGCAAAAGAGGCGATCAATGTTTTGTTATTTTATATCTATATAAATGGCATTTCTTGACATATATTGATGCATTCACGGACCAAAAAAAAATTACAATTATATTAGCCTACAGTAACTTCACTCTTACTGCTTAATATTAAATAGCCTATATGTATATCCCAAGATGGTTAATTTTTGACGTGCTGAAAACAGGATAACAGCATCACTGAAAAAATTACAGACACCCATTTAATTTTATGACTCAGGCTCTTATTTCACCTTCCAGCGTGCTCGTTCATTTCTGTAAAAAGGAGCAATAAGAACAACAAACAACAAATATGTATTTTAACAGCGAGACGTCGTTCGCTGGAGTCAGTTCTCTTAACTGAGCCCAGATCTACATCAGCATATAGTTTTTATTGAAACAAGAGTTGCAGGAAATCCCTCCCACATATATCTTCGATCATAGAATAAGGATGAAAGCCTCTTCACATAAGGAACACATGATGTACTACATTCTTCTTGATTGTTCACCTTTTCTAAGTGTTGCCACATGCACTACAGAATTAAACCGTCATACAACAAAATAAATGTACTCTCAACATTTACAGAATTTTTATCTCTTTCGCTTACACCAACCTATGGATAATTTTCTCATTGTCTCAATATGGAAAGTGTGGAAAGATGGTACTTGTTGCTAATCCAGGTTTTTCTTTTTTGTGACAGATTGTCAGAATGGATCGAGAAAGCCAAAGTCAAGTGTGAGTAATCTATATACTGTTTACAAATTGTTGACAGACTTTGAGGATGTACTTGGCAATTTAACCCTCCTGTTGTCGTTGGGTCAGTTTGACCCGTTTTTATCCATATAATTGTCTAAAAATTACATTGATGGTTACACAGTATGCAATAAAATGAATGTTGACTATTTTGGAAAAAAAATGTTTCAAAACAATGTCCTTACATTTTCCTTAGCATATAGCAGCAACCTAAATTCTTATTAACACAACTATGGTGAAATTCATTAAAAATCTATCCATTTGTTTTACTCCTTAATGAGGTATATTTTTATGTCAGTCAGTTTTATTATTCCATACATGACAATTTATTTTGGTTAGATTGTTGTAATGTGTTGAAAACAAGTTGACTGGAAGGCTCTAACACAAAAGTTTGTAATAATTTTATATTTCAGTCAAATAACACTGGGTCAATCTGGACAACAGGTGTGACTATTTGTTGCAATTTAAAAATTTGAAATGGTTTCAAAACAATGTTCTGGCTAAACTAAGATGTACACTTGTCTGTAATATTTTATCAACATTTGTGCCTCTGACCATAACTATAGCTGAAATAATTCAGCTATTTTTTTAAACTCAAAATGTATCTATATATATATTTAAGTCAGAGAGGTTTATTATACCATAAGTTACCAAAAGTAGTGTAAAATACATTTCAATGTATTGGAAACAAGATCACTAAAAATATTTGAAATTTGTCATTTTGTACCTCCTGCTCTATAAGCAGTCATACAGACCGGGTCAAATTGACCCAGGAGGACAAAAGGTGCGTAGTAAATGTGAAGACAATAGTGTTAATCAACATCTCTCCTCTTAATAGTCCTGAAGAAATGCAAGAATTGCTGCAGCAAATGCAGCGTACTGCAGGCACGGGGGTTAGAAAAAGGAAGTGTGAGACCCCTTGGTCACATGGTTTCATTTGTTTGCCTGAGCCTGAATGGAGTTGTATGCCCACAGTGGAGGAGGCTCGCTACTATTCATCTTGTGGATTGGGACGAAAGACTGTGTGGTTCCCACACAATGAAGGAGATCACTCATATTTTAGCGAGCATCTCCTCTCTGCCTTCCCGTCTCTTAGAGATGCTGGTGGGTTTGTCCTTGCCCGTGGCAGCAGGGGAAAGGTGTTGGAGGAGATACCAATACCACCAGAGGGATACAGCCTGAGCTTTGTACGCTCAGCTTCTACAAGGGCTCCCCTGTACATCATCCCCCTTTAACGCAGCCTTATGTTGACTCCTCCATCAGTTGATGAGGCAGGTTTCAACCTTTTCAATCGGTGTGTGTGTGCTTTATATTGTATGGACATTAAACTAATTTTTATTTATTTGTTTGTTTGTTTTTTATGCAGAATGTGCTTAGTAGGTGATAGAGAAGTGCCTTACCTGCCAATCCTTAATCCCACTTTGTGACTTGGCTGACCATATCCTGGAGTGGTAAGAAAGGCCATTAGTTTTGCAAATATAAATAGCATTATATTAGATATTAGGAGATAACTGATAACTGGTTAAGGTATTTTCCTGCTAATGATGCATTTCTCATTTGAAAAACAAATTTTAATTGAAACTGAATCATTTTATTCTGAGTTTATTTATTCCTTTCTACAGTACAGAAAAAGAAGATTCAAGGAATGATGAGTATGTTTCGTGTTCATATCATTATCTAGAGGACCAAAATAAAAACATTTATGAAACTGTGGTCCTTCAAAATAAACCATGCTGTTTGTTTTTTCTCAGAGACGACATGGATGAAGACCTGGCTGTGGCTATACAACGGTCTTTACAGGTCAGTTAATGTATTCAACCGTGCCAAATGCCAGTACTGTTCCTGTAATCCAAGTTGGAATTCTTTAATTCCAATTTATTTGTCCCTTCTCAGCAGCAGGTGACACCTGTGCAACAGTAAGTGTTTATTGTGTACATGTTTGTAACATAAACAAGGGCAAAACACTTTTATGAAAATCTATATTCTTTGCAGGCAGTCAACCATTGTTATAGAGGATGAGGTTGGAGCAGCTGCAGGTGTGATGAAGTAAGTTGTTCAAACTCAAACCCATTATTTCTTCAATCACTGTATGTCATTCCTTCTTTTTTATGGATTTTAATATTGTTTATGTTACTTTGTGCTTCTAGTACTCAATGTGAGGTACAACAGCAGAACCCTGTACTTGAGGTAGGAGCTGTTGGGATACCTGAGAGTGTTCTAAAGTAAGTTAAATAACATAAATATATAAGTTCTCTGAGTATTATATCTCTGGCAGTTTTTCTTTTTAAATGTTATCATCATCCGTATAGTTACTATTAATATCTGGAACCCTATAGTGCTCAGAGACACGCCGAGGAACATGTTATGGTCGAGGCGGTTGAACTGTGTGAGAACACAGAAAATGAAGGGACAAGCAGGTGAGCTTTATATACATTTGTATTTTTGTCCAATATAAATATGTGTTACATTGTTTAATTTCTTCTTACCCAATTCAAAGGTTTATTTTTTTTATCTAATGCCGCTGCCATGATGAACCATGTCGTGTTGTATAATCTCCACACCTCCAAAAAACACAAACGTGATTTGTTTTTGCAGGTCTCCAGATTTGAAGACTGTCCTTGAAGAGCTACAACGAAATGTCTCTGCTCCTTCTGTACTGTTACCCACCCAATGACTGACGCAATCTGCTGGGATTCCTTAAATAGGAAACTTTTTAACTGATTGGAATGTTTGTATAAATGTATTGAAATTACTTCTTGTTAAGTGCCTTGAGATGACATCTGTTGTGAATTGGCGCTATATAAATATACTGAATTGAATTGAAATATCCTATAGAAACAGTGTCTTGCCCACGGCCAAAATTAAATGGATTAAAAGTTAAGCCAATAAAAGCAAATTATGGAAATCTCATAAAAATAAATACAACTTTGACTGAACAGAAAAATAAATCTATTAAATGTGGTTTATTAAACATAAGATCTCTCTCCTCAAAGACTTTGTTAGTAAATGACTTGATTTGTGATAATCACATTGATTTCCTTTGTCTCACAGAAACCTGGTTGCAGCAGGAGGATTATGTCAGTTGTTGAGAAGGTGTTTTCACTCTAATTTAAAGCCAATCTTAAAGGAACAGACACACATTTAATTTATGACCCTGGGCTCTCTCTGAGCTCTCATTTCACCTTCCCACGTGCTCGTTCATTTCTGTAAAAAGGAGCAAGAACAACAAACAACAATTATATATTTTAACAGTGAGACGTCGTTCACTGGACTCAGTTCTAGTAACTGAGCACAGCTTTATCTCATCATAAGGTTTTTATTTGAAACAAGTTACAAAGAAACTCCTCCCACATAGATCTTCGTTCACAGAATGGTCACATCTTCTTCACACAAGGCACAGGATGTGCCACATTCCTCTTGATTGTTCACGGTTTCTAAGTGTTTCCACATGCACTACAAAATTAAACCCTCATACAACATTAACAGAATTCCCATCTCTTCATCTCCCTCTTTTGATCTCTTATTTTAAGAGATCACTATATATAAGGAAAAATGTCAGGCAAAGAATCATATCAATTTTGAGTCCATCTTCTCTGGAACTTTTCGGATCAGCATTCAAGTCATCTTGTTCTGGCCAAGAATTGTGGTCGTCTGGCTCGCTCTTCTATGACCTAAGGTGAGAGGTTACCAGCACATCAACTATATGCAGCTGAAGTGTATCTTTTCAGTAGCCTTGAGTTTGAAAACTCTAAGGACTGCACGCAGACCAGAGGATCGTTCAGCCCCTTTTGGCAGGGGTCTCAGCTTCTTTTCCTTCAAACCCTGCTGCCCCAGCTGGGCAGCTCTGTGCTCCAAGCCGCCCTGCCACCTGATGGTGCAGGTGTGCTGAAGTTGGAAACCTCTCAGCAGAGGGTTCAAGTAGGTTGTGTGGTCTGCTCATTGCTGTTCTTCTCCCGCTCTGGCTTGCTGCTCCTGGATGTCCTCTCAGGTCCGTCCTGACTCCTCAGTGGGAGTGCATTGGCTCCAGCCTTTTTCTTTAGTATGATTACCTGAGAGATTGTGGTCTGGTTGGCTGCTGGTCTCTCACCTGATCAACAAAGCCTAAAAGAAGAGCTCGCAACTAATTTGCTTTTTCCTGTTTGCTTTATCCATAATTGTATCTGTTTTGAGATTCATTTCTTATGCATTTGTCCTTTTTTTTTTTAAACCAAATCCCTCACTCACCTCATAGTCTTAAGTAGTGCCGCACTGATCGGCCGCACTAACACAAAATCAAACTATTATCCAGACTGCTTACAAACTAGGTCTATCTGTAGAAAAAGAAAAACATGCCACAAGGTAAGATGAATGGGTTGTGTGCTAAAACAACCACCCTCACAAAGGTGCCAAAACAGGATGGAAAACTGGAAACATCTGGTTTTTGGATTGTGGAAATACCATCATGAGCATGACAGACCGCTCAAAAGAAAAATGTGCTGCTTTAAAGCTCAACCCGCAGAAAACTATCAGTTTAATTTTATTCATTTACACTGCTAACAGCCTAAGTTCATTAAACCTATAGTCTTATACGATTTCACCACATCACCGACTATTGTTATTCATTTTTCTGAGCTGATGAAGCACTATACTTATAAAAGAAAACTATGATTTCAACCTATTTAACCAAAAGAACTATTGGACATTAAACAAATGCTGTTTTTCATTTATTTTTTCATTTATCTGAAATGCTATTAAAGCAACAAATTGAAAGGCTTTGTTTTGTAAAAAATAAGTGAACTTTAAGTTCCCCTAGTGCCCAAGGATCTCCTCCCTTTTTCTGAAACAGAACTGTTTCAGAAACATCCAATTATATAAGTCTCCTGTTAATCAGGTGTGACTAGATCTGCAGCTTGTTACGGAAAGATGTTATAGTTCAATAAACACCTGTATTGTAGATCAATCTCCATGTATACAGTATACAGTATTAAGCTCAATTCCTAGATCTCAGCTGCTATACCTTTCTGCCAGGGAAGAATTAACAAAACCACTGAATCTATAATTTAATGTGTCCAATCATAACATGACCTTACCCACCTCGGTCCATGGGAAAAAAGATAACAGAACCTTATTTCAATCACTCCATAATTTGTTTTCAGGCGGCATATCGGAGCCCAGATGGGACCATGAGGGGCTGAAATATCACGCCTCCTCCTTCTGCTGTGTCGGATCTCCTCTGCAAATACAAGAAAAGAATGCTCTTTAAGTCTCAACAGAAGCACATCCACCGTTCTCATTTTGAGGGTAATTGTGTCAGAGCCAAAATCCGCAGAAAATCAGCAGGTCGTCCATAGAAAAGTTCCCATCACATTCATGATATGGAGCACATACTATATACTTTTTTTCCCATGCACCCAAATTGGCATGAAAATGTGGTCAGATTTTTATCATTTTCCAAAGAAATAAATATTTGGTCAGGTGTACTGGTCCAGCTTTAACTATTTAGATTAATCCCATGTCGTCCCAGTCTCCAATTTACCCGTACTTTTGTCATGGAAGTATATACATTTTTACCCATATAACTTCCTGTTCGTTCATGTAATGCACACTCAGAATTTGTCCAAATCCTGGAGAGGAGTGTAACATCTGGAAACAGATCATTAAGATTAGTGAAAGCTTCTACATATCTGGGTAAATGTCCTACAGAATATGGCATCTGAGAACAAACAAAACAGTTAATGTTTTATTTATTTGCTAGATATCTTGCATATTGTCACCATACACTAGTTTCAAATGGGTTTCTGTGTCCTTCTCTGAGTGAACCAAGAAAATAATGTGCTATATGTCATTTCTCTGTGAGTCCTAACGTTCCTATTGAAATAACACCGCCAAAAAACGGTAAAAAAAAAAGTACTAGATAGCAGAAAAACCAGAAAAACCTTCATCGTCACTATCTCTCCCTTCAAAACAGTCTCTATAGAAAAGTGGCTCTCCTGGTTCTCTTCACTGAGGTTGAGACAAGTAGAACCTAATGTATCTACCTCCCTTTGGAATCAGTCTTTAACCCCACTTTTCTTAGACTGCTTTCCCTATATCTAGTAATGGACTCTGCTTTTTATAATGGATTAAGTGTATCCAACTCAGTCTCTACAGCCGTTGGTGGGGTCAAAAATACCTGGAATGGCCCCTTCCACCTGGGTGATGACCAATTTTCTGTTTACAGCTTTTAATCAGGATCCAGTCACCTACTTTCAGCTCACTTCTTCCTGTAGGAATATAGGATCATCTGGCATATGATTAGTTTGCATTTATAACTCATGTACTTATCAGTATTTTGATCATGAAAACTCCCAGATCTTAATCAAATTGTTTTTTTTAGAAGAGAGTAAACCAATCTAAGGAATTCTATATCTCACCCATAGATTATTTCAAATAGAATGAGGCCAATATTGAAATTTTGTCCCGTTTCTTCCATCGTTTTTTTTTATTTGCAAAATTTTATCATAAAGTCATAAATCAATTTGTAATTGTTCCTCTTATTTTAATATACCAAACTGTAGGAAGGATAAGGTCTCATCAAATTCGTTCAATTACTTGTTGTTATTATATATATATATATATTCATATATAACTTTATCATAACCAAACAGTATCTCCAATTCTGTTTAGTCTTATCCATGGCCCTTCTTAATCTGCTTTTAGAATCCAATTGTCTCTTAAAAATGATCTATAATCTTTGTCCTATTTTATCAATTATTTAATTCACAAAATGTGTTCCGTTACCACTATAGATCATTTGTGGATATCAAATCTAGGCATTATTTCTCTAAACAACATTTCTGCAACAGTTAGTGTATCTTAATGTTTCAATGTTAACATTACAAATCCATTAGGAGAAATTTTATTTTCTTACTAAATAGAGCTTCTTCAATACAGCCTTCGTTTGCTCAAAGCTGTTTCTTAATTTTATATGAGAAGTTTTTCTTTTTTTCCCATGTCTGACACACTTCTCGTCCATGAACTAATCAGTTTGAGAATCGAATTGTCCGTAAGAAATGCTTTTAATTAGTTCGCCACTAGAGGTCGCCATACCCCTGTTCCCCATTGTTGGCCAAATGCCAAAAACATGCAAGGTTCAATTTGAATCTTCTGTTAGCAATAATATGATTATTTTATCTTCATCTGATTACAAGCTTCAGTTAAAACTTTAATTTTTCTCTTTCCAAGTAGAACAATTCTTTGGTAGCTGTCCCGTTTCAAGAGTTTTATGAAATCTAAAATTTGGATTATTAATTCATCCCCTACAGAGAATATGCCCAACTTCAAGTGAAATAGGAAATCTCTTCCTAACAAATTAGAAAAAATTCTCGAGATAATATGATTAACACAACAGATTTTTCCTATAGCAAAATCTATTATTTTTATTTCATTTTTCTAACAACTCAATCTCATTTTTAGTGGAAAACAAAATTCCTAATTTTTTTTTTTTTTCCATCTGGCTTCACTAACTTCCTACTATTTTGTCAATGAGATAATCAGCAACTGATATTTCCATAACAAAACATCACATCTCTATTCCTTGCTCTCTGCTTATCTGCTCCTTCATAAAGATTCTACAAATTAGCTTATTATTATGATTATATGTGGAAGAGTCTGTTGCTAGATGTCCAAAAACATGGTACCATTCTCAACTCAGATTGGGGCGAGGGCCGGCATCCTCTCCCAATCTCAGGTGTAGGTCCAGACATCTTTCTTGCATAATCAGACCCTTAATTTTGTCCCATTAGCAACAACTCCATCGAGTGTAAATATTGAAGTGCGCTTATACTCAGTGTGCTAAAGTTGAATTTTGGAGTGCGTTACTACATTCCTTACTACGGTAATCCCGTAATGAACATTTCTTCTCTTTTTTGCAGTCTCTAACCCAGCGCATTACAAGATTGTTTCCTTTCAGCATGTATCTTTAAAATGTTAGAAGCAAGCATCTGAAGCTGCCTCTTGTTACAAAGAATAAATTCACGTAGTCACCCAGCTTCTACCCCACAGGACCTGTAGACATCCGCCTGTATTTCAAAATAAAATCACTCTGCTCATAATCCGTCATTTTAAACCATTTCTTTTATACTATATGAGAGATCTTACAGACATCCCACGAATATCATTAAAAATTTTAGCTAAGTTTTTTATTATTATTATTATAGAGTAAAAGTTGCCACTGCACTTAAGAAATCCCAACGTTTTGTATTGAGCTCCACGCAGCTAAAACATCCCCCTCATTATCAGCTAGCGGGGGGAGGTATGTTCCTTCTCTTCTACCTTCCGGCAGTTGGATAACCTTTAACAATTTTGAAACGCATGATCAATTTGGTTTCAAACAAATCTTTCTCAGGAAGTCCATTTTATCGGTTTCTGTCACAACCCATCACAGTGGGTTTGTTTATTAAGAGAAAAACTAACAACCCATTGTTGAGGGACAGAGGGGGGGGGGTCGCTTGTTTATTATCAGAACAGCCCTTCCTTGAAGGGAAGGGGGGAAGGTGGTCGGTTGTTTAAGATAATTCATTTAGATCATAGTAAAGTTTACCTTACTCTTCATCGGATTTTTTAAAATATGGAAGTGAGTTTTCTCTTTTATTTTATTTTTCTTTCGGCGGAACTTTAGGAGAAAACAAAGTTTAAAACGTTTTTTATCCTCCCGGGTGCTAAAAAACACATCTGCTTCAAGCATTAACCCCTCCTTTTTCCCTTCTTCGCTCCTTCAAGAAGAATTCCTTTGTTTGAGACGCCAAATGTCTAATTCTTCAATTTTGATCTTTTTAGTTTTATTTTAGATCACAACTACCAAGAAGTGCGCAAAATTACTCAGTCAATCGTCGTTTCAAATTCATAATCTTTATTTTAAAGAAATGTATTGTCTTTTCTCTTACATTAATTTTGCATCTCCTTTAAATCTTCTTTGCAATTTTTTTCCCATATTTCGATAAGTTACATTTTGCTGTTTTTATTTTTCATTTTTAAATATTTATCATTCTCATGTTAATGAAAATTAACACTACAAAATTAAACCCTCGTACAACATTAACAGAATTCCCATCTCTTCACAGTATAAATGAGTCAACTCCTTCCAGTCATTTCAATTTTCACATTCCTAGAAATACTGGGCGAGGGGGAGGAGTTGCAACCATTTTCCGTTCTGATTTACTAATTAGTCCCAGACCAATTGATAGCTACAGTTCTTTTGAACATCTAACCTATAATTTTCCTCATCCAAGTTGCAAAACATTAAGACCATTTTTGTTTGTGGTTTTGTATCGTCCACCAGGCCCTTACTCTCAATTCTTGGATCAGATCTCACATTTTTTATCTGATTTAGTTATTAAATACTGATAGGGTCATTATAGTGGGGGACTTCAATATTCATGTGGATACTGAAAGTGATAGCCTAAATGCAGCCTTTAGTGCTATTTTAGACTCAATTGGCTTTACTCAAAAAGTACAGGGATCGACCCACTCGGGCAAACACACTTTGGACCTTGTACTGATATACGGTATTGAGTGTGAGGAAATAACAGTCCACCCACATAACCCGGTCCTGTCTGACCACTTCTTGAAAACTTTTGAATTTACTTTAACTGACCATCTTAAATCTGAAAGAACATTTCATTATAGTAGAGCTTTATCAGACAATGCTGTAACAATTTTTAAAGAATCTGTTCCATTCTTACTTTCCTCAGTGTCTCAGGGTAACACAGTGGATGGCAGCAATTCTATCTCTAACCCTTCAGAAATTGATGGTCTGGTTGACAGCGTTACTTTCTCATTGCGTTTGGCATTAGATAGTGTAGCCCCCTTAAAAAAGAAAGTGGCTAGCCATAGGAGGCTGACTCCTTGGTTTAACGCAGAGTTGCGTACTTTAAAGCAGAATACTAGGAAGTTGGAGAGAAAATGGTGCTCTACACACCTAGAGGATTCCTATTTAACCTGAAATGATAGTCTACTGCTGTATAAAAAGCACCTTCGACAAGCTAGAACAGCATATTTTTCATCATTAATAGAGGCGAATAAAAACAATCCTAGGTTTCTTTTTAGTAGTTGCCAAACTTACACAGAGTCATAGCTCTGTTGAGCCAACTATTCCCCCAGCTCTTAGCAGTGATGGTTTTATGGGATTCTTGATAAATAAAATTAATTTTATTAAAAATAAAATCCTTGGCATCCTCCCAAACATGATTACTTCTTCCTCAGTAAATGAGGCAGTATCGGAAAGAACTGTAGAACCTCAGTTGTGTTTTGATTCAGTCGAGCTTTCAGAATTATCAAAAATATTAGCCTCATCTAAACCTTCAACTTGTATGTTGGACCCAATCCCAACTAAATTATTTAAAGAAGTGGTGCATTTGGCTCCTGGCCCCATTTTGGATATGATGAATCCATCCTTAGTGAACAGATACGTACCACAGGAATTTAAAATAGCTGTAATTAAACCTTTACTCAAGAAACCTTCCCTTGATCAAGATGACTTAGTGAATTACAGACCTATATCTAACCTTCCTTTCTTATCCAAAGTCCTTGAGAAAATTGTTGCTAATCAAGTCTGTGAGCTGTTTGAAGAGTTTCAGTCAGGTTTAAGAGCTCATCATAGCACTGAAACAGCACTGGTGAAGGTTACTAATGATATTCTCATGGCCTCAGAGAATGGACTTGTGTCTGTTCTGGTTTTGTTAGATCTCAGTTCTGCTTTTGACACAGTCAATCATAATATTCCCTTGGAAAGGCTTGAACATGTTGCAGGGATCAAAGGAACAGCACTAGGCTGGTTTAAATCATATTTGTCTGATGTCTAATGCACGTTCATGCAGATGAGCAGGGACCCTTGGCATCTTTCTTTGGGTGTTTTTCACAGACGGTAGACAAGTCTCTTTAGTGTCCTGCGTTTTTAGAACTGTGACCTAAAATGCCTACTTTCTGTAAGCTGTTAAGGTCTTAACGACCATTCCACAGGTGCATGTTAATTAATTGATTATGGTTAATTGAACATGCATGGAAAACATTGTTTAAACCCTTTACAATGAAGATCTGTAAAGTTATTTGGATTTTTACAACATTATTGTTGAAATACAGAGTCCTGAAAAAGGGACGTTTCTTTTTTTGCTGAGTTTAGTAGATATGTCAAGAGGGGTCCGCAGTGTCAAAAAAATAATTGAACTGTTTTATGTTTTTCTTTATGTATGTTTATGAATTAATGTGTAGTACACGTGACACAATAATGTATATAGAGAATGGGGTAACGATTTTCAATAGACAATTAATGTGCAATAGAAGCGTTATAGGTTACTTATTGTGGCTATTGCATATACATGTATACACATTACACACACACACACGGACCCATGGAAAATTTGACTGAGAGATTTGAAGAAATAGTGCCAGTGAATAAATGTAACTTTTAAGTCCAAATTTTCTAGGGGTTGGAAAACTTTTGTCTGTATTCTCTTCTGACAGGCTAATTGAGGGATCTGACTGCCTCAAGGTAGCGGAGGCAATCCTGATGTCCTTCGGCCCATATTAATTTCCGGAAACCGCCAGCTAACCACACAGAGCATGATGACTCTTTTTGAGACCGTCCTCTCTCCACCTGGGCGCAACGCCCGAAGAAATGAAAATTTTACTCTTATGTTTTGGAGGGACTGGCTCATTGATGTTGGTGGTAAGTTGGTATGCATATACACACGTGCTCAAATTTGTTGGTACCCCTCCACAAAAAATGAAGAATGCACAATTTTCTCTGAAATAATTTGAAACTGACAAAAGTAATTGGCATACACCATTGTTTATTACATATTTAATAGAAATCAGACTTTGCTTTTGATGTTTCATTCAACATAATATTGTAAATAAGAAAACAAATGAAAATGGCATGGACAAAAATGATGGGACCCCTAACCTAATATTTTGTTGCACAACCTTTAGAGGCAATCACTGCAATCAAACGTTTTCTGTAGCTCTCAATGAGACTTCTGCACTTGTTAACAGGTAGTTTGGCCCACTCTTCCTGAGCAAACTGCTCCATCTGTCTCAGGTTTGATGGGTGCCTTCTCCAGACTGCAAGTTTCAGCTCTTTCCATAGATGTTCGATAGGATTCAGATCAGGACTCATAGAAGGCCACTTCAGAATAGTCCAATGTTTTGTTCGTATCCAGTCTTGGGTGCTTTTAGCTGTGTGTTTTGGGTCATTATCCTGTTGAAGGACCCATGACCTGTGACTGAGACCGAGCTTTCTGACACTGGGCAGTACGTTTCCCTCCAGAATGCCTTGATAGTCTTGAGATTTCATTGTGCCCTGCACAGATTCAAGGCACCCTGTGCCAGGCGCAGCAAAGCAGCCCCAAATCATAACCGAGCCTCCTCCATGTTTCACTGTCGGTATGGTGTTCTTTTCTTTGAAAGCTTCATTTTTTCGTCTGTGAACATAGAGCTGATGTGACTTGCCAAAAAGCTCCTGTTTTGACTCATCTGTCCAAAGGACATTCTCCCAGAAGGATTGTGGCTTGTCAATATGCATTTTAGCAAATTCCAATCTGGCTTTTTTATGTTTTTCTTTCCAAAGTGGAGTCCTCCTGGGTCTTCTTCCATGGAGCCCACTTTCGCTTAAACAGCGACGGATTGTGCGATCAGAAACAGACGTACCTTCACCTTGGAGTTCAGCTTGCATCTCTTTGGCAGTTATCCTTGGTTCTTTTTCTACCATTCGCACTATCCTTCTGTTCATTCTGGGGTCGATTTTCCTCTTGCGGCCGCGCCCAGGGAGGTTGGCTACAGTTCCATGGACCTTAAACTTCTTAATAATATTTGCAACTGTTGTCACAGGAACATCAAGCTGCTTGGAGATGGTCTTGTAGCCTTTACCTTTACCATGCTTGTCAATTACTTTCTTTCTGATCTCCTCAGACAACTCTTTCCTTTGCTTTCTCTGGTCCATGTTCAGTGTGGTGCACACAATGATACCAAACAGCACAGTGACTACTTTTCTCCATTTAAATAGGCTGAATGACTGATTACAAGATTGGAAACATGTGTGATACTAATTAAAGTAACTATTTTGTTTGAAATATCACTATGATGCAGTTATTTATTATCTTTTCTAAGGGGTACCAACAAATGTGTCCAGGCCATTTTAGAATATCTTTGTAGAATAAGCAATAATTCAACTCTTTTCATAGCTTCTTTGCTTTATTCTATGACATACCAAAGGCATGCAAGTATACATGATAAAATAGCTTTCAATTTCATCACTTTTCAGGAGTAATGCAGCATTATTTCAATGAGCTGTAAGGGTACCAACAAATTTGAGCACGTGTGTAATTACTTGGTAACATACATATGTTCTAAACAAAAAATCAAATAGTACATTGTTGTTTTTTCCTTCAGATGGTTCACGATCAGTCAGCCTGGAATAAATTTAGATTTTTGCCTCTGGAGTGGACCAAATCCCTCCACTGGGCTTCCCCCAGAGGCCTCAGATTGAGTTTCTCCATGCCCCTCATGAAAACAGTACCCGGCGGCGCTACCCTGAAGCAAACACTTATAGCATTGTTTTGAGGCCTATTCATTCAACATTTGAGGACTTGGTTCAGTACATGGAGTCAGGAATTCTTCAGGCACCAACTTTTGGTTTCATTTAATTTTATCATGTATAGTTTTGGGGCGTTTTCTGAGTATTGTCCGTTCCATTTTTTTTCTATTTCTGTCAAATTCACCAGTTTGGTTCACAAAGGTCAAGTTCCTCTCTCAAATTAATGAACAATAAAGTGGGTGGATGGGACAGTAAGATGGAAAAAGGAAAAGGATCTGAGGGAAGGTTAGGGGATCTGTTCACTGTAATTGTGGCTTTTAAATAGTTTGATTCTGTTATGGAGTTGACTGGGAAGGACCAACCCCATTGGACAACGAAGAGACTGTGATAGTTCCTGACACCAGAAAACATTGGGAGACAGGTTCATGCGCTCCTTCAGGAACGAATTGACCCACTGAGGGAAAATGACTGCTTTGGAATGGACATCTGTTTGGAGGCTCTTCAGCTGGCGAGGCAAACATTCCCAGAGTTTTCATCATTTTAGTATTTTGGATTAAAAAATAGCAGTAGATTCATACCTCAGATTTGGGGCTTTTTTTTGTTTGGAAATTATATAGCTGTTTTTACTGCAACCAGGTATTTGGTAAGGCTAATTTATTTTTTAAAGAAACTGAAAAGGAATGTACATTCCTTCCACAGATGGGTTATTTGTCAAAATAAAATTTCCTTTGATTATTTAGTTACTGTCCAAAATATATTTTTTATCGCACAGTAAATACTTTTTTTTATTGTCGTATAAAAACATTTTCTTTCTGAACTATATTGGTCATTATTGTGGCCCATTATGAGATTTAAGGAGGAAAACTGACATTGTCCACATTGGTCAATAGAAGTCTGGATGGAGGACTGGAAGTGAAATTTTGATTTTTTTTGTTATTAAGACTATTTTAATGTGCTTTATTTTGGTAGATGAGGTGTTGGTAGTCCTCAACCAATTATCTTGGATTTAGGTAAGGTTGATGTTACTTTGACTTGCAATTTTGCATATATAAAGTATGGATTAGACTGATCCGGCAGGTGCAGGGTGGTTGGAAATGAAGGGGAGAGACAGTGATCACAAGATCAAGAGTTATACATGATACATTTCCCAATCACAATCTCAATTGTATAGGGAAACATCCAACAGGACTCTGCAATTACTGTGACAAGAGAGAGACTGTAGAACATGTATTGCTAGAGTGTGAAGCATACAGCTCAGAGAGAATTACATTGTTAGATAAAGTCAAAGCTTTAGGGTACATAAGACTATCAATAGAGGGTGTTCTTTCTTTTTCCTCAGTAAAACCATCAGCATGGCCAGCTCTCATGCGATATTTAAAGAAAACAGGCCTATTCAATAGAATTTAAGATTACACTTTATTTATTGATTTACTTTTTTATAAGCGTCTAATTCCGCATTGAAGCTTCACACCCTAAACAGTTGGTGGCGGTAATGCTCCAAGTTGGTATGCCAACCGCCAATAAATTTAACGAAGATCCGGCAGGTAGCGGTATGTGTAAGAGATGATCCGCTGCAGAAGAAGACTCGCGTTTCCATAATTTCCGGTTCAGTCGAACGAGTGAGGGTGTGTTACTTTCTACGGGCATCGAGTAGCACTTCTAACAGCACGTTTGAACTTTGGAAGAAAACTAGAATATGTACCACCAGCAGTATGGCCACTTGGGTACGATAATGATTGTTTTAATACGAGAATATAAGCTGGCTTCATAGCGCTGTATTGGGCATTAGCATTAGTACGCAAGCGGCAGAACAGCCTACCGAAGTCGTGTTATTAATGGCGGCACGCACAGCAGTGGTGATCTTTAGGCCTAGTTTTGATTTTTTTTAAATAAGAACATGGAGCTCAGGGGCCTCGGGGCAGAACACCTGAGATAGAGTAAAGGAGGAATGATATATGTATATATATATATATATATATATATATATATATATATATATATATATATATATATATATATATATATATATATATATATATATATATATATATATATATATATATATATATATATATATATATATATATATATGAAGTCTTTATTCAAAATACAAAGGACATACAGTATTTAACAAAGAACACTAAATTGTACATCATGCCATCACGACAACGAAAACATTGGATATTTTTCCCAACAACAAAAACACGGTACATTTTGGTGACTAGACATCAATCTGGCTATATTTTAGTGTCCATGTTGCCGTCGAGTTTAACGTGACAGCACTGGTAATGTTTGTTATATGCTATTTAGGCAAATGTAACGACCAAGAGGCTGCAGTGCTGCTGAGAGTCAATTACTAATTTTGGCGTTGTGGGGAAATGTAACGGTATTTGCGCTTATCAGAGCAACGTTGTGATCAGAAAATAAAACGAATTCAGTCAGGAAGACAAACGAATCATGTACATGGTGTCCTGCATCATAAACTAATATTACCTAAATTCTGTCTCATATCTGGTTAGAGAGAAAATGTACAGCCTTTGCAAAACTTTGATTCTTATCTATATTTACCAACTTTGGATAACTTATGACTTGTGATTTGTATTCCAGTGTGGATATTCGGTTATTAAAAGCGGTTTCTGTCAGATAAATCATAGTTAACATTATAGCACAGATGTCTACCTGATATGGATAACAGAATAACTAAGATTTCAACATAATCCAGGTAATATCAACAACTGTAGACCCTGTCTAAAGTTGTCAGTCCAGATATTCATGCTGCTGTCCATGTCGGCAAATGTGAGGTAATTGGGTCTGGCCACCTCAATCATGGCGGTGCTGCAAGATGGCGCATCACACAAAATTAATTTGTCTATAAGGCGTCTAAATGTTTACTGTTTTATACAAGTGATGTAAAATGGACAACTTGCAAGACAAGGGTTATAACTGGAACTTGGTGTGAGGGCGGAGGGCTCCTTACTAATAACTTACTAAGGCAGGGATAATTTCTCAAAGACTGCCCGAGTCTGTTTTTAATAACGGAAAGTATTATCTAGCGATACAGCACTGTTTAAATTTGTTGTCTTTATTTTTATTTATTTTTTGTTTTGTTTACAGGCTAGGTCTATAGGATAGAACGACCGTCCACGTTGAAAAGAAACTTCTACACCGCCTCACGTCAAGTCTGGAGTTCACAAAGACTCCCCGTGACCGCGTTGCAGGACTGATCTTGCACCGTTATGAGCCTTGACTCAGATTTGTCATGCCTGTGTGGAGAAGTGTGAAGTTGTGGCTTTCCCATCTTAGGAGACTGTCCTCGGTTGTATCCACTTTGGTGTATGCCGCTCGGGTAAGAGGACTCAAATCTTTTCCTCAGTGCTTTGTTACATTCTTGACGCTTGGTAAAAATCACATAGTTGTGAATGTTAATATGAATGTTAATTTTTATTTTCAAATGAAAATGTCACACTTTGCCAGCACACTGGCCCGGTTAGAGATCCTCAACTCAACAGCTCCACTGAGGCTATGTGCACACGTAGCCGTTTTAAAAAAACAAACAAATATTTTCACCACCTCGTTTAAAAAAAAATCTCTGTCCACACCTAACCGCATAAGTGTGTTGTTAAGCACATTCATAGACATGCCAAACCTGTAGGGGGCAGTAGTTCCCCAAAATCCTATCCACTCAGAGTAACTTTCTATGTCCTAACTTCTACATAGAGCAGTAATAAAGCGCTTGGACAATCGATGATGCCAACACATCTCTGAGGGCATAAATGCTGTTTCTGAGTGTAAACACAGGTCGCACAAGTGATGTCGGAGCATTTTTGTCGCGGAAAGTGACATTGCGGAGCTGAAAAGTCCGGTTATTTCTGTCCACACGCAAAAACTTTAAACGGAGAAAACGCAAATCTCCGCTTTGGCCGGAGTTTTTAGAAATAATCGTTTTCTTTGATAAAAACGGGATTTTCGTGTAAATGAGAGGCCTAACCGCAGGGAAATATCTGCGTTTTTCCTTCGTGTAAACGGGGCCTAAGACCATTACATACATTGTTAGTCATGATATAATAAGAGTACTGCATTAGAATTGTAGTTACTCTAAATGGTCACAATAATTTTAGATTTTTTTTAAAAAGCACCTGATGATGTAAAGCATGGGTAAATGCCTGCCACCTGCATTACAACCACAAAGGTCATAATTGTGTGTGGGTGTGTGTGTGCGTGTGTGTGTGTGTGTGTGTGAGAGAGAGAGAGACAGAGAGAGAAAGGGGAGTGTGTGTGGGGGGACAATCATAAAGTCTTTGCTCTTATCGGTCCAGTGCTCCACTTTGTGAAGCAATGAAACAGACTGGAAAGCATGGGCTTCAAAGGCTAGACTCATCCCACAGTGTAGATGATGTGGAAACAAAAGGACAATTAGCGCTAGTTTCAGCAGACGATGGACAGCACGCGACCTGAATTCTACACTTTTTGGTCTAAAAACGTCTTAGTGCTGCCCCCTTAGGGTTGAACGGTGGCTACTACATTTGAATTTTGTGATTGGTGGAGAGCGGTACATCTTTACGTCACAGGCATTGACTGTGTCACAGGCATGGTCTCTTCAGACACGCCCCGTGGCCGTGGGTTTAATGCTGCCCCCTTAGGGTTGAACGGTGGCTACTGCATTTGAATTTTGTGATTGGTGGAGAGCGGTACATCTTTACGTCACAGGCATTGACTGTGTCACAGGCATGGTCTCTTCAGACACGCCCCGTGGCCGTGGGTTTGGGTATAAATCTATCAGACATACCGGCCCCGTGGCGAGTTTGGAGTTGGATTGCGTTTTTTAGGTTACCATTATTATCACCTTAGCACTTACTTAGCATTGCTAACATACTGTTTTGAACGTTAGCCTATGTTAGCATTACCACTCAGAGACTGGACTCCTCCTGTCTCCCTCTGCCTCAGCAGCACCGGGCTCGGGCAGCGCTGACTCAGCGCCCTGAACCAGCGGCTCGAATTGATACGGCCAGTAGTCGAGTTGTAAAAAGATTTCGGGGGGATGGTCATCTTTTTTCGCCTATTAAAAAATCTGGATTTTAATTTTTAAAAAGGTGGTATTTATAGAGTATTTTGTATCGCCAAATTGGCCGGAATGTTAGGGGACTACAACTGAATAGCCTACATTAGAATTAAACAAGATCGGGTGAAATGGAGGCTTTATATAGCTGTGAAGCAAAGCCGATACCAGCACCTTGCAAAGAAGCCTTAGCAAATAATTGCAGTGCAGAAGAAGTTTTTCCGTGCAAACTAGGCCTTTACAAAACAAAGTATTGGATTAATTTAACATGAAAAACCAAACAAAATGAGTCATTTCTATTTTATTCATTACAACCCTCACTTAACCCACATGCTCATAGCAGTTTCCAAACACTTTCGTAATCATTTTTTTTTTCGACAGTTTTTCTTGCTCTTGTTCACATTCGTCCTGATTATGGCTAAATGTCGGCACTGTCAGATGAGCTCTGATAAGGTGATAATTTTTCCTAGGCCGATTATGGCTGGATGTGTATAAAGAGTCGACATCTACTGCAGATTCAGCAAGCCGCATGCGTGTCTTGACTGAATGACAAGTCATGTATTTTAGCAAGCTAATTAACAAGAGAGATGTGGGGGGTCGCCTGTTTATCTTAGCTAGTTTGGAGGGTAGCATCCTGGGATCTGTGCGTACACCTGTGGCGAGTCGGGTGGTCTTTAGATAACAAAAAGCAGGCTAGGTTAATTATTGAGATTAATAGCTCACCTGTAATTTTTTTCTTTAAAAAAAATCCTGGACATCCCACTGACCAGCCACTCCTTTGGGCATGTTTGCACTTCTGTAATGCAATGTAATTGCACTTTACCCCGAAAATGTCTTTAGAAAATTAATCTCATTCCGACCTCTGGCATCTACTGTACAAACTGTTTACTTCATAAAATAAATACGTTCGCACTTAGTTCAAAAGTAAAAGTTCCCATTCTGTAACAGCGCAGTTTTTTTATGATCGATGTTTTTATTCGGGACTAGTTTGTTTTCGCCATAGTGAGAAAGGAGTGATACAGCTGGTACGTAACCGTTTTAGACCAATGCGGTGGCAGAGTTTAACCGATGTGATGACGTATGCGGATATGGAGACAGCTAAGGTCATGATGAAAACTTCTTTAAAACTTACAAAACCGAGTAAAAGCATGTAGGCCTATGTAAAATGTGTTACAGGCATTTAACTTCCATGAAACATGAACAAGACATGGATTTCATGTTAAATCCATCTCTTGGTCTAAACCGGGTATGTAGCAGCCGTATCACTCCTTTCTCACTACGGCGAAAACATACTAGTCCCGAATAAAAACGTCGATCATAAAAAAACTGCGCTATTACAGAAGGAGAATTTTTACTTTTGAACTCAGTGCGAACATATAGATTTTATGAAGTAAACAGTTTTTGTAGATGCCAGAGGTCGGTACGAGATGAAACGAAAACTGGGTTCACCTGGCCTACTCTCAGGCATTAACCAAAACAATGTTGCATCATTGCGTTTCGTGCCCCTGTCCCTCGGATTTTATTAGATTGTTTATTTTCGCTCAACATGCGGAGACCTAACATTTTCTGATGATGAAATTATTTAATATAGGCTAAGCCTATTTATGATTTATATTTCCATACAATATTTACTGTAAAATAGAAGGGATGAAGATGGAGGATGGGACCTTCAGTGGTGGGACATTATATGTCAGATTTCTTTCTAAGGGGAGCAGCGTCCCCCTCCGCTCCCCCTCAACTCGACTACTGGATAAGGCTCTGGGCTCCATAAAGCCTTCCTCTACCCCTCTACCTCCGGTGACGACGGAGGAGATCCGCTGGCTCAGGGCGCTGAGTCAGCGCTGCCCGAGCCCGGTGCTGCTGAGGCAGAGGGAGACAGGAGGAGACGTAATGCTAACATAGGCTAACGTTCAAAACAGATGAATGTCGATCAGATCGATCAGTTGCAAAACTGCCAACGTCGCTTTGGTCACTGTCCATGTTTCAGTGTCAGATTAAGCTAGCTGTCACTGTTCTCCTGAACACACACCCATGTCCCCCCCTCTTCCTCCACACCATAGACTTTATATACAGCTCCACACTTGGCCATACCCCTTCATGCTTCCTGGCACTGCCCACTTTGTAGAATTTTTCAAATGTTGTCTGGGGTTATGATTTTTCATGGGGTTCAGTTACATTTTAAGGAGGAGATCGATCTGGCGTCTCGTTTAACCGCTGTCAATCGTACAAGTAATCTTGGTTTGTCTCCCATTTCGAACAGTTTGTTTTGCAAAAAAGATTCTTGTCTGTGCTTTTTGCGTCAGTTAGTTAAGACCGTGTGGCTACCGCTTTTTAAGCAAAGAAGCAGAGTAGTTGTCCTGCAATTTTTTTTTTACATTCTGTCTCTCACAGTTGAAGTGTACCCATGATGAAAATTACAGACCTCTATCCATGATGAAAACCTCTCTCATCTTTTTATGTGGGACAACTTGTAAAATTGGTGAAAGCCAAATACTTTTTTGCCCCACTGTAATTGAACTGAAATTACTTTTCTTGTAAAGTGCCTTACGTGTTGTAAATTTGTGCTATATAAATAAACTGAATTGAATTAATTATATTTTTGTCTTTTATTGTGAAGCACTTTGGACCCCTTTTGGCTGAGTAAAGCTCAGAAAAACCTTGATTGATTCAATCATTAAAATAAAATGTTTTCCTTTGCCTCATAGAATTCTAAACATCCAAAACATGTTTATATGGGGGGAATTCTTCCTTTTCTCTCAGGTGTCCTTGTGTTTTTTGTTTTACTGGCCACTGCACAGTCACAAATGTCAAATTCATGGTCTTAAAACACAATATCCAACTGGCTTGTAATCTGACAACTATTCAAGGAATACATTACAAAATTCTTATTGCTGTTATGTCATAAATAGCACTGAGCGTGGCGGTAGAGAAAGCCGTCCATACAGGGAGGCTATTGTCCCCGGACCTTTACCGTATGTTTTCCCCACTTGTCTTTCTGCTCATTTCTTTTCTGATTACTGTCAATCAAGGCCTTTATTGCCAAAATATCCTTTAGAGTTGTGTGCTGCTCTTTTTGAGTAGGATGACAATAAAGGCCATTCATTCATATTTATGAAAGGTGGAATCAGTGACAAACGTGATTAAAACTCATTAGTTCCTCACAGCATATTTAAAGATTGGTTTCTACAGCACCATCTTAGCCTTACTGTGCATTCACACCGAATGCGTTTGAAACGTCATGGGTCTCCGGTTTACATGTGAAGTCCATGTAGAAGCGCGCTGACACGCATCAGGGTATTAACCTCGCATCAGAAGCAGATTTGCCTCTGACGCACGTCAGAAAATACACATCATTTTGTGTGGTGCATTTTGTGCATTCTTGCGATACAGACGTTTTTGCGTCTGCCGGTGAAGTTGAAAATCTGAAATTCGCCGCTTCAACCATTCAGTAGCCTGGTGCCGTGCTGTCACGTGATGCTGTGACCCAGTTCACGGTCTCAGGTCCGGCAAAATTCATTCATTCAACATGGAGGAAATACTAATAACGCCCGTGGCTAATCAACTCAAGCTATACGACACCAGTTGCTTTCTCTACAGAGACGGGAATAAAAAGGACCTTGCTAGGAGGAATATGTGAGGAGGCAACCTGGTAAGTTCATTTCCCTTTTGAAAGTTTTCACGTTACTGACCCTGCGAACCTGCGCAAATGCTAGCAAGCTAGCTTACTCTCCCGCTATTTTACAGTTATCTTCCGCTAGATTGCTGGCATCTTATAAAAACACTGTCTGGCACTAGCTCCTCTCACAAGGTGCGTATTTCTGGCCAATTCGCTTTGGACTCGCGTCAAGGTGCAAACGTTCAAGCGTCGAACTTGGGCGTGCAACGCATTTTTTATGCTTTGGTGTGAATGCACAGTTAGGAGGTTTTCGCTAATTAGCCTCTTAATTTAAAGCTACTCTTCAGTTACAACAACAATTCCAGAATATTTTGAATAGATTTATACAAATATTTATAATTATTGTTATACTAATTTTTCTTTCCAAACATCAATTAAAAAAAACATTTCTGGGACTAAAGGGGGTTATCTCATTAATATTTATGAAAAAACATACTTGGAGAGGCAGAATTTAAGAGAATAATGGGTTAGAGCCATCAATGGAAAGATATTTCAATGTCCAATATTTTTAATCTTACAGAAGATAAAAATCCTAAAAAGACATCAATAATGCACATTTTTACAGCAGCTCTAACCTGGATAGTGGATTGATCTCCGTGGTACTATTCATGATGATGTGGTTTAAAGGGAAATTGTTCTGATCTTGATAGATGGAAATGTACCGAAAGCCAGTCAATAGGTGGTTATTAAAAGCTGTGCAGGCACTATTTCTACTGTTCCGGTTCTGGCTGTGACATTACACATGGCTGAGGATCCATTTCTGTTCTAATCAGAAAGGATTATCGCTGAAGCCAATTTTGAATAATCGTTACAGAGGGTTTGACTCTCCTCTCTGACTGATGACTTTATTGACTACAATGCTGACCCTGCTCTTTGTCATAGTGGACAAGGTTCAGTATGCAGCAGCTGATAGCCAAGGCCACTCAAAACAACAAAAAATTGGGGTTCAATAGTATAATGTAGCAGAGGAGGTGTTTGTGAAAAGTGACACTGGAAGTTATGGAAGGATCCAGTCAGAAGACGGTTTGAGCCATCAGTTACTCTATGAATACATTCAATGAAAAGTTTCCACAGTGCAAGTGGGGATCAGGAGTGTCAATGACCTTAATCTTGAATGTTGGAATTGGTACCCCTAATGTTTCTTATTGCACAAATAAAAATGAAGCACTTTTCTACACTCAAGCTTTACCTACTCTTTAATGTTAATTAAAGTTCCTTGTAACTTTTGCATGTTAATCCATGAGTTCCAGTTTCCCTGGGGTACAAATATGCAATCACACAAACGCCCAGTTCTTTTTAGCATGGTTCACCCGGCAGGATTTTTAGGCCGATTTTTGCCCCAATTCTGCCCTTCCGACACGCCCTGATTATCAGGATGGGTCTTGACAGTACTCCACAAATGCACAAAAACGGAAATCAGTCAATTCAATTCAGCGCAGATTCACAACAGATGTCATCTCAAGGCACTTAACAAAAAGTAATTTCAATACATTTATACAAACATTCCAATCAGTTAAAAAGTTTCCTATTGGTCCGTGACCACCCATGGTGACATCGGCAATGACATCACAGCCAAAGAGTCTACAAAGAGTAGTCGCGCCCATTTTCAAACTGTTCTCCAGCCAGAAGTTCTTGGATGAACTACTGCTGAACAGACGACATCTCACCGGTGAAGATTCTCTTTTGTTCTGACCCGCTGGACCGGGGAAGAACTCGCTTCGAAGTGCTCATACAGTTTGTGTATCTCGTTTGAGCTATATCTGAACTGTTCCCAGACAGTTCGTTAGACGTCGACCTACTGGCCATCCAGCCTGCCTTTTGGCCACACGGTCCTTAAAATCCTGTACAGGTTTTTTTTTTAATAACTCTTCCTTTTCTTGCTCAACCACTGACACAATTTGCTCTCCTCCTAGTGGACTGGACCTCCTTCAAGGCAAAGCAGGACTGAACCGGTTCACTTATACTAATATTGTGTCTGGGCGGAGATAAATAGAGAAAATAGAGTTTTAAAGTTAAAGTGTTTTTAAGCACTGTACCTGTTTGCTCATTTTTGCGTTGCCGCACGCATAAGTTGGAGCTGTAATTGCTGTGTTGAGTTTGTTCTATCCCGAGCAGATCTTCTCTCTCTCTCTCTCTCTCTCTCTCTCTCTCTCTCTCTCTCTCTCTCTCTCTCTCTCTCTCTCTCTCTCTCTCTCTCTCTCTCTCTCTCTCTCTCTCTCTCTGCGGCACAACAAATGCTTTCTATAGTACTTTCTATAGCCGTTTTCAGACAGAAGTTCTGGAATATTTGTGGACAATTCCATCCGGTCTTTAACCGGAGTTGTGTTTTCAAACACGCCACTTTTTCCCGGAACATTGCCTTTCGGCTGCTTTCACACAGCAAGAAATGTACTGGAGGATCCTGATGAATGTCTGGGGGGTGCGGGGTGGGGGGGAGTGGAGGGGTTCTAGGTGGATATTACATAAACTTAGTGCGGCGGGTGTACATCATTTCCCCAAACAAATGCATTATTGCAAAGATGGTAGACGAAACTGCAGATCTACTCGCAGCGCGTTCCCTGCCCCTCTCCCGTTTTTCCCCACCGCCCCACACCCCTCCAGCTTTCGCGGAACATTACCTGACTATCTGAATGCAAACACCATACCGCGAAAAAGTCAGCTCTTGTTACTAGGTCTTCAGCCGTAAATTTACCGGTAAAGGGTTTCCGGACAAAGTCCGGAAGATTGCTTTCAGACACAAAAGCAAAACAAATGAAGTCCGGAAAATTACCGTTTTTCATGGCCTGTTTGAAAGGGGCTTATGTTACAGAAAGTAAAAATTTTTTAACATGACACGGTGGATGTTCAGTTACTGGGAGCATCACACCCGTCCAACAGGGCATTGCAGCCAAGCAGGATACCAGACCAGGTATATCTTCTATGGAGAAAAAACACTGAGAGAAAACAAAGTTAACAGTCGAAATAAGAGAATGTACTGTAATACAACTGGAGACTAGTAGTAGTAAAGGAAGTAGAAGAGTGAAGAAAATTGGTAAGTCTGTCCTCCAGCAGTCTAAGCCTATAGCAGCATAACTACAGAGATAGCTCAGGATGACCTTAGCCACCCTAACTATAAGCTTTATCAAAAAGGAAAGTTTTAAGCCTAGCCTTAAAAGTAAACAGAGTGTCTGCCTCATGGACTAAAGCTGGGAGCTGGTTCTACAGAAGAGGAGCCTGATATCTAAAAGATCTACCTCCCATTCTACTTTTAGAAAGCCTAGGAACTACAAGTAAACCTGCAGTCTGAGAGCGAAGTGCTCTGTTGGGAACATATGAAACAATTAGATCTCTGATGTATGATGGAGCTTGATTATTAAGGGCTTTGTATGTAAGAATGAGGATCTTAAATTCTATTCTGGATTTAACCGGGAGCCAATGAAGGGAACCTAAAACAGTATTTTCCAAGCGGAGCTAAAGAGTGCGCTCACTGCTGAGTTTGGTTTGATTAAGCTGGAGCTACAAGCACTCAAGACAGATATCGCTAGCAGAACCGCTGCGGTGCGGGCCGACGTGGATAAAGTGAAAACGACAGTGTCGGACGTAGAACGCGGCCTCTCCGCCTGCTCAGACGAGGTAACATCCTTGCGGGATGCCGTGAAAAATCTTGAGAGTAACGTGGAGAACTTACAGGAAAAGTGTCTGGACATGGAGGGCAGAATGAGGCGGTCAAATATACGTATCCTAAACATGGCTGAAGAAACCGGGTCAAGTTCCCCCGACGTAGTCTCGAAACTAATAAAAGTGGCCCTAAAAATGGATAAAGATGTGCTGATCGACAGGTCACATCGCACTTTCCAGCCAAAAAGATCAGATGGAAAACCCCGAACAATTATTGCAGAACTGCACTACCATCAGGACTGTGTTGAGATCCTCCGCCGAGCCAGAGAAGCCGGTCCCCTGCAGTACAACGGAGCCACCATCCTCGTATTCCCTGATTACCCACCGAGTGTTGCCCAAGCAAGATCAGCCTTTAACGAGGTCAGAAAACTGCTTCGAGGACGGGACAACGTCCGCTACGGTATCATGCATCCCGCCCGGCTCCGCATCACACACAACGGGACTGAGAAACTGTTCCAGGACGCCACTGAAGCGATGGCATATGTTAAAGCAAACATAATCTGAACCCTCCCTCCTTTGCCTTATACGTATCTCTCCATAATGGTGAGTATATAAACATCACATGAACATTGTCCATGAGGGAACTGGAACAACAGGATATGGTCTGTCCAGAGGGGATGACTAGAACTAATCAATCTGGCTGGACTTTTATTTAAACTTGTCATCTTATCTTGTATATACATATACTTTTACATTCTGAACTAAGGTAGATTTTGAGTTAATTATATAATGACCGGTTGTTTGCTTTACTCTTTTTGTGAACTCTCCCTCCCCTTTCTCTATTTTGATATAATTACTTTTTGAACCATTAGTCATCCATGTTATATAATTGTACAGGGACATAGATTTATTAAGATGTTCCAAAGGTTCCTGGTTGTTGTCCAATAGGCGCCATCTTTACACTTAAATGTCACAATCGTAAAATCTCTTGTTGAATTTATGTAAGAGCAGAGCAATCTGTTAGACTAATAGTTCCTCACACAAGTACTTAATGTGTGGATATTTCTGCAAGGGGCTCAACAGTCACCATGTTCCTATAGGTGACAGGGGAAGGGAAACCATTGCACCAAATCTTACTTTACACTCTGTCTCTCTTTTTCTTTCTGTTTTGTGTTTTAGCATATCAGGGGAGGGGGTTCTCTTTATACATGCAAAATTAACCAGGACCATTATACATTACAGTATTTCAGAATATATGCTCTCTATGACAGACTATGGATAGGCCAATTCATCTGAATATGAATAAATCAAGGGGTTGCCAGGTCACTTTTATCAGCTGGAACGTGAAATCCTTAAATCACCCAGTAAAACTTAGAAAAGTAATGTCACATCTGAATCAGCTTAATGTAGGGATTGCATTCCTCCAGGAGACCCACTTGACCACCTCTGATCATTTTAGACTGAGAGGGGGATGGGTAGGCCAACTTTACCATTAAAACTTTAATTCCAAATCTAGAGGAACTGCCATTCTCATCAATAAAAATGTCCCGTTTGTGGTGTCCAATGTTGAGGCAGATTCTGCCGGTCGCTATATAATAGTGGTTGACAAATTACACAATACCCCTGTCACACTGGCAAATTATATGCACCAAACTGGGATGACAGCACCTTTTTCACTAGTTTCCTTTCAAGTCTACCCAATATAGATACGCATCATCTCATATTAGGAGGAGATATGAACTGTGTGCTGTCGCCCACTCTGGATCGCAGCTCATCCAGAACCACAACCCCATCCAAAGTAGCACAGGCAATAAAACTTTTTCTTGACTCATATAACATGGCCGACACCTGGCGTTTTCGAAACCCTGCTGGTAGAAGCTACTCTTTTTACTCATCAGTGCAGAAAACATATTCACGCATTGATTATTTTTTTCTAGACAATGAATTACTTTCGTTAGTCAAGAAATGTGAATATCAGGCCATAGTTATATCAGACCATGCCCCACTACTGATGACTTTATGTATACCAACCACACACACCAGTTATCGGCCGTGGCGCTTCAATACTTTACTCCTCTCTGATACAGGATTTGTCAAATTCATGTCAAGTGAGATAACTGAATATCTGAAGCACAATGAAACCCCAGGAATGTCCTCATCTGTAATTTGGGAATCGATGAAAGCATATCTTAGGGGACAAATTATATCGTACAGTGCCCATATGAAACAAGAACTAAATCAACGCCTCGTTAAAATAACCAAGGATCTCCTCAAACTTGATGCAACACTGGCCCATTCCCCATCATTGTTCAAAGAACGACTAACCCTTCAAACTGAATTTAATCTCTTATCCACAAGGCATGCTGAAAATCTTATAAATAAATCAAAGCATAAGACATACGGATATGGTGAGAAAACTGGCAAGATTCTGGCTCACCAGCTGCGTCAAGAAAATGCTTGTCAGGGTATAACCGCAATAAATAATGAGATGGGCGTCAAACTCTCAGATCCTTTGGAGATTAACCAATGCTTCCATAGATATCACTCGAAGCTCTATACCACTGAATCTAGTAATGATGAATCTCTGATTGATTTTTTTTAACACCCTTAACATCCCCAAAATTTGTGAAGAAACTGCCACCAATCTGGAAAGTCCATTTTCCAAGTTAGAATTCATTACCGCTATCAGGTCCATGCAAAATGGGAGGTCTCCTGGGCCAGATGGCTATCCAAGTGAATTCTTTAAAAAATTTGCCAATGAACTCGCTCCTATCCTACTTCTAGTCTATGAAGAATCACTTAGCTCTGGCTGACTGCCTGAAACAATGAGACAAGCAGTTATATCATTAATCCACAAGAAAGACAAAAACATTCTAGAATGCAGCTCTTTCCGACCCATCTCTTTATTGAATGTTGACGGTAAACTGCTTGCCAAAATATTGGCCCTCCGCTTAGAAAATGTTTTACCCTCTGTAGTTTCTGATGATCAGAGTGGATTTATTAAAAATCGCCAATCATATTATAATTTACGCCGACTAATGAACATCCTTTATAATCCCACTCCACCCAACACCCCTGAGGTGCTTCTATCACTCGATGCCTAGAAAGCATTTGATCGGGTGGAGTGGGATTACCTCTTTTATAAAAATTTGGATTTGGCGCTAAGTTTGTGTCTGGGATTCGTTTTCTCTACTCTCTCCCTCTAGCAGCAATTCGCACAAACAATAGCCTATCCTCCTTTTTCCAACTACACCGTGGGACCAGACAAGGCTGCCCTTTATCGCCACTCTTATTCGCTCTGGCTATTGAACCCTTAGCAATCGCTCTACGTGATAATGTCTAAATTAAAGGTATATGGAGGAATAGCACTGAACATAAAATATCCCTTTGCGCGGACGATATGCTTTTGTACATATCTGAACCATTTAGTAGTTTACCATTATTACTTGCTTTGTTAGATAAATTTGGAGAAATATCTGGTTACAAAATTAACACGCAAAAAAGTGAGCTCATGCCTGTAAATTCTGCAGCCGAACAGATTGTACTTAGCTCATTACCCTTTAAAATAAGTAAAGATAAATTTAAATACTTGGGTATTTGGATTACGCATGATTTTAAACATCTCTATAAAGCCAACTTCCCCCCAATTACAAATCGATGAAAACACACCTTGAGCGATGGAACTTATTGCCGTTATCATTAGGAGGTAGAATTAACACTGTCAAAATGATTGTGCTACCAAGATTTTTGTATCTGTTCCAGTGTATCCCTGTCTTTCTGACAAAATCTTTCTTTTTATGTATTGATAAAACATTATCCACATTCATCTGGAATAAAAAGAATCCACGAATACGGAAAAATATCTTACAACGGCACCGTGAAAATGGAGGACTTTCCCTAC